>CM076577.1:1428486007-1429686007 GCA_034641835.2 Pinus albicaulis
ATTTAGGGCTTGTAGAGAACCCCTATAGAGGACTCATATGTTGGTTCAAGGACACATTCAAGGTTCTTTAGCCCTATAATTTTCAACAATATCGTGAGGCACTTTTTTTCCTTCCTTAAACATGGCTAGGGACTCATGACGATCTTTGGTGAGAAAAACCTTTCCAGAATATCCATTTCCAACTTTGATGTCAAAGACACCTTAAAGAGAGCCTATGCTATGATTTGTAGGTGTTGTCTATATCGATCAAACCTAAGAAGATATGTATAGTGCATGAGGCCCATGGTTTTTCCTTATATATCCATATAAATTGAGCTTAAGAAGGTTCATTTAGGGATGAAGCTCCTTTCTTTCATCCCTAACTTTGTTTTTGGTTGAAGATTTTTTTTTTCATAGAGGAATGCACATGTTTTTTTACATGTGCATTCCAAAATGCTTGCAATATTTTAAAAATACACACATGATTTTATTGCAACTTTGATGGAAGGAGGCATGGAGAGGCATGCATGGGGCATGTGTGGAGGCTTAGCAAGGACCAATGTAACTCAAACATGGATGCATGCACATTTCTAGAGTACTTGCAAGCTCCTAAATTTTTGAATTAGAAGACATCCATGTTGCAATGATTTCAAGAGAAAACTAATATGACATATAGAAAAATGGTTTTCTCTTATTCAAGTGATTCATTCCCCTTCCTTGAGTGATATAGAGTGATTGTTAATATTTTGTACAAACCAATTTCATGAGTTATTTAACTACTTCAACATGTTTGATTCCCTAATAACTGTGGATATCCTTTATCAATCCAATGATTTATTGTTAGTATTGTGCACAAACCAATTCATTGAGTTATTTAACTACTTCAACATGTTTGATTTCCTTATAATTGTGGATATCCTTTATCAATCCAATAATTTATGATCAATTGTTAAATTTGTTGATAACATCATTTTCTAAAGGCATTTTAGTTATGGTTGAAAATATAAGTGGTATTGATTTTCAGCTTTGTCTCATCAATATAAATCATAAAGTAGTAACCATGATTGAAAATATAACCATAAATATATTTTTTTAAACTTTATACCTTCAATATAGATAATCAATATCTAGTTGATTAAAAATTTGTTTTTAAATTTTAATTTTAACTATAATTATCATTATAACTGGTTTATACTCATGGTATAATTTTAAATTTATGTCTTTTATATTAATTTATACAGAGCAAATATGAATTTCAAATTCCAAAAAAATAAAATCTTGATATATAAATAATAACATTTTACATTACAAATCATCCAAATCCATATTAACTTAATTTCTTAAATTTTGAAGCCGTCACTTTTAAAATACAAATATTCTGTTTTAACACTTCCTCATATTATTATAATATTATTAAACAGATTTGAAAATTTATATTTTTAAAATATTTCATATATATATAATTAACAGTTCTATCCCATTTTTATAAGATTAAATAGCTTTCCTCACCACTTTTTATTCGCAATTTGTGATTACTTTTAATCTAAACCACGTAATAATAATATATTAACTATTTTTCCATCTAATTGGATCGAAAGCCTAAACTTTCATTATAATATCATATATAAAAACATCATACATTTTCAAAATTAATAAAATATCAATTTTCTTAATTTGTTTATTTCTATCGACGAGTTTTACTCTTACTTTCCTCCACTTCCAATTATCACTTTTGAATACTTTCATTTAAAAAGTACAATAAAATTATTATGACCCTATGGATCCATATACGTTGTGATCCCCTTAACCACTTAGAGTATCTTCAAAGGTGGCTATCATATAGACTTCAATACTATGAATGTAAATTATACGGTAATGTGTGGTTTGATGGAAAGTTTCTTTGGGTGAAACCCAAGAGACCACAATTCAAATATCATTGAGTATGTAGCTTGCTATGATCTTGGCTCAGGTAGGCTCCCCCTTTTCGAGGGGGTCGTCTCTTCTTGAATCATAAGAATTGGTATCTTATACGACTTACTTGGTGTTGAATATATCACGGTGTTATAAATGCGACAGCGAGGATTGATCTTAGGTCCCCCTAGATTACTCTAAGGAATTCTTGATTCACCATGTGTACATCATATAGATGTCAACACTGTGAACGTAAATTAAATGAAAACTTGTTTCTATTCTCAATAAAGGTAGGGATTCTTCCACATTCATGCATCCCTGGTTGCCGATCACGGTGATCTTATGAGAACCTAACTTGGAGCTATTTAGCAACAGGAACACCTATATATATATATTATAATTATTTATTGCAACATTTTAGGACAGCCTAAACAAATTTTAATTCCACAAGTATTACAAGTTCTTAAAAAAAATAAAAATAACAATTAAAAAGTTTAATGCAGAATGAAATAAGGTGAGGATTCTATGAGACCGTAAGAATGAGATCTAAACTTCTTTAAAAAAATAAAATGTTTTCATGACGTTTAAGATTTTTAGTTAGGAGATCAATCGTCTTAGTAATAATAAGAGTGGTTTTGGGAAAATTCTAAGGAAGCAGGAATTCGTGGTCACGGGCAAGATGAACCCTAGCCTCCTCTTCACAGCTCCCCTGTCCGTCGATGCCATCAAGCTGCTGACAGGCCATGGAGATCTTTTCTTCCAGTGGATTGAGGCCGCCCTCTGCTTCAGAAATCCTCTGCAGACCACCATTCGACATTCGCCAGGCTACCTTTCACCATTCATAGATACATACCAGCGAGAGGAGTGATTTTAGATAGCGTTCTAAATGCGACTCCTCCCCTCCAGCAGTACCTTGACTACTATGAAATCAGGAAGAAAAAGGCTTCCTGCCCCGCGAATCTTCAGAAAGAGGTCGGACGCCTCACCGCCAGGAAATCAGAACTGGTTGCGGCTATCAGCGAGAAGGCAAGCATCATCAACCTAGCTTCCACAATGCATATTGGCTGCTAGGGTCACTCAGATCTACTCTCTCCTACCTTTCAAATCTAAATCTTGCTTCTTACGAGAAGATCCACGCTGTTTTGGGTCCACCCAACGGATAAAGTCCAGAATCTCTTGCAAGCCCTTGTGCTTAGGCTAGGGATCCCCTCAGCTCTTCAAAGACTTCTATATGGAGATAAACAACTCGATGACTCATTTCCCCTCTCATTTTATCATATTGAAAGAGATGCTACGCTAGTCTTATCCCTTCTATTGAGAGGGGGAGATGTGGGAGCTTCTTCATCTGCTCCAGCTTTCTCCTACAAGGATGTTGTCCACGCAAAGCCTAAAAAAACAACTCAATCCCTAGCTACCCCCAAGCCTTTTTTGGTTGACAGAATAGAGGATTTTCCCACCCAGATCTGGAAGAACAAATTCAAAAGTTCTCAGAAAACGCCATCATCTGTGGATACAATGGTTATTGGCCTAGCACAAAGGATCTCTACGAATGGATCTACGCTAACTAGACCCACAACTACACGGTCAACTTCTGCTCCAAGGGTTTCTTCATTGTACTGTTTGATCACAACAAGGACTATTAAAATGCCTTAACAAAAGGATTGTGGTTTTGGGGTAGAGCTAGGCTATTCCTCACCCCCTGGTTCTAATATTCGACCCCACTATAGCAGTAATCACCAAGATTCTTGTTTGGGTCAGGCTTCCCATTTTACCAGCCCATTTATGGCACCTCTCAGTCTTCCAAGGAATAGGAAATACTCTAGGCCGCTATGTGACCACAGGTTACCTTCCGGAGTACCATGATCTACTCACATATGATAGAATATGTGTGGAAGTAGACATAACCAAAGGTATGCCTGACCAATTTAATCTCAAGATTGGCGACTTCCTATGGACACAGATTCTAGATTATGAGAACACTGCCTTTTGCTGCCGCCATTGTCACCAAACAGGACACCTTCAGAATTCCTGCCCCACATTACTTGCTAAAAAGAAGGAAAAAAATCTCAACTCTAAATCCAAAAGATAGATCCCAAGTTATCTGCCCCCAGTGGATGACTCTGAGTCCTCAAGTTCAGACGAGGAAGAGATTGATGCAGATATGGAGTAAGCAAAACAGACGAATGATTCACCCTTCGTCGTCCTAAAGGACCCTCTAGTCACAACGATATCTCAGAAACACACTCATGAGTCCTCCTCGTCCGATACAAATAAGGAGACTTCTCCCACAGTGAAAAACAGTCTACAAATGGTTCCTGCCCATCCACACCAAGCTGAATGGGTCAAAGTCAACAAAAAGAAAGGGAAAAAATTTCTCTTGGAGGCTTCGACCCATTCTGGGTAGAGCCCAACTTCTATCTTCTTGCTTTCTAAGTCACGCTTCTTAGCTCTTTTTCTTGTTTTTATTACTCTCTTCAAGACTGAGGTTGATATTTTATCATTTCTGGTTTGCCCATTTCTTGCCTCTCTTGATTGTAATCTCACCTTGTACCATATGATCGCTTAGTAAAATTAGTCTTATTCACAAAAAATATATATATATAATCAGTCAAAAACATTTTCAGTCGATCCAAAGTCATTATAAAAAATACTTTGGAAACAAATAAGTGCGAGAATACAATTTACTTTCAAATATGCTCGATCTACATTGCCTCGTGAACTTGAAAAGTAACTTAATAAAAGAACTACCTTCCGAATAAACGGAGAGAAAAGTAAATCAATCTAATTCAGTAAAAGAAAATGAAATTTACCTAATCGTTTTTTAATCTTAAAAAAACAAACTCTTAATTTCATTTATTTAAATAAAAATGACAAAATTACATTGTGTATATGTTGTAGGTAGGGAGAGAAAAACGCTACAACCAAAATAGAAAAAGCGAGCACATAGCTCATTAAAACTGTCCCCACAAGAGAACGAAAGTCAAAAGGAAAAACAGGGCACAGGCCGCCATCAAAGCCAAAACAACATAAAGGTGGTCAACAAATCCCCTCGACAAGTCACGACTGCAACCGCACATAAGGACATCGGAAACAGATGGCAGTGGCAGGAGGAACAACCTCACGACACCACCGCTAAAGAGCGCTAGCGGAAGCAAAAGACCACAATGAACCACACAATCATGAACAGAAGGCCCTCGAAGCACCCGAGCGCGCCGCAGAGAGAAAAAGGCGTCATCAGCGGCATCCGCAGAAAGAAGGCCCCAGCAATGTGGAATAACGGAAGCACGGACCCAGAGGGCCGAGGCGGCTAGGGTTCTAGCCACCAGGCCCTCGGCTCCCTCATTTTTAAATTTACGTATTGTCACATAACAATAAACATTCAAATCAAAATCCTACAAAGATGTGCTCTGACATGGAAATATCTTATTTGTAATCAGGTGATCTGAAATGGAACTATCTGATTTGTAAATAAATACTTCAAATAATTTGTAACCTATCTTGATCCCACTATCTACCATCCAGCTATAAGACAGGAAGATAATACCCAAATTCTTCAAACCAAACATTCTCAACTCAGATTCAAAGAAAAGCATGCCATGAATCTCATGCTCAGGTATGTCACCACTAAAATATATAGGCATGCAACTTGTGTCTACTAAAGCTTGTTAGTTAGACTAAGGAGGAAACAAAGACACTGTCATAGATCCATGAGATGCAGAACATGATTTTACTGTGGGAACGAAATGGGTAGTTCTCTTTGCACCGTTATTCATGAAAGCTGGTTGTGTTGGCTCAGCAATAATTTCTGACTTAAGGAGGTAACAAAGACACTGTTATAGATGCATGAGATGCAGAACCTGAGCTTACTATGGAAGCGAAACGCATAGTTCTCTCTGCACCATCAATTATGAAAGATGGTTCTGTTGGCTCAGCGAGGACTTCTTAATTGTTGGTTAACATCAACAAAACCTCTGACATTGTCGGCTGCAGTGCCCATTGGCCTTGCGTGGAGAGAAGCGTAATTTTGATCACTCTTAGCGTCTGTTCTTTTTGGTAGTTTCCCTCTAATGACGAATTAACAATATCCAAAACTTGCTCATTCTGGAATTGATTCCAAGCCTGCACCATCCGAAAAATTCTCAATACATGGTTTTAAATAAGCTTCTTATCATAATCATGGGAACTAAACTTATCTAATAAACTAGAGATGGACCCATTCAAATATAAATTGCATATAGGAATCTGATCTTGCATCCATGCACTTTCTCCTACTCAGGATATCAAGTACCACGACCCCGTAACTATAGATGTCAGCTTTTTCCGTTAATTGCCCATAGGTGGCATACTGAAGCGCAGTGTAGCCTCTACCTCATGACAAAAAAATTTGAAACAAAATAAATTGATTTTTGGGTCTGAGACTTAACTGAGTTGTACTGCTTGAGACATTAATGAGTAATTAAATGAATTGCATATCTTACACTATTCCTTCGACTCTGGTAGAAATATGGGTATCGCCTTTTGGAAAGAATCTAGCCATTCCAAGATTAGCTATTTTATGATGGAGTCTATCATCCAGAAGTATATTTTCACATTTGATATATCTGTGTATAATGCGAACATTGGAATCCTCGTGTAGATATGCAAGCCCTCTAGCTATGCCCACTATAATATTTAGACCATTTTCCCAACTCAAAACATTTCGTATCTCTCATGCGGATCTCCAATAAATGTGTTCACATCAATAATTGAAAGAGTACACATAATTTTAAAAAACAAATTTGAATCGTGGAAAAACACACAGGACAGATGATAGAAACCTACCGAACAAATTCTTGTTAAGACTATTATTTGACATGAACTCGTATACCAACAACCGGTCATGCCCTCGCATGCAACATCCGAGTAAACGAACAAGATTACGGTGACAGACATTGATCAAAAGCTTCACTTCTGTCAAAAAATCCTTCGCACCTTGAATAGTGTCCCTTCCATTCAGTTTCTTAACTATGACATCAGTCCCATCAGGAAGTATCCCCTACTCATCAATTAATTCATTAGACTTAGTCTAAAAATGCCACCTATATTTAGACAAAATTGTCAAAACCATTTCTAATATTATACTTTATAAACTTCACCGTATCCTCCTTTGTCGAGCATATTGTTTTCATCAAATTCATGAGTCGCTTGTCTGAGAACCTCGTAATCAAAGAAAAATTGCTCAAAATTTTCCCTCGCAGTGAAATTATCATCTGCTCATAGCATCATAAAAATAATTTTATCATAATCTTGGATTATGATCAAGTTAAAAAAGTGAGAAGAATTTGGGAAACAACTGTATAATTAATTACCTGTATTATCATTGTTCTTGCGATGTCTAATACGTCTATAGAAAAGTACAAATCACATCACCACAACCAAAGCTACCCCGCCAATGCATCCTAATAGTATAGGCACTAGTTTCGATGACGATTTCCCTAATGATGGTATCAAATTACCCGATGCTGCGTTTTAAATTAAACAAAGTATTCAACATTGATGTTATATCAAAATCAAATAGCAAATAGTTGCAACAGATCTAGAAAACTCATACCGGAAGTGTGGTTATCTGTGAAAAACGAGTAAGTTGAGTAGCGCATAAAACAGCCCGCCTTGAGACCCCAAGCTTCACGATTGCGAAGATAGATTAGTAATTGATTCTGAGCTTCTATGAGGCATCCTTGGAAAATATTGTTGGTAAGGGTGGGCCAACACTGAGCGAGACCATATAGGGAGCCATCATTAATGGAGCCAGTTGCATAACCGTTATTTACAAAAGATTTTTTTATGAGTTGCCCTGATAAGGCAGTGGCACTCTTAAAGAACGTCTTCGGACCACTGTTATTTGTGGAGCTATAGAGACAGGAAGCCCCAGGGTTATTCTCATAGTCGAGGAAACAACCATCGAGATGAACCCAACCACCATTAGATTGGGGGCAATATGCATTTACTTGAGTCTCCGCTTCCGTTAGGCATTGCAAGCACTCATGGGAGGTTAAGTACTTCCAACACACTGCAATACCATACAAAGGATCCATTTTCCCAAATTGGTCTTTCATTGAAGTAGCATAGCCATTGGAGGATATATTTGAGTGGAAGGATGCAAAAACAAAATTCTGATTTTTCTGAAATGTTGTGACGTTAATATACGTATATGTCTCTTTGTTGTTGCAACCTTGGCCCGCTATTGTAGACTGGGGATCGTTGGCTGCCAGACTTATTGCAATCATCATGGCCACCAGAAATGAAAAATGTGGAAGAAGGGCCATCATTCCTGCGAATAACCAATACCTCGAATGGCATTTGAACCCAATACATATTCATCCACAAAATACGAGTTATATTCTTTTTAATAACCCTGACCCGTGATGGGTAGTTAAAACAATTTTTCTATAGATTCAAGCTCTTCTCTGCAGCTTGTATCTCTTCTTCAAGCAACCTCTTTTGCAAAAAATTCATCTTGTGCTTCAAGGGTTTCCATGAGTTCTTTTGGGTAACGAGGATGCTTTCAGCCTTATTCCCTCTTGTCCTCTTCTAGAATTAGCTAGTAGTAGCTCCCCTTCACCTCTAGCAAACTCAAAATTGTAAGCATCAGTAAATTTGGAAACAGTTAAATTCTTTGCACTGTTAAACACCCTTCAAGTCAAACAAGCAAGCAAGAAACCTTGTGCCCTGTCAAGCAAGCAACCTAGTGCTCTATCAAGCAAGAAACCTAGTGCTCCGATACCAACCTGATCTGATATGGGTGGCTGACTTGTTTTACTGTGCAAGCACCTCCCACTTAATTAAAACAAATTAAGGATCGTTCTTATACATGCATGTGTGGAATTGAATTCTTGATTCAGGTTTATGTGTTTTAACTAGTTTAAGGCTTTATGTGTGAGAAATTAAAAATTTTCTTGAGTTGCTTAAAAACATGTACAACAACCATAAATTGCATCAAATTAACCAACAACACATAACGACAAAAATAATAAAGGAGTTCACCCTCAACACTTGGGCTACGTCTCCTTAAGCCTCTTTCAATGGACTTGGCTCTTTGGGATTAAGATGGTCAATTTATTTTACAATCTGATGCTCAAATCCAATGATTCTTTGGATTGTACCAATGGGTTTATAATACCAAAATTCCCCTGGATTGACTACTCAATCTCTGGAAATGGACCTAGGCTCCCTTGGGCTTGGCCTCTTCGGTCAGTGTCCTTGAGCTTCCCTGAGCTTCTCTGTGGAACAAACTCTTGTATAAGTCCTCTTCTTCTCCTGAAACCTATTCTACTGTCTCTAGCACATATCAATCATCCAAAATAGGTTGTTCATTCGCTTTGAATGAACTCAGGCTCCTCGTTCTATGCCTCCAACACCTAGTGGCATTAGGCTCCGTGAAACTTCCCTGTGGATTCTTTGTCTATATAAGTCTCCAAATGCTTCTAAAAACCCCATCATTGGATTCATAAGGTTCAATATAGTCATAAATTACTATTGGTTTCCTGAGAATGGCCTCTCGTTGCCCTAGCTAGGCTTCATTCTCCTACTGGCTCCTGGAGGCCCTATGGCCCTTGGAACTTCTCTGAAGAAAAATCATGCTCAGAAGTCCTCATATAGCTCTGAAAACCTCACCAATGGCTCTAGAATGCTTGAATTAATTAAGAATAACTCTTCATTTTCTCAGAATGGTCGAAAATTGAGCTTTCTACATTTTTTTCCCAATATCTCCTAGGAAAGCTCCACTAAATGTGGAGAACTCCAGTTAACTAGAGTTAAATTAGGGCTAACCGCAAAATTTGGTGCGCCCTTATCCACTCCGCCAATAAAGCCTTGCATTAAAATTTATGGTTAGGGCGGTGAACACATGCGCACCCCCAACCATTAAGTGGCTTATATGTTAGCGGAAACAATTAAATACAATATCGGAGTTTCATTAAACATACATACGTTCACGATCAACATCGGATCCCTTTAATGGGACTCCACAATATCAAACAAATTCAAAACCGTAATACAAGGTAAATCACATATCGAGAGACATACAATTTCTTATATTGCATATCACGGAATATAACAAATACCCTTAACGTTTAAGCAATACAAGTGTCAACGCGAAGTTGCGATCGTATCGCCACATCACAATTCGACCGAAATACCTTTTCGCAGATTGCAGAGTTTAATATTTCGCATATCAGAAATCTTAACCCATCGCTCTTCAACTTATCGCACATATAACTCGTCGCACTTCCCAAGTTCAACTTTATACCATTAAACCTTATTCCTTGCGAACTGTGAAGTCGCTTCCCGTGTGCTATGATCTCCACTATTGGTTTGGTCCTTGATTCGACGATCCTCATTATCTCTCCACCTCCTTATTTCACATAACAAGTTAAAGAATTTAACTTTGTGAAACTCTTTAATGGTAAACTCTGTTCTGTGCGATGTACGATGTTTCTCCACTGCGATGAGATCTCTCCCGTTGATCTCCCACTGTTGCTTCGGTGTTCTAATCACCACCGTTCAGCCCTCGTTGTTGACTAGATCACGACCGTCTGTTCCACCTACAACATTTCTGTGGCTGTTCAATCCTCGATTCTATAGGCAGAGTTCAAGACTTCATGACAGCCACCAATTCGGATCCCACTCTGCTGGTCGATCTGGTTCTGAACCTGTTTTGGAAAGCGAACAACAGGCCATAACTCAATCATACGAACTCAGAATTTGATGAAACAAGTTGCGTTGGAATCTCGGTGACAAACTCTACACTCTCGTCTTGGTTTGAAGCATTTTTTAGCACTTTGAAATTTTAGCTAATCCTTAGGCCCTAATCCCAATCTGATGAATAGGTACCAGTACTGATATAGGCACAAGTATAGTTACAGGTGTTGGTACAGGTACATATATAGGTGTTGGTATAGGTACAAGTATACATGTTGGTATAGTTACATGTACAGGTACAAGTACACCTGTACAGGATTTGGACTACCGTCTACAACAGATGGGTTGCTTAGATTTAGAGACAATATATATGTGCCAGACAACATTGAGCTCAATAAGGTGATCTTGAGGGAGTTTCATGTGAAACCATATTCAGGTAAGCCAGGCTATTAGAATACATTGACTGTAGTGAATATATTCTACTATTGGCCGAATCTAAAGAAGGATGTGACGAAGTTTGTAGCCAGATGTTTGGATTGTTAGATGGTTAAGGAAGAGTGTAAGTATCCAGGTGGAATGCTACAGCCGATTTCAATTCTAGAGTGGAAATGGGAGGTCATTTTCATGGACATCATCACAATTTTTCCTAAGACAACTAGAAATCATGATTCCAACATGGTTGTTGTGGACAGGTTGACTACATATTCAGCTAGTAGTGTAGCATAGGTGTTCATCAGATACATAGTCAGATTTCATGGTGTTCCAAAGAATATCGTGTGAGACATGGAATAAAATTTCACTTCCAAATTTTGCAAGGACTTGTTTACAGGTTTTGGCACCAAGTTGGCCTTCAGCACAGCTTATCATCCATAGACAGACTGACAGACTCAAAGGGTCAATAAGGTATTAGAGATTATGTTGAGGATGTATGTGATGCATCAGAAATGCAAGCGGGAAGAGTATATTCCACTGGTAGATTTTTCCTACAACAACGAGTATCATGAGTCAATGAATATGATTCTGTTTGAGTCAATGTATGGGAGGAGTTGCAACACTCCCATTAGTTGGAGTGATCTGATTAACAGAGTATTGATTGGACAAAAGATGTTGGCAGAAATGGAAAAAGAAATGTAGGTGATTAAGAAGAACTTGAAGGAAGAACATGATAGGTATAAGAGTTATGCAGATAGGAACAAGTTGATCAAGTAGTTCCATGTTGGGGATCAGTTGTACTTTTATATCAAGCCCAAGAAGAGCTCCTTGTAGATTGGATCATGTGCCAAGTTGGCACCAAGGTTTTATGGACCCTTCATAGTTGGAGCCTTGGTTTGTATTGCATAAAAACGTGATCATGCTCAGGAACCGAGAAATATAGCAAGTTAAAGTACAATGGAAACACTTTGGGCCCGATGAAGCTACATGGGAGATGGCGGGTCAGATACGGGATATGTATCCTTCCTTGTTTACCGGTTGAGGCAAAGAAGTTTTGGTGTGATGTTGGTATATGTTTGGCATATGTTTTGGCGATTTTTTGTTGTAATGATAAGGTTTATGTACAAATGTGTATGGATGTAAATACCGCCATGAGATATTTTATAAAGCTCCAATAGGTGGTATAGGTGTTATGTCATTATAGTTTTCATGTCCTTATGATGTCATGTTGGTTTGATTTTCAGCAGGTTGATCATTGTAAATACTGCATAGAGCTATGTTATAAATCTCCATGGGCAGTATGGTTTCTTTTCAGTGGTTTTGTTGAGGTATATGTGTGCTTGAACACTGAGGACAGTGTCCGCCAAGGGAGAGGGTTCTGTAACAGCCTTGGTGAAATTTCCATGTAATGAATTTAAACATAATAACCATGGTTGAGTGTATATTGCAAAAAAAGGTGATCATGCTCTGAAACCGAGCAACATAGAATGTTAAAGTACAATGGAAACACGTTGGGCCCTATGAAGCTACATGGGAGATGGGGGATCAGATGTTGGCCATGTATCCTTCCTTGTTTTCCGATTAATGCAAAGAATTTTTGGTGTGATGTTGGTATATGTTTGGAATATGTTTTGGTGATTTTTTGATGTACTGCTCGGGTTTATGTACAAATGTGTATGGATGTAAATACCACCATAATATATTTTATAAATCTCCAATAAGTGGTATGGGTGTCATGTCATTATAGTTTTCATGTTGTTATGATGTCACACTGTTTGATTTTTAGCAGGGTGATCATTGTAAATACTACATAAAGCTATGTTATAAAGCTCCATGGGAAGTATGGTTTCTTTTCACTAGTTTTTTTGAGGTATATGTGTGGTTGAACACCAAGGACAGTGTCCCCCAGGGGGGAGGGTTCTGTAACAACCCTAGTGAAAATTCCATGTAATAAAGTTAAACATAATAACCATGGTTGATGGGACACTTATTCCAAGACTATTGTTAGGCAAAAACATCCTGGTGGGTGTTTATTTGGTTTATTATGACTAGGGAAATTGGAAAAGGAAAAGGATTTGGAAAGGAAAATTGGAATTTTGGCACATTTATTTATGAAAATAATGGAAATCTAGAGAAATGGGAGGTGAAAGGTCACAAGTTTCATGTGAGGAGGAAAATGAAGGAAAATAATGGAAAATGAAGAAAATAGAGGCATATTCTATAAAAAGGCTTATGAGGATCAGTTGATACTTTTTTTAGATCGATTTAGGAGCTCTCTCATTATTCTCTCTCTGTCTGTCTCTCTCTCTCCCTCTCTTTTAGCCTTAGACACTTACAGTTTCTTGGATCATTTTGGCATTGGACCAAGAAAGGAAAGAAAGTAGGAAGGAGGAGGAAGAAAGCAAGGATGAGAAGGAATCAAGTAGCTCCAACAATATTCTTTGGAGATATTGTTTTTCATGTTCTAGATTTGTCATGCATGGTATTGCATGTAGTTCTTTTCTATCATGGCATAGGTTTTGTCAGGTGTGACAGTGTTTTCAGCCTAGCCTTGCCATTTATGGATAGCCATGGTGTTGTGGAATTCTCATGTTTTGGTTTAGCTTGATTACCGAATGGATTTGAAGATGAGTGAGGTAGATCTCCAAATTATATGACACAACCAATTTATGTGTTGCCTCAGTTTAGGGCATAGTGATCCAGGTTTGGATTGCGATAAAGCTTGAGAGGTGGTTTTCTCTCCATCGGGCATACAAATCATGGGTTTGGTATATATGGTAAAGCCTAGATATTATGTCTTGATTTAGGGCCTAGTGACCCCTAATTCAGACTCTGGGTTGTGGTAAATCCTAAGATACTAGGAGACAGGAAAATTTCTCATTGTTTATGCAGAGAGAATTCGGTGATATCCATGCTTATGTTGGCCTAGTGGTCGGGTGTAGATCACGGTAAATTAGATTATTACATGTTTATTGTATTGGCATAGTGATCTCATGTGGATCATGGAAAATCCTAATTTCTATTGATTAGGGTGAGGTGGTTTAGCCTCGGGATGCCATGGTTGGTCCTTTTGGTTTGAATCCCACATTCATGCTTGGAATATGGCACGAGGGTGATTAGCTGAAGAGAAATTTGGTTCAGCCAATATATGGTCAGGTCAAACATGGAAGTCCCATCTTCGATTTTTTTTTACATTCTTTAAATAGAATCTCATTCATTTTTTATTTGATGTATAATTGTACAGGTTATTATGTGGATTTTATTGTTGTTGTATCCACTCTATTTATGTTGTTATTATGCTGGTTATATGCATGCATTTTATTAATGATGATTGTATGGTTCTCCCCGTATTTTTACTTATAAATGAATGCACAATGTGTATATGGTAAAATATATTGTATTGCAACTAATGATGTAAGGGATAAATGCTTCTTAGTGATTATCATACAAGTATGAGACCCCTATGTTTCGGTTCTATTGTTTATACCTGTAGCTTTCATGTTTGTGGAATGTTTGACAAAATTATTTTCATGGCTAAGAGGGGTCCAAATGAGTTATTGTTGATGTGATTTCTTCTATATCACTGTCTTATTGTTATTTATCATCTCTGAAATTTTCATGAAGTTCTAGGCAAAGAACTAAGTTCTGGGCCTGAAAATGTGGTGCAAATCTCGGGGACAATGTCACAGAACTAAGGAATTGGGGCCATGGACATTGGAATGCAGTGTTATGCATGTGTCTATAGCCTCCTGGACACTGGATTTCAATCCTATGCTTGCATCTATGGCTCAAAGAGGTCAAAAGGTTAGTGTGACCCAGGGGTAAGAGGCCTGAAATGTTGGGTTACCTCCTGGGGTGTTATTGTTTTTGTACAATGTCTTTATGTTATGTTTCCCTCGGTTCCACTTCCTTAAGGTCACCTGGGATGTTGAATCTCTTATATTATCCTCTCATCGCATGTTTATCCTAGTTGGCCAGTTACTTGAGTAGATGTGGGAAGTGGGTGTTATAGAAAAATCTTAGTAGTGGTTGTCACCTTGTGGGAAAGAGTTTAGGAGTGATTACCGAACTCAACCTTAAATCTATGCATGATGAATTTTTTTTCACAAGCATGTATTATACGTCAATGTGAATCTAATATATAGCTCTTGATTTATGCAAGAGACAATGCAAGATGATTATATGGTGGGAGAGAGATAACCAAGAAGATGATATGAGATCCTTAGCTCATCCCCTACTTTACGTGCTTTGAGGAATTGTGGCATGTTGAATTTCTTCAAGACTCAAAGTATGAAATTAATAATAGAGCTACTTCAATGACTAGTTGATATGTGGAGTCCCCAATATCAACAATTTTTGGTAAAGGGAGAATTTTTTTAGTTTTAGGTAGAGGACATTCATTTCCTTACTAAGTTGTCATGGCAAGATAGTGGTGGCAGCTTGGAAAAGTATAACAAAGGATTTTTTAGATGAGTATGTGACTCAATATTGTGGGCCATTGGCATGTAATGTTAGCAACAAGATACCAATAATATAAGTAATTAACTTCATTCTCTACACCATACTATTTACTATTACCAGTGGAGTAGGCTCCACGGGGCCTCATTTAGCCTCTAAGATATAGATGGGTATAATGAAATAATGTAAGCAACCAACCACATTCAATTGGTGCAAGGGTTTGTTGATCAACATGAAGTACCAACTCAGCCATTGTTGGATGGGGAAGTATAAATAGTTTGGATATGGAAGTATTCTTGTATCTGTCTTTTAGAAATGGGGTTCAATGTTGAAAGAAGGGTATTATACCCTTATGCTATCATGTTTGATCCTTGCATGGTGTGATGGACCGACTTGAAGAGTAGACTATAGGGAGGACATACCCAAAAATGGTTTGATCATAGGTTATTCAGTTGGTATAATGATCATATTACAATTGGTAATGATTATGCATATGAAGGAACTACCTTCTTGAAGGACACATGTCGTGTCCTCACCCCCCAACATGAGCAAGAGTGTATTTGGTAAGATAATGTATTTTTGTGTTTTTGTGATACTTGGATACCAAATATTCCTTATAAAAGGCTCATATCATAATTTATAGGTCTAGTTCATGGGGATTTAGTTTGAGAAGTTTTGATTGGCGTTTAAGTCCTCTGTTTCCTCCCTTTCCATGTTTAAGAATTGAATCCCTTTTATAGTGCTCAAAATTGAATCTGGCGCATGTATCTCACAGTAATACTTGTAAAGAATCCCCAAATAAGACTCAATTGTTGGATTTGGTAATATCTTAAGGTTGAGAGATTGAGAAATGTCCTAAACCATTTTTCCCCCTCCTCAACCATGATTAAGGCTCCACAACCCATCCTTGGTACACACAAACCCTTAATGGTATCCATATCCAAGTCTAATGTTGAAGTCCCCTTAGAAAGTGTTTTTGTTATGATTTGTAGGTTTTATTTTCTATCAAGACAGAAAATCTACACTTTTGGAGAAAGGTTCAAGTAATTTCCTCCCCTAATCATGGTAATTGATTCCAAGATATTCATTTATAGGGTTTAAGCCCCATGTTTCCCACTAACCATGTTTAACCCTCAAGGAAAATTTTCAGTACATGAAACTTATGGTAACAAACCTTCTCCTAATTGGATGGTAACAAACCTTATCCATGGACTAAAGAAACATTATTGGTGTGGTTTTATGAAACATTCCTATTTGAGACATATTTTATGTTTTAATCATTGCTCCCATATCCCATTAGTAGGTTAAAGATATCTTACATGGGTCTCATGTGGTGGTCCAAGGATCTCTTCATGGCATAAATATATCTCGAGAAGATTCATGGTTTTTATATGTGCTTAATGTCAGTTGAACCTATGAAGCTTTGTTTAGGTCACAAGTTTGTTACTATGCTCACTTTATTTGTTCTTAGTTCATAGTTAACCTAGTCACAAGATCCATTTCTCTCTTTTATGTGAATGATACAATACAAAAGTTGGTATGTTGATTGAAGGAATCATCCATGGTGCTTGATTCTATGAACCAAGCCTTAACATTGAAGGCTCTTGTTTTTGTCCATCCAATATGGTCAAGGACTTAATACCCATCCATGATGCCCTAGACCTTTCAGTGACATTGATATGTAACTTGGATGGTAAATAGTCTCTTGAGAGGGCTTGTATCACGATTTTTAAGTGTTTTTCTTGGTACCTGAGATTAACAAAGTTCATTGAATCCTTAAGGCCATTGTTTCCCCCATCACCACGTTTATTCCTTAACACCCAGTTGCACGTCATACAACCTAGTTATGGCACCTATATTACAATTTAAGGCTTGTAGAGAACCCCTATAGAGGACTCATATGTTGGTTCAAGGACACAGTCGAGGTTCTTTAGTCCTATAATTTTCAAAAATATCACGAGGCATTTTTTTTCCTTCCTTAAACATGGTTAGGGACTCATGACCATCTTTGGTGAAAAAAACCTTTCCCTAACATCCATTCCAACTTTGATGTCAAAGACACCTTAAAGAGGGCCTATTCTATGATTCGTAGGTGTTGTATATATCGAGCAAACCCAAGAAGCTATGTCTAGTGCCTGAGGCCCATGGGATTTCCTTCCCTATCCATAGAAATTGAGCTTAAGAAGGTTCATTTAGGGATGAAGCCCCTTTATTTCATCGCTAACTTTGTTTTTGGTTGAAGACTTTGTTTTCATAGAGGAATGCACATGTCTTTTTATCAACATGTGCATTCCAAAATGCATGCAATATTTTAAAAAAACACACATGATTTTATTGCAACTCAGATGGAAGGAAGCATGGAGAGGCATGCATGGGGTATGTGTGGAGGCTTAGCAAGGACCAATGCAATTCAAACATGGATGGATGCACATTTCTAGAGTACATGCAAGCTCCTAAATTTTTGAATTAGAAGACATAGTTGTTGCAATGATTTCAAGCGAAAACTAATATGACCTATAGTGAAATGGTTTTCTCTTCTTCAAGTGATTCAGTCCCCTTCCTTGAGTGATATGGAGTGATTGTTAGTATTTTGTAAAAACCAATTTCATGAGTTATTTAACTACTTCAACATGTTCAATTCCCTTATAATTGTGGATATCCTTTCATCAATCCAATGATTTATTGTTAGTATTGTGTAAAAACCAATTTGTTGAGTTATTTAACTACTTCAACATGTTCAATTTCCTTATAATTGTGAATATCCTTTATCAATTCAATAATTTATGATCAATGGTTAAATTTTTTTGTAACATCATTTTTTAAAGGCCTTTTAGTTATGGTTGAATATATAAGTGGTCTTGCTTTTCAAATTTGTCTCATCAATATAAATCATACAGTACTAACCATTATTGGAAATATAATCATAAATATATTTGTTCAAACTTTATGTGTTAAATATAGATAATCAATAGCTAGTTGATTAAAAGGATTTATATAATTTGAATTATATATATATATATATATATATATATATATATATATATATATATATATATATATATATATATATATATAGCTTGTTTATACTCCTTTTTATAATTTCAAATTTATATCTTTTATATTAATTTATACAAAGCAAATATGAATTTCAAATTCCCCAAAAAAAAAAAATCTAGATATATAAATAATAACATCTTACATTACAAATCAACCAAATCTATATTAACTTAATTCCTTAAATTTTGAATCCATGACTTTTAAAATACAAATATTCCTTTTTAACACTTCCTCATATTATTATAATATTATTAAACATGTTTGAAAATTTATATTTTTAAAATATTTCATATATATCTATATATATATAACAGTTTTATCCCATTTTTATAAGATTAAATAGCTTTCTTTGCGCACTTTTATTCACCAATTTTAGTATTTTATCTAAATATTAATAATAATATATTAACCACTTTTTCCATCCAATTATATTGAAAGCATAAACTTTTCAATATATCAATATACATAAGAACATCTGAACATATTTTCAAAGTTAATAAAATACTAAATTTCTTAATTTGCTTATTTCTATAGCAATTTTTAACTCTGCTTTTCTCCCTTCACTTTATCACTTTTGAATGTTTTCACTAAAAATTTATAATACAGTATTATGAACCCTATGGATCCATGTATGTTGTGATCCGCTTAACCACTTATTTGTATCTTCAAAGGCTGCACATCATATAAACAGAAATACTGTGAACATAAATTAAATGAAAACTTCTTTCTATTCTCAATAAAGGTAGGTGTTCTTGATATTGGAATAATAATAATAATAAACGCTATGCACCAAGACAACCTCCATGACCTAGGGTTTGGAGGTTTCAATGCATGCTGCCCCAAGTAGACCTCCCTCCTAGCTGTTTAGGCTGCGATCACACTCCTGGTAAGCCTTGAGGCTCACCCACTACAAGGAAAAGACCCTCTAGCGGAGGTTATATAAGAAGTTTTTAGTGTTATAAAATTGGCAAAAATTGTCAAAAAAACATATGCTACAACATCTGTTTATGGTTACGAAGGTTTTGGTGGAGCTTTTAACAGAAATTCAACACAACTAAAAAAAATGGGTGGCCCAAGGTAATTACCGATGTTTTTTTCATCGGTGCACTAATCAGGATTCAATGCACTGGTGCGTACCTGTAGCTGCAGCCCTGGGGCGGTCGAAGGAGAATGCACTGGGCCGTTAAGATATAAAACAACCCCAGACGTAGTGTTCGTGATACAACACACGGGGTCGTTCTAATTGGACTTGGGATTTTAGTGGTGCCCATAGGTCATATCAACGCGCCAGTGCGTAGACTTAAAGAAACGCACTGGTGCGCAGTATCGCACAAATGCACCGAGATTTATAATTGGTATCGGTATTCGTGCAGTGCCCATATGTCATACAAATGCACCAGTGCATATATACACATAAACGATCCAGTGTGTAGTATCACACAAATGCACCGAGATTTATAATTGGTAAACAATATTTGTGCGGTGCCTATAGGTCGTATAAATGCATCGGTTTGTATAGACACAAAAACGCCCTGGTGCATAGTATCATAGAAACACACAGAGATTTATAATTGGTATCAATATTCATGTGGTGCCTATAGGTTATAAAACGGCACCGATGCATATATAGACATAAATGCACCGGAGTGCCATACCACACAAACGCCTTGATATTTTTAACTAGTTTTGGTATTTGTACGGTGCCCATAGGTCATAAAAATGCACCAGTGCACTTAAAAATACAAGCGCACTAGTATAAGAATACACACACTCATTTTCATTTTGTATTTTTTAGAAACATCGACCTATCACAGTGTAATTATTATGATTGTTTTAAATTCATTATTCATCAAAAGTTGACACATTTTATAAAAATATCCATATTAATTAAATTTTTATTAATGCATTTGAATGTGATGTTTGGGTTAATTTGTTATATCATATCATAATTATTGTGGTTTTTTTAAATTCATTATTCATCAAAAGTTGACACATATATATCTTATAACAATATTCATATGAATTAAATTTTTATTAGTGCATTTGAGAACGACAATGGAGAATGCAATAGTGAAAATAGAGAACGCAATAGAATAAATTAAAACATTTTATTTTATATATATATATATATGAATAAGACATTATTTGTCATACAAAATGAGATAGTTATTGGTATCCCTTTATCTTTCAATTGGGACACTATGTCCATTAAATTAAAGAAAATGTCTAATTTTATAGACATTTTTCAAAAAATACAACACCTTGCTATGATATCCAAACATACTAATAATCATTCTTCGCTTGAACTACTATTATTGCTAGAGCTACTTCCATGACTTGGGTTATTTTCAGGAATGTTTTGTTCACGGTGTTGATTGTTTTCTTCTTCTTCACCTTCCATCTACCAACATAAAAATAAACTATAATGAGTGTATATACATTGGTGAGAATAAAGAAAATTGCAATTTACCTAACATATACATCAATGTAAATCGAAAATAAATGGCGTACCAATGCAACAATTGACTCATAAACTATACACATTCTTTCAAAACCATGTAACATGCCATCTTTCAAGATTTGATATGTTGACGCAGTGCCATACTTTGTTTCTTGCAAGTTTTATACCCCATAAGAAATCATATATTTAATATGAAAGATTTATTTTTTCTATTAATTATAGATGGAGCTAAGTAAAACAAGATCGGTAGATGCTTACAAATTCCATAATTAAGTTCTTATATGCCAACATATACTCAACCCATATTTAACCCAATTTCAATCAATTCCTCTAATGGTTCTTCTTTGTATGTTAGCACCTGTTTGAAGACATTCAATGATGATTTTTGTAAAACAACTCAAAAAATACAAAAATGAAATCTAGTTAAGTTGTTATAAGGAAGTAAAAATTACTCACAAACTTAGATATCAATACTTTTTTTCCTTGTCGTCATGTTTTATGTGTTGAATGGGTTCCATTTTATTTTCTTTTCTGCAAGAAAATACCTGAAAATTAATATTTAATGCTAAATTGTTTATTTATTGTACCTAATGATCGAAAAAATCAATGATTACATATTACATTTGAAGCACGTTGTTGTTGAGATGGCTCCTCTCGTGATACAATTTTGTCCATTTCTTTGACCATCTCCTTGTACACCTTTTTGGACATTCCTACTGGCATATTTCTGATATCAACTCATTCATCTTTTGAGATTTTCATATTCCTAAAAATGTAACATGGCAATAAACTATTTAATTTTTATATTGATATGATATGAAAATTAAGTATAACAAAAGTGATATTTATAAATAATTCTAGACAAACATCTAAAGGAATATAACTTTTTCATTCCTTCTTTTTTGTTGTTGTACATTTTTGCTATTAAAATTCTGACATGTCTCATTGACCAATTCTCTGGAAACTCTTCATGTAGTTTAGATAAAATTTGGTTCTTGGAATCATTGGATTGGTTTTTGTAGTGTAAGTGGAAAGAACGCCTATACATTCATTCCACTAGATCCCTCAAACTTTTGTAAAAATTTTTCCCCCTTTTTTTAACCTCCAACACCACTCCAGATGAGCTAAGGAGCAATTCATTTTCATTTGCATGTTATATTTTTTTTTCTTAGAACAACATTCCTTTTTTAAGTTTTTGGTCCTTATAGAACATTATACATATGTGAATTAATATATTGTTTCACACATATTATCTAATAATTTTAATTATATTATTAATGAAAACTAAAAAAATAAACTCATATTAGATCGATAATATTTTTTCATTCACTTGATTCATCCTTTTGCAATTTTTCCATCAAGCTTTTACGCTCTTCTAGTCCTAGATCATAAATAATCTTATCGAGCTTCGTCATTTTATGGCTCTGCATGATACACAGTAAACAATACATATTAGTTAAAGTTACATATAGTTCAAAAATAATATTTATTGTAAAGAATTTGCAAAGAACTTGCCTTTTTTTCTTTTCTTGATGTGTTATCAGTATTCTTGTTACTTGATCTCTTGTCAGTCATTCCTTTATCAATTTAAAACTTATACCATATCATTCATTAATATATTTATAAATAAATTGTCAACTTTTTAAGTAAAAAAAAAAATTCTCAAGAAATCGGTGCACCTTTCATGGTCTACCCACCGACGCCGACGCGTGGGTGTCTTCCAAACACACCGCATAAATAGTATAATAAACCGTACGGTGCTCTATGTCAAAAAGGCGCAACGGTGCATTACATGTCCATCACCGCACCGGTTAACCATGATAAAATAATAAAAATCATCCAGTGTTAGTTTTTGTAGCATAAACCGGTACCATATTTTACATGTGGCACACCGATAAAAAAAAATTGTTTATTAATTTTTTATCACATTACTTATGTGATTTGCTTGTACAATACAAAGCAGTGGTGTGCTATGTTACGCCAGACGCACTGATAAAAAAAAAAACTTTTTTTTTAACTCATCCAAGGGCCCACATGGATTGGGATTCGACTATGTTAATCATCCTGTCGATTGGATGTCTTAGGTCTATATTTAGCAATACAAACCCTATAAATCTAAATTGAAAAGCCCTAATTCTGAAATCAAAGAAAGAGGGAGAAGAAAGGGCAGAAAGAAAAAGAATGTAAGGTTTATATTCTTTGAAAGTTTTTTCTTTATTTTTTTCAAAACAGAACGTTCGCGGTGCACCATAATGAAATAGTGCATCGGCTGTATATTTTACAAATGGCGCATTGAGAACAAATATTTTTTTCTATTTTTTTATCATAGTACTTGTGAGATGTGCTAGGATAATAGAGTGCATTGGTGCTCTCAGATACACATGGCGCATAGAATATATATATATATATATATATAGGCAAGGGCCGCCATGGATTGGGATCCGACTATGTAGGTCATCTTGTGGGTTGGTTTTCTTAGGATTATATTTAATGATACAAACCCTATAAATATAAATTTAAAATCCCTAATTCTGAAATCAAAGAAAGAGGGAGAAGAAAGGGTAGAAACAAAAAGAATGTAGGGCTTGTTTCTAAAATGGTTTTTTTTGGCAAAACAACACGTTGGCGGTGCGCCATATGAAATAGCGCACCGGTGCCATATGTTACATATGGCACACTGATAAAAAAATATTTATTTTATTTTTATTTTTTATCATTGTACTTTCGCGGTGCACTAGTATAACAAAGCACACTAGGGCGCTATGTTATGCAGGGCGCACCAACGAAAAAAAATCAGTTTTTTTTTAGATTAATGCTAGGGCCAACATGGATTGGGATCTGACTATGCAATTCATTCCATGGGTTGGATGTCTTATGACTATACAAACCCTATAAATCTAAATTGAAAAGCCCTAATCCTGAAATTGCAGAAAGAGGGAGAAGAAAGGGCAGAAACAAAAATAATCTAGGGTTTTTGTTTCTAAAAATGGATTTTTTTTTTGTTTTTTTGAAAACTACATAAAAGGTAAAAAAAACTGCAGAAAAAGGAAAAAAAATAAAATTTTATTTTGTTATTTTACTTCATAAAAAAAACTACAGAAAAAAAGTAAAAAAAAACAATAGACTTTGATTTTTTCTTTTACTTCATAAAAAAACTATAGAAAAAAGTACAAAAAAACAATAAACTTTAATCACATCATTTTAAATTCTATGGTACAAGGTTTGAATCACCAAAGGTTTGGAATTATGATTGTTTGAATACTTCTGTTCGAACGTATTTCCCTACTCCACAGTGCTCTCGTGCTCTATTTTCTCCAGGTATGTATCCTGCAAATATCTGGCTGAACATTTTTGCAAAAATAGTGAAATAATGAAAAGTGTTTAGTATTTAAAGAAATGTTTTATGAAATTATATTTTCGAAAATATTTTACCACCCATTTTTCAATTTACCTTTTTTTTTCACTTAAAGAAAATAGGGTTGCGCTTTTTTTATTTGCTTTTATTCTTTTACCGATGCGTCCTTTAATCAAACTGCACCAGTGCATCGGGTTATAAAATAGCACCGGTGCACAATACCAAAAACACACCGGTGTGGTTATTTGTACATTATGCACCGAAATTACATTTAGGTTTGTGCACCAAAATTTATTGTTTTTTTGCTGAAATGTCGGGAGGAAATATAATATATTATATGGAATGGAAAATTCTTCAAAATCCAGCTCGTTCCATAATATTTCTCAAAGTCCATTATGGAGTTTTCCCTATCCATATAGAGACATAATATTTACTTTAGATTTGTTTTATTTTTTCACTATATAATTCAATTTATGTTTTTTATCCATGTAGTCAATCATGAAAAACTTAATTAAATTTAGAATGTATACAAATTTGCAGGTTCATGCAAATTCAACATCAAGTTCAGATGCATAAAATATTCAAACTTCTAAAATCGTCAGAAGTTCTTCTAAGGAGCTGCATACCACAAGGCACATTTGGTAGATGAAAATGGACAACTGCTTCACCCTGCCAATTGTAACAATATTGTATCTTCTAGCCACAATCCCAGGACAATGATGGTAGTTATAATTATAACTGTTTGGTATATATATTGATTAATATGTAATTATTTCAACATCAAACCAATTTATAATCATGCAATATTGTCAACGTGGTTAATAATTGATATCATATGTTTTGTACTAATCATGTTCAAATTTTATTTTTTTTAATTATTAGGATTATAGTGATGATGAACAACCTACCTACCATCTTCCGTTGCACCCCACGACAATGTAAAATCAAGGGAAGGCTGAATTAAGAGAAAAAAATTGGAGAGGAACGATACCAAGAATGGTTGAATCAACCATCGATTCAATTCCTGCTATGTCCAGATTCACCAATTAGGAATGACTACAACAATACTAGTTCTTCACAAGCTGGAAATGGAGGCAATCAAATAGAGGTTGGTATGGATGATTAATTAAGGGATATGACTGCCATGGAGACAATGTTGTTAGATTCATTCCAAAATGATGATCAGCTAGGAGATTGTGCTCATATTGCTGACACCTTTTTTGAAAGCCTTAAATTTTCTTCCACCACCCCTCTCTTTGGACCTAGTAGTCAATTAAATTCTACTCAGTTGGGGACAACGATGATACTGTACAACTTGAAATAAAATTTTGTCTTGTCGAATGCATGTTTCCCAAAAATTTTGAGGTAAGTTACCATAAAACACTCCCTTATATAAATTTGAAATATAATCGGTACACTACAATGAAAATTAGAAATGGTAAATTTTATGAACGTTAATAATTATATCGACATTAATGTACATTTTATATTAATATATTTTTCCATGATCACCAACTACAGGTTATTCAAAGATAAGGTTCTTCCGAGTGATAATGTCTTGCCTGGTAGATGTGAAGAGGCAAAGAAATTGTTGAAAATGTTGGGTGTTGAGTACATATCATATCATGCATGTCCAAATGATTGTATTCTATATAGAGGAGAATATGCATACAAAGAGATGTGTCTGAAATGTGGGCATGACAGGTATGATAAATCAAAAAAGAAGGGTAAATCATGTACTGGTCCTCCTTTTAAGATATTGAGGCACATGCCTATAATCCCAAGGATTCAAAGGCTCTTTCGTTGAAAAGAATTAGCTATGTTGCAAGGATGGCATGCCTCACAGAGAAGTGAGTTGGGATTTATGTGAATCCCAACTGATTCAATAGCCATGAAGCATATAGAGGATACATGGCACGAAAGAGCCTTTGAAGAGGCAAAGAAATTGTTTAAAATGTTGGGTGTTGAGTACATATCATATCATGCATGTCCAAATGATTGTATTCTATATAGAGGAGAATATGCAGACAAAGAGATGTGTCTGAAATTTGGGCATGATAGGTATGATAAATCAAAAAAGAAGGGTAAATCATGTACTGGTCCTCCTTTTAAGATATTGAGGCACATGCCTATAATCCCAAGGATTCAAAGGCTCTTTCGTTGAAAAGAATTAGCTATGTTGCAAGGATGGCATGCCTCACAAAGAAGTGAGTTGGGAGTTATGTGAATCCAAAGTGATTCAATAGCCATGAAGCATATAGAGGATACATGGCACGAAACATTCAGGGATGAAGTATGAATTCTACGACTCAACATAGCCATGGATGATGTCAATCCATATTCCCTCCAAAACACCAACTATTTTTCTTGGTCTGTAGTAGTGATTAAGAACAACATCCCCCCATGGCTGTCCGTGAAGAATGAACATTTTATGTTGGCTCTCATAGTCCCTGGTAGAAGAAAAGTGAAGAATATGGATGTCTACGTACAACCTCTGGTAGATGAATTGAAGGAATTACGGGATGGGATAAATGTACACGATGTATCAATACCCATCACAACAGAGAGGAGTTTTACGTTGTATGGCATATGTGCTTACATGACACATGATTATCCAGGCTTAGGAGTTTTCTCTGCTAAATGACATGTTTAATTTATTGATTTGTTTATATATGTAATAATATTATTTCACATATTAGTTATTTAATTTGTTGTAATATTTGTTCTGATCTTCATGGTATTCTTTAACATGCCACGCATATTAATTAATGTATAATCTTGCAGGTTTTGTAACAAAAGGGTATTTTGAATGTAAATTTTGTGGACCTTCTCTTAAAGCTAGATGGTACAAGGACCTACGAAATCCAGTGTATGATTGCTCCAAGGTATTCCTACCAGAAGAACACCCTTATAGAGGAGCAAGATCCGCTTTCAATGGTAAATGAGAGAGAACCCAAAGGCCTCTAATAATGACCCCAGCTGAATGGCTTAGAGCATATGAGAGAGAGAAGGAGGAGTTCATAGAAATGTTTGATTCAAATGGGGAGCCTATGTTCGATGATCCATATTTATTCGACACCTGGGATGAAAAGGAAATCTATATTTTGTGACCTCCCATATTGGGAGCATCTTAATATTTCCCACTTATTAGATCACATGCATATATTTAAAAATGTTTCATCTTCCTTATGGAGGCACATATGATCGAAACAAAGTGACACATTGGTTGTTATGAAATATCTTATTACTTCAAAAACTAAAAAGAAACATTGGCCAAGACGATTAGAAAGTAAAGGATCAGAGGCAGGTGTTGGTCCCTCTAATTCATGGTTTTTCAAAGAAGGTGATGTCCCATGGATTTAAAAAAAGATGATATATCTTTGGCAAAGGAAGTTATAATGGATGTGAGGGTGCCAACTTCATAAGGGTCTTCACTATGGTGCTACTTCACCGTGGATGACCATTTGTTGGGGTTGAAATTGCATGACCATTTGAATATTATAAGAGTACGTATAATGTCAAAAACATGATTTTATTATTTGTTATATTAATAAATTTTATCCCATGCGGGGATCATAAAACATAACTAATTTTTTATATTATTGCACGTCTTTATAACTTTGCAATGTCATTATCCTTTGTTCATGTGTGGGTTTGTGAAACATGAATTCCCTCAAGACCTAGGATGTGCCATATCTAAATTATCTGCATTTGTACGTTGGATCACGTCAAAAGAGATTCATGTGGCTAGCATTCCACGGTGGCATTAAGAGATAGTTGAGATTGTTTGTATGTTTGAGAAGGAACTGCCGACAAGTTTCATGGACTTACAGGTTCATCTTCTAATCCACCTGGTAGATGAGGTTGAGTTAGTTTGGGTTGTTTCTTGTCGTTGGATGTTCTTCTTAGAGAGGTACATGAAGAAATTGAAAGGTTTTATTCGACAAAGGGAAAAACCCGAGGGGTCTATGGCAGAGGGGTACATATTGTATGAGTCTTTCTATTATGCAAGTGAGTACTTCAAGCAGATCGACAACAGACCAGGTGCGGTGATTTGGGAGGATGAAATGGATGAAGACAAAAGAGATGGAGAGTTGCTCCAAACGAGTGGAAAAAAGTTCTTAATAAAGAGTAAGCGACTTATATTTTTTCAAATTTACAAAATGTAATTAATATTCATGTTGAACTTAGATATAATGTATATTTTGATCTCTAAGTATTATATAATGTTGGTTTGATTTCATCAACGAATGCAGAAATTGAAGAAATCAACAAAGTTGTTCTTCACAATTCTGAAGCGACACAACTGTGGGTCGCAATGTACGAACAAAACAGGATGGAATGAGATAGCGACAGGAAAGAATTTAGACGGTTCAATGGTAGAAGTGCACCTTATCCGGATCATTTAAAAGAAAATTTTCCAAAAATATGCCCCAACAGTTGGGTTGCTAACCAAGTCAGAGAGAAATATAGTGCCACCGGTCATTACCCGTGTGTTGAAGAGGATGCGCTAAACGTAGGGATTGGGTGTAGCAACTTGGTAATAATATTTGTAATTTATATGTAAATTTGAAACTTATATTAAGACATCTACACTTCATATTTTAACTATTATATTATTATTTATAAGACACATGACACTATGATTTTTTTAACCTTTTTATAATAGGTGCATTTGTTCCCATCTATGTGGGCATATGGACACCATTTTCGCACATGTGCATATGTGCCTCAGTAATTGACCTATGAGGCTGCCGAAAAAAGCTAGGCCTTGTCTTTGGAATCCTCTCAAAAAATAAACAAAAAATATCTGAAGAAAAATGGAAGTTGACCCTCCCTTGTGCATGAGCACGATATCTATCTAATGTTGTACAGAACTGATGCAAAAAAATGGCAAACCACCTGACAAGTCGTGGTTACTGTACTAAAGAATCAACATAATATAAAAGCAAGTAACTAATGCGTTGCTTTTCACTCGTGTTGTGCGAAATGGCCGAAATGATAAGTGAGAGACACTGGACCTCCTCACGACCAAACGCACCAATATGTAACTTCACTCCAGCAACTTGAAAATATGCAGGAGATACCAAATTTTCTCCTATGTATCTCCGGGAGTAAAATAACTGACCCCCTGCTACAGAGTCAGCTGGAACCTCAGGGAATGAGGGAAAATCAACCCCTTTCCTCGATAGCCCTATAATAAGGTATATATCCTCCTCAGTGGGTGTGTACCACTGGTTGATACCAACTAGGAAAGCATGTTGCTGGGCATTCCACCTTCGGATAAGATGTCTCAAAAACAAACTATGGGACTTTAGGGAAGTAGCCTCCTCATAGAACTTGAGGAGGCCTACCTACCTTAGGAGCCCCTGCATCGTTGCTGTAATAGGGCGAGGGTAAGCATCTCTCTCCCTCTCTCTTGCCTCACACAGGTGAACCATGTTATACTGTTCTGCCTGTTGCTGTTATTATTTCCCTTCTTCTCTCCTTTCACGTCTCTGAATGATTGACATATTAAACATAATTTTTTTAGTAAATGACACATGTATTTATAAATATACGTATATAAATAGTTTTCAAAAAATAAATAAAACAAAAGTCGGTGCGCCAAAAATAAATTCATGCACTGGTCCTGGTGCGTCTTTTAACAGAGAGCACCAGGGCCAGTGCACCTAATGATATTAAGCGCACCAGGGGTGGTGCTCCGAAAAAATTTTTTAGCGCACCGTTGACTACGTGCAGTGTCAGGAGGGCGATGCATTGACTACACTATATGCCCCAGGGCATATAGCTAAGTCAGCGCACTGCCCTCCTGCCACCATACATAGTTGTCGGTGAGGTATTTTAAAAGGCCACACCGTTGATGCAGGAAAATAAGGTAAGTCGTGCGCTGACAAAAATAGCCATCCCGGGGAGGTTATTAAGGTCAATGCAATGCATCACCACTATTTGAATAGGTCAACGGTGTGGGACACAGATATACGTGGTTCACCCAGTTTGGGCTACATCCACCCTGAACAGCCAGTCCTTCCTTTCTATTATTCAGCAAAATGAAGAGACATAACCTATAGAAGATCCACTGTAATATCCTCTGTTATCTCTCACAGTCTCCCTATCTGTTTCTCACTCTGAGAATACACACACAATACACAACCACAATACAATACCTTCATAAATCGAGGGGTTGCTTTGTAGGTAAAAAAACCTTAAACTAAATAGAACTTCTACCATCAGATCATCTGCCTAATGAACAGCACAGATTGACTAGAAATTACTATACTTTTACAAGGAAATTTTACATCTATTTTTAGCTTCGGGGGCATTGCCCCTGAAACCCCCGACCATGGGGGGTGCTCCATAAAGTCATAGCCGCCCCCCCTGGACCCCGCAGGCAGCATTTAATTATGGGCGGCGTTGTCGTCCCCATTAATGTATAGGGGTCTGACGTTGTGATACAAAATAAACAAGATAATCAGGCTCCACTCCCAACATCAAAAAGTGGCAGCTAATAATGAATCAAATGATCAAGCAATAGAAGGGTTTACGAAAGTCACAAGAAAGAAAAGGCACAACAAGAGATCCAACTCCAACCAGAACAAAAAAGGCCCTGTGACTAGCAATAGCTTCACATCCCTTAATCATTTGAGTGAAAATGAGAATGAACCTACCAAAGAGGCAGGGCGATCCTCACAAGAGAAACCCCAGAACTCAAAGGAACAAAAATACAAGATCCAAACAGAGGCCTTTATGAAACCCCAAACCTGTACCCATCCAAGGGACAACTCTGAAACACAGGGGAAAGGACAAGTGTTCAACCCAATCATGAAAGCCATGGAGGAAGAGCCAAAGAGCATTGACCTTGAGGGCCTAGATCTCATAGGGTTAGAGGATGCATGCAACAAGAAGGACTTTCTCTCAATACCTAGGCAACAGATCCAGAAGCTGGAAGTAATCCTCACCCGATCACAACAGATCCCCTCTCTAGGAATTCAGGGTGGTGTTAGCGCTCAAATCTACCTCAGGCTGAAATGAGGTAAAACTCAAGGCTACATCAAACCACGCTCAGCCTCGTAGCTAGCCCTACGAGGACAGGAGAGGGCTCTCTCCGTCAATCTCGATAAAATGAACAATAGGATGCGAGATGACTTTAAAAGGGAACTGATTTTAGGCTAGTAAATGGATAGGGGATTTTTTTTTAAATTTTTGGGTTTTCGTTGGAGAAATGGGAAAAACAAATTTTGGGTCCGGGGATAAGGTCAGATCTCTGCAGATTTCGAGTTGGGGCGAGGTAGGCGATTGTCTTGATGCTTTAGATTGGATATACGGATAGAACAGAACGAAAAGGAGCTGAAGAGGGAAAAGAAAAACTTGTATCCTCTCCAAACAGTCGAAAAAATGCAAAATTAAACGAATTCAAAGGCAGAGCACTGTAAACAATGGATTCAACCTCATCTACTCATCCATTTAATTTCAGAAACATATGAAAGGAATGGCATACATTTAACATGAAGAAATTACAGTAAACAGAGAGAAAACACCATCAAGAACAAAACACCACAAGGATCCCAACAAGTGCCGCAAAACCTCTGATCTTTCCTTAGCCAAAATATGAAAAAATATGTACAATGGTGCCAAAAGTCTCCCAAGAGTCCAACCTCTCCCACCTCTGAAAATGATTGAGAAATTACATCATATAGAGCATCCTAACCCCTTCCCACACCTCTAGGGGTCGAATTCCTCCTTCAGGGATCAGTTTCAACAAATTCTAATCATGGAACTACAATCTAGGCAGCTAACAACTTGCCTCTAAAAGAGTGGGAACTGACCCATTTACATGATTTTTACTTTTTTGAGAGTGAGTCTTCTAGAATAGATAAAAATAAGCCAAAGTTACATGCCAATCATCAATTTACATCATAAAAACCCAAAAATTTCATCCATAAGCAAAACTGGTCCAAACTGGCCAAAAATCTGAGCTGGAAGTTGAAAATTCAGCCAAAAATTTAAGTGGGTCACATGCCTGAAACAAGTGGGTCGCATGACTTTCAGCCAGATTTTGAAGGACTTCCCGGCATCCAAATTGAGCTCATGATAGCTCGTTGGAAATCCCTGGATGTTGGCTATCCAACCCAAGTGGAATTTTCCAATTTGAAGTTCATTTGACTCTCCAAAACCTCATTCTCCCAGAAGTACTTCCTGCTGGTGTAAAAGGTGGCAGCAAGGTGGTTTTTATGGTGTTTTTGAGCTTTTTGACCATCCAGAACCTGATGAAATGCCTCGGTAATTCTTGAGGATGCATAAATTACCATGAAAAATCCAAAAATGAAAAAATTTCCTTCAGCAAGTGTCCCAAAAAAAAGTGAGCATATGGGTGCGAGACCCACTTAACTGAAAAACTTGTTTTTTGAGACCAAAATTTCAAAATGACAAAAATTTTCCCAAATTTGCTCAAATTCAGAGTGAAGACCCTCCATCATGTATCTTGCCCAGCCAACGAAGCATCGGCCAAAATCCGGAGTGGATCAAGCCTTTTCCGCCGTTTTAGTGCTTCGCTCAACCTCCTCTTCAGAATCTTCATTCTCGCTTTGCAAACATGCATGCGAGCCCAATAATGGCCTTTCATGTGACGAAGCATGTCTTTGTCTCTATCATTATCCTATGAATGTACCTACGCTGATGAAGAAGGCGAGACCCCTTCCACGCCATGTGGAGATAGTACTCGCGCTGCTGATGAAGTCAACGAGACCCCTTCCACCCCGGGTGGAGATAGTACTCGTCGTGATGCTGCAAACAAAGCTCTGTGGCCTCTCTGATATGTTACCACTACTGGCGCACTACTATGCTCCATCTCAGTACATCAACCTCAACGGTTGAGTCACTGTCCTGCTCATATCCTTGCTCATAAACTGAATCTGTCTTTGACATGGCTTTGAACAAGATATTTGCAATATGGATGCTCATATAGGTGCAGTGAAGGCAAAGTCTTAATGTTTGTTCAAAACCCAATAAATGTCACCCATGCACCCCAGTATCAAAGGAAAACAAAATCATCATGAGGATGGCTCTACTTTAATAGCATAATAACTATCACTGTTTTGATCACAAGTAAGTTTAACAATGAGTACCAAATGCAAATGTGTGGTCAACTTGGTGATAATGGCCAAAATCTGTCAAAGGAGGAAGCGAACATAGGACAGTGTTTTATCAATTGGGGAATAAGAATATCATGACAACAACCATATGAAACAAATGGACATGACAGTAGCAATTGAATGATGATGACATCAGTGGTATGGTGAAAGAGGCTTTGTACTAGTCAACATAAAACTGTGCAACAATATGAGAGAGCATAATAGCAGTGATAAGATGATAACTGAGGGCGTGAGGATCGTGTATACAACATGCTAGGGCATGAGCATCTCTATCATTCACAAAAGTTTTCAAACCTTCACAAACTGTCCATATATTTTCAAAACCCTTGAGGAATTAATGTGCATGTAAATGTAGGATTCTCTCCAAGCATGGCTTATTGCCCAACATCAATAATATCATAATCATGCTAAAAATCCATTGAACAATGATTAAAACCTGTTTGGAAGCTTTTGGAGTCAATTAGAATCGAATCTGGGCGAAAAAAATGAATTTTCTGGGTTCTGATTTAAGTGGGTCGCAACCACTTCAAGTGGGTCGCATCCACTTCAAGTGGGTCGCATGCCTCTTGCCACATAGTGCATTTTGCAGGAAGCTTTTGGAGGCCTTCCCGGTGTCCAAATCGGGCTTGTGATAGGTCTTTGGAAAGATCTTGGAGTCTAATTTCCAACACAAGTGGAATTATGCAATTTGGATTTCATTTACCCTGTCAAAAACCAAATCTCCCAACACTAGTCAAAATGAGCAGAATGAGGCTGCCTCAAGGCAGAGCGCTGTTGCAATAAACTTTTGAAGGTCTTACTCAACTCAAAATTGAGCTCATGATAGCTCATTGGAAATATATTTGTGTCTAGTTATCATTTGACTCATCAAGCAAGTCAGTTGGCCAAAAATTCTAGGAGAAAACTTGATTTTCCCAAGGTCACTTCAGAGGTGCATTCAATTCTCCTGAGGCAACGGTATTTTTGACATTTCTCTAAAACCATGATACCTGTGTAAAAAGTGAAGGAGGTTTTTCGTCCTTGGCATGTTTTGGACAAAAACCTCTCTCAGTTTTCTAAAATTCATCTTTGATTGCTCTGAAAAATCTTTTGAGTGAAACTTATCCCGATGTGTGAAACAAGAGATCTTGTCGAAATGAAGCGAAATGAAGGGGATAAAGGACTTCTAAATTCTTGGGGAAATTTTTGGAAGTAGTGAGGGATGTTAGGAAGCAGGGGAAAGTGGAATCTCTGAGATTGAGTGAGGGGAAGGGGTCCAAAAGGGAAAAACACAGGCCTAGCCTAGAAAATTGCCAAGTTGTGGCAAGAAACTAGGGTTTGTGCAAAAATGAGGAATTTGAGGGATCTCAGTGATGGGAAGTGTTTAATAAGGTATATTAAGGATAGGGGAAGGTGTGTGAACATCAGGATACAATTTTTTCCGATGATTTGACCATCCAAGAGAAATTACCTCCAAAACCCTAGGAGAGGGAAATGGACCTTACCAAGGCACAACTGAAGCATGAACAAGTTGTAAAATGACCCAATGGAACTTGAAATGATGATGAAAACCCTCTGAATGATGGCACACTCAGCTGAATAGTGACATGGACCGACACTTGGACAACTTTGAAAAGAGTGAAAGCAAACCCTAGACCTAATGCCTAGTGACCAAATTTTGCTTTGAAGACTCATTGAAATGACAAAATTTGACCTTGACACCTTAAAATCACTTTGTAAGAACATTTTTGATCACTGGAGGAAGGCTGCAAAGGCTGACACTAACATTGGCTCTAATGGGGATGGTAGCTCCTTGGAGGTGCCAAGAACGGCAGATCTTTGGGAGAGCAGACCAGTGCCTTATCCATTGGGCCATGGAATCAAAAACTCAAACTGAAATGCATGACTGAAAACTGATGACTTGACGACACAAATTGACTCTCACTCAACTAAAAACTGATTCAATACTTAAACACAACCGACAAACTGGAAATATGCTCAAAGTAGAGCTTATTCATCAAACCTACTCTAATTGTACTTTTCACCACCCGATCAAGTGTAATGGAACAGCCAATGCAACCATTTAAGCATGTTGGCTGCTGTTTGATTTCTTCCCACATGCTTGCTTATGAACAACGAGAAATAACTACTGAAAGGCAACTCCCATGGAAACTTTGAACCAAGTGGACTGCTGATAAACTTGTAAAGCATAAATTGACTGGATGACTGCAAGAATACTGCGAAAGGATCTTCATAAACATAGCTCTGGTCCAGATAATCTCCATACCTTGATCTTAAACTTTTCCTCACATCTGCGGTGCTTTTCTTTGGTGATTGCAGCAAGCTGTCAAAAGGATCCTGAAATTCATGAAAAATCAAACTCTGTTGCTGATTCCAGAAAGAACAAAAGTCTCCTTCATCAATCTCCTCCTATGAATGGAAATCTTTACATGTGCTATGCAATGAACAATTTGTTAAACAAGACAATGAAGGTGACCTTTGAATAAGATTATCATCAACATTCTTTTCGGGCACATGGTTAGCTAATGGAGCAGAATTTTTATAACAAACATCATCCAACACACGAGCAATAGGATCATCAAAAACTTGAGAAGAGTGTTGCAATGTATCCATTGAAACTGTAAGACCTCCTACTGGTTGTTCCTCTTTTCCTTGAGACATATTACGAATATTATGCCTTATAAACTGAAATGATTCGAAACAAAAGGGTATAGAATTTTCCTGCATCATCAAATCATGTATTTCATCTTCCACACCTTCATGTGTAATCTGACCTTCAATTTCATTTGGTGGTTGCAAATCTAATGCTACAGGCTGCTCAAAAATTTCGTTATCTGTCTCATCCTCAACATTAACACTAAGAGATTGCTGATTTCTTATAGGCTGCTCATTTGAAAATTTACTATGCAATTTTTCTCTCAAAAACTGAAATGATTCAAAACAGAATGGTACGGAGTCACCTTGTATCATTTGGTCACATGTACCTGCTTCCATGTCCTCATCTGAAACTTGAAAATCAATGGCTTTCGGGGGTTGCAAATCTGAATATGAGAAGTCTTGAACAAAATTTTCATTGCTCTCAAGATGATTCAAATCAAGACTTGTTGACATTTGATTTCTAATTGCATGGTAGTTGTCTCTGATGAACTGAAATGAATCAAAACAAAAAGGCAAAGATCCTTCACTTACATCAAAATTTTCTGCACTTTCCTCATCATTGCCATAGCTGATATGCATCGGTTGATCACTGTACTCGAGCTGCTGAAAGTGAACTTCCTCCTCGCACAAGCTAGCTGCTGATTTGTCCGCAAGATTAGCTTCTTTTTGGAGAACATAATCATCATCATACTGATCAAACTGAGGCAATTCATCATCAAACATACACATCATATCAACAGCTCTCTCTTCTTCACACTGATCTATAAAACAATCACTATGACTACTGGGATTAGAAACAAAATGTTTTGGATCAACAACTTGTTCTTGAATGTCATTTTCATTTTTTGCAGTCATTTTCCGCACCATCTCTTCTACTGCATTTACAAAAAGATCAAGTTTTTCCTCTGAAAGTGTCAGCTGCTCTGAAACATTCTTCTTTTCTTCTTCTTTCAACCTTGCCCTCAAGATCAGCAAATGAGCCTCTACATTCACTGCCTTGTTCTGCATCTCGTGAAGTGTTGCAATATTCTTTTCTCTCAGCTGAAACTCCATTTCCGGATCAAAGGCACCCGGGTAGTGCAAGAGAGTAGATCTAGGAGAAGGTCTTATATCAACTGGCATCGAATAATAAACTTAGTTAAATCTAGCAGAAAATTGTTGTACTGTCTCCCCTGGCATTCTTTTCAGCTGGTTATACTCCTCTATAATCAACAAAAAGTTTTGTCCGATCATCCACCTGTCAAGGAAAACTTTGAAAAAATGCTGGAAATTTGAAATGCTCGCATCAGGCAGGGCTTTAAACCAACTCTTCACTTGGCCTTGCAAAGAAAGAGCAAAAAGCCTAATACTAACATCTTCATCATCAACTTCAAAAAGATCTAGAAAAGTCTCAACATTCTGCACATGTTGCTCAGCATTGACATTGTTACATTCACCATCAAATCTCGGTAGATATAGGTCATAATTTGCAGGAAAAGCATGAAGAACAGAAGGTAAAACAAGAGGTTTGTACCGATCTGGAATTTTACAAGGTGTAGGGGCATGTACAAGAGTGGTGGGATCAGTTTTGTTTTCTTTAGGCTCATCACTCTGAAGAGAGTCATCATAAGATGTGGGAAAAGTAAGGAGACCAGGATCAAAGGGAAACTCAGCATTTACACTTTTTGAATGGGTCGAGTGAAGATTTTGATCACCTTTCTCATACAACAAATTTTGAAAAACTTTGAGGACAACTTCAAGACCAGCAAAGAAGTAATTTACAAGAAAGCAGATTAGATCCTGAATACCATTCCACTTTAGATACCTGAACTTTGTGTAAGATCCTTCCATTTTCTCAGAGAAAGAGTCAGTCTTCCAGACTTTGAATTGGAGTCACCAAGTGAATGATTTCAGCCTTCTTATGTCTGATCGTTGTCCACCATCAACCATCAGATCTGAACTTGATACACGTACTGGGGGAATTCGCAAATCAAGGGACACATTCACAAGCTAAACCGGAGATCGACTGAAGCAACTTTTATCTACTATGCACTCGCAGAGCAATGTGCAGTTCGAAGGCTACCTGGCGTGACTTCAGACTCCGTCTATAGCAAGCAAACGTTTTGAGTTTCTCCCCAGTATGGTGGCCACTATGTTAGCGCTCAAATCTACCTCAGGCTGAAATGAGGTAAAACTCAAGGCTACATCAAACCACGCTCAGCCTCGTAGCTAGCCCTATGAGGACAGGAGAGGGCTCTCTCCATCAATCTCGATAAAATGAACAATAGGATGCGAGATGACTTTAAAATGGAACTGATTTTAGGCTAGTAAATGGTTAGGGGAGTTTGTTTTAAATTTTTGGGTTTTCGTTGGAGAAATGGGAAAAACAAATTTTGGGTCCGGGGATAAGGCCAGATCTCTGCAGATTTCGAGTTGGGGCGAGGTAGGTGATTGTCTTGATGCTTTGGATTGGATATATGGATAGACCAGAACGAAAAGGAGCTGAAGAGGGCAAATAAAAACTTGGATCCTCTCCAAACAGTCGAAAACATGCAAAATTAAACGAATTCAAAGGCAGAGCACTGTAAACAATGGATTCAACCTCATCTACTCATCCATTTAACTTCAGAAGCATATGAAAGGAATGGCATACATTTAACATGAAGAACTTACAGTAAACAGAGAGAAAACACCATCAAGAACAAAACACCACAAGGATCCCAACAAGTGCCGCAAAACCTCTGATCTTTCCTTAGCCAAAATATGAAAAAAAATGTACAATGGTGCCAAAAGTCTCCCAAGAGTCCAACCTGTAGAATGTCTCAGAAATTAAAATATATAGATCAATCTAACACCTTCCCCCACCTCGAGGGGTCGAATTCCTCCTTCAGGGATCAGTTTCAACAAATTCTAATCATGGAACTACAATCTAGGCAGCTAACAACTTGCCTCTAAAAGAGTGGGAACTGATCCATTTACATGATTTTTACTTTTTTGAGAGTGAATCTTCTAGAATAGATAAAAATAAGCCAAAGTTACAAGCCAAACATAAATTTACATCATGAAAACCCAAAAATTTCATCCACAAGCAAAACTGGTCCAAACTGGCCGAAAATCTGAGCTGGAAGTTGAAAATTCAGCGAAAAATTTAAGTGGGTCGCACCCCTGACCAAGTGGGTCGCATGCCTTTCAGCCCGATTTTGAAGTACTTCCCGGCATCCAAATTGAGCTCATGATAGCTCGTTGGAAATCCCTGGATGTTGGATATCCAACCCAAGTGTAATTTCCTAATTTGGAGCTCATTTGACCCTCCAAAACCTCATTCTCCCAGAAGTACTTCCTGCTGGTGCAAAAGGTGGCAGCAAGGTGGTTTTCATGGTGTTTTTGAGCTTTTTGACCATCCAGAACCTGATGAAATGCTTCGGTAATGCCTGAGGATGCATAAACTACCATGAAAAATCCAAAAATAAAAAAATTTCCTTCAGCAAGTGTCCCAAAAAAAAGTGAGCATATGGGTGCGAGACCCACTTAACTGAAAAACCTGTTTTTTGAGACCAAAATTTCAAAATGACAAAAATTTTCCCAAATTTGCTCAAATTCAGAGCGAAGACCCTCCATCATGTATCTTGCCCATCCAACGAAGCATCGGCCAAAATCCGAAGTGGATCAAGCATTTTCCGCCGTTTTAGTGCTTCGCTCAACCTCCTCTTCAGAATCTTCATTCTCGCTTTGCAAACATGCATGCGAGCCCAATAATGGCCTTTCATGTGACGAAGCATGTCTTTGTCTCTATCATTATCCTGTGAATTTACCTACGCTGATGAAGAAGGCGATACCCCTTCCACGCCATGTGGAGATAGTACTCGCGCTGCTGATGAAGTCAACGAGACCCCTTCCACCCCATGTGGAGATAGTACTCGTCGTGATGCTGCAAACAAAGCTCTATGGCCTCTCTGATATGTTACCACTACTGGCGCACTGCTATGCTCCATCTCAGTACATCAACCTCAACGGTTGAGTCACTGTCCTGCTCATATCCTTGCTCATAAACTGAATCCGTCTCTGACATGGCTTTGAACAAGATATTTGCAATATGGATGCTCATATAGGTGCAGTGAAGGCAAAGTATTAATGTTTTTTCAAAACCCAATAAATGTCACCCATGCACCCCAGTATCAAAGGAAAACAAAATCATCATGAGGATGGCTCTGCTTTAATAGCATAATAACTATCACTGTTTTGATCACAAGTAAGTTTAACAATGAGTACCAAATGCAAATGTGTGGTCAACTTGGTGATAATGGCCAAAATCTGTCAAAGGAGGAAGCAAACATAGGACAGTGTTTCATCAAATGGGAAATAAGAATATCATGACAACGACCATATGAAACAAATGGAGATGACAGTAGCAATTGAATGATGATGACATCAGTGGTATGGTGATGGAGGCTTTATACTAGTCAACATAAGACTATGCAAAAACATGAGAGGGCATAACAACAGTGATAAGATGATAACTGAGGGCGTGAGGATCGTGTATACAACGTGCTAGGGCATGAGCATCTCTATCATTCACAAAAGTTTTCAAATCTTCACAAACTGTCCATATACTTTCAAAACCCTTGCGGAATTAACTTGCATATAAATGTAGGGTTCTCTCCAAGCATGGCCTATTGCCGGACATCAATAATATCATAATCATGCTAAAAATCCATTGAACAATGATTAAAACCTATTTGGAAGCTTTTGGAGTCGATTAGAATCGAATCTGGGCGAAAAACACAAATTTCTGGGCTCCGATTTAAGTGGGTCGCAACCACTTCAAGTGGGTCGCATCCATCTCAAGTGGGTCGCATCCACTTCAAGTGGGTCGCATGCCTCTTGCAGGAAGCTTTTGGAGGCCTTCCCGGTGTACAAATTGAGCGTGTGATAGCTCGTTGGAAAGCTCGTGGAGTATAATTTCCAACACAAGTGGAATTATGCAATTTGGATTTGATTTACCATGTCAAAAACCAAATCTCCCAACACTAGTCAAAATGAGCAGAATGAGGCTGCCTCAAGGCAGAGCGCTGTTGCAGTCAATGTTTGAAGGTCTTCCTCAACTCCAAATTGAGCTCATGATAGCTCATTGGAAAGGTATTTATGTCTAGTTATCATTTGACTCATCATGCAAGTCATTTTTCCAAACATTCTAGGAGAAAACTTGATTTTCCCAAGGTCACTTCAGAGGTGCATTCAATTCTCTTGAGGCAACGGTATTTTTGACATTTCTCTAAAACCATGATACCTGTGTAAAACGTGAAGGAGGTTTTTCGTCCTTGGCATGTTTTGGACAAAAACCTCTATCATTTTTCCAAAATTCATCTTTGATTGCTCTGAAACATCTTTTGAGTGAAACTTATCCCGATGTGTGAAACAAGGGATCTTGTCGAAATGAAGCGAAATGAAGGGGATAAAGGAATTCTAAATTCTTGGGGAAATTTTTGGAAGTAGGGAGGGATTTTAGGAAGTAGGGGAAAGTGGAATCTCTGAGATTGAGTGAGGGGAATGGGTCCAAAAGGGAAACACACAGGCCTAGCCTAGAAAATTGCCAAGTTGTGGCAAGAAACTAGGGTTTGTGCAAAAATGAGGAATTTTGGGGATCTCAGTGATGGGAAGTGTTTAATAAGGTATATTAAGGATAGGGGAAGGTGTGTGAACATCAGGATACAAGTTTTTCTGATGATTTGACCATCCAAGAGAAATTACCTCCAAAACCCTAGGAGAGGGAAATGGACCTTACCAAGGCACAACTGAAGCATGAACAAGCTGTAAAATGACCCAATGGAACTTGAAATGATGATGAAAACCCTTTGAATGATGGCACACTCAGCTGAATAGTGACATGGACCGACATTTGGACAACTTTGGAAGGAGTGAAAGCAAACCCTAGACCTAATGCCTAGTGACCAAATTTTGCTTGAAGACTCATTGAAATGACAAAATTTGACCTTGACACTTTAAAATCACTTTGTAAGAGCATGTTTGATCACTGGAGGAAAGATGCAAAGGCTGACTCTAACAGGTGGTACACTCATGAACACAAAATACTTCATGAAATAATCCCGCAATCGAGGCCAAAAAACAGTGCTGCAAAGAACAGTAGAAATGGGCAAAGGAATGGTAGAATATGGGAGATTCCCCAAGTTAACCTGATTCTACTCGTACCCTCCCAAACCCCCTCAATGATGATCATCTCGTGGAATATTATAGGGCTCAACAGCCCCACCAAGCATAGGATCATCAAGAAAATAATCACTGACGAACACCTTGAAATTTTCTACATGCAAAAAACCAAATGCTCCAGCTCCACTCTAGAAACAATATTCAAAAGGATATGAAAAGGCTGCAAAAAAATAATGGTAGATGCCAATGGAGCTTCAGGAGGATTGGAAATCATATAGAACCCCCACATCATTACCATAGAGAACTATCATGCCAATAGGTATTTCTTTCAAGCTAACTTTCACTTGATTAGAACGGCCATCCACGACTTTCTAATGAACGTCTACTTTCCTCAGAATTTCGAGCAGAAAACTGAGCTTCTGTAAAACATTGCTGAGCTCAATAAAAAGATATATCTACCACTCTGGATGCTTGGAGGAGATTTAAATATGATAACCAATCTATAGAAAAAAAGAGAGGAAGGCAACATCTAGAGATGGTTAGCAATGGATTCAAGAACTTCATTCAAGACAACCACCTCATAGATCTACAAAATTCCAATGGCATCTTCACCTAGAACAATAGAACAGGAGGTACCCATCAAATCGCCTCCAGACTGGATCGATTTATCATCATGGAAGACTTCATAGATCTGGGGGGTGATCTTGTAGCCACCATTATTCTGGCCGCGAGCTCTGAACACTGGCCGATACAACTACAATGGTTAAGACCAGGTACGCCCATGTCCAAACCATTATTCTTTGAACACTGTTGGCTCAGACATCAAGGGTTCAAATAAATTGTCTCAGACTGGTGGTCCTCCCTTTCACCACCTTAAGGGAAAAAAATGCATCAGTTTCAGATAAAGTTGAAGATGCTCAACATGATTATTCGCTCCCATGGGCCTTTTTAGATGGGGCATCAACTGATTCAGGGAAAAATATTAAGGGTTGTTTCATTTTATATATTTATGATTCCCAATCCCATCATGTCTCCATGGGTCTTGGGCCCAACACAAAAAATCAAAGTAAACTTCAAACTTGCAGAAATCTTATAATTTTTACAATTGTTCATGGGGTCTCTCAAATTCAATTTTCATTCCATAGTCGTGGTTAATTGGATGAATTGTATACAATCATGCTGCAATATAAATCTTTCTCCCTTTTTGGAAGAAACACTTCAACTAAAGAACTCAATTATTTCTTTTTCATGCCATCATCTTTAAAGTTTACAAGGAACACAACCAGGATGTTGATCAACTCTCCAAAGCAGCACTATATTTCAATTATGGACTGTGGAAAATTAGAGAGGAATGCAAAGGTACCAGTCACACTTATTCTCACTGGCCATTCTAGGTTCCTCATGTTCAGCTGACCGAGGGTCCATTATAGACAACACTTTACATATTTATTTTTATCTCTTGGACACTCATTTTTATTTGTTGTTTAAAAACTGATATGGTACTCTGCATATATGTATATTCAGACTCTTTGTCCCTCAGCAGGTTTTTCTTATATGCACAATGGTTCTCTAACAATATAGGACCATAAACTTGCTTTTTGTGCTCTAAATACAAGCTATATTTTTTATGTTATATGCATACACACTCTATCCCTAAAAAATTTTGTTTTTATCTTCTTAATAAAAATTACGGTTTTTTTTCTACAACAAAAAAAATTGTTTGTTGGGTTAAGGAAATTTAACAGTTCAATCATGCAACCAATATTCCATTTGAAGATTCTTTGCTAGACCTTGGCTGCCAAGAATGGACTTCCTTGATCTAGGAATCCTCCCAAGATTAAATAGAAAAGCCTCCTTAATACTTGGTACTCTCCAGACAACATTATCAAACCATGCATCAGCCCTTCACAATGATTGATGCATCAGCCCTACATTCTATCTAAGGCTTATAGTTCCACATGCCTTGAGGCTTGACATCCTATCTAATAACCATAGGTTTGTTTTTGAACTTGTCCTTTTTTTTTCTATAGTTGATAGAGTAACACTATAAGCTACGTTTTCCCTGACACTATGATACCATTTAAACCTTATCTAGTTTTTGTAGAAATTTATTGATACTAATATATTACCGGTTCCTCCTGATCTCACAATATTTATCTTCTTGCAAAATAAAGAATCCTTCCACTAATTAAACTTGCGGAAATTTAAAACTCAATTGCAAATACATGTGAATAAATTCAGTCGCACATAACACAATTGTTTAATGGGAAAGATTAAAGATAAAAACCCCAAATATAATATTATCTATATCAATGGAATCATGTAATAATATCATACAAAGCTTAGTACATCAATCTCTCAGTATAATGTAGATTCATTACACACTGTCATGCATAAATTTGCATCTTAGTGCACCAATTTCTCGCCTCTTGGCAGCCTGCCTCCACTGCGCAATCCCTAGTGAAGAAGAACTCTGAATGAATCGAATTGGCCTTGCCTTAACTGTGCAATCCTCATTGGAAACTCCATGTCGGATGCATTGATTGCATCACTATAGTCACAACGGATAGTCCATCTCACCCTTTCACCTATCTCTCCACTGGGTCTCCACTGGAACTGACATGCACTATAGTTAACTATTGTATCTGTTTAGTTATTAATGAGTTATTAGTTGTGAATTAATTATCTAATCAATTCACTTAACTCTCACTAGTATATCTTTCATTTAGACTAGATACAACTAGCTCAACTGAGTTTAACTAAATAACAACTCCTGTAACTACTCTTGCAACTTTGTCATAACTTTGCCACTTCAATTCTAACTGAGTCCTCATGCATAAGCCACCAATAAACCCTAGGAATTGTGTAATTTCTTCAGCCCACCGATTTTCCAAATATCTATACTAAAATAAAGTGCTCCAGGAGAATAAGTTGATGTTTATTGTCGGATTATTATTAAGGGTTAATAATAATTGACATGCACCTATTTTTAGATCGATGATCTATAAATAGGCTTCGCCCAATATTCTCAAAATAGAATTTCATCTATTTTTTCAACTTGATTAACCATCTACAAATATAATCTTGCAAATTATAGAATATGCTCACCATGTCTAAAAATAGACATACACCTAAAAATAGCCTGCGAGCCCCACTTAGTGAAGGTGCCTAATTTTCACTAAGCTCATAATCTTGTTGAATCTCAACACTCCCTCTCAACAAGATATCGATTATCCTTCACCCCGATCCTGCCTCTATTGATCTGAAATTGTGAGAACAAACTATTTCTCATACATAGATTGACTGTAGGGGCATTCACCGGATATTTCACCATTCAAGGAAAGGATGAATCCGGAGGCTACCTAGCCCTCTACAGACTCTGCCTAAAGAAATAAGATGTAATCACTAAAATCGATCAATGAAAGTATTTGTTTTAAGTGAAAAGCATTCATTGATCCAGTTTTAATGTGTGAATAAGCAAGTATACATATTCTGCAATTGAAGTGTAGAGGTTTGAAGATAAACTAACAAGTTTTGCTTACTGTTTAAACTTGTTTGGGAAAAGCTTGCTTATAAAAATTTACTGTTTAAACTATCAGAATCTAAAAATATGCAGCAAAATTATACAGTGTGACAACAAATAATTGTTTAAGCGGTTCACCCCTCTCTTGGGCTACCTCCGCTGGGTCCAAAAGCCTCTAATTAGGCTTTTTCTCCTTTGATTAAATGCTCAAAATGTGATTACAATTGTATATAAGCCTCAAATTGAAAAATAAACTGCAAAAATAGATTCAGAAGGCCCAAATCATTCTAAAATGACTAAACATTCACCTCCATTGGATGAAGGTAGTCCAAAACAGCTCTCTTTCCCTTAGGCCCTAGTGGCTCCACGACCAAAAACGCTGGTAAATTCTCTATTAGAATGCCCTGATAGCTCTGCAAACACTTCCAACAGCTCCAGAATGATCTCTACACCCAAAATCAAAAAAAAAATCGTATCCAAAGGCCTCTCCTAGCCAAAGTTATGGCACTTTTACTCCAACTGCTAGTTTTCCCTAACAAAACTCCACTAAATCTGGCTAACTGCCAGATAACACTGAGAAAATAGGGAATGGCGCCAATTTTGGAGCGGACCGCCGAATTTACTGCTAGTTAGAGGGGGCTAATGGATAAGGGTTATATGACCGCACCGAACGGAATATATTGAAGAACTTTGGGTTATGGCGGAATTTGTTAAAGTCGCCACCATATGATATAACTGTATTAAATGGGAACTCCGCACCTTCCGTTGGGTCGGGTGACCATACCCCGATGTTGCGCGCCAATGAAATAGACCATAGGTTCCACGCTGTGGGTTCTATGCAGAGGGGGCTGGCCCTTAGGGGCTGGCCCCCTTTTGGGCCCCACCCAAACCTTATTTAAAGTTTATAAAGAACTTTGCCGCCAATACAAATAAGAATTACCATTGGCCCGACAGTTAAACCATTCTGTTTGCACGGCCCCAACCCGTGTTCAAACCTCACCGAGTCCATAACAATGTTTTTGAAACGCCATTTTCAATCCGACTTGGGGCCACGTGGCGGCCTCCAGGCTAGCCACGTGGCGCCCTTTCATTGGCTGTGCCCGGAATATTCTACAGAATATTCTATGGCATATTCCACAGAATATTCCCAGAATATTCTATGGAATATTCTTTTTTTAATAAAAATATTTCATAAGTCAATTTTGCCTTTTTAAATTGAAATTGACAAATATTTAAAGCTGAATATCTTCTGCATACGGCGTCGGATTTGAGTGCCATTCGCAGCGTTGGGATCATATCACCGAGATCTTTCCAGTCAATCTATTTCAAAGCCATTCTGAGAAACTTCATTTTTGAGCATTTTTTCTTCAAGAGACTTGATCTCCTGATCACACCTCCCAAATGGGAAGCTTTTGGACCCTCAAAAGCTTTCAATTACCTGTTAAGAAGGTGAGGATACAGCCTCCTCACCTGTTCCAACTCCATCCATTTTGCTTTGCTTGGTTTACTGCCTTTTAAACCAACTCTTAGATACTGAACATCTCCCCTCCTTGAAGTGCGTGTCCTTCTGTCAAGGATTGCATCTTCTTTCAACTCATCCAAAAATTATGGCGAGAAATCTTCTTTGGATGGCAGCTGAACATGATTTTCAGAATCATCAATAAGAGGAGGTTCATACAAACGTAAATTTTCCACATTAACAACGGAATACATTTGCATGTATGAAGGCAAATCTAGTTGAAAGGCATTATTTCCAACTTGTTTAAGGATATTGAATGGACCATAATGAATGGACTTCAGCTTTTTACCTTCTCCTTGAATTCTATCCTTACTCATATGCAACCATACCTCATCTCCTTCCTGAAACTTGTGATCAATTCTATGTTTGTCATGTCTTTCTTTGTACTTGCCTTGACTCTTTTCAAGCTTTTCTTGAACTTGCTGATGAATGAGCTGAATTCTTTCAATGAACATGAGAGCTTTGTCAACGTCACTATGCCCATCAATGGCAATATCCTTCTCAATAATGAAGTCCAATGGTGACTTAGGCAAATATCCAAAACAAGCTTCAAATGGCGAAGTATTTGTAGAAGAGTGTTTGGCCCGGTTGTAAGCATGTTGAATGTAATGCAAATGCTCATCCCAAAGCTTGGGATGCTTGCTGCAATACCCTCTCAAAATATGCACAATGGTTCTGTTCACTACCTCTGTTTGGCCATCTGTTTGCGGATGGAAAGCAGTACTCTTCTTCAACTTGGTGTCCATCATCTTCCATAGATTGGACCAAAAATTCCCAACAAATCTAGAATCCCTGTCACTAACAATAGAAGTAGGCAAGCCATAATGAACCCATACATGTTGAAAATATAAATCAGCAGTTTGTTCAGCAGTTATAGTTTTCTTACATGGCATAAGAATACACATCTTGCTGAAACGATCAACTACTACAAAAAGATAATCATGCTGCTTTCTAGATAATGGTAATCCCCCGACAAAATCCATAGAAACACTTTCCCATGGTCTAGAAGGTACCGGCAATGGCGTATACAATCCAAGCTTCCTATTGCTAGGCTTGCTTGTAGCACATAATGAACAACCTCTAATGAAACGTGTAACACTATCTACCATGCGAGGCCAATAACAATACCTCTGCAGATGTGCCACCGTTTTGCTTACACCGAAATGACCAGCAATAAGAGAAGAATGAGCTTCTCTCATCATGCTTAATCTCTCTCGCTGTGGTATACATAGCTTTCCCAAATGAAACAGCAAATTGTTATGAAAATGATAATCATTCTCCTCAACATGATTCCCTTTACTCAAGTTAGCATACACCTCTTTAAAATCTTCATCTGATGCATACTGTTCTATGTAGCTTTCATGCACAATAGAATCATTCTTAAGCAAAATACTAGCACTAATAATAGGCCTTGAAAGCATATCGGCAACTTTATTGTTAATAACTTTCTTGTACCTTATTACCAAGTGGAATTGTTGTAGGAAACCCATCCATCTGAAATATCGTGACTGCTGCAATTTACTTTGCGACTGCAAATACTGTAAAGGCTGATGGTCGGTATGCACAATTGTTTCTTTGCCCATCAAATAGTGCTTCCACTTTTTGACACTTTGTACCAACGCATACAACTCCTTATCATATGTAGGATAATTCACAACAACACCATTAAATGTCTCAAAATGAAAAGTGATAGGCTTACCATGCTATAAGAGAACTGCACCCATGGCATAATCACTAGCATCTGTCTGAATCTCGAATGGCTGTCTCAAATCTGGTAATGTAAGAACCGGAGCTGAACTGATCTTTTCTTTCAAAGATTCGAAAGTTTTTTGTTGCTTACTTCCCCATTGGAAAGCACGCTTCACATTTGTCACTGCATGCATAGGAGCTGCTATGGCAGAAAAGTTAGCAATAAACTTTCTCCAATACTGAGCTGCACCCAAAAAATTTCTTACCTCTGTAATGGACTTGGGAGTAGGCCAATTCACAATAGCTTCTACTTTGGAAGGATCAATTCTCAAAGCGCCTCCACCTATTATGTGTCCCAAATAAACCAAAGAAGTCTTTCCAAATTCACACTTTGACATCTTAAGAAATAACTGATTTTTCTTCAAAACATCAAGTAGTTTACTGACATGCATGACATGATCTTCTCTTGTCTTGCTAAAAATCAAGATGTCATATAAGTATACAATAACAAAATCATCAAGAAAAGAACGTAAGACATCATCCATTACCCGCATGAAAGTTGCAGGGGCATTGCATAAACCAAACGGCATCACAAGCCACTCAAAGAGTCCTTGTTTGGTTTTAAAAGTTGTCTTCAAAATGTCTCTTTCTTCAATTCTTACTTGATGATAACCACTTCTTAAGTCTAACTTAGTGAAATATCTTTCATCTTTCAGCTGATCTAACAAATCATCTATTCTTGGAAGTCGGTAACGATTCTTTACCGTTATCTTGTTCAAAGCTCTGAAGTCAACACACATACGCCAAGTTCCATCTTTCTTCGAAATCAACACTATCGGTGACCCACATGGCGAAGTGCTTGGCCTTATGAAACCCTTGTCCAACAACTCTTTATTCTGCTTCTTTATTTCAGCATTCTCCATAACAGACATGCGATACATGCCTATTTTAGGAAGAGGACAATCTGGATGTAAATGGATTTCATGTTGAATCTCCCTTTTAGGAGGCAAACCTGTTGGTTCCTGAAACATCTCATGATGTGCATCAACTACATCATATAAATCAGATTTAATCTTCACATCACAATTTTCAAATGACTCATGATTCACATCAACCTTTGGCTTGATCATAAGAAGTACAAAACTCTTGCTTGAATTGACTAGCCTTTTTACCTGTCCTGCATTTACCATTGCAACATTTGTCTTCTTGCGATGAGCTCTGACAATAAACTCCTTACCATCTTTGAAAAGATGATATTTGTTTTCATGGTGATAGAAAATCGCTTTCCTGTCAAACAAGTAAGGACTTCCCAAAACAATACCAGATATATCAAGTGGAACCACATCAAGTTCAACTATGTCAATATAGTGTGCAGTTATTGCAAAGCGCAATATGCACTTCCTTGAGACTTGCAAGTTAGCATCCTTGCATATCCATCCAAGTGGATAAGGCTTCGGATGCGGAATGGTCTCAAGTTTTAGTTGCTTGACCAAATCTTCAGATATGAGGTTAGCTTGTGACCCACTGTCAAATAGTGTGTCAATTTTGGTATGTTTTGCAACTACCCTCACATGGAACAGTTCAATTCTTTCTTCCTCATTAGGAGCTTGTGTATGACAGTTTGAAGAACTAGCACTTGCTTGAGTTTCAATTTCCTTCCCTTTCAAACTATTCAAACCCATGGCTGAAATTTTTGTTTCGTCACCTGAATCATCACCTAAATCTTGTGGTGTAGTTGTAGTAGCTGCATTTTTCTTCTTTCCCTTGTTTTTGTTAAACTGGTTTCTTTTTTCAGGATGAAGTTTCCAACAGTTTTTCTCTTCATGGCCACTCTTTGAACAATGTTTACAAATGACCTTTTCACCCTCTTGTTTGATAGATGCATTTTTCTTTCCAAGTTTTCCTTTGTTTTTCTCTTTGTTCTTTCCTTTGAAAGACTTGTTTCTACCCTCATCAAGAGTATTCTTTCCTCTAGCTTCTAAATATGTAGCCTGCACACAGACTTCATCTAAGCTGGTAGGATTGAACATTAGGATAGTATGTTTAAGGTAACTGTGCAAACCACCTATGTATTTCAATAAGGTGTCTTGACTTTGTAAGTCTACCCCAAGTAGAAGTTCTCTCCTTCTAAATTCTTGAGTATAATCTTGCACATTTTGACCCTTGAGTTTCCTAAAACGCTGCCAATTCATGATGGCTTTTTGAATATGAGCAAGAGGATAAAATTGTTTCTTAATGGCTGTAATAAACTCATTCCATGTTAGAGTTATCTTACCATGCTTTTTTATTTCCTCCTTAGTCTTGGCTTCCCACCAAACCAAAGCTGCTCCATCCATTCTCAAAGAGGCTAATTGAATTTTAGTGTCATCATCATGCAAATTCTGGATTCTTAGATAGACTTCTAGCTGTCTTATCCAGTTATCCAATTTCTCTGCATTAACATCACCATTAAACATTGGCAACTCAAACTTCACATCAAGCTTCAACAAAGGATTTTTAAAAGAGGTTTTTGTTTGTTGTGACTGATTTTCAGAAGTTGAAGAGGATGATGTGGAGGATGAGGATGATGATGGAGATGGTGAATCACCATTTCCTCCATTCCCTTTCTTAGACTCATCTTTGTCTTTCTTTCCTCCTGAAGAATCTCCTTCTTCTCTTTGGTTCCTAGACCCTTCTCGAGCAATCCTATCATTTCTCTCCTGGTATAGGATCCTAACCATCTCAGTCAAATCCAAGAAAGCTTTTCTAAAGACTATTTCTTCTTCCTTGGGATCCATTTCCTCATGTACTTCTCCTTCTCTGGATGACATGTTTGTGGCTGATTCAAAGGCTACTGAGGTTGAAATGGAAGGTGGATGTAATGGCACTCTAGCCCTCCTTGGTTGAGGATTAACTTGTTCTCTAACCAATTGACCTTCCCCTCTTTGCAGTTTCAGCCTAGTAAGCATCAAATTTTGCAGACTAATACAATTTACTTGCACAAATTTCACAATCTCTTAAGAAAAACCTTGGGCTCTGATACCAACCTGATCTGAAATTGTGAGAACAAAATATTTCTCATACAGAGATTGACTGTAGGGGCATTCACTGGATATTTCACCTTTCAAGGAAAGGATGAATCCGGAGGCTACCTGGCCCTCTACAAACTCTGCCTAAAGAAATATGATGTAATCACTAAAATCGATCAATGAAAGTATTTGTTTTAAGTGAAAAGAATTCATTGATCCAGTTTTAATGTGTGAATAAGCAAGTATACATATTCTGCAATTGAAGTGTAGAGGTTTGAAGATAAACTAACAAGTTTTGTTTACTGTTTAAACTTGTTTGGGAAAAGCTTACTTATAAAAATTTATTGTTTAAACTATCAGAATCTGAAAATATGCAGCAAAATTATACAGTGTGATAACAAATAATTGTTTAAGTGGTTCACCCCTCTCTTGGGCTACCTCCGCTGGGTCCAAAAGCCTCTAATTAGGCTTTTGCTCCTTTGATTAAATGCTCAAAATGTGATTACAACTCTATATAAGCCTCAAATGGAAAAATAAACTGAAAAAATAGATTCAGAAGGCCCAAATCAGTCTAAAATGACTAAACATTCACCTCCATTGGATGAAGGTAGTCCAAAACAGCTCTCTTTCCCTTAGGCCCTGGTGGCTCCACGACCAAAAACGCTGGTAAATTCTCTGTTAGAATGCCCTGATGGCTCTGCAAACACTTCCAACAGCTCCAGAATGATCTCTACACCCAAAATAAATAAATAAATCGTATCCAAAGGCCTCTCCTAGCCAAAGTTATGGCACTTTTACTCCAAATGCTAGTTTTCCCTAACAAAACTCCACTAAATCTGGCTAACTGCCAGATAACACCGAAAAAATAGGGAATGGCACCAATTTTGGAGCGGACCGCCAAATTTATCTCCAGTTAGAGGGGGCTAACGGATAAGGGTTATATGACTGCACCGAACGGAATATATTGAAGAACTTTGGGTTATGGCGGAATTTGTTAAAGTCACCACCATATGATATAACTGTATTAAATGGGAACTCCGCACCTTCCGTTGGGTCGGGTGACCATACCCCGATGTTGCACGCCGATGAAATAGACCATTGGTTACGCGCTGTGGGTTCTATGCAGAGGGGGTTGGCCCCCTTTTGGGCCCCGCCCAAACCTTATTTAAATTTTATAAAGAACTTTGCCGCCAATACAAATAAGAATTACCATTGGCCCGACGGTTAAACCGTTCCGTTTGCACGGCCCCGACCCGTGTTCAAACCTCACCGAGTCCATAACAATGTTTTTGAAATGCCATTTTCAATCCGACTTGGGGCCATGTGGCGGCCTCCAGGCTAGCCACGTGGCGCCCTTTCATTGGTTACGCCCGAAATATTCTACAGAATATTCTATGGAATATTCCACAAAATATTCCTAGAATATTCTGTCGAATATTATTTTTTTAATAAAAATATTTCATAAGTCAATTTTGCCTTTTTTAATTGAAATTGAAAAATCTTTAAAGCTGAATATCTTCTGCATACGGCGTCGGATTTGAGTGTCGTTCGCGGTGTTGGGATCTTATTGCCGAGATCTTTCCATTTGATCTGTTTCGAAGCCATTCTGAGCAACTTCATTTTTGAGCATTTTTTCTTCAAGAGACTTGATCTCCTGATCATCTATGGTATTTGAATTTGCTCCTACCGAGTGCCTTCATGAGAACGTCTGCATCCTAATCTTCCGTAGGAATTTATTGAAGCAACATGATCTTCTGCTTCACACAATCTCTGATATGATGATACCAGATATCAATATGTTTAGATCTATCATGAAACATAGGATTAATCGAGAGTTTAATGCAACTCTGATTATCACAATGTATCACTATAGGATCTAAATGTGAATCGAACAAACTGACCAGGATCTCCCTCATCCAGATAGCCTCACATGTAGCTTGAATTGCTGCCATGTATTCTCCCTTTCATTGGTTGCGCCCGAAATATTCTACAGAATATTCTGTGGAATATTCCACAGAATATTCCCAAAATATTCTATCGAATATTCTTTTTTTAATAAAAATATTTCATAAGTCAATTTTGCCTTTTTTTAATTGAAATTGACAAATCTTTAAAGCTGAATATCTTCTGCATACGGCGTCAGATTTGAGTGCTGTTCGCGGCATTGGGATCTTATCGCCGAGATATTTCCATTCGATTTGTTTCGAAGCCATTCTGAGCAACTTCATTTTTGAGCATTTTTTCTTCAAGAGACTTAATCTCCTAATCATCTATGGTATTTGAATTTTCTCCTACCGAGTGCCTTCGTGAGAACGTCTGCATCCTAATCTTCCGTAGGAATTTATTGAAGCAACATGATCTTCCGCTGCACACAATCTCTGATATGATGATACCGGATATCAATATGTTTAGATCTATCATGAAACATAGGATTAATCGAGAGTTTAATGCAACTCTGATTATCACAATGTATCACTGTAGGATCTAAATGTGAATCGAACAAACTGACCAGGATCTCCCTCATCCAGATAGCCTCACATGTAGCTTGACTTGCTGCCATGTATTCTACTTCCGCTGAAATGAGTGCCACAGATATTTTTTTCTTGCTATACCAAGAAATTGTTGTAGATCTGATATCGAAAACCCCTCCTGATGTGCTCTTTCTATCCATTGGGCTGCCTGCCCAATCTGCATCCATGAAGCCATGAAAATTCACTTCATCCATTTTTCTGTACCATAATCCATACTCAGATGTGCCCCTGAGATACCTTAGGACATGCTTGCCTACCTTCCAAAAGAGCTTGGTAGGCTTAACTATCACCTGTGAAAGCTGGTTCACTGCATAGCAAATTTCCGGTCTTGTATTAACTAAATACATGAGCGAACCCACCAACTGTCGATAAATAATGGAATCCACTACCTCTATCGATGTAGCACCCTCTTTCCTCCAATTTCCTGGAAGAGGAGTATCCATGGGCTTGCAGTCCTCCATGTGAAACTTACCAAGTGTCTCCTGAGCATACTTGCCTTGAGACACAAGTTGTTCACCTTCTCGCTACCATATTTTCAATCCAAGGAAATAATGAAGGAGGCCCAAATCCTTCATCTTGAACTCCTTTGCAAGATTTGCCTTGCATGAGTGTATCAACTGCTCATCACCCGTTAGTATTAAATCATCAACATAAAGAAAAATGAGTAAAATCTTACCCTCCACCAAAATTTGGTAGAGGTTTGCATTCGCCTCACTCTTGGTGAAGCCAAGTCCAGTGAAATAGCTATCAATCCCTGTGTACCAAGCATGTGGTGCTTGCTTCAACCCATACAATTCCCTTTTGAGTCTGCACACATGCAACTCGCTGTTGAAGATCTAAAATCCTTCAGGCTACTCAATGTACACCTCTTCCTCAATGATCCCATTAAGGAACACAGTCTTCACATCCATCTGATGAATGTGCCAACCCATCTGCGCTGAGAGAGCAAGGATGGTCCTTATGGAAGAATACCATGTGACAGGTGAAAATTTTTCTTCATAATCAATCCCCTCAATCTGTGAGAAGCCCGGGCAACAAATCTTGCCTTATACTTCTCAACTCTCCCATCCGTAGCTTTCTTTACCTTGTAGATCCATTTCTAATCTACCACTGATTTACTGACCCATCTTGGAAAAATCTCCTAAGCACTGTTTCTGATAATGGAGTCATACTCCTCCACCATGGCATCTACCCATGTGGGCTCCTGCGTTGCTTCTTCAAAAGAAGATGGCTCTGTCATGATACACTTGGTCATAAGAGCCATGTATCCAGTAAATCATTCAGGTGACTGTCTTTACCTGTGCTGTGATGTAGGGACTCCTACATTTTGTGCCGCATGAAGCTTTAGTCTCTCAGCCTCTGTGGTATGCTTTCTGCTATTTATGATGTTTGGCTCTACGTGAGTGGACTCCTCCACTCCATGAACTTCCTCCTGTGGCTGGTCCACATCTGGAGGCTCATAGAACTGGTAGTTCCTCCACTGCATGCGAGTTTAGCTCCCTCTCAAGCATAGCTCATGCAGCACCCATGATCATTCTGTTCTTCCTCTTTGTGACCCCATTCTGCTGTGGGTTATGCGCTATGAGTTCTCTTCGAATTCCTTCTTTGCTATAGAAGTCTTTGAATTCGTTCGATATATATTCATTGTTGAGATTCAAAAAGATGATGAAGCTTAGTGAAAATCAGTCACCTTCACTAAGTGGGCCCGCAGGCTATTTTTAGATGTAAGTCTATTTTTAGACTATGGCTATTTTTATACATGGTGATCATATTTCAGAAATTGCAGGATGCTATTTGTGGATGGTTGGTCAAGTTGAAAAAATAGATGAAATTCTATTATTATAATATTGGGCGAAGTCTATTTATAGATCGGCAATCTAAAAATAGATGCATGTCGGTTATTATTAGCTCTTAATAATAATCTGACAATAAACAAAAACTTATTCTCTTCGAGCACTTTATTTCAGTATACAGATTTGGAAAATCAGTGGGCTAAAGGAATTACGCAATTCCTAGGGTTTACTGGTGGTTTATGCATGGAATACTCAGTTAGAACTGAAGTGGAAAAGTTATGATAGAGTTGGAAGAGTAGTTCATGGAGTTGTTATTCAGTTTAACTAAGTTATTGGATTTAAACTCAGTTGAGCTAGTTGTATCTTGTCTAACTGAATGATACAATAGTGAAAGTGGAGTGAATTAATTAGTTAATTAATTCACAAATAATAAATCACTAATCAGCTGAACAAATACAATAGTTAACTACAATGCATGTCAGTTCCAGTGGAGACCCAGTGGAGAGGTATGTGAAAGGGTAAGATGGACTATCCGTTGTGACTATAGTGATGCATTGATTGCATCACACACACTTTGGAGTTGCCAATGAGGATTGCGTAGACAAGGCAAGGGAAATTCAAATTCATTCAGGGGTCTTCTTCAACAGGGATTGCGCAGTGGAGGCCAGCTGTCAGGTGGCGAGAAATTGGTGCATTGAGATGAAAATTTCTTCATGATAGTGTGTGATGATTGTTTTGTACTAAGAGCTTGATGTACTAAGCTTTGTATGAGATTGTTACATGATCTCCATGATACATAATATATGATATTTGGGGTTTTTAGCTTAAGTATTTCTCGTTAAACAACTGTGTAATGTGCGATTTTTTTTATTGCTTCATGTGTTTGCAATTGAGTTTAAATTTCCACAAAAGATTAACAGTGGAAGGATTTTGTATTTAGCAAGAAGATAAATATTTTTAGATCAGGAGAATTTGGATATATACATGCATATGTTATATAATTTCTACATGGTATTAGAGAAATGTTAATTCTTGAAGATTGCAATTGTGAAGAATTTCTCAGTTTGTGATGGTGGACAATTCGAATTTGCTGCAGAAATTTCTTGGTGCGACAATTGAGTATTCATTGAAATGTCTTTCAATGGGTTGTGGTTGGAGTATGCCCTTGAGGGCAACTCAAAATACATAACCTGGAAGGATAGGATGGAGGCAGTGCTTGAAGATAATGTACTGAAGGAGTTCATCGATAGCGATGTTCCTAAGCCTGGTTCTAGTGATGTTGCATTACTTGACGCATGAAAAAAGAAGGTAGCAAAGACAAGAAGAATTCTGTTGGAAGGTGTGAAGGACCATATTGTGTCCAGCCTTCACAGGAAAGCCACTCCATTTGAAATATGAAAGGATTTGATAGATTTTTTCCAAAGTAGCAACGACCAGAGGAAGTTGGCACTGAAAGATAAGCTTAGAAAAATAAAAATGGAGAAGGGCGACAGTATTCCAAAATATCTCATGAAGTTTATCCACTGTAGGGATGAACTGGGAATTGTGGGGATTAATGTTGATGATGATGACTTGGTGAGCTTGGGTCTCCTTAGGCTTTCGAAGATTTGGCATAGCTACGAAGACTTTGTCAATGGACGGGAGAAATTTCCAGGTTGGGAGCGACTTTGGTTGGATCTTGTGCAGGAGGAGATAAGGTGAAGTACCAGGGATGGCTCTTAATCGAAGAATGAATATGAAGAGAATTGTGCTTTGGCTACTGAATAAAGGAAAGGGAAAGGGAAGAAATTCCACTCCAAATCCGAGGCTAAAGGAAAGAAGAAGGATTTGTTGAAGGTGAAGTGTTTTCATTGTCACGAACATGGGAATTTCGCCACTAACTGCCCACAGAAGAAGAAGAACAAGAAGGTTGCTAGAGCTGCAGTGGGTGAGGCCTTAGCCTTGCAATTTGAACTTGATTTCTCTTTGATCGCATGCTTGGTTTCAAGCGCAATGGGATCAGTGTGGTATCTTGATAGTGGTGCATGTTTCCATATGACGGGAGACAAGTAGTTGTTTAGTGACTTGGAGGAGAAGGACCTCCAAATTCATATAGAGATGGGTGACGATGGTCGATACAGTGCGACCGACATTGGGACCATTACCTTTGAGAGGGAGTCAGGTAATACATTTCTGTTGAAAGATGTTATGAATGTTCCAAGTCTGAAGAAGAACTTGGTCTCGGTCACAATGTTGGAAGACAGAGGTTATGATGTTGTTTCTAGCGATGGAAAATCTTTCCCGTGACATAAAACAACAGGTCAAACCAATAGGATAGGGATTGGAGTTAAGAATCTATACAAGATGGAGGTAGATGGCTATGCTGCAATGATGGGAAAAGCAGAAGAAGTGGTGAGCTGACATGAGGACGAATTATGGCACAAGAGATTGGGCCATCTTCACCATGGCGCTTTGAAGATTTTGTAGCAGATTTCTACTGGACTTATCAAGGGTACTCTTGTGCAGTTATATCAGTGCAAGGGATGTACTATGGGTAAGTTTGTGAAGACCGCCTTTCATGAGAAGGAGAATCATGCTTCGATGATCCTGGAGAGAATTCACACAAACTTGTGTGGACCTCGATTGCTTCAACAATAAAACACAGGTGTTATGTTATTTTTGTTAATGACTATTCTCGTAGATGCTGAATCGTCTTCATGCAGAAGAAGAGAAAAACATTCTCAAATTTCTATGGGTTTAAATCATTGGTGGAGAAGGAGTCAGGGAAGCAAGTGAAGGCTCTGTGGAGAGATAATGGTGGTGAATATATCTCAGGCAAATTCAAATACTTCTGTAGAAAAGAAGGAATTCGAATAGAACTCATAGCGCCTCATAACCCATAGCAGAATGGGGTTGCAGAGAGGAATAATAGAACGATTGTGGGTGCTACATGAGCTATGATGCATGACCAAGGCCTACCAATGCACTTATGGGTGGAAGCATGCAACACTGCGGTTTATGTGCAAAATCGTTGTCCTCATAGAGTACTTGGCATGAGTACACCTGAAGAAGCTTTTACTGGTAAGAAGCCTGATATTTCTCATTTGAAGATTTTTGGTTCATCTGTTTACATTCATGTGAAATGATGGGTGTCTGAATGTTGGAGCTAACAGGCTGGATATTGTGGGTGCACAACACCCCATAATTATCGTGTGTATTTTCCAGACAGTCGGATGACTGTGGTGCGACGGGATATAAAATTCAATGAGGTGAAAGCCATGAAGTTGTCGCTTGAGAGGGAGCTACACTTGCATGCAGAGGAGGAGCTACTTGTTCCCAAAGATGAGCCTCTAGATGTGGATCAGCCATAGGAGGAGATTCATGGAGTGGAGGAGTCCACTCATGCAGAACCAAACATTAGACAAGGCATAAAGCGTACCATATAAGCTAAGAGATTGAAGCTTGATGCAGCACAAAATGTAGGAGTCCCTACATCACAGTGCAGATGGAGACAGTCACCTGACCGTTTTACTAGATACATGGATCTTATGAGCAAGTGTGTCACGATAGAGCCATCTTGTTTTTAAGAAGCAGTGTAGGAGCCCACATGGGTAGATGCCATGGTGGAGGAGTATGACTCCATTGTTAGAAACAATGCTTGGGAGATTGTTCCAAGGTCGGTGGGTAAATCAGTTGTAGGATCAAGATGGATCTACAAGGTAAAGAAAGTTGTTGATGGGAGCATCGAGAAGTATAAGGCAATATTTGTTGCCCGGAGCTTCTCACAGATCGAGGGGATTGATTATGAAGAAACCTTTTCACCTTTTGCACGATATTCTTCCATAAGGACCATCCTTTCTATCTCAGCACAGATGGGTTGGCACATTCATCAAATGGATGTGAAGACTGCATTCCTTAATGGGATCATTGAGGGAGAAATGTACATTGAGCAGCCTCAAGGATTTGAGATCTTTAGCAGCGATTCGCATATGTGCAGGCTCAAAAGAGCGTTGTATGGGCTAAAACAAGCACCTCGTGCTTGGTACACTCGGATCGACAACTATTTCACCGGACTTGGCTTCACCAAGAGTGAGGCGGATGCAAACCTGTATCAAATTGTGGTGGAGGGTAAGCTTTTAATCATTGTTCTTTATGTTGATGATTTAATATTAACGGTTGATGATCAGTTGATACACTCATGCAAGGTAGATCTTGAAAATGAGTTTGAGATGAAGGTTTTGGGCCTCCTTCATTATTTCCTTGGATTGGAAATATGACAGCGGGAAGGTGAATTGTTTTTGTCTCAAGGCAAGTATGCCCGGGAGATACTATAGAAGTTTCACATGCGAGGCTGCAAGCCTATCGACACTCCTCTTCTAGGAAATTGGAGGAAAAAGGATGCTACATCAACAGAGGTAGTCGATGCCACTGTTTATCGATAGTTAGTGGGTTCGCTCATGTATTTAGTTAATAAAAGATCAAACATATGCTATGCGGTGAACGAGCTTTCACAAGTGATGGTTAAGCCTACCAAACTCTTTAAGGAGGCAGGCAAGCATGTCCTCAAGTATCTCAGGGGCACATCTAAGTATGGCTTATGGTACAGACAAAAGGATGAGGTGAAGTTGCATGGCTTCACTGATGCAGATTGGGCAAGCAGCCCAACGGACAGGAAGAGCACATCAGGAGGGATTTTCAGTATCAGATCTATAGCATTTTCTTGGTATAGTAGGAAACAAAGATCTTTAGCACTCAGTTCAGTGAAAGCAGAATACATGGTAGCAAGTCAAGCTGCATGTGAGGCTATCTAGATGAGGAAGATCCTGGTCGATTTGTTCGGTTCACATTTAGATCCTACAATGATACATTGTGATAATAAAAGTTTCATTAAACTCTCGATTAATCCTGTGTTTCATGACAGATCTAAATATATTGATATTCGGTATCATAATATCAGAGATTGTGTGCAGCGGAAGATCATGTTGCTTCAGTACATTCCTACAGAAGATCAGGATGTAGACATTCTGACGAAGGCGCTCACCAGGAGAAAATTCGAATACCATAGAGGTCGGATCGAGGTGAAGGATAATCCCTATATTGTTGAGAGGAAATGTTGAGATTCAACAAGATGATGAAGCTTAGTGAAAATCTTTCACCTTCACTAAGTGGGCCCGTAGGCTATTTTTAGGTGTAAGTCTATTTTTAGACATGGTGATCATATTTCAGAAGTTGCAGGATGCTATTTGTGGATGTTTGGTCAAGTTGGAAAAATAGATGAAATTTTATTTTTATAATATTGGGTAAAGTCTATTTATAGATCATCAATCTAAAAATAGATGCATGTCGGTCATTATTAGCTCTTAATAATAATTCGACAATAAACAACAACTTATTCTCTTAGAGAACTTTATTTCAGTATACAGATTTGGAAAATCAATGGGCTGAAGGAATTACACAATTCCTAGGGTTTACTAGTGGTTCATGCATGGAGGCCTCAGTTATAACTGAAGTGGAAAATTTATGACAGAGCTGGAAGAGTAGTTCATGGAGTTATTATTCAGTTTAACTCAGTTATTGGAGTTAAACTCAGCTGAGCTAGTTGTATCTAGTCTAACTGAATGATACACTAGTGAGAGTGGAGTGAATTAATTAGTTGATTAATTCAAAAATAATAACTCACTAATCAACTGAACAAATACAACAGTTAACTACAGTACATGTCAGTTCCAATGGAAACCCAATGGAGAGGTTGGTGAATGGGTAAGATGGACTATCCATTGTGACTATAGTGATGCATTGATTGCATCACACACACATTTGAGTTGCCAATGAGGATTGCGCATTCAAGGCAAGGCGAATTCGAATTCATTCAGGGGTCTTCTTCAGTAGGGATTGCGCAGTGGAGGCAGTCTGTCAGGTGGCGAGAAATTGATGCATTGAGATGAAAATTTCTTCATGATAGTGTGTGACGATTATATTGTACTGAGAGCTTGATGTACTAATCTTTGTATGAGATTGTTACATGATCTCCATGATACATAATATATGACAACTTGGTTTTCTAGCTTCAGGCTTTCCCGTTAAAAAACTGTGTTATGTGCGATTGTTTTTATTGCTTCATGTGTTTGCAATTGAGTTTAAATTTCTGCAAAAGATTAACAGTGGAAGGATTCTTTATTTAGCAAGAAGATAAATATTGTTAGATCAGGGGAATTTGGATATATACATGCATATGTTATATAATTTCTACATGATATCAGAGCAATGTTAATTCTTGAAGATTGCAATTGTGAAGAATTTCTCAGTTTGTGATGGTGGAAAATTTGAATTTGCTACATAAATTTCTTGGTGCGACAATTGAGTATTCATTGAAATGTCTTTCAATGGGTTGCAATTGGAGTATGCCCTTGAGGGCAGCTCAAAATACATAGCCTCGAAGGATAGGATGGAGGCAGTGCTTGAAGATAATGGACTGAAGGAGTTCATCGATAGCGATGTTCCTAAGCCTGGTTCTAGTGATGCTGCATTACTTGACGCATGAAAAAAGAAGGTAGCAAAGACAAGAATAATTCTGTTGGAAGTGTGAAGGATCATATTGTGTCCAACCTTCACAGGAAAGCCACTCCATTTGAAATATGAAAGGATTTGATAGATTTTTTCCAAAGTAGCAATGACCAGAGGAAGTTGGCATTGAAAGATAAGCTTAGAAAAATAAAAATGGAGAAGGGCGACAATATTCCAAAATATCTCATGAAGTTTGTCCACTATAGGGATGAACTGGGAATTGTGGGGATTAATGTTGATGATGATGACTTGGTGAGCTTGGCTCTCCTTGGGCTTCCGAAGAGTTGGCATAGCTACGAAGACTCTATCAATGGACGGGAGAAATTGCCGGGTTGGGAGCGACTTTGGTTGGATCGTGTGCAGGAGGAGATAAGGTGAAGTACCAGGGATGGCTCTTCATCGAAGAATGAAGATGAAGAGAATTGTGCTTTGGCTGCTGAAGCAAGGAAAGGGAAAGGGAAGAAATTCCACTCCAAATCCAAGGATAAAGGCAAGAAGCATGATTTGTCAAAGGTGAAGTGTTTTCATTGTCACGAACATGGGCATTTCGCCACTAACTGCCCACAAAAGAAGAAGAACAAGAAGGTTGCTGGAGCTGCAGTGGGTGAGGCCTTAGCCTTGCAATTTCAACTTGATTTCTCTTTGATCGCATGCTTGGTTTTAAGCGCAATGGGATCAGTGTGGTATCTTGATAGTGGTGCACCTTTCCATATGATGGGAGACAAGGAGTTTTTTAGTGACTTGGAGGAGAAGGACCTCCAAATGCATATAGAGATGGGCGATGATGGTCGATACAATGCGACCAACATTGGGACCATTATATTTGAGAGGGAGTTAGGTAATCCATTTCTGCTGAAAGATGTTATGAATGTTCTAGGTCTGAAGAAGAACTTGGTCTCGGTCGCAATGTTGGAAGACAGAGGTTATGCCATTGTTTTTAGCAATGGAAAAGATTTCCTGCGACATAAAACAATGGGTCAAACCAAGAGGATAGGGATTCGAGTTAAGAATCTCTATAAGTTAGAGGTAGATGGCTACGCTGCAATGATGGGCAAAGCAGAAGAATTGGTGAGCCGGGATGAGGGCGAATTATGGCACATGAGATTGGGCCATCTTCACCATGGCGCTTTGAAGATTTTGCAGCAGATTTCTACTGGACTTCCCAAGGGTACCCTTGTGCAGTCAGATTAGTGCAAGGGATGTACTATGGGTAAGTTTGTGAATACCACCTTTCATGAGAAGGAGAACCATGCTTCAGTGATCTTGGAGAGAATTCACACAGACGTGTGTGGACCTTTCCCGGTTGCTTCAACAATAAAACACATGTATTATGTTATTTTTGTTGATGACTATCCTCGTAGATGCTGGATCTTCTTCATGCAGAAGAAGAGTGAAACATTATTAAAGTTCTATGAGTTTAAAGCATTGGTGGAGAAGGAGTCGGGGAAGAAAGTGAAGGCTCTGCAGAGCGATAATGGTGGTGAATATATCTCGAGAAAATTCAAAGACTTCTATAGAAAGAAGGAATTTGAAGAGAAATCATAGCGCCTCATAACCCACAGTAGAATGGGGTCGCAGAGAGGAAGAATAGAATGATCGTGGGTGTTGCATGAGCTATGCTGCATGACCAAGGCCTACCAATGCACTTGTAGGCGAAAGCATGCAATATTGTGGTTTATGTGCAAAACCATTGTCCTCATATAGTACTTGGCATGAGTACACCTGAAGAAGCTTTTACTAGTAAGAAGCTTGATATTTCTCATTTGAATATTTTTTTCTCATTTCTTTACATTCATGTGACTAAGGACGCCAGGAAGAAGTTGGAGCTAACTGCAAAAGTTGGGATATTTTTTGGGTACACAGAAACACCCCATAATTATCGTGTGTATTTGCCAGAAATTTGGAGGACTGTGGTGAGACGGGATATAAAATTCAATGAGGTGAAAGCCATGAAGTTGTCTCTTGAGAGGGAGCTACACTTGCATGCAGAGGAGGAGCTACTTGTTCCCAAAGATGAGCCTCTAGATGTGGATCAGCCACAAGAGGAGATTCATGGAGTGGAGGAGTCCCCTCATGCAGAACCAAACATCAGACAAGGAAGAAAGTGTACCACAGAAGCTGAGACACTGAGGCTTGATGCAGCACAAAATGTAGGAGTCCCTACATCACAATGCAGATAGAGACAGTCACCTGACCATTTTACTGGACACATGGCTCTTATGAGCAAGTGTGTCGCGACAGAGCCATCTTCTTTTGAAGAAGCAATGTAGGAGCCCACATGGGTAGATTCCATGGTGGAGGAGTATGACTCCATTGTCAGAAAAAATGCTTGGGAGATTGTTCCAAGGCTGGTGGGTAAATCAGTTGTAGGATCAAGATAGATCTACAAGGTAAAGCAAGCTGCTGATGGGAGCGTCGAGAAGTATAACGCAAGATTTGTTGCCCAGAGCTTCTCATAGATCGAGGGGATTGATTATGAAGAAAATTTTGCAATTGTCGCACGATATTCTTCCATAAGGACCATCCTTGCTCTCTCAGCACAGATGGGTTGGCACATTCATCAGATGAATGTGAAGACTTTCTCTCTCAGCGCAAACGGACTGTCAAGACTGCAGTTAGTGGCGAGATGCCCATGTTCGTGATAGTGAAAACACTTCACTTTGGAAAAATCCAACTTCTTTCCTTTAGCCTCATATTTTGGATGGGATTCATTTCCCTGGTACTTTGCCTTATCTCCTCCTACACAAGATCTGACCAAAGTCGCTCCCAACCTGACAGTTTCTCATGTCCATTGACAGAGTCTTCGTAGCTATGCCAACTCTTCGGAAGCCCAAGGAGAGGCAAGCTCACCAAGTCATTATCATCAACAATAATCCCCACACTTCCCAATTCATCCCTACAATGGACAATCTTAGTGAGATATTTTGGAATACTGTCGCCCTTCTCCATTTTTATTTTTCTGAGCTCATCTTTCAGTGCCAACTTCCTCTGGTCATTGCTGCTTTGGAAAAGATTTGTCAAAGCCTTCCACATTGAAAATGGAGTGGCTTTCCCATCAAGGCTTGACACAATATGGTCCTTCACACCTTCCAACAGAATTCTTCTTGTCTTTGCTACCTTCTTTTGCCATGCGTCAAGTCCTGCAGCATCTCTAGAAGCAGGCTTAGGAACATCGCTATTTATGAACTCCTTCAACCCATTATCTTCAAGCACCACCTCCATTCTATCTTTCCAAGCTATGTAATTCGAGCTACCATCAAGGGCATACTCCAATCAAAACCCATTGAAATACATTTCAATGAATACTCTGTTGTCGCATTAAGAAATTTCTGCAGCAAATTCAAATTTTCCACCAGCACAAAACTCAGCAATTATTCACAATTGCAATCTCCAATAATGAAAACTGCTCTGATACTATGTAGAAATTTATTAATACTTATGTATTACTGGATCCTCCTGATCTCACAATATTTATCTTCTTGCAAAATACAGAAACCTTCCACTAATTAAACTTGCAGAAATTTAAAAGTCAATTGCAAACACATGTGAATAAATTCAGTCCCACATAACAAAGTTGTTTAATGGGAAATATTAAAGCTAAAAACCAAACTATCATATTATGTATATCAATGGAATCATGTAATAATCTCATACAAATCTTAGTACATCAAGCTCTCATTATAATGTAGATTCATTACACACTGTCATGCAGAAATTTGCATCTCAATGCACCAATTTCTCGCCTCCTGACAGCTCGCCTCCACTGCGCAATCCCTGCTGAAGAAGACCTATGAATGAATTCAAATTTGCCTCGCCTTGACTCAAGACCTTTGGTTAGTTTTGATGTTGTTTCTCTCTATACGAATATCCCTATAATGGAGGTCGTGGAAGTAATCAGACGTATCACTGATCCTGATACTGCTAAGTTGGTGGAGATTTGCCTCACCTCTACCTTTTTTAGTTTCAAAGGAGAATTTTATGAGCAAACCTCTGGTGTCACCATAGGTTCCCCACTCTCGCCAGTGGTCTCCAACCTTTTTATGGAAGATTTTGAATCTAGAGCTTTGGCGTCTGCTCCTCTGAAACCCAAGGTTTGGAAGCGGTTTGTGGATGCACCTTCATAAACTGGTCTCATGGACGTCAAGAGTTAGATGCTTTTCATCAGCACTTGAATAATCAATCTGACTCCATCAAGTTTACAATGGAAACAGAGACTGATGGGAGCCTTCCTTTTCTTGATGTTCTTATCTCTAGAAATAATAATGGCTCTTTCTCGCACTGTGTTTTTTTGGAAGAAGACGCACATAGAGTAGTATCTGCATTCTTCCTCTCATCATTTTCCTACTCAGAATCTTGGAGTTTTGAACACCTTAGCCACGAGAGCTCTGAGAATATCTGATAATGATCATTTAGATGAAGAAAATGCCCATCTCCTTGAGGTCTTCGGAGAAAATGGTTATAACAAAAATCAGATTTTGAGGGCTTTCATGAATGCTAGCAAAGGTCCTAATCATAAAAAGTTAAATGATGATGTTGTTGGTAGGGTTCATCTGCCTTTTATTCAAGGTACCACTGACAAGATCGCTCGGATTTTAAGAAAGCATAAGATCTCTACCTCTTTTAAACCTTTAAACACCATTCGGAGTTCCCTTAAATCGGTAAAAGATCCATTAGACCCAAAAAGCATGAAAGGTGTTTATTTGATCTCATGCTCTTGTGGGATTCCCTACATTGGTGAAACTGGTCAGTCGATTAATAAGAGGATCCAAGAGCATTCTGCGGATATTAGGCATGGTAGAACCAAGTCCTCTGCTCTAGCTGAGCATGCAGAGAAAACGAAGCATCACATCTGTATGGAAGACGCTAGAGTCCTTGCTAGGATTGATCATTTCCATCATCGTAAATTTAGGGAGGCGATTGAGATTGAGAAGAGGTCCCACACATTAAACAAGGATGACGGGTGGAAGGTCAGCAGTTGTTGGATCCCTTCTCTTCACTTCCTGTAGTGGTCGTTCCTCTTCTGGTCTCCTTTTTATTGCGTTCCTGCCCTTGTTATTCTTGTTTATTGTTTATTGTTTATTGTTTATTTATTTATTTATTTTGATATAATTTATCTAATTATCTAATTATATATTTATGATTAGATTCTCTTATATTATTACTATCATTGTTACTTATATTATTACTATTATTGTTATTTAGTTTCATTTTTGTTTTGCTTTATTTTAATTTTAGTATATTTTATTTTAATTTTATTTTATTTTATTTTATATATTATTTATGTAGTTATTTGATTATAATATAATATAATTTTATTATTTAATTTTTATTTTTATTTTTATTTGTTTTATTTATTTAATTTATTTATTTATTTACTTATTTTTGTTTTTATTTATTTATTTTATTTTATTTTATTTATTATTATTATTATTATTTTGACTTTTATGATTTAATTATTGTTTTATTTTCATTTTTATTTCTTGGGGTAGTTGCTTCTTAATTGTTATTTGTGTTTTATATTATTTATTCTTATTTTCATTTTTGACTTGGTCCTTTATAATTTTTTTAGAGTTAATTCGTAGCTTTTTAGGTTGAGGTTTTTATATTTTTAGTTTATTTTATAATTTTATTTATTTATTTTATTTTTGAACATTTTTAACATTTTTAATTTTATTTGAGTTTTGACCGTTGTCTCTTTCTTCATGGTATATAAATGGATAGTCCGATCAACCAATCTTCATTGTTGGTCGAAACACGTCGGTTCCAAAAAAAATCATGAGATTTTCCGGAAGATTTAGAAATTAAAATGTTATGGATCACAGAGGCTTGCACTCTCAAATAATAAAAGATATAATTATAAGAAAATAAAAATATTATTTTATTTTGTGTGTGAAAGATTAAAAAGTTTAGTGGAAATCAAATTGTCGACATTATTATTTTGATTATAAATGTAAAATAACGAGATATATAATTATAAGAAGATAAAAGATATGAAATGGGGAAGTAGTTTGCGTTTTTATATCATTATTTAGTTATAACAGCGGAACGATTTACTTCTCTTCAAAAACTCCGGCCGGAGAGGCGACATTTTGGAGTTTCCTCATTCTATAAGAAGGTAAGCTGTGAAGACATTAGACATTGCTTCGTTTGGATTCCATTCGTTTCTACAGCCTGTTCTCGTTTGCATCATTTCCGTTTCTCCGCGCCTCTGAAACTACCCTTTCACTTGCTTTCACAGCTTCCCATCTCCAATTTCTCTATTTTTTCAAAACAGTTGGCAACGGCAGACCCAAGGTCTGCATCCTCCTTTCCCCAAACGAATTCTGAAATCGAAATGGAAATTCAACGTCCCAATGCTGCAAGTGCGATTGAATCTTCCATCGCCGCCTCCGCCCCGCCGTCCAATGCTGCTGATCCTATGGTTTATGACGTGTTCCTAAGCCATCGAGGTCCGGACACGAAGGCCACCTTCGCAAGACCTCTGTACCGTCGTCTTCTTTCACGTAAATGCAGAGCGTCTTTAGACGAGCAGGAACTGGAAGCAGGATTTGATTTCCCCTCTCAAATAGTGGGTGCTATTCGAACTGCCTCAGCCCATGTGGCCATCTTTTCCCCGAGATACATGGAATCGGTATGGTGTTTGAACGAGCTCCTCATGCAGCAATCGAGGTGTCCAATTATTCCTGTATTCTACAACATCAACCCTGCTAAGCTGAGGTATGATAAAGCTCTGCACGCACTGGAGATGAAGACGACGTCCGACCGTGAAACTGGTTTGACTCGGCCACGATTTGACTCTGCCACCATTCAAAATTGGAGAAATGCTCTTTCCATTGTTGCAGATATAAGTGGGTTTGATCTGGAGGGCAAGTTTCACGGGTGAGACCTCCAACTTCTTTCAATGCATACAATATATATAACAATATGTATACATGTATGATGCTTTGCCTCTGGTTTCAGTTATTTATATACATGTATGATGCTTTGCTTTGCCTCTGGTTTCAGTTATTTATATTTATCGTTTCTAATGAACAACTAGGGATGAGATTGGCATGTTAGATGAGGTGGTGGAATGTGTGCTGAAAAGGGTTAAAAAGACAAAGTTGTATGTGGCCAAATATCCCACTGGTTTAGATGAGAAAGTCGAGGATTTGCAAGGAGAGGTATTGAAGCAGTATCAACGCAGCGGAAACGTCCAGGTCCTTGGGATAGTTGCCATGGGTGGAATGGGGAAAACAACGTTGGCTGTTGAACTCTTCAATAGGATGAATTCAGGTTACAATAAATCCTATTGTTTGTTAGATGTAAGAGAAGATGCTAGGAAAAGCTCATTACATTCGTTGCAGAGTAAAGTTTTGAAACGACTAACTCAAGTACAGAATGAGAATATAGACAACGCTCATGAAGGTACAGGGATTCTGAAAAGTTACCTTCGAGATTGTCATGTTCTATTAATTTTAGATGACGTAGATGATCAGGATCGACTAGATGCATTTTTACCTCTAAATATGGAGGAGTATTTCGTTTGACGGCTCCCAATCAATCCCCTCTAGTGACCCCCTCTCTTCTCCGGCGCGATGGTGGACCCCGTGATCGACGGTACTCCAGCTACAGATGGTAATGGCAACGGCAGCGTGGACCCCACTCTCTGCCACCGCTCCTCCACCACCCGCCACCCTTACGACACCACCACTCCGCACGCGGTTAAAATTTGAATTTTGAAATAAAACTCATTCCCGGTAATAACCTCACAACTGCCCGTCATTCGCAAACATTCACTTCGACCCAAGCAACTCGACTCTATCCTAAGTAGCTCTGCTCCGAATCAGCTCAGCAACTCAGCTCGTTACAATCCAGTCCGAAGAGTAGAGGTAAATATTACTCCACAAAGTTTTAAAATTCGGAGCTCAACTGCTACTTTTGCCCCTGTTTTAAAATTAGTATTCATTCTATTCTCCCTTGCTTATTCTGACAAACTTGGAAGACGGTGGCCATCTCCTCGAACAGAAATGCTACTGATAAAACACTATATGTAGACATCTGCCAGTGGAATTTTCATGAACTATTCAATCATGGTTTTTGTACATATTTAATTTATAGACCTTTGATGAAATGGTCGTAGTGGTTTACATAAAACCACGTTGAGTGGCACCCACTTAAAACCACCTTCCAGTCAAACCCGCATTGGGTAGCATGCATGTTGTTTGAAAAACTCATCTTCCTGTGTACATTTGGTGAGAATTGGTGTTATTTCTTAAATTTATATTTTGAAATTTCCATGATTAGTTTTCTGTCTTAGAGAATGAGTTCTATTTTACTGGTTTTTTTATAAAGATTTATGGTATAAGTTGTAATTATTATTGTTCAATATATTAATGGGTAGGATTAAGGTTAAATTATATTTTTAAATTATGTTTTTATAGGATAGGGTCTGGATTATGAATATAAAGGATTTTGTTTTTTTTAATATTAGTTTGGTTGATAAACTAGCCTTTGGCAGACTATTGCACATGGAGGTTGTTTTAAAGGTGTTGTATAAGTGCATAATGTAATCAGAACTCGACTGAAAATTAGCTGTGATAGGATGTTTAATAGAGATATATGCCACAATTAGGAGTCAGTATAAGTGCTTGTGGTGAATTGCAGCATTGCTGATAGTGTTGTGTTATAAATCGTTGTTGGAGGAGGAGTCTCATGGAGAGGTATTTATCGATTGTTCCAAGCAGAGCTATATAAATAAGAGTTGAAGTTGTGAGGATGAGTGGTAGCAGAATCCTAATATGAAACATATTTGTGCATTAGTATTTGTTAAGTGGATATTTGGTATGCATTTAATTTATTTTTCCTATAGGCGCTGGAAAATCATTTTCCAGTGCCTACAGGAAAAAAAAAATTATATGTTTCTTGCTCAAGGATGTTGGTCCAAGAACTCTGAAATGTATTGAAATTTTTATGTTTCTCAACCCATTTCTTATAAATCCAAAGAATCTGTACACAACCATCATAACATCTTTATAGGGTGCTTAGTTTTTTTCTAGAGTGAAAGTCTGACATGTCTGACATGAGTGCTTTGTAACTGCAAAATGTATGCACTATGAAACTATGATGTTTCATTGTAGTATGAAATTTTCTGGTACTTTAGCACCTAAGCCAATGTAAACACCAAAGTTTAAAGGTCATTCCCTTTTTCAATGGAAAATAAAATTTAGGATAAAGGGTGTGGGAGTATGAACTGAAGGTATAACTGTCCAAATAAACCAAAGCTAGTACCCATAACAGAGCATTGCTGAACAACTTAAAGAAAATTATTTTCATGATATGGATCTTTAAATTCTTTAGAAAAATAATGGCTAGTAAAAACTTATGTGGCTAGTAATGACCAAGGATGTTGGAAGCAATACCACAAATTGCAAAACAAATACAAGGATAGCTGATCAGGTTAGCTGTGTTTGTTGAGTATTTGGAGCATTCATATGTGTCATTCCAGACTCCCCTACCTTGGCTTCATAAGGTCTTAATCTTGAAAAAGGTTTTCTAAAAAACTGCCATTTTTTGGGCTTGTTCAACCCTAGAAGTTTCTGTTGCTACTTACAGAATGTTCTGTTTGCATGCCATTTCCCAATTTTCCATCCAAGCCCATAGCTGTCATGCCACACCTTGTAGTTTAGCTTCATTGCATTATATCTAACTGGCCAGGAGGAGAACAAAATGAAAAAAAGAAAATGTTATTGCAATGAGTAATTTTGAATATAGAAATCTTATAAGTTAGAAAAATAGAAACCAAGTAGAAAATGTCCCTTGCAAAGAAATAACACAGAAAGAGCATGAAAAATCCGAGCAAGGAAGTAGTCTATATATCATGGTCCAGACTTTCTAGTGCTTGGATGGTGCACCACAGGATGTGACCATTTCTTAATTTTATCTTCGCACCACTTGGACTCCTATTTTATAAAAACTTATGTGGCTACACCCTGAATGACCAAGGAGTCCTCATTCCACTTCTCATAAATTCAAACAAATCTGGAAAAAATCACCATAATATGTTTATATGGTGCTTAGGTTTTCCAAGTGCAAAACTCTAACATGTATTGTGCATAGTGAAACATGGTGTATAACCTTTTCCCTCTTCCCACTGGAAGTGTGGAACTATTTGATGGTTTGAGAGTACAGAGTAAGGAGCCAACATTATCCATTTCAGTGTTTTGATGTCTATGTGCACTATGCATGTGATGAGTTTGTACAGTTATGAAGAGTGAACCATGACCATGGAAGTTCCCAATGTCTTCAATTTTGTGTCTCACACAGTGATTATGACATTCCTATCTAGTGTTTAGTCCTCAAATTGCCGATGTGGAGCTCTGGTCATGGTGTTCACCTCAATGAAATCTATGGGAACATGCTCTCTTTATGAGCAAGGATGGAATTGACAGGAAAATTATTTGTGAGAAAGGTTATTTTCTTGTTCAATATAGTCAAATTTTTTAGCATCCCATTCACATTCTATGTTAAAATCATTAAAATGAAAATCAACCTTCCATGTTAAAATAATTAAAATGAAAATTATAGTTGATAAAATTGTCTATGTAGCACAACATTTTTTAAGCTGGGGTTCTTTCTTACCACTTTGCATATATGAAAATACAATATTTTATAATTTCTACAGCCAAGAGATGGCGCATGGAATGTGTTGCACCAAAAGAGTCAAACATTGTAAACTTCAATGGGATAGTTCCATCACGTGGTAGCATGTGGGCAGACAGCAATTTCAAAGGTTTGTCAGCAAAATGATTCACTTATTCAGGTAGGTTAAGTTGCATGCACATGGCCAGTATAGAAAATACCTAGATTATGGTAGAGGGTTTACTTGTCCAATAGGGAAAGAGCTTCTCACTTAGTTCAGTCTAAGTTGGATAGGAGTTATGCTTATAACCCATTATTTTTTTTTCTTTGATAGTAGACATGCATTGTGCACATTATCACAATATATATGTTTAGGTCATTTGCATCCACTATTTACTTTGAAGATCAGACATTTTGCAACCTTCCCATCTCAGTATTTTCTTCAAGTTGAATATGTCTGACATTGATTCAAGGAACATTGTCAAATGATTGCATGCTATAGGTGTAGAATAGGGGATAATATAAACATTCTTAGAAGAAGACTTGCATGATTTTTAGCTTCAAGGAAGTGAGGTGCCCTGCAACTTTGGTAAAGTTAGGAAGTGTGTTCATGTGTGAAAAGTGCCTTGATTTTATAGATTGAATCTGATATAAATGCATACATGTCTGATATTAATTTATTTATTTTTATGTTGTAGGTTTCTTAAGCATGGACAATGGTCAAAAAGTGGACATTGTGTATCAAAGTTTCTTGTCGTCCAAATCCTGGACAAGCCACAGTTAAATATGTGCTTTACAATCTGGCTCGAAATCATGTCGTGCACAGAAACATAGATCTACACGGGAGGACAACTAATAATTAAGCCTACTATCTCGCCGTTATTGAGAGCTTAAAAGAGGCAAAAAACAATGTTGTGAATGATATTGCAGTTTACATGAACTCGCAAATCATCTGCAATCAGCTCAATGGCATCTTTGAAGTTCGAAAAGAAAATTTAAAACCCCTATACAAGGAAGCAATAATGTGGAGCTCTCAGTTTAAATTTTTTAGCATACAATGGCTTGTAGACATTCATAGGATGTCCACTGATATATTGGTGGCAGGAATGTCAAGTGTAGATGCAGGTGTTAGAGATGACAATGGATCACGATTTATTGCAAGTGAAGTCATCAATCATCATCAAGATAACTCTCAAATTTGTGGATGTGTTTTTCGTATAATTTTCCTTGGGGCTATGATGGCATGGGTCTCTCATTAGAGAAGAACTGATTGTAATTTTTGGATGGTTTGCGATATAATACATGAATCTTTTTTAGGGTATAATTTTTACCTGTTGTGTTATTTTACCATTTTTCTATTGGGTAAAATTTGTTTTTTTTTTACTTCCTTGGGATCTAATACATGATAGATTAACATGGATATTTTACATAATAGTAAAAATAAAACTTAAAAACAAATTTGACACTATATAGTAGGAATTCTATATAACGAAACAACTGAGCAAAACATATCAACAATTCTATATAATTAACCCTCTACTCATTCAACACTTCTATCTAATCAAGCAACTCAAAAATTCTATGTAATTAACCCTATTCTCCATTCAACAATTCTATATAAATAACTCTAACTGATGTGTTGCATTCAAAGCATTGCAACAGTACATAATAATGAAACCCACAATGTCAAATGCAAGTCAACTGTTCAATTCTCATGGAAAGTTTTATCATAGATTTTTGATATCTTTCGTATCATCCCATCAATTACAAAACTTGCATTTTAAAGTCACATATAGTCAGCTCAATATGAAACAACATCAATAGGGAGTGGCTCCAATAGGGCAGCACCTGCTCACCTGTTCAGAAAGCTACAAAGGCTGAATCTAACCAGACAAACAGTGACTTCCTACCACACACTATTCTATTTGAGTTGTTCCACTGTATTCATTCAGGAATGTTGTCTCCATATCATAAATTTTCTTATCAATGCCTGAAATATGATGAGCTCAGTGTTTCTATAACAAATTGCAGTTGTTGCTTAAAAGTCACATGGAAAATTGTGGCTATAAGTGGGTTTGATCTGGAGGGCAAGTTTCACGGGTGAGACCTCCATCTTCTTTCAATGCATACAATATGTATAACAATATGTATACATGTATGATGCTTTGCCTCTGGTTTCAATTATTTATATACATGTATGATGCTTTGCTTTGCCTCTGGTTTCAGTTATTTATATTTATCTTTTCTAATGAATAAATAGGGATGAGAGTGGCATGTTAGATGAGGTGGTGGAATGTGTGTTGAAAAGGATTAAAAAGACAAAGTGGTATGTGGCCAAATATCCCACTGGTTTAGATAAGAAATTCGAGGATTTCCAAAGAGAGGTATTGAAGCAGCATCAACACAGCGGAAACGTCCAGGTCCTTGGGATAGTTGCCATGGGTGGAATGGGGAAAACAACGTTGGTTGTTGAACTCTTCAATAGGATGAATTCAGGTTACAATAAATCCTATTGTTTGTTAGATGTAAGAGAAGATGCTAGGAAAAGCTCATTACATTCGTTGCAGAGTAAAGTTTTGAAATGACTATCTCAAGTATAGAATGAGAATATAGACAACACTCATGAAGGTACAGGGATACTGAAAAGGTACCTTCGAGATTGTCATGTCCTATTAATTTTAGATGAAGTATGCATTTTTACCTGTTAAAGATGGAGGAGTCTTTCGTTTGACAGCTCTCGATCAGTCCCCTCTGGCGACCCCCTTCCTTCTCCCGTGCGATGGTGGACCCCATGATTGACGGTACTCCAGCTCTAGATGGAAGTAGATAGCGAGGGAAACAGTAGCGTGGACCCCACCCTCCGCCACCGCTCTCCCTCATGCCGCTCCTCCACCACCCGCCACCCCAACGACACCACCACTCCGCACGCGGTTAAAATTTGAATTTTGAAATAGAACTCATTTCGGGTAATAACCTCACGACTGCCCGTCATTCACAAACATTCACTTCGACCCAAGCAACTCGACTATGTCCCAAACAGCTCCACTCCAAATCAGCTCAGCAACTCAATAGGTCAACTTGTTATAGTCCATTCCGAGGAGCAGAGGTAAATATTACTCCACAAAGTTTTAAAATTTGGAGCTCAACTGCTACTTTTGCCCCTGTTTTAAAGTTAGCATTCATTCTATTCTCCCTTGCTTATTCTGAAAAAATTGGAAGGTGGTGGCCATCTCCTCAAACAAAAATGCTACTGATAAAACACTATATGTAGGCATCTGCTAGTGGAATTTTCATGAACAATTCAATCATGGTTTTTGTATATATTTAATTTACAGACCTTTGATGAAATGACCTTAGTGGTTTACATAAAACCACATTGAGTGGCACCGACGTAAAACGACCTTCCAGTCAAACCCGCATTGGGTAGCATGCATGTTGTTTGAAAAAATCATCTTCCTCTGTACATCTGGTCAGAATTGGTGTTATTTCTTAAATTTATATTTTGAAATTTCCATGATTAGTTTTCTGTCTTAGAGAAGGAGTTCTATTTCACTGGTTTTTTTATAAAGATTTATGGTATAAGTTGTAATTATTATTGTTCAATATATTAATGGGTAGGATTAAGGTTAAATAATATTTTTAAATTATGTTTTTATAGGATAGGGTTTGGATTATGAATATAAAGTATTTTGGTTTTTTTAATATTAGTTTGGTTGATAAACTAGCCTTTGGCAGACTATTGCAGATGGAGGTTGTTTTAAAGGTGTTGTATAAGTGCTTAATGTAATCAGAACTCAACTGAAAATTAGTTGTGATAGGATGTTTAATAGAGATATATGCCACAATTAGGAGTCAGTATAAGTGCTTGCGGTGAATTGTAGCATTGCTGATAGTGTTGTGTTATAAATCGTTGTTGGAGGAGGAGTCTCATGGAGAGGTATTTATCCATTGTTCCAAGCAGAGCTACATAAATAAGAGTTGAATTTGTGAGGATGAGTGGTAGTAGAATCCTAATATTAAACATATTTGTGCATTAATATTTGTTAAGTGGATATTTGGTATGCATTTAATTTATTTTTCCTGTAGGATGTTCCAGCGCCTACAGGATTAAAAAAAATTATATGTTTCTTGCTCAAGGATGTTGGTCCAAGAACTCTGAAATGTATTGAAATTTTTATGTTTCTCATCCCATTTCTTATAAATCCAAAGAATCTGTACACAACCATCATAACATCTTTATAGGGTGCTTAGTTTTTTTCTAGAGTGAAAGTCTGACATCTCTAACATGAGTGCTCTGTAACTGAAAAATGTATGCACTGTGAAACTATGATGTTTCATTACAGTGTGCAATTTTCTGGCACTTTAGCACCTAAGCCAATGTAAACACTAGATTTTAAAGGTCATTCCCTTTTTCAATGGAAAATAAAATTTAGGATAAAGGGTGTGGGAGTATGAACTGAAGGTGTAACTATCCAAATAAACCAAAGCTAGTACCCATAACAGAGCATTGCTGAACAACTTAAAGAAAATTATTTTCATGATATGGATCTTTATATTCTTTAGAAAAATAATGGCTAGTAAAAACTGATGTGGCTATACCCTGAATGACCAAGGATGTTGGAAGAAATACCACAAATTGCAAAACAGTACAAGGATAGCTGATTAGGTTAGCTATGTTTGTTAAGTATTTGGAGCATTCATATGTGTCATTCCATACTCCCCTACCTTGGTTTCATAAGGTCTTAATATTGAAAAAGGTTTTCTAAAAAACCGCCATTTTTTAGGCTTGTTCAACCCTAGAATTTTCTGTTGCCGCTTACGGAATGTTTTGTTTGCATGCCATTTCCCAATTTTCCATCCAAGCCCATACCTTTCCTGCCACACCTTATAGTTTAGCTTCATTGCTTTATATCTAACTAGCCAGGAGGAGAAGAAAATGAAAAAACGAAAATGTTATTGCAATGAGTAATCTTGAATATAAAAATCTTATAAGTTAGCAAAATAGCAACCAACTAGAAAATGTCACTTGCAAAGCAATAACACAGAAAGAGCATGAAAACTCCGAGCAAGGAAATAGTCTATATATCATGGTTTAGACTTTCTAGTACTTGGATGGTGCACCACAGGATGTGACCATTTCTTAATTTTATCCTCGCACCACTTGGACTCCTCCTATTTTATAAAAACTTATGTCGTTATACCCTGAATGACCAAGGAGTCCTGATTCCATTTCTCATAAATTCAAACAAATTTTGACAAAATCACCATAATATGTTTATATGGTGCTTAGTTTTTCCAAGTGCAAAACTCTGACATGTATTGTGCATAGTGCAACATGGTTTTTAACCTTTGCCCTCTGCCCACTGGAAGTGTGGAACTGTTTGATGGTCTGAGAGTATAGAGTAAGGAGCTAGCAGTAGCCATTTCAATGCTTTGATGTCTGTGTGCACTATGCATGTGATGAGTTTGTACAATTATGAAGAGTGAACTATGACCATGGAAGTTCCCAATGTCTTCAATTCTGTGTCTCACACAGTGATCATGACATTCCTATCTAGTGTTTAGTCCTCAAATTGCCGATATGGAGCTCTGATCATGGTGTTCACCTCAGTGAAATCTATGGGAAAAGGTCTCTCTTTATGAGCAGGGATGGAATTGACAGGAAAATTATTTGTGAGAAAGGTTATTTTCTTGTTCAACATAGTCAATTTTTTTAGCATCCCATTCACATTCTATGTTAAAATGATTAAAATGAAAATCAACCTTCCATGTTAAAATAATTAAAATGAAAATTATAGTTGATAAAATTGTCTATGTAGCACAACGTTTTTGATGTTGGGGTTCGTTTCTTATCACTTTGCATATATGAAAATACAGGATTTTCTCATTTCTACAACCAAGAGATGGCACATGGAATGTGTTGCACCAAAAGAGTCAAACATTGTAAACTTCAATGGGATAGTTCCATCACGTGGTAGCATGTGGGCAGATAGCAATTTCAAAGGTTTGTTAGCAAAATGATTCACTTATTCAGGTAGGTTAATTTCCATGCACATGGCCAGTACAGAAAATACCTAGATTATGGTAGAGGGTTTACTTGTCCAATAGGGAAAGAGCTTCTCACTTAGTTCAGTCTAAGTTGGATAGGAGTTATGCTTATAACCCATTATTTCTTTTTTCTTTGATAGTAGACGTGCATTGTGCACATTATCACAATATATATTCTTAGGTCATTTGCATCCACTGTTTACTTTGAAGATCAAACATTTTGCAACCTTCCCATCTTCAGTATTTTCTTCAAGTTGAATATGTATGAAATTGATTCAAGGAACATTGTCAAATGATTGCATGTTATAGCTGTAGAATATGGGATGATATAAAAAATCTTAGAAGAAGACTTGCATGATGTTTAGCTTCAAGGAAGTGAGGTGCCCTGCAACTTTGGTAAAGTTAGGAAGTGTGTTCATGTGTGCAAGGTGCCTTGATTTTATAGATTGAATCTGATATGAATGCATACATGTCTGATATTAATTTATTGTTTTTTTATGTTGTAGGTTTTTTAAGTGTGGACAATGGTCGAAAAGTGGACATTGTGTATCAAACTTTCCTGTCGTCCAAATCCAGGACAATCCACAATTAAATATGTGCTTTACAATCTAGCGCGAAATCATGTCGTGCACAGAAACATAGATCTACACTAGAGGAAAACTGATAATTAATCCTACTATATCGCCCTTATTGAGAGCTTAAAAGAGGCAAAAAAAAATGTTGTGAATGATATTGCAGTTTACATGAACTCACAACTCATTTGCAATTAGCTAAATGGCATCTTTGAAGTTCGAAAAGCAAATTTAAAACCCCTATACAAGGAAGCAATAATGTGGAGCTCTCAGTTAAATCTTTCAGCATACAATGGCTTGTAGACATTCATAGGATGTCCACTGATATACTGGTGGCAGGAATGTCAAGTGTAGATGCAGGTGTTAGAGATGACACCGGATCACGGTTTATTGCAAGTGAAGTCATCAATCATCATCAAGATAAATCTCATATGTGGATGTGTTATTCTTATAATTTTCCTTGGGGCTATGATGGCATGGTTCTCTCATTAGAGAAGAACCGATTGTAATTTTTGGATGGTTTGTGATATAAATATGAATCTTTTTGAGGGTATAATTATTTTCTGTTGTGTTATTTTACCATTTTTCTATTGGGTAAAATTTGTTTTTGTCTTTAATTCCTTGGGATCTAATACATGATAGATTAACATGGATATTTTACAGAATAGTAAAAATAAAACTTAAAAACAAATTTAACACTCTATAGTAGGAATTCTATATAATCAAACAACTGGGCAAAGCAACTCACCAATTCTATATAATTAACCCTCTACTCATTCAACACTTCTATCTAATCAAGCAACTCAACAATTCTATATAATTAACCCTGTGCTCCATTCAACAATTATACATAAATAAATCTAACTGATGTGTTGCATTCAAAGCATTCCAACAATACATAATAATGAAACCCACAATGTCAAATGCAAGTCAACTGTTCAATTCTCATATAAAGTTTTATCACAGATTTTTGATCTCTTTCATATCATCCCATCAATTACAAAACTTGCATTTTAAAGTCACAAATAGTCAGCTCAATCTGAAACAACATCAATAGGGAGTGGCTCCAATAGGGCAGCACCTGCTCACCTGTTCAAAAAGCTACAAAGGCTCAATCTAACCAGACAAACAGTGACCTCCTACCACACACTATTCTATTTGAGTTGTTCCACTGTATTCATTCAGGAATGTGGTCTCCATATCATAAATTTTCTTATCAATGCCTGAAATATGATGAGCTCAGTGTTTCCAGAATAGATTGCAGTTGTTGCTTAAAAGTCACATGGAAAATTATGGCTAATTAGTCACATAGCCATCCTAGTTAGTCTACCTCTTAGTCATAATGGTTAATAGAATGCAGTGTCAAAATAATCTGAGATATTTAATAGTGATTTTATATGTAATTGAAAAACTTAAAGAGGTATATTGGTGACCCCTTTGTCTTTTTCATAATCCATGAACATGAACATGAATATGGATTTCTACAACTCAATGGCTTTGCAGCAGCAGCAAGTAAAACATCCACAACAACAGAAATTTTCCCATCATCAACAGCAACAAGAAAATAATGATAAATGATGCCAACGAAATGTGTTATTGAGTATTTAGCTATGCAAAACAAATTAGATTTGACTTGTATTTAGTTATGCAAAACACATGAGATTTACCCTAAAAAACTGCCATGACATGTGAATCTTAGATAGACAATGGTGCAGTGGGTGTTGTCTTCATTTAGAGATGAAGGTTGACCAAATTTGCATATGGATTCAATGTATCAGTTGAAGATTAAATTACTGCTATTTCTCATGTAGTATATATATGAATAAATAAAGTGATGTTCTGGATTAACATTCTCCACAATCCAATCTCTGGAAGTAAATGACTGAAGGATGGAGATAAACTTGTCAGCTCAATATCTTTACATATTTGATCAGATAATGGAGATAAAATTGTGCCAAAAAAGCATTTGAATTCCCAAACCACTTTGATATCTTCAATTAATCTTCTACACCATCTAATGTTTCATTCTCCTCAAACACATTTGATCAAAGGATGGAGATAAAAAATTTTGCAGTGAAATTTGAAATCACAAAACAGTTTGAGGAATTTGCAGAAAGCACACCAATTTTACTACTCCAATGATGTGCATATGTATTATAGTACTATCAATCAAATTTATTGTTTTCCAACATAGCATTTAAAAGTAAACGACAAATATCCATTAATTGCATGATCAAATTCCTGATGTTCTCTTTTCATTTATATAGAAAAAATGGAGTACATGTACATATTTGCAGCTTATCAGAAGCTGGAATAATTTTAAGCTCTCCTAACCCTAGCTAGGGAAACTAATATAACCCTAACAACAAAGTCCTCCACACTAGGAATCACATGTAACCAAAGCTGGCCACTCCACCATGAATCCTCACCAACATAACATCACAAATGGAATGACATTCATCACATGAATGTCGGTATGTCGGACAATAAACAAAAAGATGCAGTTTCTATCATAACTTTTTTCTGAAGCCAATTTCTGTGTTGTCTCCAAGTTCTGTGATGTCAATGACCCAATCATCTTCAGATAGAGGGGGACCCATTGAAGAAGTTGTTGTTTATGTAACATGACAATGCAGTTTTCATCATAGAAGATAATAAGATGTCAAGTAATAAATGAATCAAAATACAGAGAAGATGAATTAAAATTCTCGTCTTAAGCACCTTGAATCATCTGATAAACATAGTTATAGTGTGTCTTTGAACATCCTTCATTTGAAATCACATTAATTGGATGCTCTAGCCCTGCAAACATTCCAACACTACATTAACAACGTGAACAACAACTAGTGCTAAACGTTAGGAGCGAAGACAATGCAAACAAACATGGAAATTCAATAATTTTCGTGATGTCAGTGGCACAATCTTGTTCTAGTCGAGGGGGGCCCAATGACGAACCAACTGTGTTTGTAATATGACAACATAGTTTCCATCAGAGAAAAAAATAACATGTGAAATAATATATGCATCAGAATACATAGTATATCAATCAGGAATCTCGTCAAATGTACCTTGACTCATGTGATCAAAAGGTTGATTGTGGGTCTATGTATGTCCTTCATTAATTAGATTTTGTGGCCCTACAAACGTTACAACACTACATTAAGCTAAAAAAAATAGCAAATATCAAAGACATTGCAACAAACTTGGAAAATCGAGAAAGCGATCTAGACATAGCAACAAACTTGGAAGATCACCAATTTGATCTAAACATGTTGATATTGTCTCCCTATAGAACTTACCTGGAACAGTAGAGGAAGCATTTTTGGAGGGAGGACGACCACGCTTGTTGAGGTGTGGAAACTGAAATGGTTCATCTTCGGATGCAGAGACATTCAAATCAATATTCAATGTGGCATTCCTTTTCCTTTTTTTCTTTTTTTTTGGACTAAGGAAACTCTTCTTCCTCTTCAAGGGCGAAGTCATAATCCATAATATTCAGATTATTAGCATCATCCACAAATTTTTTATCCAGATCATTCAACTATTTTGTCTTGCTTACAGTAGAAGGAGGACAATTTCGAAACAGGTCTAGATAGCCAAACAACTCCTCTCTCAACACACCAAGTTCTTCAACATTGTCATCTTCAATATTGGTTGGGATAGTATCTGCATGAAGGTTTGGTGCCTCTGTACTTATCTCAAAAGGGGCATTCAATGCATTGGGTGTGGTATGAAGATCCAATAAAGGGTCTAAATCCATCAAGGAGGAATGAAACCAATCCACCTTTATAGAATGCTTGCAAATGTCCCCCCTAATAGACCATGGACAATCACAAGTGATAAAAATTTTGCGATGAAAAATGATAGGATATTCCTTATCGGATTTGCTTTGACTCCTTACCCTATAAGCATGAGATATGCTCTCATGAGGCCTGCAATCACTGTCTGGAATTCTTCTAGCATTTTCCATTGATGATTCAAGCTGCATCTCTTTCTTGTGGTTGTTATAATATCCTTCTTTTCTCAAAATTGCCTTGAATCGATAACATGGCTCAATATTTTTTAGGAGAGTGTAGAATAACTAATCCATTTTACAAGAACATTTCTTTCGCTTATCACATAGAAATGTTGACTTCAGATAACTGTGGTATGATTCCACAGCATTATTTGTCTCATGGTTTTCGTGAGGAAAATATCTGTAGCCTTTAACCCACATGCCTACATGGAAAGACTCAATTAGTAAATATAAGTTGTCCAACATAAATAACAAACATACAACATAGAAGGAATATTATGCAAACTTACGAATCTTGTCACCGGCAATCCAAATCCTGTAGAAATAGTCCAAAAACTTCTTCTTAGTTGCATATTTGATGAAAAAAGCATTGATTGCATCATCCACTTCATCAGTACAGAAATATTTCATGATATGGCCAAGTTCATTGAACATATATTTTTCTTTCTTTGAGCTTCTAACCAACTAATTAACATTCTTGAGCCATGCCCTCCTTACATGCCAACTACACAAGATCACTTCACATTTCGTGATTCTCCTACGACATTTAATTCATTTTGAGTGAGAAATTTTTAAAACGAACGCAATTTAAAATCTCAAATAAGAATATTGATGTTACCTCAATGCAATGATTTTAGCCATAACATCATCAACCATGAAGGCGTTGACCCTCCAATTGGGATGAACCTGAAAACACCTAAGCATGAGGCTCTCCAGCCATACTGCTATATCTTGTGATGTATTACGTGACATCACCACCCAGGCAACTGGTACCCCGCTTTGTTGCTCATCAAAGACCACAATCATGTACAACTGATACTGTCATATTAAATGAAATGAAGTTAATTTTAACATAAATGATTTTATTGAAGCAATCATTGGAAAAAAATCACCCCAAATTTGTTTGTACTGAATGTTCAGTCCATGGCTATCAAACTATTGTGGGCTAACTTGACCATAGTTTCCAACATCCATTTTGTTTGTATTCTAGCTATAAAAGGGATGTCTGCACCATTGGGCTTCTGGTGGAAGAAGAAATCATATTGGTTTCTTTGATACCAAAGATTTACACTCATTTCATCTTTGGTATGAAATTGATAACTTTCTTTCATAAGACGATTATAAATGTTTACAACGTCTTTTCTGCGTAAGAAGAAATCCCTATCTCTGGATGTAGAATCTATGTCAAGAAATTTATTTATATGTATTTTACAAACAGAGTCAATTGGCAGTTGAAGAAAATAATAGCTTTCTAAATAAGAAATCATGTCCTTCAAAAGTCTTGGCTTTCTCTGAGTAACATCATTAGTTAAAGTGTTGTCTTTTCCATGACAAGGCCATCCTTTCCCATCTTCGTGATCATATTGATTTTATGTTATTACTGCTATGTTGGGATCCTGAACCATAATCTTTACAATAAAATGGCATTGACATCCCCCTTTTTGGCATTTGACTTCCTTTCTTTTCTTTTCCATTCTTCTCTCTTGTCAGCTGGACCATATGAGCAATGATAACTACAAAATAAATTACAGGAATGTCACCAAATCTGGTAAATATAAAGCATATTTAATATCAACATCTAAAAAATGTAGTTCTAAAATACTTACAGCTCATACTGTAAGGCTCTTGCACGCGGGCATTTACTTTGTAGACACAGGAAGGAACATGGAGCATCTGGATTCAATTCCTCTTCTTTTTTAAATTCGTCAACTCTTTCTTTGGGAATTTTTCCAACATGGTCAATATTCATGTCTTCTTTGTATATTTCAGCCCAAACTAAATCTTTACTAGAAAATATGAGTTTGTCTTTTGGGTCTTGCACCTTAAGCGCCATGACTGACTTCCATTTCTTTGCCATGCTGGATGATTGTCTGCAAAAAAATGTGAAAACATATTAGGGAGCTGGAAATGATGAGAAGGTGATTTGTACATATACAATAGGAAATATAGTAATTGCATCTCCATGAAAATATGTAGTGGAAAATGATTTCTAGTACTCCTGTAGGTGCTGGAAAATCAATTACCAAGGTGTTGGAAAATCATTTTCCAGCACCTACAAGAGCACTAGTACTGTTGTAGGTGTTGGAAAATCATTTTCCAAGGTACTGGAAAATCATTTTCTAGCACCTACAGGAGCACTAGTACTATTGTAGGTGCTGGAAAATCAATTTCGAAGGTGCACTAGTACTCCTGTAGGTGCTGGAAAATCATTTTCCAAGGTGTTGGAAAATCATTTTCCAGCACCTACGGGAGCATTAGTACTGTTGCAGGTGCTCGAAAACAATTTCCAAGGTGCATTAGTACTCCTGTAGGTGCTCGAAAATCATTTTCCAAGGCACTGGAAAGTCATTTTCCAGCACCTACAGGAGCAATAGTACTGCTGTAGGTGCTGGAAAATCATTTTCCAAGGCACTGGAAAATCATTTTCCAAGGTGTTGGAAAATCATTTTCCAGCACCTACAGGAGCACTAGTATTGTTGTAGGTGCTGGAAAATCATATTAGGAGCACTAGTACTGCTGTTAGTTTTACATCATATTATATATAAACCAACCTACATGACGCTCCAACCTATTTTTATTAGAAAAAAACCGTTTTCTCCAAGCACCAACTCCCACTATTCCCAAGCACCAGCTTGTTGATCTTTTTAAGGAAAATACCTAAAATAGATACTTTAGAAACCAATCTTCTGATAAATGAGATAAATATTTATTATAACAAGATGAACGTGCAATATTTTACATCATATTATATATAAACTAACCTACATGATGCTCCAACCTATTTTTATTAGAAAAAATCCATTTTCTTCAAGCACCAACTCCCACTATTCACAAGCACAAACCTGTTGATCTTTTTAAGGAAACAACCTAAAAGAGAGACTTTAGAAACCAATATTCTGATAAATGAGATAAATATTTATTTTAACAAGATGACTGTACAATATTTTACATCATATTATATATAAACTAACCTACATGGCGCTCCAACCTATCTTTATTAGAAAAAACCCATTTTCTCCAAGCACCAACTCCCACTATTCACAAGCACAAACTTGTTGATCTTTTAAGGAAACTACCTAAAAGAGAGACTTTAGAAACCAATCTTCTGATAAATGAGATAAATATTTATTATAACAAGATGAATGTACAATATTTTACATCACATTATATATAAACTAACCTACATGACGCTCCAACCTATTTTTATTAGAAAAAACCCATTTTCTCCAAGCACCAACTCCCACTATTCACAAGCACCAACTTGTTGATCTTTTTAAGGAAACTACCTAAAAGAGAGACTTTAGAAACCAATCTTATGATAAATGAGATAAATATTTATTATAACAAGTTCTGATGATCTTGTTTAACCAACACTTTCTCTGATTCTGATCCTCTGCACTTTTCTCCACAACATCTTCAACTTTCATGCAATCTCCTCCCATATCCTCAATTTTTGACCCTTTGTCCTTTGTATACTTCAAATTTTCAACCATCGATAACTTTTTCACCATATTATTGTGTCAACTATATATCTCTTTATCTCTCACATGGTTTATTTTATCAAACAAGAGAAAAATTTCCTCATTTCAATTCCAAGAACTAGTTTATATCAGTCTCCTCTTAACTTCATGTTTTTTTGCATTCACATTATTCAGGAATTAAAGCGCTTCAATTTCATGTTTTTCCATATTTTCTAGTCTATTTATTTTGGATTCATTCTATTTTTGAATTGTCTAGTCTATTTATTTACCATTGCTGGAAATTTCTCTATCCAATTCCTTTTGTTAGCCGCACCATAGTGCCATCATCCATCACTTAGTAACCACAAAAACTTAGATGACATGAAATTAAAAATTTTGGTCAATTGACAGAGAATTTCATGTGTCCTAGAGTCCACCAATTGTTCCATACTCCTTTGTAAACATGCTAGAACTTCTGCTATAATATGAATAGTTTAGGTGAGTAGAGATTTTAGTTTTTTTAGTATAAATATGTTTGTTGCAAGCCCCTGCTCTGCTCCATACTGGAATATTTTATCCATTTTGTGTAGTTACAACTAAAAATTTTAGTTATTCTATGCTGTGCTCTTTTTCGTGGTGTCCAATTACTCTGTGTTGTGTTCTTTTTTGTTATCTGTGTTGTAACCACAGAAGTATGCTTCCCAATGCTGAATAATGATTATATGCAAATGTTGACTAATTCCAAGAAGGTCCAAAAGAGGGAATTGAAAGCAGAAAGTAAAAGGAACTTTACAATCAAACTTAGGATGAGTACTGCCACGTCAATGCATATGTTAAGTGGTTAAAAAATCAAAATTATTATAGTTCATAGGATGTGATGTGGGTGTGACCGGTTCTTGTCCACCTTGATCACATTTTGTCCACGTGGGTGGGACCAGTCCTTATCACGTGGGTGGGACTGGTTTTTAACATTCAATACACGTTTAAATCACACTAGCCCTTAATAACCTAGATCATTGGGTTTCCTGTCAAATATCAAGGAGGGACTTTGAATTCCAATGAAGTCACTTGAACTGCTATACAAATGCATAGACCTTCATGAAAAAATTAGTAAATGTCATGGGAAAACATCACAGTGAAAATATGGGTAGATAATAAGCTGAGAGTTGCGACAAGCTTTGAGACTAACTAGCTGAAATTGGAAATTATAATCACTAGTTACAATGTCAAACTCATAGAAGTCATTTGATGGCACAGAGCATATAAAGCCTTAATGCTATGATGTCGAACATGAACATACCGTGAAATCAAGATTTTGGGTTCCTATTTCTTATGAGGCTAGGGCATCCTATAGTTCTTCATCTCGTGAGGCTAGGGCTTTCTAAATCAACCTTGATCACATTGCGTACAAGCTTTTAGACTAACCAGTTGAAATTGGAAATTATAATCACTAGTTACAATGTCAAACTCAGAGAAGTCATTTGATGGCACAGAGCATATAAAGCGTTAATTCCATGATGTCAAACATGAACATACCCTGCAATAAAGAGTTTGGGTTCCTATTTTTTGTGAGGCTAGGGCATCCTGTAGTTCTTTTTCTCATGAGGCTAGGGCTTCCTAAATAAACCTTGATCACATTGCGTACAAGCTTTGAGACTAACCAGCTGAAATTGGAAATTATAATCACTATATACAATGTCAAACTCAGAGAATTCATTTGATGGCATAGAGCATATAAAGCCTTAATGCGCTTTTCCATTCACAAATAATCCCAACACCCTTATCTGGTAAGGCACACCCTCTCTTCAGGCCATGTAGAGATATAATATTAGGTTTTTAACATTCAATCGACATTTGCATCACACTAGCCCTTCATAACGTAGATCATTGGGTTTCCTGTAAAATATCAAAGAGGGACTTCGAATTCCAATGAAGTCACTTGAACTTCTATACAAATGCATAGGCCTTCACGATAGAATTAGTAAATGGCTTGGGAAAACATCACAGTGAAAATATGGGTAGATAATAAGCTGAGAGTTGCGTACAAGCTTTGAGACTAACCGGCTGAAATTGGAAATTATAATCACTGGTTACAATTTCAAACTCAGAGAAGTCATTCGATGGCATAGAGCATATAAAGCCTTAATGTTATGATGTCGAACATGAACATACCCTGCAATCAAGAGTTTTAGTTCCTATTTCTTGTGAGGCTAGGGAATCCTGTAGTTCTTCTTCTTGTGAGGCTAGGGCTTCATAAATCAACCTTTCATTAACCTGGAATAGAAAGTTTGAAAAATAGCTACAAATTTATTGTAACTAAGCAAGCAAGGTCATCAATTTAGTTTCTTTGGCATCTATTTTCTAGTTTTTGAGGGTTGTATCTTTTTACCTTTTTTTTCCCTTTTCATTTTCCTAAAATGTAGACATATTTTTCTAATTTTTCAGTGTAGATTATATGTTTTTCTCCTTAGAAAAAAAAATTGTAACTCTTTATTTTGATTTGAAATGTGTACAATCTATAAAAAAAATTATTTTCCCCATGTAACCAAGTATTTCACTATGCATTTTGTAGGCATGAATAAGATATTATTCAGGACTCAAGGTTTTTCAACCACCATGGATAAGACAATAGGAAATTTTCCTTCCATCCACCTTGCAGTCTCTTCCTTGTGCATGCAACATTGGAGGACATCATCTCCTTTTCGACCAGTGATCAGGTCTCTATTAAAAGGTGAAATTTGGTGAAACATAGGAAAACTATGCTTTATTGAAAGATTTCTCAATTTGTGATTTCTGATCTCTATGTGACAAAAATCCTATTAACTCCTTGGAGCATCCTTTTTTAATGCAATTTACTATGCACCTATATATTCCAAAGCATTGATTGTGATTATATTGTACAATATTGTCATGGAATTGGTAAAATCAAATTAAATCTATTTGTTTACGTTACTAACCTACGGTTGTCTTATATCCACCCTTGGAGCTCCATTAAACAAGCAAAATATATACTCTTCAGGATAACCACCATGAATACCATTAGCGTCTTCCAAAAATAATGATTATAAGTTCATCAAAATGACTTCCACCCATAGAAACCAAGACATTCATTGCAAGGTTATTTCATGTCATTTCACTTTTAGTTTGAAATAAGAACTATTTTTTCATATTTTTATAGCTCCTAAAATTATAACATTTTTTTTTTGTCCCATTGACTTGGGAGGCCTATGGTAGAATTCACATAGCTCTTTGGAGTACCCTTTTCGAATGGACTATACTATGCACCTGTAGAGTCTATAAATCACCATTTCAAGACTATAGTCATATCATTATAGGAGTAATTTTAAATTAAAACTCATTTTTCATATAAGTACCCTACAATTGTTGTATAACCATACTTTCAACACCATTTGATATACTCTTCATGATAACCACCACAACCACAGGGATTACAAAGAGAGTGCATTTTTCCTCTCATTACTAATACTTCCAGAAATTTCAATCATGAGTTCATCAACAGAATCAAACTTTTACCTTGTAGGAGCCAAGACGTTCATTAGAATTCTCTAGTTATCTCATTGCACTTATTATATTGAAATAAAAACTTTTTTTTCATATTTAGATTGATTCTACACTTAGAACATTTTCTTTTTTGTTCCATTACCTTGGGAGGCCTATAGTAGAAGTCATATAACTCCCTAGAGCGCCCCTTTTGAAAGGAATCTGATATGCACTTGTAATTCCAAAAACTATCATTTCACTTGTTCCTCCTCTTACTAACACTTCCAAAATTATCAATCATGAGTTCATTAAAAGAATGAGACAAACTTTTATTTTCAGAAAGAAAGGCACTCATGGCAAGGCTCCTGTTAACTCATTGCACGTATTAATTGAAATAAAAAATATATATTCATATTGAGACAACAACTAAGCTTAAAAAAAATTTAGATGTTTATTTTTTTTAGTTTGTTTTTTTGGAATGTAACATCATCGGGTAGAGTTCATTCACATTATGACTGTCTTGTTGCACTAGTTAAACTATATTTCTGATAACTACTTTTTTTTTTTATGACAGATGGGCAAGAGTAGGCACCTATTTTGTTATGAGCCGGATGGAGCTTGTGCATTCGAAATTTATGGTGCTGATGAATTTCCATATTTCAGCGAAGCAGGCTGGTTGCCCATCACTAAGTTGTTCAATGGGCATAAAATGGAACATTCTTCTGATTTCGTTGATACTTTTGATGGTAACAACGCCAAGGTTGAGGGGCTATTCTTTCTTATAACAGAGGAAAGCATTGTAGAAGCAAAAAACACACCAGCTGAGGGAGAAAGGTGGTTCAAAAGGAAACCAGTACAAGGGGTAAACCTGAATTTCTTCCTAAAAGACAATTTTCATGACCCTTGCTGGAGCGTTGGGGTCCACTCTTGCATTTTAAAACTAGAGTGGGAAAAACCAATGTGCAAGACTCAGCTTTATTTCACATGTGATGGACGTTTCTCTAAGGTCTTCCTTTATCACATGAGATTTCTGGTACACATGGCTAGGTTCAATAAGATGAATATCCCTTATTTCTTGCATCAGATCTTAATAAAAATGGTTGCATGTGCAAGAAAAAGGAAGATTTTATATCCCCATGATGTTTACCACCATGGCCTCATTCAGATCCTGTACCTTCATGCTTTAAAGAAGCAAGCACAATAGTCGACTAAGAGGGTAATGAGACAACCACTTCCTAGAAAACATAAGAAGGAAAGGGCTTTACCTAAAAAGGCCGACAGGAGTGATCAAGCTGTTGCAAAAGCCACTGAAAATCGTAACAGGAGGTGTAGACTACAGCAAATAGAAGTTGAAGACAACAACAAAGATGAAACAATTGCAGAAATTCAGCATGCAACATAATACTGTAAGAGGCCACGAACAAGGCCTACAAACAAATTGAGGTTGGGGTTGAAAGCCAAGTTAAATCCCAAACTGAAGGATCCAATTTTGATTATTGATGAGCTTCCATTAGAAAGTGAAAAAAAATCACAAAAAATTCAAAAAAAGGGTAAAAGAGTGAGGAGGGCAATGGCCGACAACAACCCCCTCAAAATTCTTACAGAAGTAGCACAACTTGTTGAAATCTGAAAGATGTGAAGATTGGATTTTTTTTAACCTTTATTAATGTTAATGTTATGCTTCTTCTAATGTTATCTTTTGGTATACCAACTTCCCAAAACAATCTAATATATTGGAAACTTTTGTATGTTTGTTTTATATGCTCTTGGTTCATGTTTTTCATAATGTATCATATTTAAGTGAGAATCAATTTCAGTGAGTATCAATAGTAGTGAGAATCAATTGGTATGATATTTTGATATTTGATTTGTATTACCTCTTGTATTACAATGTGGATTCCCCTTATTCAGATTTTCCAAATTTATGATCCAAAGTCTTCTCTCACAGGTTTGAATTTTAACACACCCATGATTATTCATTTCATGGTTTTCTATTGATGAGTAGTATGATTTATAGTTATATCCTTTACATTCTGAAGTCCTTGTTCAACGCACTGTACCAAACCAGTCCTAAACCCACCACACCTACACCTACACTTGCACGCTCTAATTTGCAAATGAGCACATACTATAATTGCATATTAGTTCCTGTTGGGTGCATAAACTTGTCAGCCTTTTTGGTGGTCCTAATTATAAAGTCGAAATATATGACAATTTTGCACACCCTTATCATATGCAACTTTGATTATTGTTGTGACTTAGAATAACTTGCAAAGCATAACCTTTTTTTATTGCAATGCAAATTTTCACACTTGTAATTCATAATGAAAAATAAGTTTTTGGAGAACCTGTGTTAATAATATTTGAAATGTCCAAATATTATTAACACAAGTTCTCCAGAAACTTATTATTCATTGAGCATAACCTTCTTCAAAAACCGAAAAGCAACTTTTGCTTATTTATATTAAACCAAAAACCTTGTATTGTATGGAGATTTCAACCCACAAATTTGACAAAACCAATTTTGTCGGCATTGCTTAATATGTTGGACCAAGACCTTTTTTATCATTTGTGCAAAAAAACAATAACCACATGGTCCTAATTCTGAAACTTTATCTAATAAAAAAAAGGCTTCCTATTCTTCCTTCACAACTTATAGGGAGACTAACTAATCTTCAATATTTTCTTCAATCTCATCCTATTTCGCTAAACCTTCTCCAAATATCTGCTACTACAAATTTCCATGATACTTGGTGTTCCCATTCACACAGCATTCATCAAAAGTATGATAACTACTCCAAAAACATCTTGAAATCCTCACTTGACTCAACCAAAAAAAATTTGCACTTCCTCTTGTATTTCATTCACGAAAAACCATTCCACCTCACCATGGAAAGATGAAGATCCTTTTCAAAACCTACTGTATTCAATCCTCGTCATTCAATCATACTTCAATAGTGATTTCTTCATCTCTTCCTCCACTTAAGGACTCTTTCATTCTATGCTTGACCACTCTTTGCCCCCATCTTTCCTCTTAACTTGCAACTCCATAACTATATCTCTTTTTAGACCTTTATGTCTTACCATAGCCATCAACCCAATATTGATCCGACTTGTTATTATTTGAAGAGGCTTCTCTAATGCAATAATGAAATTCACAACCCTTCTTAGCCCAAGTTCCTTTTTTCCTTTAAATGTCCATGAAATTAGGGTATGCTATCCCATCTGGATACATCATCCTTAGAATGATGTGACCTAAGTTCAATCCTATGGTGTCACCTATTTCACTCTCATAGATCAATATATGGGTGGGATTATGAAACATATAGGTGGACTACCATTTTGAGCACATTCTTCCATGGGACCAGCACATTGCTCATAATCTCAGATTTAAGATCTGCTCTATATTGAATTTAGGAAACCCTTAAAAGAAAGAATAGGATGCGTAATTATCCTCATATAGGATATAGGATTTCCTTTGATGGGTGCACTATGTTTTCCCTAATTGAAACAATTGGTACTATGATAAAGCCAACACAAAAATCACTGGGGCCTTTGGAGAACCCATACAATGTATTCATATGTGTGATAGTAATGCAGATGGAAAATTGAAATATGGTTGTACCAAGAGAAACAAGGTACACTATCTAGCAAAGTGAAATAGAGCTATCACATAAAATAGAAAAACAAATTGACCACTCATTTCTTATTAAAAAGAAAAATCATTTAAGATAATTAAGAAGGGAAAGTAATTACATAGATTGAAAAAAATAAAATCAAAATATCATAGAGATCCATATGGAAAGTAACTGATTCAGCTTAGTTGTGTGTTTGGATAAAATATATCCATGTTATGTATGAAATCAAATAACCCACATCTTATACTTTAATGGAAGCATGAAATGTATTTCCTGTAGGCGCAGGAAAATGATTTTCCAGTGCCTACAAGGAAAAAAATTACACTGTATTTTCAGCATTTTACACTGTAGGCACTGTAAATTAGGTTGTATGTTGCATTGACAGAGGATATTACTCTCACAATATTCCCCTACCATTACCCTTGTCATGTCTGAGACATCACCGTTGGCTTCTAATATATGTATTTTTCTTGCCCCAGAGTTCCTTCCCTACAGAGCTCTAGTATTAATGGCAATATCATTTGACATGCTCATGTGGTTGTAGCAAAGGGAATGTGGAACCCTGGGAAATTAGGAATAATGCAGGGTTGTTGTCTGTGAGCCTTGGTCAACAATTTCATTTAAGAGCTCCTTGTGCTGCAAGTTTCAGAATGGGATATTGCCTCAATGTAGGAGGCTATTGTCCTCACTGTGATGAACCTCCATCATCTGACAGAGATCCTGGATCTATGAAAACCCATGACAAAAAATAACTGTGGCAATGGTTGTGGTGTTGGATCAAAACCAAGAAGGGTTGCCTGTGGGTAGATATGGGTAAGGAAGAGTTGGACATGGGTTGTGGCAAGATCAACTGGAGGCATTTTTTATTGAAGCTCAGAGCCAAGTTGAGAAACATGATAGCTATAACAAGGCCATAACAGAGATATTCAAATATGATGTTGGAAGCTATGCTCTGAACTTTGATGATGGGTGCTGGCAGGAACTGCATGAGCATTTCTTGACCTGTAAATATCATGCAGATGTAGGGCACCTAGTAGTACTTGAGACATGCAAACATAGCTCTTAGTTCTGATAGTTTGGCTAGAAATAATGTGAAATCACATTTGGTGGATGTCTGGAACAAAATAGTAATGGAGTAGGATTATTTTATAGAGTCTTGGAATAGTTTCTTACTGTTTAGAAACATTTTTGTCAATTGAATATTTATGAAGTCTGGCCACTTCTCAGATGGAAATTGTAAACTTTATGAATAGGTATTGGTCGATAGTCTTATTTCATCAATTGAATATATGCATATCATCCTCTTTAACTCTATTTGCATTTCTGTAAATACATATCAATGGTATTGATAATATTGAGCATTGGTAGATGCAGTGCGATTTCATCTTTAAATTTTTTATTCTATATATATTATTCCCAACGCTTAAGTTAGCTTTCAAGGATTTTCACCTTGAATTTGAACTTCATATTTATATGATACTTCGTAACATTGTAAGGCTCAATTAAATTACTCCATGAACTCACATGAATTACAACTTCAACATATTTTTTACTCATATCATACAAGGGTAGATGAACAAGGGTTTTAACAAAACCAAAACTTCATACAACAATTAAAAATAGCTCGAATCGATAGATTTAAGGGTTCCTGATTGGTTTTTATGCTCGAATCAAATGGATAATTCCACGTTGCTCCTTGTTGCTCCTCCCTCGCAACTGAGCTTGATGCTTCTCCCTCGTGACTGAGAAACTGAAAATAAATTTGGAAATTCATCGCACGCATGGAAAAAAAACTCTATATGTTTGGTGCAGCATTGATGGAGGTAGGTGGCGGGTGGTGTCGTGGGGGTGGCAGGTGGTGGAGGAGTGGCACGAGCGAGAGAGGTGGCGGAGGGTGGGGTCCACGCTGTCATTACCATCGTCGTCCGCGAGGAGTTGGAATGTCGTCATCATCCACTATCATCTGGAGCTGGAGTACCATCGATTGTGGGTTCCACCATCACACCGGAGAAGCGAGGGGGTCGCTGGAGGGGATTGATCAGGAGCTGTCACATCAGCTCCCGATTCGTCGAACGAAGACTCCTCCGAATATGGTAAAAAAAAATCAAAAAATCAGGTAGTTGGAGTGTTTGAATTGCATTTTTGATAGTGGAAATAGATTCAAAACTACCAAAAATCATTAGGGCACCTAAAATACTGAATTTTAACAATTGTAAACAAGATTTTGATAAATCTTTGTTGAAATTTGTTAAAATCTTTGTCAGAATTTGTCAAAATCTTTTCCAGATTCTAGATTATTCTATGGATTTTTTAAACTACCACCACAAATAACACAAATACCACGTGGAGAAAAGAAATATAAAACTTAGTACTCATTATAGCCCAAAAAACTACATCAAGTTGTAGTTTGGTGCAATTTGATCATTTCCAGTGTTTGCTTTGATCTCTAAAGATTTTCTGACAAAGATTGGTTGCTACTATCATCACCAAGATTTGATCTCAATAAAACACACTTTTGACCCAGATTAGTTGCTAACAGCTTCATTTTTTCTATTTTATCAAAACAATTTTGCTTTTAATTTTTGAGAAAATGTGGTACCAGTCACGAACGAGCCCTTTTGCCATACCTTTTCTCAACTTGTACGATGAACCAGTAGACAATATTTGAGTTAATCCAGTACTATTTAAAAGAGCTCTCACACTTCTTCGAATGAAAAGATTGCCCAAATTATATAGAAATTTTTGTGAGTTTCCATTGGTTCTTACCTTGCCCTTCTCTAGTTCATGCATATTCCAGAAAACATAGGTCTGAATGCAATCCAGTCCTCCCTCTTTGGCTTTGTCTATTAGCTGGCCAGGCCATATCTATACAGTTACACAAAAATACAGATCAGAATGCACGCAAAGCTGGTTACAAAAACTTAAATAACATTAAGTAATTTTGTGTAAGAATAAAGATGATGTTTGTCTTGAGTTTGTAGTAGGATTCTTTATGGAACATGTAATATTAGTTATATTACAAAAACTTAAATAACATTAAGTAATTTTGTGTAAGAACAAATATGATGTTTGTTTTGAGTTTGAAGTAGGATTCTTTATGGAGCATGTAATATTAGTTATATTAGTTTGGAAATTTTGAAATTATTTGAGTTTATAACTATTTATATTATGTTGTAATTTAGTCTTTGATTAATTTAATTTATTTAATTTATTTTAAAATTAAAAAAAAAAAAATTGAAAAAAAAATATATTATATTAACAAAAAAATAAATAAATAAATGTCTCACAAAAAATAGTTTAAATAAAATATTGCTTTTGTAATTAATTAAAATGATATAATTTAAGATAGGTTAATTAGAATTTCAATAAAAACTAATAATAAGCATAGTTTATATTTTCAAATATAATTTTTTAATAGTCTATAGGGTTTTTGATATACCGTGATTAAGGTGCCTTGTTAAGACAATGGTATATGTTAAGTTATTTAGGTCTTATTCTTGGACATAACTATGATGTAGCCTTACTCATTCCCAACTTATAAAAAGAAACATATCTTTTTACTAAGTTATATCTACATTAATAATATAATAATAATATTAATATTAATTGTAGTAGTAATAGAAAACAATAAATCATATATCTTTTAAAAGAGATTTCAAGTGTCTAAGCGGCTTAGAATAGACATTAATGGATTTTATTGTTAAGTCACTCAGTGATGTGAATTTCAACGGTTCAAAATTTTGTGGGCAAAAATCCAGTCATGTTACGTGCTTGCGTGGCCTAGGGCGAGTATGATCTGTTGGTGATTTTGATGGCTTAGGTGCCCTTGGGTCGCAGTTTCTCAAGTCGGGTTAGATTCTCCTGGGTCGCAGTTTCTCAAGCAGTAGGCCAAACCTGATCTAACCTTTGATGAACTTAGACCACTTGACCTGAAAAAAAAATTGAAGTGTTAAAAAAGATAAAATAAAACTTGAAATAATCATTTTATTTTGTGAGCACCCATATAAGATATGACCTAATATATGTGTCTATATTTTACATCATACAATTTAAGTATATCTTTTGAACATACCATGAGAGTCATTTATTCTAAAATTTATTTAAAAAAAGAGAATGGTGGTAAATATTAAGGCCTTTTTTGAATAATGATAATTCTATCAAAATATTATAAAACCAATAAAATTACCCTACTTATTTTACAGGCCGATAAGAACATAACAATTCAATTTGATTACATCACTTGATTATTATTTAGGAAAATATTTTAATGATTAGGAGTTTCTCAAGATCCATAAAGATACAAAACTAAAGGAAATTATTTATCAAGATGATAGTATAATATTTTTATTAAGTATTGAGCATCCACCTTCTCTCTTATTCTTACCAAAAGTAGATGAAAGAATAGAACGTTCTAGTATAATCTCTAATGCATTTGTTGATAATAAAAATTATATTATTTTCTCTCTTTCTTCTTAAGAATCCATCAAAAATATTGTTCCTAATATTTAACTTAAATTCTACAAAAGATATAACTCTTTGATCTTTGGATTGGTATGAGGCAACCTGAGAATATATATATATATATATGGGGTATTTTCAAAATATTTGCAAAGTATTATGTTATTGATCTCAATGTTGCTACAAATAATGAGAAGAATGTGAAAGAGTGTGAATATGAATTTTCATTTTGGAGAACATTGGAATGATGATTTGATTACTTATAATTTGAATGAAAAAATCACTATTTCTCATTCTTGCAATCCAAATTTTAGGTTTTTTGATATTGATAAAAGTCCATTTTGTGCAAGTTCATATGTAAACTCAATAAAAACATACAAGTAAGAAGATTTCACTAAGTTTAAGTATGTTTAAAATCCTAAATGTATTAATTACTTAGCTTTTTTGTGAAATAAAGAATAACTTTGCATTATCTTTATAAGCATATTTGATCAAACTTATGATTATTGTTGGATTGTTGAAATATTTTCATTCAATTCTTATGGTATGTGTTTTGTTTCCATTATAGATTATATAAGTAGGGATTCAATGAATTACAGTATAAGTTGTTAAGAGGCCTTCCAATATGATAAAATAATAATAAAATGATATACCAAAGCTATACCCGTGACAAGAGTTTTTCATGCAGGAGCATCAAGACCTTTTTCTCCATTTGTAAATATGGGGTGTGATAATATTAATTTGTAAATATGGGGTGTGATGATTTTTAATATTTTATTAATTAATTTGAATTAAATAGGAGAAGGTGAGGATTTATGTAAATATATTTTTATTAATAAAAGGATATGAGGAAATTTAATAAATTGAAGGATTCTAGGGATAAAAACCTATCCTTTAGGGATGTTGAGAGATTTAGGGGTTTGTTGAGGATTTTAAGTGATTGAGCATTTAATGTTATGATTTTTTAAAAATTGTATAAATAGGAGGGCTTTTTGTGAGAAAAAGACATTGAGAATAGTGAGAGAAGTAGAGAGCTGGTTAGGAACAACCAAGGCTGTGAGCCTTTGGTAAATTGTAAGGGCCATCAATCTGGAATATCAGGCCAAACAAAGGGTGTAAGTAATCTTGTTTTGATTTCAGATTATACATATATACATTTTGTGATTAGTTGTGAAAGTCATAGTTATTTCTGGTTAAATGTAAATGTATATACATGGTTGAGGTATTGATAATTGGAAAGGTTGACCGAAGGAAATCCGCACTAAAAGAAATGGTGAGATCGATTTATGTAACAATTGTTATCTGTGCATGAATAACTTTGTTATATCAATCTGAATTCGATTAATAGCAGATGAAAAGAGGAAAGCAACAACGTTTTAGTACATTTTAAATCTGCAATGTCAAGTTGTGTAATTCTGAGGTCGATAGCAGAAATTGCTATTCGATGAGTGTGTTTGAAGCCACAGTGGGAACCAAAACGATTTCTGTTCTTCTGTTTGAATGAATGGGTATTCCTTTGCTTGTTTATACATTGAGGAACGAGTGTAATGACCGCGCCCACATGATACCTATAAGAATCCAGTTTGAAGTGAAAATGAAACAGAGTTTCCTATGTTGATAGATCGACCTTTTAATCTGAAGCAGATTGAGATGTATGCTGAGTCCTGTTTGCTTGTAGACTGAAGTTAAAATCCTTGAGGTACATCATATTTTAAAAGTGGTAATACACAGTATTCAACAGCGCAACAAGTGAAGAAATAAATCGATGGCAGAAGCGATATTGTGGTTTACAATGAAATTCGATTTTTCAGTTCAAATGTATAGCTGTGGGAATTTCAATGTATATTGAGATTTGATGTGATATATATATGGCGCTGAGTTTGTATGCGTGCTGTATCAAATTGAATTTAAACCACACGCTGTTTTGGTTGCAAGAATTGCATAATCCATGAGAAGTGTTGAAGCCGCTGTATTAAAACCGAATCTGGCATTGAAGCTTCTGTTTGGGTCGATTTCATGGCTCTAACAGAGTTTAAACTCATAGTTTGTTACCATATATAAAAATGCTGAAGTTGCATATGAACTTGCATAGTTTGTTGATGAATTGATAACGCAGAGTTTGTTGATGAATTGATAGCGCAGAGTTTGTGGTTGTTGATGAATTGATAGCGCAGAGTTTGTTGATGAATTGATAGCGCAGAGTTTGTTGTTGTTGATGAAGTTGCATAGTTTGTTGATGAATTGATAGCGCAGAGTTGAAGAACAGGTCCGATCTACATTGATGATAAATGCAGAGTTGAAGAGCAGGACAGAAAGGTAAGTGCGTTGTTGGCATCTACTGAGCTGGATTGTGAATGCGTTCATTGTTAGTTGACAAGCAAATGAGAATGAACAAATGGGGTTATATTTATAGATTGAATATCAGGGCGCAATCTATAATGAGTGATATGGGATTGTTTGCTTTCGAATCATTTGATCATAGAGGAATGGTAATGAATCCAAAGGCGCATTTGATTATGAAGTCCGATTTTGAGAGGATTTGGTTTTGTAACTAAATGATTGAACTTTTGAGTAAGATTGGGATGGTGTGTATTAATAAATGTTTCATAATCATTGTTGCCTTCATATAGGATGAAATTGCCATGCATGTTTGTATATGAATAAGTGTATGTTGGCATGGTTAAGGAGGCATGTATAATTTGAAGGAGAGTGAATGTTGAATAAATTTAAGCGTATATTGGAAAGCTACCACATGTTGATATGAGATGGTAGTAGATTGAGGTTTTTGATTTTGAAAAAGTTGAGGTGCATTCTTATATACATGGCTATTGATGATCCTGGGTATTGCAAGCTCCAGGCTTGCGTCATTTTTGGTATCAGAGCTTGGCTCTGTTGAAATGAAGAATGTTTGTTTGAAGACAAAAGGTTTGTTAAACTGAAATGTATTTCTGAATGTGTGATGAACGATGAAGATCAGATTTTAAATCTGAAATGCAGCATATAAATTGCAAGTGAACAGAATGCAGGTAAAGGAGATCGGATTCTAATCTGAAAGACAAGAAACCAGAGTACAGCTAAAGGAATGAAGAGTCATGCAGGTATTGTGTTTGGTTAAATTTGATTTGGGTTTTACTGACAAGAAACAGATTGAGGATTGATGGTTGCAGCAAAGAAGGAATTGTTGCTGACAGCTAAAGTTTGCCATATCAAGCCAGAAGGTTGGAAGAGAGAATCAGATTTTAAAATCTGATTGACAGTGAAATTTTGCAGAGGAAGCATAAAGATTTGCTGGACAGAACTGCAGGAATGATGAAATTGAAGTGCAGGAGAATGGAAGGACAAGATCAGACGAGATCTTGGAGGTAAGATGATATGTTTTTGAAGAATAGAATATTGTAGTCTTTGCATTGAAATATTATTGCAACTCCCAAAAGGAAATTGCTAACAGATAAAGGAAGCTGGTGAAAGTTTCTAGGTGAAAACATAGAGGTGGCAGAACCTTGAGGAAATCCAATAGAGATTGGATAAGGAGGATAGTTGTGAACAGGCAGATGAGTTGAAGCCAAGAAGAGCAAAGAGAAGTGCTCAAAGGAGGTTCCAGAGATAGAGAACCAATTGCTTGCCAAAAGACTGAGTGAGGAGAGCTTGGTGAGGTAAGTGGCGGCAGGACAGGACTTGCTGCTGAAGAGGCTTTAGTGCAACTCATAGTAAAGTGAGTAAGGAACTCATAGAGATGGAAAGGATGATGACTAGTGACAGTCATAATAGAGGTTCTGAAATCAACCACAGTAAAGGACAAAAGAAGAAGGATGCCAAGATAGTTGGCATACAGAGACAGTTAAGCAAAGAGGAATATGAAAGGGAGAAGGCTGAAATAGCAGTTCAGCTTGAGGTGTTGATGGAGATGTTGCAAAGAAATGAGGTAAACCAGAAGCGTGGTTATGTCATGAGAAAGAAGCTGAGGTGGCAGAGACTACAAGAGAAGTGGAATCATCAGGTGAATTTGTAGTTGATAAAGGAACTAAGGGAACTTGAACGGGTTATTGATGCCAGGCAGAGGATAGAGAAGCTCGAAACAGTTGAGCTACAGCAAAATGAAGATGCTGAAGAAGATGTTGAAGTTTCAATATGTTACCCAGAGAGTGGACCATTACTTTTTGAAAGTGATGAAGAGCTAGAGGAGTTGAATCATATGAATGATTCAAAGCAGCCGGAAGATTTGATGACTGAAGCATCAAACAAGACCGTAAGGTCTTGTGATTTTAAAACTAACGATTTGTGTGTGATTGCAGGTTTGAAAGAAGAGGAAGAACATCTACTGAAGGATGTTAAGGAAGATTTAGCAGAAGAAAGACCATATGAGGGAATGGAAGATCGTGTAAAGTTTCCGAAGTCCACTCCAAGTAAAATCATTAAGTTATATCGAGAATTAGACTTTCAAAGGAAGAAATTGGAAGAACAAAGGATGAATGTCCAGGATAGATTGCTGATGAAGGATGACAAAGCAGTTGTCATCAATGATAATCAGGAAGAAATTGCAGATGGTGAGCAAAGAAATGTTGCAGAGGAAGATTGGGAGGCCGCAACATTCATATTGATAGCTAGAGCAACATGTGAGGCGACATTTATAGTAGCAGCAGCAGAAAAGGAGCAATCAAGAGAAGGAAGCAATCAGCAGACAGAGGACATACTTGACAGAGAAATTGAGTTGATAAGGAGGTTAATGATAAAGACATCCCAGAGAAAGACAGCTGAAAGAGAGAAAATGAACGACAACAAGAGAATGACAGTGAAAGACTGCAAGAGCAGAGCAGGTGGAGCACTACAACACAAAGTATGGAAACCTGGAAGACAACAGCAGACGACAACATCAGTGAAGCAATCGACAAGCACGGAAGATTTACAAAATAAAATCTGGGATCCAGGAGGAGATATCCAGACTTATGACCAGGTGGTCATGAATTTTTCTTACATGGGGAGTCTGATGCAGGAGCATCAAGACCTTTTTCTCCATTTGTAAATATGGGGTGTGATAATATTAAATTGTAAATATGGGGTGTGATGATTTTTAATATTTTATTAATTAATTTGAATTAAATAGGAGAAGGTGAGGATTTATGTAAATATCTTTTTATTAATAAAAGGATATGAGGAAATTTAATAAATTGAAGGATTCTAGGGATAAAAACCTATCCTTTAGGGATGTTGAGAGATTTAGGGGTTTGTTGAGGATTTTAAGGGATTGAGCATTTAATGTTATGATTTTTAAAAATTGTATAAATAGGAGGGCTTTTTGTGAGAAAAAGACATTGAGAATAGTGAGAGGAGTAAAGAGCTGGTTGGGAACAACCAAGGCTGTAAGCCTTTGGTAAATTGTAAGGGCCATCAATCTGGAATATCAGGCCAAACAAAGGGTGTAAGTAATCTTGTTTTGATTTCAGATTATACATATATACATTTTGTGATTAGTTTTGAAAGTCATAGTTATTTCTGGTTAAATGTAAATGTATATACATGGTTGAGGTATTGATAATTGGAAAGGTTGACCGAAGGAAGTCCGCACTAAAAGAAATGGTGAGATCGATTTATGTAACAATTGTTATCTGTGCATGAATAACTTTGTTATATCAATCTGAATTCGATTAATAGCAGATGAAAAGAGGAAAGCAACAGCGTTTTAATACATTTTAAATCTGCAATGTCAAGTTGTGTAATTCTGAGGTCGATAGCAGAAATTGCTATTCGATGAGTGCGGTTGAAGCCACAGTGGGAACCAAAACGATTTATGTTCTTCTGTTTGAATGAATGGGTATTCCTTTGCTTGTTTATACATTGAGGAACGAGTGTAATGACCGCGCCCACATGATACCTATAAGAATCCAGTTTGAAGTGAAAATGAAACAGAGTTTCCTATGTTGATAGATCGACCTTTTAATCTGAAGCAGATTGATATGTATGTTTGCTGAGTCCTGTTTGCTTGAGGTACATCATATTTTAAAAGTGGTAATACACAGTATTCAACAGCGCAACAAGTGAAGAAATAAATCGATGGCAGAAGCGATATTGTGGTTTACAATGAAATTCGATTTTTCAGTTCAAATGTATAGCTGTGGGAAATTCAATGTATATTGAGATTTGATGTGATATATATATGGCGCTGAGTTTGTATGCGTGCTGTATCAAATTGAATTTAAATCACACGCCGTTTTGGTTGTAAGAATTGCATAATCCATGAGAAGTGTTGAAGTCACTGTATTAAAACCGAACTGCATTGAAGCTTCTGCTTGGGTCGATTTCATGGTTTAACAGAGCTTAAACTCATAGTTTGTTACCATATATAAAAATGCTGAAGTTGATATGATCTCGCATAGTTTGTCAAGGAATTGATAACTTAGTTTGTCCATTTTCGATAGCTACAGAAGTTTGTTGGTGTTGATGAATTGATAGCTACAGTTTGTTGTTGTTGATGAAGTTGCATAGTTTGTTGATGAATTGATAGCGAGAGTTGAAGAGACAGTCCGATCTACATTGATGATAAACAGTTGAAGAGCAGGACAGAAAGGTAAGTGCGTTGTTGGCATCTACTGAGCTGGATTGTGAATGCGTTCATTGTTAGTTGACAAGAAAATGAGAATAAATCAAAGGGGTTATATTTAGAGATTGAATATCAGGGCGCAATCTATAATGAGTGATATGGGATTGTTTGTTTTCAAATGATTTAATCATAGAGAAATGGTAATGAACCCAAGGGCGCTTTTGATTATGAAGTCCGCTTTTGAGAGGATTTGGTTTTGTAACTAAATGATCGAACTTTGAGTAAGATTGGGATGGTGTGTATTAACAAATGTTTCATAATCATTGTTGCCTTCATATAGATGAATTTATGCATGTTTCAGATATGAATGAGTGTATGTTGGCATGGTTAAGAGGCATGTATAATTTGAAGGAGAGTGAATGTTGAATAAATTTGAGCGTATATTGGAAAGCTACCACATGTTGATATGAGATGGTAGTAGATTGAGGTTTTTGATTTTGAAAAAGTTGAGGTGCATTCTTATATACATGAACTCCCATGATCTCGGGTTGCAAGCTGTGTGCTTGCGTCATTTCTTGCACGTAGCTCGAATGCTCCTGAAATGTTTATCTTCCTAATGGTGACAAGAAGGTTGGTGTATGTGTGATGAATGATGAAGTAGTAGATGTGCATGCAGGTAAAGAAGATCAGATTCTAATTGAAAATCAAGCAACCAGAGTACAGCTGAAGGAATGAAGGATCATGCAGGTATTGTGTTTGGTTAATTTTGATTTGAATTTTACTGACAAAGAAATGGAATGAGGATTGATGGTTGCAGCAAAGAAGAAACTCAGCAAAGAGGGAATTGTTGCTGACAGCTGAAGTTGCCAGAAGATTGGAAGAAAGGATCAGATTCTAAAAATCTGATTGACAGTGAAATTTTGCAGAGGAAGCATAAAGATTTGTTGGACAGAACTGCAGGAATGATGAAATTGAAGTGCAAGAGAATGGAAGGACAAGATCAGACTGAGATCTTGAAGGTAAGGTGATCTGGGTTTATTTGAATTTGAAGATTGTAGTCTTTGCAGAAGTATTTTTGCAACTCCCAAAAGGAAAATCCATAGAAGACATGTTTAAAATTGCTAACAGAAAACTGGTGAAAGCATAGGTGGCAGAACCTTGAAGAAATCCAATAGAGATTGGATAAGGTGGACAGTTGTGAACAGGCAGATGAGTTGAAGCCAAGAAGAGCAAAGAGAAGTGCTCAAAGGAGGTTCCAGAGGTAGAACCAATTGCTTGCCAAAAGACCGAGTGAGGAGGGCTTGGTGAGGTAAGTGGCGGCAAGACAGGACTTGCTGCTGAAGAGGCTTTAGTGCAACTCATAGTAAAGTGAGTAAGAAACTCATAGAGATGGAAAGGATGATGACTAGTGACAGTCATAACAAAGGTTCTGAAATCAACCACAGCAGAAGACAAAAGGAGAAGGGTGCCAAGGCAGTTGGCATACAGAGACAGTTAAGCAAAGAGGAATATGAGAGGGAGAAGGCTGAGATAGCAGTTCAGCTTGAGGTGTTGATGGAGATGTTGCAAAGAAATGAGGTAGACCAGAAGCATGGTTATGTCATGAGAAAGAAGTTGAATTGGCAGAGGCTACAAGAGAAGTGGAATCATCAGGTGAATTTGCAGTTGATAAAGGAACTAAGGGAACTTGAACAGGTTATAGATGCCAGACAGAGGATAGAGAAGCTCGAAAGAGTTGAGCTACAGCAAAATGAAGATGCTGAAGAAGATGTTGAAGTTTCAATATGTTACCCAGAGAGTGGACCATTACTTTTTGAAAGTGATGAAGAGCTGGAGGAGTTGAATCATATGAATGATTCGAAGCAGCCGGAAGATTTGATGACTGAAGCATTAAACAAGACCGTAAGGTCTTGTGATTTTAAAACTAATGACTTGTGTGTGATTGCAGGTTTGGAAGAAGAGGAAGAACATCTACTGAAGGATGTTAAGGAAGATTTAGCAGAAGAAAGACCATGTGAGGAAATGGAAGATCGTGTAAAATTTCCAAAGTCCACTCCAAGTAAAATCATTGAGTTATATCGAGAATTAGACTTTCAAAGGAAGAAATTGGAAGAACAGAGGATGAATGTCCAGGACAGATTGCTGAAGAAGGATGACAAAGCGGTTGTCATAAATAATAAAGAAATTGCAGATGGCGAGCAAAGGAATGTTGCAGAAGGAAAGGAAGATTGGGAGGCCGCAACATCCATAGTGACAGCAAGAGCAACATGGTTTATTGAAGATGTTGGAAACAATCAACAGACAGAGGACATACGAGACAGAGAAATTGAGTTGATAAGGAGGTTAATGGTAAAGACATCCCAGAGAAAGACAGCCGAAAGAAAGAAAAGGAACGACAACAAGAGAATGACAGTGAAAGATTGCAAGAGCAGAGCAGGTGAAGCACTACAACACAAAATATGGAAACCTGGAAGACAACAGCAGATGACAACAGCAGTAAAGCAATCGACAAGTATACAAAATAAAATCTGGGATCCAGGAGGAGATATCCAGACTTATGACCAGGTGGTCATGAATTTTTCTTACATGGGGAGTCTGATGCAGGAGCATCAAGACCTTTTTCTCCATTTGTAAATATGGGGTGTGATAATATTAAATTGTAAATATGGGGTGTGATGATTTTTAATATTTTATTAATTAATTTGAATTCAATAGGAGAAGGTGAGGATTTATGTAAATAACTTTTTATTAATAAAAGGATATGAGGAAATTTAATAAATTGAAGGATTTTAGGGATAAAAACCTATCCTTTATGGATGTTGAGAGATTTAGGGGTTTGTTGAGGATTTTAAGGGGTTGAGCATTTAATGTAATGATTTTTTTTAATTGTATAAATAGGAGGGCTTTTTGTGAGAAGAAGACATTGAGAATAGTGAGAAGAGTAGAGAGCTGGTTGGGAACAACCAAGGCTGTAAGCCTTTGGTAAATGGTAAGGGCCATCAATCTGGAATATCAGGCCAAACAAAGGGTGTAAGTAATCTTGTTTTGATTTCAGATTATACATATATAAATTTTGTGATTAGTTGTGAAAGTCATAGTTATTTCTGGTTAAATGTAAATGTATATACATGGTTGAGGTATTGATAATTGGAAAGGTTGACCGAAGGAAATCTGCACTAAAAGAAATGGTGAGATCGATTTATGTAACAATTGTTATCTGTGCATGAATAACTTTGTTATATCAATCTGAATTCGATTAATAGCAGATGAAAAGAGGAAAGCAACAACGTTTTAGTACATTTTAAATCTGCAATGTCAAGTTGTGTAATTCTGAGGTCGATAGCAGAAATTGCTATTCGATGAGTGCTATTGAAGCCACCAGTGGGAACCAAAACGATTTATGTTCTTCTCGTTCAATGAATGGGTATTCCTTTGCTTGTTTATACATTGAGGAACGAGTGTAATGACCGCGCCCACATGATACCTATAAGAATCCAGTTTGAAGTGAAAATGAAACAGAGTTTCCTATGTTGATAGATCGACCTTTTAATCTGAAGCAGATTAATATGTATGTTTGCTGAGTCCTGTTTTCTTGTAGACTGAAGTTAAAATCCTTGAGGTACATCATATTTTAAAAGTGCGCAACAAGTGAAGAAATAAATCAATGGCAGAAGCGATATTGTGGTTTACAATGAAATTCGATTTTTCAGTTCAAATGTATAGCTGTGGGAATTTCAATGTATATTGAGATTTGATGTGATATATATATGGCGCTGAGTTTGTATGCGTGCTGTATCAAATTGAATTTAAACCACACGCTGTTTTGGTTGCAAGAATTGCATAATCCATGAGAAGTGTTGAAGCCACTGTATTAAAACCGAATTCGGCATTGAAGCTTCTGTTTGGGTCGATTTCATGGCTCTAACAGAGTTTAAACTCATAGTTTGTTACCATATATAAAAATGCTGAAGTTGCATATGAACTTGCATAGTTTGTTGATGAATTGATAGCGCAGAGTTTGTTGTTATTGATGAATTGATAGCGCAGAGTTTGTTGATGAATTGATAGCGCAGAGTTTGTTGTTGTTGATGAAGTTGCATAGTTTGTTGATGAATTGATAGCGCAGAGTTGAAGAGCAGGTCCGATCTACATTGATGATAAATGCAGAGTTGAAGAGCAGGACCGAAAGGTAAGTGCGCTGGATTGTGAAAGCGTTCATTGTTAGTTGTCAAGCAAATGAACCAATGGGGTTATATTTATAGATTGAATATCAGAGCGCAATCTATAATGAGTGATATGGGATTGTTTGCTTTCGAATGATTTAATCATAGAGGGATGGTAATGAACCCAAGGGCGCATTTGATTATGAAGTCCGATTTTGAGAGGATTTGGCTTTGTAACTAAATGATTGAACTTTTGAGTAAGATTGGGATGGTGTGTATTAATAAATGTTTCATAATCATTGTTGCCTTCATATAGGATGAAATTGCCATGCATGTTTGTATATGAATGAGTGTATGTTGGCATGGTTAAGGAGGCATGTATAATTTGAAGGAGAGTGAATGTTGAATAAATTTGAGCGTATATTGGAAAGCTACCACATGTTGATATGAGATGGTAGTAGATTGAGGTTTTTGATTTTGAAAAAGTTGAGGTGCATTCTTATATACATGGCTATTGATGATCCTGGGTATTGCAAGCTCCAGGCTTGCGTCATGACCTTTGGCATATTTGATTGAAAGGACAACTTCGAAGCAAAGTTAAATGGTACTTCAAGGAGAATATAGAGGAAAATTTTCCTCACCTCATTTAGTAAAGTTTTTGGGGACCAAAATCCTCCCCAAGTGTGGAGGTATGATCCAGCCTTTGGATCATTATATTATTTTTCATCTATCTTAACACTTTTAGTGTGGATAAATTGGAGTAAATAGCTTGGAGGGTCATTTTTAATTTCAATCCCAATTAGGAAAGTTAACATTTGAAACCTTCTAAAGCCAAGGCATTAAATAAAGTTTTTTGGGGTCTAAAAACCATTTCTTACATGCGACACCCTAGTTCCATCCTACTCTCAAAGACATTTTCAATGATGTAAGAATTGCATCATACAAATTTTGTATGCAAAATTATGCCTCGCGTAACTTAACCTACTATGTTGACCACCATGGTACAAGTGGATTCCATATCATCCCCCATTTCTTATACATATGGGGTTATTTGTGTGTGGACTTTTCAGAAGACTCTAGAAGGTTCAAACCCATAATTTTATTGGAGGTTCGAGGGATTCTGACCTTACCCCTTATTGTCGATCAAGTTGTGTTAAATACTAGACCACTAAAAGGAGTAGGGGTTTCGTTATGTACTATTGTATTTTGTTCCATAGTTGAGAGAAGCAACTAGTAGTGGGGAGTTAGAGAGAAAATAAAGAGAGTTAAGATTATATCATAGCCAAACAAATCAAAAGTCTTAGGAAACTTCATAGAGAGTACCTCTTTCTTTGTACTTGCAAATTGTCCATACAAGAGAAAAGAGAGTAGAGAAGCCTTAGCTTCTAGTTGTGTTTTATCCCATAAGGTTTACCCACCATAAATCTTGTGTTAATTGTGGATGGTGTGTGTATTTATTTATTTTTTCTATTTCTTGTATTTCACTAATTTCATTTAATTAATTATAAAATTAGCTAACTAAAGAATTTTGAATCTAAAAGACAAATTAGCAAATTTCAGTGTTTCTATCATACCTTTTGTGATGAACTCTTCCAATGGAATATCCATAGAAATTTACTGATCATTAAATCTACCTTAGCATGGTACTAGAAGGGTCACTTTCCATCACTTTGGAATCTCACTAGGTCTTGGAAACACAGTCTCTACTAATGCATTTTATAAACATATCACCTAGGTCCATATATCCTTTTGTTGAACATAATATTTAATAGTAGACATGACAACATGAGTTTACCCAAATATGATAAGGTTGAACAAAATGCCTTCTTGAGTGGTTCATAATTTTGTGTTTGACATAAAATTTCTTCATGTAAGTAGCATGTCTTAGGGCTAGGCCCTACGGTGTAAACGAACTTATGAACCTAATATTATTTAGGGAATCCTCCCTAGTCTACTTCTTGATCCAATTATCCATATGCAATATTGGATTGGCCTCCCTTAGTACACTTCAGCTAAAGTATGTTATGAAACCTGCTCCAAAAATAGAATAAAAGAGAGATCAACGCCTTATAAATAAGCCACTTCGAGGGGGAAACCTCTTTTACATTACACAAATGAAAAATTCTTGGATGATACAAATGAAAAAACCTTATTTCTATATATAGGAGTCCATGGGGTCACAATATAATCCTAGTTGACCTAACAATAATGTAAGGGCACAATAATAACAATATGGGGGTTACAGGGTTGCACTAACATAATAAGGGACTACACTAGTAATATAGGGACCTAACATGCCCCTCTCCTTCAAACAAGTGTTGTCCTCAATGCTTGATTATTTCTTGATGCTTCTATTTAAAATTCGCATCCTCCCATGTGGAATATTCAACGGGAAAGTTCTTACACTTGCTGAGATACTTTGAAATTGATCGATTTCGTATTTGTCAAGTTCTTGTTTCTGTGGCTTCTTCATAACTTCTTTCGCTATGATGTTGATCTTCATGTTGTTTCATTCGATTCTACACCAAATTTAGGTTATCCTTTGAGAGTTGGAGAACTTGTTGTTGATGCTCGATGTGATCTTCCACTACTTCATTATCCATATTATCTTTCATTTGATCTTTCAAACCGTCAAAATTAGCCTTCATTTTTTCTTTTAAACCATCTATGTCATCCTTGATTGCTCTTTGTAAGATCAAAATTTGTTGCACTTGGTACAGTAATTTTGATATCTCATACTGCAATTCTTCCTCTTCATGCATCATAGCATAGATTTCTGAGGGCTTAATGAGTATGGAATTATTTTTGGAGGCATTATAGAACCCAATACTAATAAAATTCTTCAATATGCCCTTGGAATCGCTTCAAACTGCTTTTTCAAACAAATATTATGCAATTTTAAAAAATAAATACACACATTTTTCTTGCTTTTGAGGAGCTTGATATTGAAACTGAATTATCTCTATGATTTCAGATCTTCAATATCTTAAATTCGACTCTATAGTAGCCCTCTGAATCTTCTTTCTAATTCCACAGGTCTACCTGATTTGGATTCTTCAAGGTAAAGTTATGCCCAATCTCCCACAATGACCTAATTATGGACCAGATCAGTACAAAAAACTTGTACGATATTCCATGTGTCAATGTTTCCTCCTTCGGCTCTAAAATTGATAAACAGGAAACTAAAGTCCGTGTACTTGCAGCCACTTTTTACAGAATTCCAATCCGACACTCAGAGAGAGATTTATGATTATTTTCCCACGGTCACCTCTTTGAGATGAAATTCGAGAGCCTAAAAAATCCCTAACTTCCACAGATCATATCTCCACAAATTGTGAACCAAAATCTGAAATTTTTATAGGAAGTACCTCAGGATTTCTGCTTCGCTCTGTAAAAATTTTAGCTTCTGAACCTTCGTAGAAACAAAGTTATAGTGAAAATTCCACGATGACCTATTTTAGGTGAAATTCGGGAGCCTCAAAAAACCCTAACTTCCACAGATCATATCTCTGGAACTATTGTGAACCAAGATCTTAAATTTTTACATGGCGTTACTCAAGATTTCAGCTTCACTCTATAAAAATTTCAGCTTTTGAACATTCATAGAAAAAAAATTATCGCGAAAATTCCACGATGACCTGTTTGGAGCAGTGAAACCCTAGAATCCAAAGCTCTGATACCAAATGTTATGAAACCAGCTCCAAAAATAGAAGAAAAGAGAGATCAATGCCTTAGAAATAAGCCACTTAGAGGGGGAAACCTCCTTTAAATTACATAAATGAAAAATTCTTGGATGATACAAATCACAAAACCTTCTTTCTATATATAGGAGTCCATGGCGTCACAATATAATCCTAGCCGACCTAACAATAATGTAAGATCGCAATAATAACAATATGGAGGTTACAGGGGTACAACAATAACAGTAAGGGGGGCTACACTAAAATAATAAGAGACTACACTAGTAATATAGGGACCTAACAAAGTAATCGAGTTTCCACCACGTTTGGAATATTAATATCATGGTACTCAAGTAATGGGTTGAATTGATTCCATAATGAAGGATAGACCCTCATCCCAACTTTTTAAGTTGTCTTTTTATGTATTCCACCATATGGGGTGAGTGAACCTTATTATTGTAACCAATGTTGGAACAAATTGTTCTTTTGATATGATTAAGCTCATATCTTCAATAAATTCTTCTACATCCTTGATTGATGGGATTAAAAAATGTATCAAGAGTGCTACCTCTCTTCATCTCTCTACTTTAATTGTCAACCTGGGGTCATACAAACTTGCAAGATTTTGTGCATTTATGTGCGATATGCGCTCTTCTTTCTTCCCTTACATGACTATATGTTCCTAGCGTTTTATCTAGTAGTGGGCTAAATTACACCCCAATCTTACTCTGCATGCTCAACCAAGGGGAAAAATATTCAATGAAAACAACTTTCGTACACTAAAAGTTTGAAATTAACTAAGATACCAATTGTAGGAAGTAAAAGGAATGTTAGGAAGCTAAATTAAACTCTAACTATTACCAATCAACTAACTTTAAAGAAGAAAACCATTTCAAGCAAGGAAATGAAAACCTATATTATTTAACTTGCTACAAAACCACAATATTAAGCTAAGTTGTAACAAATAGTGAATCAATACTTGAAGCAATCAAACGCATAACTAATTCCAAATCCCCTCAAGAGCATCATTGCATGATGTCAACATCATATCATGAAATAAATGTGCATTTTTGACTCAGAACTATAAAAATATTATAATTATACATTGTTATACAGGAATATTTGTAGACCTACAAGAAGTTATGCAATCAAACAGATAATTTTCACTAGAAATTACAAGATGTTGAGAAAGTGGGAAAATGGCTTTTTTATCTCAGGAACTCTTCAAATGGCCTAAAATACATATGAATAAAATGTATAAACTACAAATAAATATAATCACACCCTTAAGTTCTCCTTTATAGGAAACAAGTAGCTATATATTGGCTAATTTCTACAGAATGAAATGTTGAGAAGTGAAACAACTAGAAATATCTATATATATATATATATATATATATATGAAAAACCTAAAATATAAAAGGCCTTATAGAGCTCCTATGGGTGGTCCCTCCCCAAGGTGCTCAAAGGCATAATTTATTCAACACAAACAAACTGAGTAAAAGAGATTTCTCATTAAAATATTAAAATAGAGAACATAAGCCATCTAAAATAAACTAGCTTGAAAGCTTCAAGGTTTCAAATAAAAATTACAATCAAGGCCTAACTATTTATTTTTAGCAACAAGCTCCTTCTTATATATAGATAAAATGACTAGTCCCCTTGATAAGTGGACTAGTTCCCTCTGAAATCCTGAAATTATAGGTCCTAGGTTTTAGGATCCATTTCAGTTAAATAGAATTATGCTTGAAGCTATTTGAGTTGTCTTCAAGTAATTTTAAACATCTTTGGGCCGAGTGTATATCCTATGAGAAACAATATCCCTGAATTTTCTCCATGATGTTCCTCAAAAATTCCTTTACAAAATCCTGCCATATGAACAAATTGCACAAAAAGTTCAATTAAAGCATAGACATAACTATCCCTTTTAAGAAACTCTACTCTACTCATGATAATCATGCAAACAACTATAATATACATCAAAAAAGGGTTGAATAATGTATAATTAGGAAAAAATAGCACTATGGATTTCCCTATAGGATATCTAATGTGAGGACCCATTACTAATGCCATGAAAAATGGAATAACCACTCAATTATGTACCAATTCATCATGTTGATCACAACACAACATCAAAATGACACCTTTTGGTTGTATTTCCTAGTATTTCTAGAATGCATCTTGGTTATCTAAGTCAGAGGAACAAATTTTGTGCCAACAAACTATCAACTTGTATAACTAATCCATCATTTCATCATCCATATAATCCTCCATAGATCCAATGTACTGTGATCCATTTACAATATTGATTGGTTGTATCACTCTTGTTCCACCTATTATGGACGAAATTTTATCCTTCTTCAAGTTAATGATAGCTTTATTGTCATTATGCCATTCAAACCCCAAGAGTGGAGGGTAAGTGCACCTCTCATCTACTATCTTAATGAACGCAAAGTATATGGCGGGACTCATAATTCTAAGGTTAACTTCATCATTTTCCAAGAAACCTGTTAGATCAATCTTCTATTGATTTATGAGCCACATCTATATAGTGAGTTGATTAGGTGTGGAAATCCCATTATCTCCCATGATTTTTTGGAAATGATGTTCATATTAGACCCTAGTTCCAACATGACATCTCAAATCTCATATTGATGGATCTAACCATCCATTTCGAATTCTCTATAAGTGGTTCTTCATTTCTTATTTCACCTAACCCTTTAATCTTGTCTCTCAAGAAAAGGGGCATGCATGGGTTCCTCCTCCCATCCCTCAATAAATTATTGAAGGTTGACTACAACTTTCTTATTAAAATTTCATCATCCAAAACTTTAATAAGAGAATATAATTTATATTAAATTATCTAGGATGATTCATCTTCTCTTGCCTGGCCAAAAATGACTAATGTGATAATGGTTGGTGGTATTGTCACTTGCACCACTTCCTACAACCACATAAACTTCCTAAAATGCTTCCAAAGCTCCCCTAAAGTAATACTTTTGTTTGGCTACATCAAAATTAGTAATTATAGAAGAAAATTTTCCAATGTGTAAATGCTCCTTATTGTTCCCATTAGAACTCACAAGAGCCTCTCCCTTCAATATTAAATTAATCATTTTTTCCTCAAGATCAATGGTATTATAGTGCTTATATTCCTCCAATTTCATGGTATACTATCATATATGTGTCATCCTTTTTGCTATCAAGTCTAGACAATCCTTAGTTGCACAACCCATGGCCCTATAGTAGACACAATACAATATTTTTGGCTATGGAAAATCCTTAGTAATATGTCCTATCTCATTGTAATTATAACACCTTATTGGGGTTGGTCATATGTCATTCCTTCCTCCTTATTAACCTCCTTCATATGCTCCCCTATAGCCTCCACCATATCCTCCTTGGCCTCATCCTTTAGCATGTCCATCACTTGCTTCTTTTTAAAGCATCACACTTCTTTGTGCTATGGGTGTTTGTCATATATAGGTCATAACTCATTGTAGTTGGAGATTAAGTGTATTTTTGCAACATCGAGAAAAGTTATAGGGGATGTTTGTAAACTTTGCATATTTCATAGCAAGCATTTGATAAATTGTATAAAAACATAGTAGTTGGTGAGGTTGTGTTAGGAGCTGAAAATTTATTAGTAGTGAGAGGAAATAATTAGTATTATTTCCCTTTATATTACAAATTGCGCACCAAATTTGATCTATCCCACCTTTTTTTTTCTCATCTCCTAGATCTCCTTTGTTAATATGTGTTGAAAAGTGTAACTAGGTCGGTCTTCATGTTGACTATGTAATTATGTATATATGTAAAGAATATGTCAAAGATAATGAAATGTATTCTTGGTGTACTTGCTTAATGGGTTTCATGAGAAATATTTTATTATTATGTAGATAGGCTTCTTCTTGATGTCTACTAGGCTTGAGTCTTCTAAGTATAGAATATAGTTATAGTGTCATGTATATATATGAAGGAACCTGTCATCAGTATATGCTCCAGATCCTGTCAAGAACCTTGACTCACATCCAAGAATCTATGGAAGGAATGCCTACAGACAGACCTCTCTCCAACATTGGAAGAACAAGCTATTATAAAGTGTTATAGTCGGCCCATATTCAAATAAGAAGTCGGCCTACAAGTATAATAACAGGTCGGTGTAAAATTTGAACAATCATATGTATATATACCCCTGTTCTTGCGGATCAAATACACACAATTCAATGCAGATTCCTCTGAAAATTGCGGATAAGTCTGAGCCAAAATTACAAGAATATTTTGCGGATCTATTATAGGAAGCATTTGCGGATCTAATACAAAAAGGAATTGAGGATACCACAGTAGAGATAGTGTGAATATATACTAATATAGTTCAGAACCTATAGCAGAGATAGTGCGGATACCACATCAGAGATAGTGCGAAACATACAATAGACTTCAGTGCGGACATATACTAAGATATAGTGTGGATAAAGGGAAAGACTTCAGTACGGATAAATTAAGGGCTCAGAGCAGATAAAAGAAGAACAAAAGTGCGGATAAGAGACAGTGATCATAAGGAGAAGCAGGAGCAATAGTGAGGAAGGTAAATTCTTGATTTACCTTCCCACATTTCAAGCAATTCAAATAGAAGCATACACAAGGTGAAGATCAAGGTTCTGGAAGAAAATCTAGGTCTAGGGTCTAAGTCTGGGTCATGGTACTTGTCATTTGAAGATCAATAAGAATAATTCTTTGTGGGTTTTCCTCTCCAAAAGGGAGAGGTTTTTCCCTGGCTCTAGGAGCCTAACATTCATGTCTTTTCCTCTTTGATAATTGACTTGATGAAATATTAACTAAACTAAAAGAAGATAAGACACAAGTATCATAAGTAAGGCCACAAGTAATTATCAAGAAGATAATTTGTATTAACCTACAGCCTTCCAAATTCTCAACATGGTATCGGAGCTAAGGTGTTGAACACAAGGGTTGTTTGTAAACAAATACGCTCAAGGAAGCATAGATCTAAGTTTGGGTTGGAAATTCAAATCAATCAACAAAGAATACTATAGAGATACTTCAAACATCCTCTACCATCAATAATTCAAGATCACCTATATTGAAGAATTCTATCTTGGAAGAAATTCTTAACCTCTTTGTTATTATCAAGAAAGTTGTTGTAGAAGAAAGTCACTCTCTCAAGTAAGTATCTATGACTTCATCTGAATATGTTCAAATGACTTATTGTTTAGAAAGCAAAAAATTGGTTGGGTTATCTAACCTCAATGCATGGAAGAAAATGATAGACCTAAATCTAATTGAAAGTGAATTCATGGGTTTCATAGAAGGATCTACAATACAACCTCCAAAAGAAGATGATCCAGCATATACCAAATACATGCAGGGAGATATAAGAGCCTGAAGGATTCTTATAGAATCCATAAAAGACTCTCTTATTCCCTATGTATCAAAGCTATAATCCTCAAAAGAAATATATAATAAATTGGTGGAACAATTCTCAAAAGGTTCTATAAAGGAAATAATATCCCTGAGACAAAAACTATACAAATTGAAAATGTCAAAGGAATAATTCCATATCGGATGGAGATTTTCGCAATACAAGAACAAGTACTAAAATTGGGAGAAGTAATGTCTGATAGAGAAATACTCACTATGGTACAAAATGTCTTTCCAAAATAATGGAGAGATTACTCTTCCAGCATAGATGGGAAAGAAGAAGCCATGACATTCCAAAGTCTAGGTAAGATAAAAGAATCAATATTGAAAGAAGGATCAAGAAAAGAAAATCAAGCCTTTGACACCATGTCCGGGAAGAAAGGAAGATTTAATAAATTTGGTCCTCAAAATAATAAAATAAATGTGAACAAAGCACGATGCTTTGAGTGATAATTTTGGGCATTATAAACTAGATTGTCCTTAACTAAGAAAGTACAAGAGGAAAAAGGAAGAAGCCCATATAAAAGAAGAACCTGATAAAAATAAATCTCAGAAAGAAGAAGGGAGGGATCTCAACCATGATTAGGATCTTCTTCTTCTTTAAGTGATTTATGTTGGTTGTAAATAGTATGATAGGTAGAAATGTATAAAATCAAGATGGGAGCTCCTGGTGTAGAAGCTCCAGAGAAAAACATCTCTAATAACATTACTAATGGAAAGAAGTAATCAAGAGCAAGGGTCATCATGGAAACAAAATTTCTGGGATGTGATGACATATTAATGGAGTAGGCCAAGAGAATGAAGCTATTCATTCTTGAGAAATTTCTACAGGATGACTCAAGGTATGAGGTATGTATACATTTATATGCTAACATTAGATGTTGTGAAGTCATGTCATATGGTTGTAGGTAATTAACCTTTGAATTTAAAAGTATGATCTATGGAGGAGTATCTCTCAGTGCACGGACAGATGAAATCAACATAATATGTCCTCATGGAGAATGAGGTGGTTGTATATGAACAAGAAACTAGGAAGGTTGCAAGTTCCTGGGAATGGAGAATGTGTAGAAAGGGATAGATCATAAAAATGAAACCATGTTAAGAGGTTGTTATCATTCGGAAGCCAAGAATATGTGACTAGGAGATCTCCTGGGAAGATATGTAGACTCTAACAGAAGTCTGGTAAAGAATAAGACCCTTGGAAAAACATATCATTAGGAGATGTGTCAATCTGTATGAAATATGTTGATGCCTATAGGAAGATGTCATGGTGAAAGATCATCACTAAGAAAAAAATTTTTCTAAAATTTCATATGAATACGTTTATCTGGATGAATTTGTGCAGGCCTGCTAATCATAAGAAAGGATGTATGATCCTTGGGGATGATTCGAAGGAAAGCATCATGGCATAACTGTGGACCAGATAAGGAAGACTGATGAATCACTTTCTAATAGTGGACATGACTCGTGACTGAAAGTGATGGATGATCTGTTCCCTATGAAGCCAAAAGTTGAAGATTCCTCAATATTGAAAACCATGACATCGAGGGGAGGAACTCTTCATGAGTACCTGGACTGCTGCGATAAGTTTCTTGCTTGGAATAAACTTGAAGTATGTCCTAAGAGGGAGCTACATATGTTATTCCCTATTACATGTGTCATGCACTAGACCAAGACTAACAGTCGTAAGTCTTAGTGAAGGCCATGTGAAGAGAATGGATAGACACATCATTCTGGTCTTCAACTAGAAGACAGAATGGAGGATTGGGTAATCATATGGCATTCAATACTCTTTGAGAATGAGATAGGGAATTCAATATAAGAGTATTCGTGGACCGATATTCGTTGAGGGTTGGCTACCCAAGAGAAGAATAGTCCAAGAAGGTCATACTCTGGGAACACCTAGGTGGGGTATGTACCATGGAGGGACAATGACTATGGTGTCTATTAGTCATGTGTCTCGCCAGCATTGTAGCCCATTGTCTCGCTGAGAGATGGGGTTGTTATTCAAGGCCTTGCACTAGGACAATGATGGTTGATATGATGCTATATAGATGTGATTACCAATCCGATTATTCTTATGAGATTCTTTAGTTTGAAAGTAACCATGCACCTGTATGAATACCTCCCTAGTTAAGAGGGAGTGTTGAATAGTGTAACTAGGTCGGTCTTCATGTTAACTATGTAATTATGTATATATGTAAAGAAGATGTCAAAGATAATGAAATGTATTCTTGGTGTACTTTCTTCATGGGTTTCATGAGCAAGATTTTATTATTATGTAGATAGAATTCTTCTTGATGTCTACTAGGCTTGAGTCTCTAAGTATAGAATATAGTTATAGTGTCATGTATATATATGAAGGAACCTATCATCATTATGTGCTCCAGATCCTGTCAAGAACCTTGTCTGACATCCAAGAATCTATGGAAGGAATGCCTACAGACGTACCTCTCTCCAACGTTGGAAGAACAAGCTATTATAAAGTGTTATAGTCAGCCCAGATTCAGATAAGAAGTCGGCCTACAAGAATAATAACAGGTCGGCCTAAAATTTTAACAATCATATGTATATATACCCTTTTTCCTGCGAATCAAATACACATGATTCAATGTGGATTCCTATGAAAATTGTGGATAAGTCTGAGCCAAAATTACAGGAAGATTTTGCGGATCTATTGAAGAAAGAATTTACGTATCTAATACAACAAGGAATTGCAGATACCACAGCAGAGATAGTGCAGAACATACAGCAGACTTCAGTGCGGACATATACTAAGATACAGTGTGGATAAAGGGAAAGACTTCAGTACGAATAAATTAAGGGCTAAGTACAGATAAAAGAAGAATAGAAGTGTGGAGAAGAGACAGTGATCATAAGGAGAAGCGGGAGCAATAGTGAGGAAGGTAAATTCTTGATTTACCCTCCCAAAATTCAAGCAATTCAAATAGAAGCATACACAAGGTGAAGATCAAGGTTCTGGAAGCAAATCTAGGTCTAGGGTCTAAGTCTAGGTCATGGTACTTGTCATTTGAAGATCAATAAGAAGAATTCTTTGTGGTTTTTCCTCTCTAAGAGGGAGAGGTTTTGCCCTGGCTCTAGAAGCCTAACGTTCGTGTCTTGTGCTCTTTGATAATTGACTTGATGAAAGATTAACCTTAACTAAAAGAATAAAGGACATAAGTACCAAGTAAGCTCACAAGTAATTATCAAAAAGAGAATTTCAGATAACTCCATGTACCTCTCCAAATTACCAATGCTCGTAGGCAAAGAGATCTTTTTCCAATCACCCTTGATGCACCAAATAGAGTCACAAGCACAAGAAAAAGCATCTAGATCAATACAAATCAAATTGAACCTACATTCTTTTGCCCAAAATGCGTGAATCAACAATCCTTTATTTTTCGAGCACGCAGACCCAATCTTTACACTCTCTAACAAATCAATCCCTATTCGCAACATCATCCCATTGACTATTATGCCATTTTTACTTTTTTAGCAACATCATCTCATTGACAATGAAATACAAATGTAATATGCGGTGTTGTCGCTTATGCAAAAAAGTAATTGAAAGTTTAACTACCACTAGGTACCCCGTTTGTTTGAAACTCCAATATGCTTATCCGAGGGCCTCGCAAGCTTGGAACATTTGAGACCGATATCATTGACTAGATTCCCAAGCCGTAAGCTCTAAATTTGTTTTTTTTATTCATCTCTCCGTAAATACCCAAGTAAAATTTGGTGTAACAATAAGGATATTTACAATTTCAATTTTTGACTTATCCGAAAATGGTGGTCAATCTCAAGATTAGAAATTCTTCAAAGAGATGAACTTCGTATACACTTGTTCAACAAACAAATTCATCTTTTGTATTCCAGATTGAATTCAGGATTTAGCCATCGCTTGTTGAGTTTGGTTTTTTTTCTCTATTGTCAAATCTAGGATGTGACCTATTGCCAAGAGAGTTCAATCATTACAAAGCTAAGTCCTTGTGTGGCCCACTTAAATGCTTCCAGGGATGTCATATGTATTCCCGTGGGCTCTTATCATTATGTGTGCCATGTTATCAAACGTTTATGGCTTTGTAAGTATATTCTACCCGTATTTGTTGTGCATTCATGATACTAATTGTATTTATCTTCATCAGAATTACAACACTGATGAGCAAATTTTGTAGTTTCTATCTACAACATCTCCCATGATCCTAATCGCTGTCCGAAACGCAGTTTCTAAAACAATCAAGCCTTAGATGAGAAATTGTAGATGAAAACAATGCCAATGAACACTAGTAATGAGGGCTTCCATTGACATGACTGCATGTTGGATGTTGCACATAACTACGAGTACTTCCAAAATTTGTTTTGATGTGAATGAATATGGGTATTCTGCGACGTTGGTTGCAAGTTTCTTATATTAAAGATAATACCATTAAAGACCAAAGACATATATATCCCAAAACCATAAAAATGTTGTGCCAATTGAACCGCAATAGAGAATCAATGTATTCAGGATAAAGAGAAGGTAAAACCAATGGCAGGGAAAGTGGAAGCAGTCTTTAGTGTGTTAGTTTTCCATTTTGTGTCATCGGGTCAATTTATGAAGGTATTGAGCCAAGAGGAGTAACTAGCAAAAAACCCACATACCCACAAGAGAACCATAGCTATCATTAGTCTACCACAATTGGAGCAGGAAAAAAGGCATGGCAAATATCGTTGTAAAGTGTCACCGTTTGGCTACGCCTCCCAGACAGAGCAAAACTACATGACAAGGCAACCTAAACACATCCTCCATGGGACAAGTTTCCATCCAATTTCTTCTGGATTTCATGTCAGGTAGTGAGCCTTTTATTTAAGCTCCCCTTAAGACCTCATAAATCAAGATGTCCGTGTCACTTTCCAACCAACTGACCTGTATCCCCTTTTTCTAAAATGTGAACCCTTTGCCGTACATACTAGTTTTGCAATTGAAACAAAGTTGCTCGAATGTTGAACCTTTTGTAGTGGTTGTCTTCTTTACATTCCGATATTTATTTATTATTAATTTTTTTGGATTTGTATCACTAGATAATTTTGGGTTTTCCATTTTCAAAGACTATCTAATTCATCACCTATACGTAAGGCTTAAGCCCAAGGCGTGGGTTTTGGGTGGAGTTCTTAAGTGATCTTAATCGGCCTAGTGAATTAGCTCCGACAAAAAAGTAGAATCATCCATGACTCCCTAAATACCATTTTTTATCCTCCAAGGAAAGGCAAAGGAAAGTGACAAATTCCCGAATGTGAATGTCGGTGTTCACAATTATAATGACACTTTACTTTTTGATGATTATAATAAATAGGACAACAATGAGATCGGATAGCCAGCAAGGCTAATTCCGCCCGGACCCGACTGGAGTTACTACACACACCTACCTACTTCCGAGAACAAATTGTCCTCGGTCAAAATGAGCATTTTGTTCATCTAAATTAACAACTCGATTTTACAAGAAAGTAGTAGGAAGATGAAATTCCGAAAATCTAGTGTGAATATTAACAACAACAACAACAATAATAATTATAATAATAAGGATGAAATTAACAGAGTTTGGCCCTAAAACAAAGCACAACCTCCTACCACCTTTAGTAAAAGACTGATCGCTCATATTCCTTTCACGTATGGAAAAATAATCCATTGTCCGTGACTTGGCATACATCCAAATCCTGCTGACTCCAAAGAAAATGCGCTGTGGGGAAGATAATTTTCGTGGGCCATGAGAGGTAAAAGGCCCTTCTTGTTTATCACTCACATAGAACTCTCAAAGAACAACTTTCAATCTTGAGATTAAGATTTCTAATATGATTTTGGGGGTGAAATGTAAGTTCACACTGAAATACATGAAATGGAAAAAGATCAGAGTATTAGCCTTCAAAATGAAACACATTTTCAAGGATACAACATATTGCCAAAAAAAAGATGAAGCAAACAATTGATATGGTCATTCAAAGTCCCCACTATTAAGATTTATATCCAAATCAAACAATAACGCCTTCATAGCACAAGAACACCATCGTTATCGAAACTATTTGCCACAAGAAGACAAACGAAAAATTTCCCCGTCGTTAACAATTAGTTGAAAGTAAGAGTTATCGGCACCAAAAAGCATTGGATTGAATGTCGGTTTTTGTAAAAAGCTTTCAGAACGGGATATATCTTTGTTAATGTAAAAGTGTTTGCCAAATAATTTCTCTTGGTGGGATTTGAACATGTGTCTTTGTGGATATGGGAGCCGAGTATAATTTTTTGCGCATCAATAATTTAATAAATTAGTGCCTCAATTTGTTCATGGCAATGCAACCCAAATACTCAGCTTATATGTTTGTCATTGAACCAAGTAGCGGTATATCTCAACATCCAAAGGCATCTTAATTGGCTCTGTGTTCAGTGAAATGATGTTTTGAAATACATATGCTTAACATCAAGACCATGAATAGCAAGCCGTGGCTAAAATTCGAAACTCAATGAGAAATCGCAGAACACCATATGTAGTTCTGTGAAGTTGTTATTATGACACATCGCTTTATTTATGGATGAACTTTGCCAATAAAATGTTGAGCTTTTGTTCTCAAATGATTCCTAAGAATTTATTGATTTTTTGAAGAATAAATTGGTCAAGGCTCTTACATTAAGTATTTACATAGAAACCATGGTTTAGTGGGCAAGAAGTCGATGCCACGAATATTGTTGCATGTGCCATCCCACTTCCAGTCCGAGGAGAAATATTGACATCTGTGGTCATTATGTCAATAAAAAATGAAAAGTAGAAAGGAACTATTTTGATGGACAGAGAGGTGGCCTTGGATTGGCACTATCTCCGCATGAGTTATAAATATTACATGTCGCAGCTATTTTGTTCATACCCATTACAATTTATGTCAATGTATTCATAGTCATGCAGCATCAAGGACCCGCCTTTCGCATGTGGTTCTTCTTTGCCGGAAGAATTCAACTTTTAAAATTAAAACGTGTAAGTCTCACCTCTAATAGACCACTTGCCGAGAACCGACAAGAGAAGAACCGACAACATATAGATGATGTCAGTCCATATGCCCATGTATTCAAAGCCCAACATTTCAGAAATCGTCAAAATATAGCATAGCTCCCATACCCTACTCGATGTATCACATTCCAAGACAAAAGTCTTAGTGAAATGAGTACCATTGTGGTGGATGCATTGCACATGCCTTAAAGCCGAAAGTCACTTCCAACAACATTGTTCCATACAAAATGCACATGTTTTTAAAGCCGAAAAGGCCTACAAACATCGTTCCAAATTTACAACATCTTACACCTAGCCCAAACGATTATCAAAGGTTATGGACACATATCCACAATGGTAAGAACGAGCAATGAGTGGTGGTTTGAACCTTAACGAAGGCTATGTTACGTACCCACTTTCACTCAATGAGTCAACAAAATAATAGGGTTGAAATTAACGAATCTTGGGTGTACCTATGTAACCTACCCACTTTCCATAATGGATATCAACAAGAATAATAGGGATGAAATTAACAAAATGTGTGTGAATACTAACGATAACAAGTGCTATATGGTAGCTATTACTCGTCACTTAATTTAAATATAGAAATGTTGCAATTTGATTAATAAATGATGGAATTTTGAATATATATATATATATATATATATATCAAATATGATAAGATAAGGGATAACAATAAACCATCACTAAAATTAGGCACTAAAGATGTTTTGAAATATAATTAGTAATATATAATCATTATTAGTTATTTCTTTTAATGTTTTTGATAACTAATCATTTAAAAAAGACAATATTGCAATTAAAATAATTTATTATTTTAAATGATTTGGCAAAAAGATAAATTTTCCACATTATAAAATATGGTGCTATTTAGTTATACTTATAATGGATAGGTTTTGTTATGAACATTATTTATGTTTAAAGTACTTTTGGTATTGAAATAAAGTTTAGAACAATTTATAATTAGGTAAGAGCTCATATGACTTAGATTTAAAGAAATAGGTTAACAAACCAAAACTAGAAACAACTCATATGAAAAGAAGGTTACATCATAATAAAAATAAAAATCTATAGTGTTATCAATTAATAATTAATTTTAATAATGTAACTTTACTTAAATGTAATAATGAATAAACATATCTATATATAATAGTTAATAATGATTGTTCTGTTATTAATTAACAAATATAAATTTTATATTAACTCATAAGAAAGTTAATATAAGTTATTAAGTTTTTATATATAATTAAATTAATGATAAAGGAAACTGACTAAATGACCACAAATTTAAATATGCATTTCTTGAAAAAACTAAGCAATGTTAATCATTCATTACAATCAAGATTAGAAAAGTGAAATAGTAAAAGATAAACTTGAAAACCTAAAAACCTGGATTTTGGGATTCTTCGAACTAAACCTTAACTAAACCATGCATTAAAAGATGGATCTACAATGATGATAAGTCACTGAAAGAAATCTTTCTTCATGCACTGGTCGACGTTGTTGTGTAGAACTGAATCGCATAAGGGAAATTGCACGATGTATAAAAATTCAAAAACTCGCATGAACATAGATATTGAAGTATTTTTGTACCAGCGAAAATCAACGGATTTTGGAACACAGATATTGAATTATTTCGTACCAACCAAGATCATCAGATTTGTAAACATTGTATATTTAAAGTATTTCAGCATGAGCCAAGATCAACGGATTTTCCCAACAACACCTAATTAGGTCAATATCAACAAATTTTATTTGTTTATTTGAGAAATGTTTAAAGACTATATTGTTACGAGAATCGTTTAGCTAATATATAACTTTAGTAATATACATAAAATATTTTTCCTCAAGAAAATTGAAAAGTTTTTTATAGTAAATTATGTGTTATGAAATCAACAGAAAAGATATAGGATGGCGCTAATTCAAAAAGCACAAAAATGTATTGCAAAGAACAAACTCAGATGTGAGGTTCGAGAATTAACATCCGAACAAAAAATATAATTATATCAATGAACAGAATGTAATGATGAGCACAAAAATCTTTAAATACCCATGTAACTTTTGGCTCTATAATTTTGACATTCTGTAAGGGGAAAAGGAAAGGGAATTAATATTCAGGTTATAAGATTTCAATGAATGTTATACTATATAGTGTAATAGAAATAAGGTATACTGCCAGTTTGGTGTTGGTAGACCAGGAAGAAGCCGTCTTCCAGAATAAGATTTTGAGCAAAAGGGGATGCATAATACAAGAGAAATTCCCAATTCAGAAAGATACAATCAAAGGCATGTGGTGGTCAAATGGGAAAGTCGTTAGAAATGGATTAAGGAGACTTCTGTATGCAATGATGACGAAAATGATCAAAGGAAAAACAAAACTTTGTAAGGCATGCACTCATGTAGGTCCTGGAATATGCGTGAAGTTGAAGGTTACTTGGAAGATGGGATGAATTGTCGCAGAAGTTTAGCCTCCACTGCGGATATGTCCGCTGACATTCCTATGGAATGCAAGTTTAAGTGCATGCTTTGGATTGTAGCTTGCAAGATGCAGAGATCTGCGACAACTTTAACACGACCTTTCTGAAAATGTAATTGTGGATTTACATTCACATGACAAACCATGAACTAAAGACAAAGCAAATATGTCTAAACCTACACTAAGAGAATTGATAAACCGTAAATATATAACAGAACCATCCTATGTGCTATATATCAATGTAAAAACAAATATTTAGTGCAATTGTAATTGGAAACAAAATCTCCAGAATCCAGAGTGCTGGACAATACAAATATATTCCCCAAATGAATTAACTGAAAATTATATATTGCTATCAAGGGCCAAACCCTTTCTTAAATTAGTTCGGAAACTTCACCCAAAAAGAGAGGCACATAATGTATCTAAAATGAAATCACCAGTGCATAGTTTCATCAAAACAATTAATAACACAAATACATTGCTTAGACTCTCACGGACGTGACCGAAGTCACTGGTAGAAGATAGCCCTGCCATTGATAGATATCGAATACCTAAATTATATGAACACCAGAGGGTTGTTAAACCTCTCAAGGGCATAAGCAAACTAAGAACTGGATTAAACCGTAGCACTATCATCCTCGGAGTAAAACAGTGAAAGTAACAGCCTTCTAACCCATAATATCTGTCACAGTAAATAATAGATGAGTAATGATGGGTCGAGGCACAGTCAGAGCCTTGACCAAGTCTTTACGAAGAAACAAGTGAAGGTCGAGCATAAGCAAAAGGGCTTCAAGAATTTACCTGCAACACCGAAAGGCAAACAAAAATTAGGATTTGACAAATCTGAGGGTAGGAAAAGGGGGAAAATGTGAAGCATGCACAGAAGAACACGGACCCTCTGGGTAAATGACGTATAAGAAAAAAAGAAAACTCAAAGTCAGGATAATGAGTGCAGAATTTAACTTTCAACGCAGTTGAAGGACAATGCTACAGGAATTTTTTGTCTCTTTGTCTCTGCACGCAACAGAAAATTCGTAATCTGCATTTAATTAAACCTTCAAGTTTTTGAAGGTGGGGTTCTAACAACCATTTCACATTGAATAAATTGTGGTTCCAACACGCAACATCGTAGTCTTGAAAGAACAATCCTCTCGGCTTAAAAAGCCCCTACCAAACACTCTGAGAGGGCCACTGCTAGTTTTGTTTGCTTGAAAGGGCCACGTGGAGCATTAATATTAGATCACATGAATTTGAAGGGAATCCGAAAACCTAAAATCGGACCCGAATTTTTATAAGGCACATTGACTTGAGAATTCGCGTTACAAATTAGGTTAGGTGACGTCAAGATTCCATTTTGGAACGCGAATTTGGTTTGAAATTCAATCTATTCAGATTGTGCTGCCAAATCTTAGCAGTTCTTTAATGTTTTGATAGTTTAATTTAATGTTTTTATTTGTCTATCATGCAAACGGGTGTTTTGTTATAATCCTTTTGCTTTATGTATGCTTTAATATATACATATGTTTTAAACATATGTTATATATATTATATGCGAAATGGGGGCTATAGAGTTTAGTTTTAATTTTAATTAAAAATAAATAAAATTGTTATAATAATATGTTTTATATGTTATGGCATATAAAAACAAAAAAGGACAAAAAAATAATCTTTATTTTCTCTGTTAGAGGAAGGGAGTTTTATTTTCCATTCATTATTTTGGAATTCTCAAATATTCCAACATGGCATCGTAGCCAGTTCAGTGCTCTTGAAGGTCAAAGATGTCAAGGAAAATATGAGTTCTTTTGTTGGGCAAGAAATTTTTCCAAGAGGGTGAAGGATTCTGCCCAAAATGAATTCAAGGTATTTCTATATACAATTTATTGTGTTACCGTTATAACAATCATCTATTTTAAATACACAATCAAGTGTTTTTGAATCATAGTTAAGAGTGCAAAATAATGGTTGAGCCAACACTGCATGGGTATGGGAAATATCCACCTCCCACTATTTAATGGGAAAAATTATGACTATTGGTCAATAACTAGAGAGCTTTACTTGTCTCCCAAGACTTATGGGAATTTGTTGAGGATGGCTTCAAGGAGCCGCAAATGAAGAAGAGTTTAAAGGATTTAACTTGTGCATAGAAAGATATTGAAGAGCAATAGGAAGAAATACTCTAAAGCTCTCTTCTTATCAGATTGCTAAAGGCATGAGAAAAAGTCAAGGATAGTAGCAACCAAGAGATCCGTAGAAGCATGGGAAAATTCTCAAGACAACCTATCAAGGCATGGAAAAAGTGAAGACAACAAAACTTCGTATGTTGAGGAAAGACTTGAGACTCTATATGAAGGAGTCGTATAACATTGACTCATTCTTCACTCATGTGATTGGAATGGTCGGCGACACAAGATCTCAGAGGTGGTGTGTGTGTGGAGAGACGCTTTAAGATAAGAAAGTTTGAAAACTCTTGAGGAGTATACCCTCGTATTTGATGTGATTGTCACCACCATAGAGGAGACTAAGGATCTCCAAAGTTTACGGATGAGCTACATGCATCACCGATGACTCATGAGCAGAGATTGGGTAGGAGTGAAAACTCATCTTTGGAGCATGCCTTTAAGACCCGTATGTCTTTCGAAGAGGAAGAGGGCAAAGCAGAGGAAACAGAGAGGCAGAGGCAAAAGCCAAACCGCAGGTGGAAGGAATAGTCCAAAGAAATGCTCAAGGAAGGGGCAAGAATTCAAACTGCAAGATCAAGGCCAAGGTAACAACAAGAGAGTGGTCGCAAAATGCTCAAGATTGTATGCATGATAAGTCCAATGTACAATGTCACTATTGTAAGAAATATGGACATTATGCTAATGAATGTAGAAAGAAGCAAAGATGATGTGGGAAATAGAACTAGTGCAAATTTCACTAATAAAATCTCAAATTACAAGATAATTTGTTTTTAGCTTCTAACAGGGTCTAAGCAAAAGAATGATTTATGGTTTTGTGACCTTTTCTCTGCAATAACCATATGACAGAAACTTAGCAATGTTTTCAGGTTAGATGAGAGGAGCAGTGAAGTCACAAGTCACACTAGGAACCGATAGCAAAGTTTCGTTATGGGAAAAGCAAATGTAAAACGTTTTAACAAGGAAAAGGAAAAGAAATCCATAACAAATGTGTATTATGTTCCAGGAATGAAGTAACCTCTGCTATTGGACAAATTTGTTCAAAAGGGGTACACAACGTATTTTTGAGAGATGATGTGTACCATCATGGACAAACCACCCAACAAACAATGTATTGCCGAAGTAAGATGACAAGGAACAAAGATGTTCTGAATGAGAGCGCATTTGAAGAAATAGTGGGAAGAGAAAGTAGCAAATGGCACAAGAGGCTATCCAAGCGAACCAAAAGATGACAATTGGTTGTGGCACTGAGATTGGGACATGTATCTCAACTTTGGAGGCCTTAATTTGTTGAAAAGAAAAGGAATGGTAAGAGGTTTACCATTGATAGAGAAACCCATCAGCCTTTGTGAAGGTTGTATCCTTGGGAAACAACACAAAAGTTTTTCTTCCAGAAAAGCATAGTAGCAAAAACACCCTAGAGATTGTCCACCGTATTTGTGTGGACCGATGCAAACCCATCTCTATGTAGCATTACCTACATGTTAACATTCATAGATGATTTTGAAAAATTTGAAGCATTTTTTTGAAACAAGTTTTTGAAGTGTTTGAAAGATTTCAGAATTTCAAAGCAGCCTAGGAAAATTAGAGTATTTTTACATCAAATTTTATAATCGATAGAGGAGGGTGAGTATATCTCTAAATATTTTCTATGTTTTTGTAGAGAAAATGGTATTCATAAGCACTTACAACTAGATATATTCCGTAGCAAAATGGAGAATAAAGGAAGAATAGAACTATAATGGACATGGTGAGGAGTATGTTAAAGGCAAAGATTATTTAATTTATTATTGGGCTGAAGTCAGACATTGTGCAACATACATTTTGAATAGATGCCCTACAAAATCGTGATGAAAAAAAGTTGACAGGCAAAGTGGAGGGTACAAAGCAAGGTGTCACACACATGATATATGATGTGCTTATAAAGGCACACACACTTTATCAAATGCATGGGGTAGGCTGGGACAGCAAGGGGGAGAAATGTATTTTCATTGGATACAAGCAGGAACTATGCTGCTATAAGAAAGTAAATCATCCTATCAAGAAGCTGGCTTGTGAGCAGAGATGTTCAATTTATTGAGGAGGAAGCTTTGGGATGAAGTTAGAGAAAATGAATGCTGGAACACTGCTGATTCATGATGAAAATGATGATGAATTGGCTGAAATACATCCCCAAATAGTTAAAGACCAACACAAGAGTTGCAAAAGGACACACCCTTGAGGAGAAATGAAAAGCCTTTCTAAGCACAATTAAGGATGAAATTCAAGTGCTTCCTCGTACTAGACACCTAATGAAAGAGGCAAGAGGTTCAAATTTAAAAGACACATATGAACAAGATATAGCAAAAAGAATGTATCAATTCTTTGTTTTCTTTATATTGCTCTATGTTGAAGACCCTATCCACTTTGAAGAAGCATATGATAAAAAAATGGACAAGCTATGAATGAGGATATTAATGCCATAGAAAGAAACAAGACATGGGATTTGGTTGAACTCCCAAAAGGTAAAGATGTCATTGGAGTTAAATGGGTCTACAAGACCAAGAGTAATGACAGCAAAATAGAGAGACACAAGGCCGACTTATTGTCAAAGGTTATAAGCAAGCATGGGATAGATTATGAGGAAACTTAAGAGACCGGTTGCTAGAATGGAAACCGTGAGAGAAATGTCATTCATGAGACAAAACAAGTGAAAAGTTTACCAAATGGACGTGAAGTCAACATTCCTAAATGGAGTGTTAATGCAGTGAGTTTCTATATTGAACAACTCGGCTATGAAAGATAAGGCCAAGGAGCACAAAGTGCAAGTTGAAGAAGCCTTTATGGGTCAAGCAAGCAATCAAGAGCTGTGAAGCAAGAGGATATGCATTCATTCACTAGAAAATGGATTTGGAAAAGGTGATATCTGTCTTTTACATCAAAGAAAAGGATGGTAAAATGTTGATTTTCAGTTTATATATATGATGATGTTATTTTCTACGTAATGATGATTACCTTATTGAAAATTTTAAAACAAGCCTATGAAAGAAGAATTCTGAAATGACTGAAGTAGGTTTGTTGAGATACTTCTTAGGAATAGAAGTAGAACAAGATGAAAATGAGATTTTTATCTCATAGGCAAAATATGTTAATGAAGTGGCTGAAAGACACTAATATGTAGAGAGTGTGCCAAAAGAATCACTCCCACAAGACTCGGATTAAACTCAAATAGAGACGACAAGAAGAAGGATTTCGATCCTAGCTTGTACAAGAGTATGAAGGAGTACCCTCATGTATTTGACTGCAACTAGGCCCGACATAATGTAGCGTCGTTAGTTTAATTTTAGATTCTGGAGAAGCCAAAGGATGACACAGCATATGTGGGGTTCCTCGTGTATGTTGGGAAGAAATCAAAAAAGGTATGTATTTTATATGTTGCTTCCGTAAAATTCAACATTTAGTTGCATACACCGACAATGATTGGGCTAGAAGTGTAGATGATTGGAAGAGCACTGCTATGTTTTTCACATGGGTCCGGAGCCATTTCATGGGCTTCTAAGAAACAACCAATTGTGGCATTGTCTATAGCAAAGAGATTGTGAGGATGGTGGCATATACCACAGCATGTCAAGCGGTTTGGATGAGGAGAATAACAGAAGCTTATGCTAAAAATTGTGGAAAGAAAAGGAAGATTACGTGTATAATAGCTCTCGCCTATTGTGTTGTCAAAGAATTTGTGTTTCACAAAAGAACAAACACATTGATGTCAAGTTTCACTACATCGTGGAGTTAGTGAACAATGGAAAAATAATTTTTAAAACATTTCTCAGCAGAGAATCAGTGCTTTTGTATTGCATGATATTCCTCAATTAAATGGCTGTGCGAAAGTTTTGAATATTTGAGGAAGTATAGTATAACAGATAATCCAAGAAGAATTTAAGGGGGAGTGTTGAATTTTAACTCAAATCATAAGAACGCAAAGAAGGACAAACGCGACAGAATTTGTCTCTTGCATGCAACAGAAATAAAATCATGATTTACTAAACCTCGCAATTTTACAAAGGCCTCGCAACAACCGTTTCGCATTGAATAAATTGTGGTTCCAAATCACGCAACATCAAAGTCTTGAAAGAACAATCCTCTGGCTTTTCTTTTAGCCTCAAGAAACACCGGAGGAGTTTACCGCCAGCTTTGTTTGCTTGAAAGGGCCACGTGGAGAATTAATATTGGATCGTATGAATCAAGGAATTAAAACCTCGAAAATCGGACCCGATTTTTTATAAGGCACATTGATTTAGGAATTCGTATTACAAATTAGGCAAGACATCAGCATCCCATTTTTGAACGCAAATTTGGTTTGAAATTCAATCTATCTCGACTTTTGAAGTCCCAAGGTAAAAGTTCTTTAATGTTTTATTTGTCTATCATGCGAACGAGAAGTTTGTTAACCTTTGAGTTTTATGTATGCTTTAATATATATGTTTTAAACATATGTTATATATATTATATGTGAAATGTAAGGTGGGCCATAGAGTTTAGTTTTAATTTAAAAAAAAAAAAAGGTTTGTTATAATACGTTTATATGTTACTAAGATATAAAAAAACAAAAAAGGACAAAAAAGCATTGTAGTTTTTTTTAATAGATATGTAAGTTTTTTTATACAATAGTAGCGTATAAAAAGTGAAAGACATAGTGGAATTTTAGCATGCACAATGCGAGTAAAAAATACAAAGCAGAGTGTTTTAGAGACAGAGTGTGTTTGTTTTGGCATGTATTAGTCGAGTTGGTTTTATGCAATCGCGTTTGTAGCAAATATAATTTTGTAACTTCTCAAAGGAGGAAGAAGTGTAATAGTTTTTTTTGAGCATGAATGAAATAGAAGTTTGTTTTCAAAGCAGAACAAGAAACTGTCTCCCGTCAAAGAAATCTTTATTTTCCTGTTAAGAAGGAGTTTTTATTCTCCATTCATTATTTTGGAATTTTCAAATATTCCAACAAATAAGAACCTAGGCATAATAATAATAGAACCCAACCAAATACCTGCATTCCATCCTTGAAGAAATCATAAAGAAATTTGGGGCATTAAATAAAAGACTCTGCCCAAGAAGACACTAGACATATCCAATAATTACCACTGGCAAGAGTCCTCTCATAACAGTGAATAGGAAAATACAAAATATGAGAACTCGTTAGGATTGCTGAATTAAAAGAAGTTCTATGGAATGTGTTATACTAACATTAAATAGAAAAAAAAAAACAAAGAGAAAAAAATACTTGTAGGATTAAATCAAAGAAGATTGTGTTAACGCCGAATGTTGTGCAAAATGCATAAATTCTCACAAGTTCGATAATACCGATCTCGTTAACCGTGAGCAAAGAGACAAGACAAAGATAGTCACCACACCGTAATACGATTTAGAGAAAACGAGCCATAAAAATTGATTCTTCTATGAAATCGTGTGATTTTATGAGAAAGGAAACCTAATCTTTGGCTGTAACCGCACCCTACAAATGTCACAAATCTAAGCAAGGAGGAATTTCTGCTGATCACCACACGCCGGTAGTCAAGCCATGTGACTCGATATGTTGGAAATTAATGCCACCAACCTAAATTTATTCACCCGCAACAATTCAAAAACGAAGTATACAAAATGGTACAACGCCGAAAGCAACTAAAGTTTGGACCGAGAACCTATTCTCAACACTTAATCCACAGGTTAGAAATTTGAAAGAAGTGAGTACTAATGATGGTGCACTTGAAGTAATCGCAAGGACAATACCTTAAAAAATGTGTTGCATATAGACTAGGGTTATATTACATTGATAAATTCAACAAAAGCATACATGAATATCAAGCAAAGAATATCTCAAATCCATATCTCATATGACAAAGGATAGAGTAGCCTGCAGATATTCAATAAATGAAAGGGCTACCAAAGTTAAAAATAGACATGGGGAGCAACATATCGGGGAGTTGTACACATTAGCAGTTTGAGCTCTGCTTGTACAATCGTCACAATGGACTTACACCTTTGCTGCACAACCATTTGCACACAACAAAGAGAAATCATAAATACTAGAATGTAAGAAAAAATAAATTTAAATAATTTAAATAAATAAAAAATAAAAATATTAATGTCTAACTATTGAAAAATTATAAATTTTCTCGCTTCATAGACAACTTAATGTCTAATCACAAGAAAACTGAGTGCATAATACTGCTAGTGGCAAGTATAATAAGGATGAAATAATAAAATTGTGTGTGAATACTAACAATAATAAGAATGAAATTAACAATTGTGTGTGAATATTAACAAGGAAAATAATAATAATAAGGATGAAATATTCATGTAAATTAATGTCAAAAGAATACTAACAACAAGAATACTAATAATTATAATAATTAATAAAATGAAGTGTGAATATTAACAAGGATGAAATTAAATAAACAAATACAACAACAAGGACAACAATACTAGTCATAATTTATAAGAAAGATGAAATTTCAAAAAATTTGAGTTATATTTAATTTTATCACATTTAGAGATGAAATGAGGTCTCACATTCAACCTTGGAATGCAAGTACGAAAGGATGGGGAGAGAGGGAGAAGAGAAAGGCACAAAAACATACTTACCCCTGCATGGCCAATTGATGATCAAGAGGTTTGATGTCCTAGAAGCCACCTCCATTGCACTTGGGAGGGTTCACCTAGCATCTCCCACTCCCACCGAGGCGAGTGCACCTTTCATTGCAAACATACGCTACTCCAGGATCAGAAAATGGCGTGTCATGAAGGCCACCCACTGGCATCAGAGGGGTTCACTTAGCATCTCTCATCGAGGAGAGTGAACTGCCATAATTTTTGGCAAACAGAGAGGCTCTGACTTCCATATTACCACCTCCATTGCACTTCGAGGGGGTTCTATTTTGTAATTTCCTCATCGAGAGAGAACGTCATAATTTTTGGTAGCAGAGAAGTCGTGTCTCATGCCACGCGTACTTATATTGAAAGTAAAATCAACATTCGCAACAAAGAATCACGCCATAATTTTGGCAATGTGAGGCCTGCTTGGTGCAGCCTCCATGTATTGAAAGTAAATGAAGACTTTGACAATGTGAGGCTCTTGCTCAAGCATACCTCCATATTCAAAGTAAAATCACATCATAATTTTTGGCAAATGTGAGTGCTCGTGTTTGTGCGGCCTCCATATTGAAAGTGAAATCGAAAATACTTTAGACAAGGAAGTTTGTTCATGGGCCCATATTGAAAAGTAAAATCAAAATATTCAACATCAACTCATACAAGGTTCTCCATAGTGAGTAAAAACTGTGAGTTTCAAAATAAAATGACATATAGTAATTCCAATTTAACAATAGGAAAGAAAATTCAGAGTTTCAATAGAACTTATCCCATCACTTATATCAATTTTTCATTCTCAATGATGTATACTATTTCAAATCTCTCAAATGAACCTATTTGTAATTCCACTGAACAATTACGCTAAATTATTTATGTTTTTGATTCAACCGTATTCTCATTCTGCTGTGAGTGCTCTGTCATTTTAGACTTAGACAGCACGGATTTCGTGTTAAGGTTGTTTACGTTATTTGTAAATGCTATTGATGATACAAAAAGTTCAATTCTTTATCTTCCTATGTACACAACTCAAATTCCTTCCTAAATTACACAAGAAAGGATATTCATGGATGTGCTTTTATGGATGTTGTGTTGAGGTTTTTCCTTATATTGTGCAATAAATAATTGAAGGATATGTTTGTGTTCTTTTTCCTTTTATATAAGAAATAGAAATGATTAAATTAGTATTTTTACCATATGCAGTGAGGAAAATGAATATACACTACATGCCTCTTAAGAGAAAAAGAGAGTGATGCAGTTCAGATACATAATAATAATAACAATAATACAGCACTGAAGAGAGAGTTCTCTCAAAATGTGTGTTGATCCAGATCTTCCTACAAAAACAAAAAATGAAATAAAATAGTAACTAAATCTTTTGTTGTATGGTTCCCCATTGGTGTTAATTATACATATGAGCATGAGTGGACATATCCATGATAGGTCCCTATAAATAAATGCAGCATTATATATATACATCCTAGACAGGTTTTAAGTTCTAATATATCTTCCTCCCACAAATGCTTAGAGAAACTATTGAAATTTCAGTTCTTTGGTGCGAATTTCCGTGATTAGTGAAAAGGGTCAAGTAGAGACTCACTAAATTGCTGATTTTGTCATGGCTATCTTCGAATATCTTGCATTTGATTGCAGACTCATTTCACAGCATTTTGATGAAATAATCAAAGAAAATCACGTTATTAATGATTATACTCCTCATGTCGTTCTTTATCAACAACTAAAGAAATCATCGTTGCTGCTATTTATAATTTCTCTCTCTGTATCGTTTTGAAACCTGCTCCAAATATAAAATGAAACAGTAATGCCACTTTTTGTGTTCTCCTCAGAGGTTCCACCGAAATGTTCCCATGTCTAGGATTTTTGTCAATACGCGGGTATATATTTATCCTTGCAGGACTTTTCTTTTATGATAAGCAAATCTAATGAGTAGATGAAATTGAATGAAAGGGATTTTCCTGAGTTTCCATGCCTCTATTGAGCTAGCTTTGGATCATTTGTGGGGCATTAAAATGCAGCTTTTTTATCGTATCTTTCTTTCATATGAGGTGTTCTACATTTTCACACCATTCATTTGAGTATGTTGTTTAATTAAGGTGGTCTTTTTCCTTTTTTTGTATAATCTCTATAAGAGGTTAGGTTTAATCCTGCTCAACTTCACTAGTTTGTATGGGGGAGTTCTGAATTTACTACTCCCTAGAAGACCCATTACCTAGGGGCGGGGGGCAATTTCACTGGCTATATTATATGGTTGAAGACACTGATCTCTTCTCGCAATGACATTGGAGGTTAAATCTCTGGTCGCCATGGCCCTCGCGGCTATCGTGTTAGAAGTGAGTTTGAATTTATTTGTAGCATTCGAGAGCTTCGTTGTTATTACCATTCGTCGTAGAAGGGCTCCCTTGCGATTCACAGCTCGGGAGCGTTCCTCTATGCTACCGTACCTGGGTAAGTACATTGTCAAGTTCACATTTTTGCTCTGCTCTCGGTGGGAGGGGAATTGACTTATTCAGTCTGAGGAGAAAAACACCATCCGGGCAGAGGCATGATCAGAATACCTTTAGGGATTTGTATCGGTGTACGCAGGTAGAGTGACGACGTTGATTTTCATTGGTGATTCAACCATGGTTGTCAACCGTTTGAAACCTAAAAATGACTTCTTGAGATCATGTTAGCATCACTCATCGCGAGAGTTTGAAAGAGACCCTTCGTTTCAAAGAGGTTGCCTTCTTCAAGGCCCTGAAGGCTCTCAACCGAAAAGCCGACAATCTTGCAAATGGAGGCACAATGCTGAATGAGGGGATCTTGGAAAAATAATTTAGCATCACTCCTCTCAACTGACAAGTCAACAATCTTGCAAATGGAGGAACAATGGCGAATGAGGGGGTCTTAGAAAAATAAAAATAAAAGAATTTTGGGTTTTATTCCTATCCCATTCTCTAGAATTGATTTTCAATTCACCAAACGTGAAGGGCATGTTTTCGAGCTCGGCAGCAACCAACACATGTCAAGTCACTTTATTTTCAATTAACCAAGGATGAATGTATGTTTTCAGCTCAACAACCAAAACATGTCAAGTCTATTCACATGGAGTTGTTCATTTGTTTGTTATCCTGACGTCAATTTTATTTTGAACCGTCGTCAACTAAATTTTGTAAATCGTGTAGTTGTAGTAAGGTGGAATCCATTTTTGATAGTGGAAATGGATTCAGCATCAATAAAAATCCCCTAGGCACTCAAAATAATTTTAATGTTTAACAACCTAGAACAAGATTCGCAAATTCGTCGGAAGTACTGGCAGACGGGATCAACAAACGCGGCCTCTGAGATCACGCGTATTCACATGAGCTCTACACCTGAAGGCCGAGTCAATTCAAATAAAATGAAAGCACGTATAAAATAACAACCAACACATGTCAAGTCAATTCACCGAAAAACGAAGGCATGTTTCCGCATCACGCAAACAAATGTCCAGCCAATTCTACCGAACATGAAGGCATGTTTCGAGACAAGCAGGCCAACACGTGCGAGGTCAATTCAGCCGAACATGAAGCTGTGTTGTTTCTGCTCACCAACCAAATCAACTCATGTTTAGCAAATGGAGTTGTCTACATAGGGCACCCAAATAGCCCGATCAGAGATTTTATTTTAAATCCGAAAGTGAAATTCATAGCAATCAGTAGAAATAGTTGGAGTGTTTGGAATCCATTTTTGACAAAGGGAAATGGATTCAAAGACTACCAAAAACTCTTAGGTCACTCAAAATATCACAGAGTTTACAATCAAACAGATTTTGATAAAAACTTGCCAGATTCTAGCCAAAAACTGTATGTTCAAAAAGACTACTACCAAGTAAATTCACACCAACATAAGACATGTTTCGAGGTCACCAACAAACACATGTCAAGGCATCGAGGTGAAAATGGGAAGAATGTGTCAACGACCACTAGAAAATATACTACCAATCAAATACCAAAGACATATATATCCCAAACCATAAAAATGCAAGTAAAGCAAATGTTGTTCCAATTGGAACTGCAATAGAGAATCAATGTATCGAGGACAAAGAGAAGGTAAAACCAATGGCAAGGAAAGCGGAAGTAGTTTTTAGTGTGTTTGTTTTCTGTTTTGTGTCCTTTGAACACATGATATGATGATAGCACAGGAGTAACTAGCAAACAAACCCATGTATACCCACAAAAGAACCATAGCGCTATGAATCAGAAAACATGACAAAGCAAATATTGGGGGAAAAAAGCAATTTCTATATTTCTACGCATCAAATCTTTTTAAAACAAATTTCCTTTTAATTTTTTGTACATCAATTTTTTTTAAAAACAAATTCCCCCATTTAATTTTTGATTCATCGGGCTAATTTTTGAACCGGAATTTAAGAGTATGAATTAATTTTTTCATTACAAGTGTCGATAAGAAAAACCATTCAACAAAGGCAAACAATTTATTTATTTATTTTGTTTTTTTTGATTGCTGGAGTGCAACGTTAATCGACACATGAGAGCCCCAATAGCAAGCTACTGTAAGCGGGCCATTCTTAGTAGCAACAGTATTTATCATGGTGTGGTTCTATGAACCGTACGCATCACAGATATTAAACTGATAAGAACAGATACTACACTTGATCTTAGCCAAAAGGCTGAGAAAGCGAAAAGTTCTTTCCTTATCTTTCTGTCACTTTTCTACTACTCCCTTCCTCTATCACATGCATGGTATAATTATTTCTATTCCTTCCAATACCACTTTATTTCTTTTAAATAAATTTGTCTTTTTAACATTAAATTTATATCTTCAATATTCTCACTATCTTTGCCCTCTATTGGTCTCTATCATTTTTTAACTTCAGCTTTACCAAACCCCTACATGGATTAAATCACTTTTTAACTCACTCTAAAAGAGAGATGGATCTTAGAAGTAGTTATAATTAAAAATTATATAATTGAATTTAATTATATGAATGAATCACTCAAATTTTTTTTTTCTACCCTTTTCCGTTATCTTAAACTAGGTGGTGGATGTTATCATAACATTTTTATTATATAATAACTGCATATTAATATAAAGGAAAAAAATCTGCCAAAGTGATTCTGATGGCCTTCGACATAATCAATGGAGACCATTTCTTATCCATTCCTTGAACTTCCAAATTCAATTTCCAGACGTGGTTTTAACTTTAGTCAAATTTAATCAACAACTCCTATGTGCCGCATTATGTTGCATTTTTCATATTTAATCACCCACGTTGTTAAATCGTATCATACCCATTGATCATGTTGTAATTGTTGATTATGATGCAAAATATCCTTTCAGCTTGTCATTAAGGCATAATGAGTTTACTACTAAGTTAACATAAATCAAATGTATTATTGATGTTCAAAGATTAATCCATTGAAACATTTATGTTAACTATCTATGAAAGGTATATCATGATCCAATTTGGGCTATTCAGAAAGAATATCATGGATCCACCATGGCCGGTCTGGCCAAAAATATACTACATCCAATTTTGATGCGATGAATATTAATTTGTTTTTGGAAAAGTCACCATTTGATGCGATGAATATTAATTGTTTTTAAAAAGTCACCATTACGACCGAAAACCCATACCTATTACAAACTAAATTAACATAAAAATTAAGGCTACACTCCATTTATTAAATAGCCATATATATATATAGTCATTTCTGGTTATAACATTGAACCAATTCATTACTTTACGAAAATGAAACATTGGTCAAAGCCTAACTCACTCACACAAGGTCGATTAAAGTTCAAGCTCGTGTTTGATGTACAACGTCAAAACACCACCGTGGGTAGTTTTCACATTCAAGGCGGTTTTAAAAAATCATTGCTTACAAATTTTAGAAAATCCTAGTGAAATAAATTTTCAACCGAGAGAGCCCTATAAAATACTATTGTGATTGGTTTACATGAGAGGGAACCATGGATTACGGCCCAAGAAGCCGGCCGGCACCATACAGAGGTAGAAATGCATAGATCTGCCTGGTGCTGAGTCACCTCAACTCCCCGACACCGTGGGGAGTGCCATGGCCCTGGCTTGATTGCGCTTGAGGGCATGCCCTAAGATGCCTTTAACGACCCATATGGACTTGATGATGTTGGTGGGGTCGTGTGAGGAGATGTGCGACGGACTTCAAGTCAAAGGCCTCGTGCAATGACACCATGTGATGGATAGACCATATGTGATGTGACGAATTCGATGCCAAGTTCACATCGAGCAAAGTTGAGTGCGATGGGTCGTTCCCCCACACGAAGGAGGGGCGTCGTGAACCATGTGGGTGAGCATGTCATGCATGCAAAGAGGTTCTGCGAGGGGTGCACCAATCAATGGGGGAGTCGATTGAAGCATTCGAAGGGTGGAAGCCCAAAGGGTGAAACCGCCCAACCGAAGGACTTTGAAAAGTATAAATGCAAGTTCATGAGGCTTCGGGAGAGGAAATCGCAAGATCCCAAGAACACATCGATTCAGTGGATATTGGTGGCCACCCGCCTATTCGGCCACTGGGGCCCCACCATCGTCTCTTTTCTTGGCTTTTTCGCTTTGGCATAATCATCATTTTTTAGCGGGGGCTTTTCGGTCCTCGAACTTCCGGAGTCTTGTTTTTTTGAGGCCCTAAACGACGTTTTAAGTATGAATGTGTTGCGCATTTTGATGATCAAAATCGGCCACAAAAGTTGTAGTCTCCCGCATAGAGCTTAATGATGTATCATAAAGGCCAAAACGGAGATAGTATGCCAAAGTTACGTCTCGGGAAGTTGAAATACCCAACTTACCCAAACTAGCCCATAGTTTGGCGTCTATCTCCTAGGGTTAGGCTTTTTGGGATGTTGAGGGCTCTCCATTGTTTCTCAATAATAAACAGCTCCTCGAGCCTCATTGTAACTCGCTTAAGAGGCCCCAGCCACCACATCTCTTCTCGTAGAGATAGCTACTCAAAGTGGCCCTAGCTAGTTTTATTTCCATTGTCCGTAAGTAAATTTCCGCCTGATATTAATGAAATGAAGTGTTACTACGTACTTCTCGTATTTATGGTTATGTGTTTATTCTCATATGCTCTTGGGGTAACCGAGATCAAAGGGTATCAAAGCGGTTCGTTTTTTCTCGATCCTTCTTTTGCAGGTCCCCAACGAGGTCGAGGTATAAGGAGCTAGGACATCCTGGGGAACCTTTGCAAGATCGCCCGTAAATCTCGAATTTTACGCCCATGGGGGACGAAAAGAAAGATGAGAGGCAGAGATTCATCAAAATATTGCTCGAGGAGGCCCTCGAAAATGGAAAGGCTGCCATGATGGGATAGTTTTTGCTCGTGATCCTTTCAACGGGCCGCCCACCGACACAAGATCTCCGCATCCGAAGATTACCTAGAGTTGGTACCCTTTAAGGTACAAGTAAATTTTGACATTCCTATATTTGAGGGTCAAAATAGACGCATGCCAGACAGATGGTTGAATCTATTAGAAGGATATTTCTCCTCGTTCATGACTTTTCGTACCGGAGAAGATTATTTTTGCACTCCTCAAAGCTACCCCCCATGTTAAGGATCGGTGGGAAACCTACCTGAGAACAAGGACCTCGGTATTGGGCAAATCCTTCTCTCGTTTCCCTACCGTACCAACTTGGAATTTTCCGAGACGCCGTCAAGGAACAAGATTATCCTTGGGAGCTATGAGGACAAGTACATACAATGGACCACGCCGCGACAACAAAGGGATCAAGATGTGCACGAGCCGACGAATCTATTCCATACCCCCGCGCACAAAGTTGGGTGTCACTATTCAGAGAAACATTTTGCGTTGGGCACGTAACCGTTCGCACATATATCTCGTGAGGAAAATGGAGTTCCTCGACATCTCCTCGGAAGCCGGTAATGCAAGGATACCCCGTATGCCGCCAAGATTGAGCCGTTAAATTCATGAAGAAGCGAGACTTTGATCTACGAATCAAAAGCAAGGAAAAGGTGCTTCCAAACCGCAGAACAAAGGACAGAGCATGGCGGCTAAAGACAACCCGTCAAAGCCACAAGACAAGAACAACACCGTAAAGCCAAAGGAGGACATGGGAAAGTGGTGTGAGTTCCATAAGAGCTCACTCTGGTGGCCTGATGAGCAAAGCCGCCATAGCCACGCAGGGCCGGATGAGGGCTTCGAGGCCGGGATGTACATGCTCGATCTGAATTCCAACTCGAAAAGGGGAATGAAAAAGGGAAACAGACATGATGCGGGAGCCCAACGCCACCGTTGCCACTACAAAGGTCCAAGGAGGAACCTAAGATCCAGAGGGAGGAGGAACGTCTCTTCCACTCCCGTGATGTGGGTAAAGGGCTCCCCGCATACCATTGGTCGACAATGGGAGCCTCTTCAAAAAGAACTATTTCAGCAGACGGAGAAGCGAAACACACAACACAAATTTCACCCACATCCATACACCATCTGCAGTTTCACCAAGGACGAGATCTCGAAGGCCACCAAGAAGGTCATTTATAGCATCAAGCCCTCACTGATGAGGTATTATGTGACGTTGCTCCTATTGATGTTTCTGATGTATTATTAGGACAACCATACTTGTGAAGTGCCAAGGCTGTATGAGTCTCGACCTCGTGTCGTTATTATTACTTTGGGAAATAAGCTGTACAAGATACCGTAGGTACCACCTCCTACGACTATCTCTTTGGTTACCGCAAAATGAATGTAGTAAGCTCATTTCCCAAACCAGAAATTCGTTTTCTCGATGATCCGCCCCTGTGGCAAGAAGAAGATCGTGGCCACGACCTCCGCATAGTAGCCCTTTCCGCACGAAGCACAACAGTTCGATATAACGTGGAGGAGTACGGGGACATCTTCTCTACCTCTACCCACAGGGGTTCCTCCGCACGTTGTGGTCAAGCACCGATTGATCCGACCCTGTGCAGTTTCACTACCTAATGGACCGATCTATCGATACCCCTGCCTGGAAAATGTGATGAAACTAAGAGGCGCATTCGGTGGAGTCATGTGTAAAGGTCACATCGTGACCAACACGCCTGGGTGGGAGCCCATCGTGTTGGCACAGAAGACCTGATGGGACGTGGAGACTCGTATTGACTATCTGGGCACAATATCATCCTAATAGGTACCCAATCCCACCTGGGATTGATGACCTTCTCGACCAACTCCAAGGTGCAAAATATTTCTCGCATCGACTCGAAGTCCGGGTATCACTGTGTACCACCTGAACCCTTCCGATGTGGAAGACCGCCTTTCAAAGCTAAGAAAGGCCTTTTTGTATGGCCTCGGTCATGCCTTTCGGTTGACGAATGCTCCCGCAACCTTCATGGAGATGATGATCACATCTTGCGGCCATTCACCAACTCATTCATAGTGGTATACTTGGATGACATTCTGATCTTCAAAGAAGATTTGGGAAGAGCACCTTCATCACATCCGACAAGTCCTCCAAACACCGCGCAACACAAGTTGTGTGCCAATTTGGAGAAGTTCACGTTTGGCATGACCCAGGTTCAATATCCGGGATACATTCTTGATGCAGGTGCATGTGATCCAAACAAGATCCAAGTCATCTCAGATTGGCCAAAATTTCCGACTACGTTATAATAGAGTCATAGCCTTTTCCGGGTCTGCTAATTTCTACCATAGATTCGTGTTTGATTCTTCATATCACTCGCCCTTGAGTCAAGTCACCAAAGGAGGAGCGAGAGCGAAATTATTTTGGCTCCAACCCCAACGAAGGCGTTCAAAGAATTGAAAAATCGCCCGTTCGCCCTGCTCACCTTTACCGTACTCTTGCAAGCACCTTACTTGAGATCGACATTTACGCCTCCGACTATGCTATCAGCGCCTACTCACCAGGGAAATCCGTTGGCATATCATGCTGAGACATTGTCCGAGACAGCCGCAAGTATCCCACCTATGGAGAAGAAATGTATTCCATTGTGCAAGCCCGTCTAATAATGGAAACATTACATTTTGGGAAGGAAACAATCATCCACACAACACTCACTTCATAGCTCATACGTACACAAGTGGTGCTGCGTAATGATCACTCAAGTGGTCCATATCTCATAATTGGGCCCATTTGAACATCAAGTACAAGAAGGGTAGCACCAATAATGTTGCACGTCAAATTTAATTAATCGATCGTGGCTGTACCACCGCCTTCAACTTCGGGCACGGTGACTTCGATTGGCCACTTTCATGAGAGTGACCCGTGACTCCGGCCACACTTACAAGGCACTCTCTGGGGGCACGCAAGTTCCAAATTTTCACCTCCAAGATGCACTTTTATGCCACCCGGGACACCTTTGTGTTCCTTCAAGCGAGCGTGCCAAGATGATATGGGAAGCACACTACAGTCGATTCGCTAGTCATTTCGGGGTCGAGAAAATATTAGCAATACTACAGAAGTATTTCTATAAGCACATCAAATCCTACACTGCATGTGCCATTGCCAAACCGACCATCAAGAAGCAAGGCCTATATACTCCACTACCTACCCCTAGTCGACCTTGGGAATCCATCTCCATGGATTACATGTCGGGCCTGCCCTCTACTAAGAATGGAAATGACTGTGTTTTCGTGGTCGTTGACAGATTCTCGAAGATGGCCATTATGGCGGCCTGTAAGAAGAATATCACAGCAGAAGCTACTGCTAAACTCTTCTTTGAACGAGTATGGGTGCACTTTGGGATCCCACAGTCTATCATATCAGATCGAGATAGCAGGTTCCTCAGCACATTTTGGTCCAGCCTCTCGTCAATGATGGACACAAAGCTCACCAAGTCCACAGCTTTCCATCCCCAAACAGATGGCCAGACAGAGGTCGTCAACAGAATGATTGTACACATTCTGCGCATGTACAATTCAAAGCATCCACGCACATGGGACGAGAGCCTCCCTTATGTACAACATAGTTATACTCGGGCTCTCCACAGTTCAATCGGCCATAGCCCCTTTCAGGTGGGCTTGGGATTCCAGCCACTATGTCCCATTGACGTAGCCATGCCATTTGCAGCTGCTCAGGCCAATTCAGCTCATGTCCAGTCTGAAGTTGACAAAGCAAGTAGCTTCATCGAGCGCATTCAACACATCCGCCAACAAGTTCATGATATATTGGACAGAGCCAATGCGAAGTACAAGCAGCGCCATGATCAACACCGGGTGCCACACAACTTCCAGGTGGGCGACAAAGTATGGCTGCATTTGCAGAAGGAGCGCCTCACTGGACCTCACCACAAGCTTCGCCCGCTCCGATACGGGTCGTACACCATCACCAAGGCCGTAGGGAACAATGCTTTCGAGCTTAGTATTCCACCATTCCTTGGTCTGCACCCAGTCTTCAATGTGGATCGCCTTCGTCCTTACTTCCCACCTCTATTGGACACTTCGGACATTGCAGAACAACTCACACCAACAGAGTTAAACCCAGACTGCATGGAACAGGCCACCACAGATTGTATCATGGACATGCAAATTAAGAACACTCGCCAACAGAGGATCCAACTGTATCGGGTTGTCAAAGCTGGCCAACTCCTGCACCAAGGGAAGTGGTTCACCAGGGACCAAGTTCAGCAGAAATTTCCTCATCTCATAGAGGAACTTAACGCAATGGGGACCATTGCTTCCTAAGGGGGGAGGAATGATCCAGGTGGATATTGGTGGCCACCCACCTATTCCACTTGGCCCCCCACCATTGTCTCTTTCAGTTTTTCAGTTTCGGCATAACTTACTATTTTTAGCAATTTTTTGGGTCCTGAACTTCCGGAGCCGTTTTGAGGCCCTAAACGACGTTTTTTGTGTATCAAAGCCCAACGAATTTGATCATCAAATTCGTCCCGAAAGCTGTAGTCCTCGGATAGAGCTTTCTAATGATGTATCATGTGCGTCAAACGGAGATAGTATGCCAAAGTTACGTCCCTGGGAAGTTGAAACACCAATTTACCCAAACGGGGCCCATAGTTTTGGCGCTTCATCTCCTAGGGTTAGGTTTTTGGGATGTTTAGGGTTCTCTATTGTTTCTCAATAATAAATAGGCCCTCGAGCCTCATTGTAACTTAGTTCAGAGGCCTGTAGCCGCCACATCTCTTCTCAGAGATAGCTACCAGTGCCCTAGCTAGTTTTATTTCCATTCTGTCTGTAAGCAAATTTCAGTTCTTTGATATTAATGAAATGAAGTGTTATTTCCGCTGCATCTCTGTATTTATGGTTATGTGTTAATTCTGTTGTGTTCCTGCATAAATCCGGATCAGTTCGTCCCGACAGCTGTAGTCCTTGGATAGAGCTTTCTAATGATGTATCATATGCATCAAACGGAGATAGTATGCCAAAGTTACGTCCCTGGGAAGTTGAAACACCAATTTACCCAAACGGGGCCCATAGTTTTGGCGCTTCATCTCCTAGGGTTAGGTTTTGGGATGTTTAGGGTTCTCCATTGTTTCTCAATAATAAATAGGCCCTCGAGCCTCATTGTAATGTAGTTTAGAGGCTTGTAGCCGCCACATCTCTTCTCAGAGATAGCTACCAGTGCCCTAGCTAGTTTTATTTCCATTCTGTCTGTAAGCAAATTTCAGTTCTTTGATATTAATGAAATGAAGTGTTATTTCCGCTGCATCTCTGTATTTATGGTTATGTGTTTATTCTGTTGCGTTCCTGCATAAATCCGGATCATATAAAACCATATCGTGTCAGCTAGAGGGCTGCTAACTCCAGTGCGAAGTGTGATGCGAAAACCAGTTATTAAATCTGGTTTATAACTCCAAGGGGTCCGGGCATAAAAAAAAACAAACGAACAACGAAAAATCTCCGGTTACAATTTGAAACACGGATGAGATGTGCATATCTAAATTTTCCATATAGAATGGTCGGGTCCGAACTTCAACAAAATACAATCGGCCCATAACAAAAGTTTCGATCGCTGATGGTCTAATCAAACGTGATCAAACAAATAAACTCTGCCATATAGTCTGGATCGGTTCCGGTTATAACACAGTGTAATCAGGCCATAAAATAAAGTCCTCCTGATTCAATACTTGCGACTGTATATTATATTGCCACGTGGTTTGTGGACCCGCAGACCTCGGCTCAAAGTGGAGGGCGATTATATTTGTTGTAACTTGCGATTGCAGTAATACATCGCACCCTCCATCATCAACAACACACTACTGTGGGGACCACAGTGTACATAAAAAAATAAAATTCCCGCATTGATTCAAAACATAATATCTTTGTGTAAGGAAAAAAATAAAGTACTCTGTTTTTCCAAAAACAGAGACTATCCCTGAAATCACAAAAAGACTGTGTTATTCAAATAAAATAGACTGTGCCAATTCAACCGAGACTGAACTGACTATTCACTGCGTTTACAAAGCGACTGGAGGACATAAAACTGGAGATAAAATATAGAAAGTGGCTCTGCACAGCCACTGTTGAAAGTAACATTTCAACACTCCCCCTTACTTTCAATTGTTGGGTTATCAATCATACCTAGGCATTTTCTCAAAAATTCGAAACTCTTCTATCCTAATGGCTTGGTTAGAATGTCTGCAAATTTCTCCTGAGTTCTACAGTGTTCCAAAACAATTTCACCATTATTTACCATTTCTATGATGTAATGAAATTTTGTGTTAATGTGTTTCGTCCTCTTGTGAAACATAGAATTCTTAGATAACGCAATAGCTGAGCTATTGTCACAAAAAATCACAGTTCCCTTTGCTTGCTCTTGGCACAAAATTCTTAGCATCCTCCTCATTCAAGTTGCTTGACACACTACTCTTGTAGCTGCCACATATTCCGCTTCTGCTAAAGACAACGCTACAATGGGTTGTTTTTTAGAAGCCCATGAAATGGCTCCTGAAGCCATGTGAAAAACATAACCGGAAGTGCTATTCCGATCATATACACTTCCAGCCCAATCACTGTTAGTGTATCCAACTAAATCTGAACATTCTAAAGCAGTATATAAAATACCAAACCTTTTAGTACCTTTAACATACGTCAGAATTCTCTTCACTTCCTACCAATGTGCATCCTTTGGCTTCTCCATGAATCTGGAAATCAAACTAACAACATGAATTATGTCAGGCCTAGTTGCAGTCAAATACATGAGGCTGCCAACTATGCTCTTGTACAAGCTAGGATCAAAATCCTTGCCACTGTCCTCTTTGCTAAGTTTTAATCCCATCACTGTGGGAGTGATTGCTTCTTTTCTCTCCTGCATATTAAATATTTTCCAGCACTTCATTAACATATTTTTCCCGTGAGATAAAAACCTCATTTTCACCTTGTTCTACTTCTATTCCTAAGAAGTATTTCAACAAACCTGTGTCAATCATTTCAAATTATTCTTTCATGTCTATTTTAAAATTTCCAATAAGGTAATCATCATTACCTATGAAAATAACATCATCAACATATAAAACTACAATCAACATTTTACCATCTTTTTCTTTGATGTAGAGGGTTGGTTCTCCCTCACACTTTTGAGATCCATTTTACAGTAGATAGGAGTCTATTCTACTGTACCACGCTCTTGGCGCTTGCTTCAGCCCATAAAGAGTTTTCTTCAACTTGCACGCTTTGTGCTCTTGGCCTTTCTTTTCATAGCCAAGAGGTTTTTCAATGTAAACCTCCTCCATTAACACTCCATTTAGGAATGCTGACTTTACGTCCATTTGGTAAACTTTCCACTTGTTTTGTGCTGCTATGGACATCACTACTCTCACGGTTTCCGTTCTAGCAACTGGTGCGAAAGTTTCCTCATAATCTATCCCATGTTTCTGCTTATAACCCTTGACAACAAGTCTTGCCTTATGTCTCTCTAGTTTTCCTTTAGCATTACTCTTGGTCTTGTAGACCCATTTAACTCCAATGAAATCTTTACCTTTTGGGAGTTGAACCAAATCCCAAGTCTTGTTTCTTTTTATGGCATTAAGCTCCTCATCCATAGCTTCTATCCATTTATTATCCTTAATAGCTTCTTCAAAGTGGATAGGGTATTCAACATGACAATATAAAGCAAACAAAGAATTGATACCTTCATTTGTTGCCTCTTGTTCATAAATGTCATTCAAATTTCTGAACTTCTTACCTCTTTCATTAGGTGTACAAGTGCTTGAAGAAGCATTTGAATTTCCTCCTTGTGGTGTGCTTGGAGAAGCACTTTCATTTCTCCTCAAGGGTGTGCCTTGCTGCCCTTGTGTTGGTGCTGTTGTTTGGGGATGTATTTCAGCCAACTCATCATCATTTTGATCCTGAGATAAACAGTGTTTAACATTCACTGTTTTCTCTATGCTTCCATCCCAAGCTTCCTCCTCAATAAACTGAACATCTCTGCTCACAATAAAATTCTTGGTGGATGGGTTGCACAACTTGTAAGCCTTGGATTCCTCACTGTATCCAATGAAAATAAATTTCTCCGCCTTGCTGTCCAAATTCTTCCTTAACTGATCCGGTATGTGTGCATAAGCCACACATCCAGAAACCTTCATATGTGTGACACCTTTCTTTGTGCCACTCGATGCCTCTTCTGGCACTTTTTTCATAACTGCTTTTGTAGGGCACCTATTAAAAATGTACGCTGCACAATGTATAGCTTCAACCCAATAATCATTAGGCAAATGCTTTGCCTTTAACATACTCCTTACCATGTTCATTATGGTTCTATTCTTCCTTTCGGCAACTCCATTTTGCTACGGAGTATATCTGGCTGTAAACTGCTTATGAATACCATTTTCTCTACAAAAATGTAGAAAATCTTTAGAGATATACTCACCTCCTATATTAGTCGTTAGGAATTTGATATGCAGCCCACTTTGGTTCTCAAAAAGTGCTTTGAAATTGAAAAATATTTCAAACACTTCACTTTTTTTTTTCAAAAAGTAAACCCAAGTTTTTCTTGTAAAATCATCTATGAATGTTAACATGTAGTGGCTGCTAGCAAACGATGGAGTTTGCATCGGTCCACACAAATCTGAGTGGACAATCTCTAAGGATGTCTTTGCCCTTATGCTTTTCCCACAAGGAAAACTTTCTCTATGTTGTTTCCCCAAGATACAACCTTCACAAAGGCTGTTCGGTTTCTCTATCAATGGTAAACCTCTTACCATTCCTTTTCTATTCAACAAATTAATACCTCCAAAGTTGAGATGTCCAAATCTCAAATGCCACAACCAATTATCATCTTTTGGTTCGCTTTAGAAAGCTTCTTGTGCCACTGCTGCTATCTTTTCTTCATTTTTCAGATCTGCTCTCATTCTGAGAGGGAACATCTTGTTCCTTGTCATCTTCACTTCAGCAATACATTGTTTGATGGGTGGTTTGTCCATGATGGTACAAACATCATCCTCAAAAAAGGCATTGTACCCGTTTTGAACAAGTTGTCCAATACTTAAGAGGTTACACTTCATCCTGGAACATAATAGACATCTGCTATGGATTTCTTTGCACCTTTCGTTGTTAAAACATTTACATTTCCTTTTACCATAACATAAACTTTGCTATCAGTTCCTAGTGTGACTTGCGACTTCACACTCTCATCTAACATAGAAAACATTGCTATGTTTCCTGTCATATGGTTACTACAACCGGAGTCTAGAAACAATAAGTCTTCATTCTTTTCTTCAACCATATTATAAGCTAAAAACAAATTATCTTGGCTGATATTTTCTCTAGTGAAATTTTCACTAGTTCTATTTCCCATATCATGCTGCTTCTTTCTACATTCATTAGCATAATGTCCATATTTTTTACAATAGTGACATTGGACATTGGATTTATCATACCTTGTCATCATTTTCTTGACCTTTCACTGCTGCCTGCTGCTTTGTAGTTTTGCCTTGGCCTTGATGTGATTTGGATTGCCTACCCTTCATTGAGCATTTGTTGGGTGACACCTTCACCTCATTTTAGCTCTGCCTTTTCCTCTTTGTTTCTCGCATGCTCTCTTCCTCTTCACAGAGAATATTGGGTCTTAAAGGCATGTTTCATAGATAGGTTTTCACTCCCTACCTAATCTGCTCATGAGTCATCGATGATGCATGTATGGCTCATCCTTTAATTAGTGAAGATCCCTTAGTCTCCTCTATGGTGGTGACAATCACATCGAATCTTGGTGGAGCTCTCAAGGTTTTCCTAGCCTCTTGTCTTCAAGAGTCTCTCCATGAGATCTTATTTGTGTGACCATTCCAATCACATGAGTGAAGAATGAGTCAATAGTATCTGACTCTTTCATATAGAGAGTCTCAAAGTCTCTCCTCAACAATTGAAGTTTTGTTGTCTTCACTTTTTCCATGCTTTGATAGGCTGTCTTGAGAGTTTCCCATGCTTATTTGGATCTCTTGGCTGCTGCTATCCTCGGAAAAACACTCTCATGCACTGCTTGATACAATAAGAAGAGAGCTTTGGAGTCTTTCTTCTTATTTCTCTTTAGCAACTCTTTCTCTGCCTGAGTTAAATCATCAAACTCTTCTTCATCTACTAACTCTTCAAAGCCATCCTCAACAAATTCCCATAAGTCTTGGGAAGTAAATAAATCTCTCATAGTTATTGACGAGTAGTCATAATTTTTCTCGTTAAATTGTGGGAGGTGGATATTTCCAATACCCATGCTAGTGCTGGCTCTAGCCATTCTTGCACTCTTAACTATGATTCAAAAAACACTTGACTGTGTATTTAAAATAGTAGACTATTCTGCAACAGTAACACAATAAAATGTATAGAGAAATACCTTGAATTATATTTGGCTGAGTCTTCACACACCTGGAGAAGCTGCTGCAACAAAGAACTCCTTCCTTCAGCTTCTTTGATCTTCAAAGAGCATAGACTAGCTCTGATACCATGTTGGAATATTTGAAAATTCTAGAACAACAATGGAGAGAGTAATACTCTCCTCTAATAACACAGAGAAATAAAAATTTCACTCACAGGAGACAGAGTTTCCACTTGAAAAAAAAAAGCTATTTCATTAACTTCAAAACAAAACTATTACAAATCTGGACCGCTTCAAACGCAGTGCTCAGAACAGACTTCACTGTCTGTGCGAAACAAACACACTCTGTCTCACGAATTAACACTGTTGTGTTTTATTTTCACGCACTGTTGTGCAAATTACAAAACAATTACATCTTCTGTGTATTACCATACAAAATAGGCTCTCGGGCCTTTTGCTTTTATATATGTCGCGCATATGAAAATAAAACAGAAAACTATATTAAAAGACTTTAAACTTAAATGTTGATATGGCCCACATGAATTGGCGCATATAACATATTCAAACAAACCTTACAAACCTTTGTAATTCTCCGCCACCTCACTTCAAACAAAAATTTAACCAAAACATAATTAACCATTTCGCGTAACAAATCTGGGCTTGGTGACATCACAATCTGTGCATGCAATGGATTATTAAATTCATCATATAAAACCATATCGCGTCCGCCAGAGGGTTGCTGACGCTAGCGCGAAGTGTGATGCGAAAAACAGTTATTAAATCCGGTTTATAACTCCATTGGGGTCCAGGCATAAAACAAAACAAACGAACGACGAAAAATCTCCGATTGCGATTTGAAACGTGGATGCGATGAGCATATTTAAATCCGCCATATAGAATGGTCGGGTCCAGACTTAAACACAACACAATCGACTCATAACAAAAGTTTCGATCGTCGATGGTTTAATCGGACATGATCAAACAAATAAACTCTTCCATATAGTCTGGATCGGGTCTCGTTATAACACAGTGTAATCGGGCCATAAAATAAAGTCCTCCCGATTCAATACTTGCGACTGTATATTATATTGCCGCGTGATTTGTGGACTGTTCACTGCATTTAGAAAGCAGCTTGAGGACATAAAACTGGAAATAAAAAATAGAAAGTGGTTCTACACAGCCACTATTGAAAGTAACATTTCAACAAATGCTGTCTTGGCTTCGTGTTTCACAAAATTGTAAATACCCATCTTGCCAGATTTCCTGCCCATAAAATTCTCCTTATCTCAATGGATCGTCGTTCCATTGCCTCTGGATCCTTGAATTTCTTGTCTCTATTCGAATACCATTCTTGCTGTATGCCAATATTCCTCCGTCGTCTTTGGTTGATTTACAAATTGCAGCGAGCAGAGCAGATGAAAATGAATGATTTCTAGAACGATGAGGATGGTCATTTTGGCGATGGAGTCGCTGTCTGTTGTTGTGAGAATAATAATCCATTCGACGAGAATCCCAGTTCTCCATGAACTCAAAACCCTAGCAGAATACACAAGTATTTGAAGAAAGAATTAGGTCACCAGATATTTCACATACAGGATCTTCTTAAGATCTTCAAACCCATTAGCCGCTGTCCTGAACATTCAATTTACATAAAATATGTGGATTGCCTCCTTCAAACTATTCAAAATCACCAAGGAAAACAACCAATATATTAAACAATGGATTTAGAATTTTCTCGAAGACATGCTCCCCTCATGTTGCTTCAGTGTTGAGGATTCGAGAGATGCAAATTTGTAGCCTGAGATTCCATAAAATTTTCTGTCTGCCATTTCCATAATTTTGTGGAGCATCCAAACAGACAAACAGACAGTGGCATGGATGACTTACCGGCGCTGTGTACCGACTAACCAATCCATGCAATTCCTATTTATAAAAATATGTGGATGGATCAGACTTGATCAAACATGGGATGCAGATATCAAGGACAAAACATAGAAAAAACGTCTCAGTGTTGAATTTTTTTTGCCCCCATTGTTACCCAGGGCCACGCGCACTGAAGCAATTGTCAAAACCCATGTCTACATTGCGATTGGTTGTTAATTATGCGAGTGTTGAACGAAAGAGCCTATGTATGACATGGCCACTAGTTGGGAATTATGGGATTGGTTGTTAACGCGCGCAAATGTTGAACGAAAGCAACTGCAAGTATCACGTTCCCATTAGTTGTGAATTATGGAGCCATGGATGAAGTGGTGGAACAAATCTCACTTCTTTCTTTTCTCTTTTTAAGCTTTGGACAATGACCTTTAACTGCTTTCAATAATCTAAATTTCTTTAAAATCCAAAAACCCAATAAAAGTAAAAAAGAAAGTACTTAACCTTGTCGACGATATATATATATATATAAAAGTTTGGACGGAACTTTAAGTGTTTTCAATAATCTAAATTTCTTAAAAAAATAGAATAAAAGTAAAAAAGAAAGTACATAACATTGTGAATGATTTGGGACTTTTTAAAAACATATTCTAAAGAAATGGTATTTTTTACAATATTTGATTTTTAAAATTTTGAGTTTAAATTGATTAATATATATATATATTGAGTGTTTGGAGATTTTTAGGGTATTCAATTTATTTATGCCTTCAAAAATGTATTTTAAATAATAACAAAATCAAAATTGTATTGTTGGATTTTCTGAATTCAAGTGAAAAAAGCTATTTCATCTATAAATTAGACTAAATTTTTTTTTTTTTAATGATTTAACTATTCTTTTGTAATGTTGGAGGTTTTTTTAGTATATTATTATGTCTAATTTGTCCAAAATTTAATAAAAAAATTGTGAAATCACAAATTTAAAGTTGTGAACTTTTCACAATTCATGTGTCAGTGGATAAATTTTTCAATAAGTTAAATACATATATAGAGTCAAAAACCAATTTTAAACAACAAAAATCAATATTTAACCCAAAAAAATATGTTCACCCTAATATATTATAATATTTATTCTTTGATAACTCAAAAAAGAAAAAAATCAATCTCATATTTCCTGTGATAGATGGTCTATTCGAACAATTACCCCTGTAACTTCTAAATTTAACATGGATTTACAAAATTCCTTGCCAGATTTTCTTAAAATCTTACCAAAATTTCCATAATTTTCAAAACAAAAAAACAGTATAATTAGACTAAGACAATTTCTATATACAAGTTTCCACATTACTTCACTTCACAACTTCTAAATTTCTATCTACAAGTTTCTACAATACTTCACTTTACAACTATTGCCCAGCCAAAGATAACATCTTGTAATTTGAAATATATAATATTAATTAATTTTAATGCCATATATAAAACTGAATGTAAAGTTGTATGCACTAAGTCAAATGTGTAAAAATTTATTGTATCTAATGATGTAAAGAGTTCACACCAACATTTTGTAATATTGAATATATTAGCCTGATAAAGAGCGAAATCTAAGCTTTTATAATGTGTACAAAGTGAGGTGTAAGACTTTTTATTAAGATAAGTATTTCTCGAGTACATAAGGAAGGGAGAAAAATGTATATTATGTAGTTAATAATAGATTGATAAAAGTATTTAGGTTTATTAGTGTGTTATCTCAGAAACAATATTGATGGTGGTACTTTTGATTTTTTTAATTAACATATTACTAATTTTGCTTATATTTATAAATAAAGTGTTACTAGTAGAAAAAACAAAATATTTAAAAAATGTATTTGCTAACGTGAATGGTGAATGATATTAGGATAAGTGTATTCTTTTGTGGTAAAATTTAGGGTTTGTAAATTTCTTAATTTTTAGTTTAAGATGATGACTTTTTTTTAGTGATTTTTTTAGTTTATTTTTGGATCTCATCATAACACAATAGAATTTCTTAATAACTTTCTAAGAGCTTTACCAAGACTTTGCCCATGAGTTTTCTAGAGCTTCATCAAAACATTTCTCATGAGTTTGTGAGAGATTCACCAAGACTTTGCCTATAGTAATTTGTAGTTACCAATACATTTTTATTGTCTACATATATCTAATATCTTAGACCCCAATATTTTGTATTCCTCTCTAATATCTTTCTTGAATTTAGAATGGGTGAATTACAAGAGAATCATGTTCTACCACACATGTTATTCTAGAATGAAAAAGAGGATGTTAAACTCGTCATATCTATGACCCAAGCATGACCTAGAGTGATAAGATATATCATTGTCAATATATATTATCTTTTAACTAAAATTTATAGTTATTAATCCTTCCATGCCCAATGACTATAGCACTAGCCTCATGGTCAAAGTCTCTTGACTTTCGAGTATTTTGGAGATTTTTATGTTACTTTATCCAAAGCTTTGGGAAAATTTTGAATATTCTTATTTTTTGTAAATTAAAAAATAATTTACTAATTCCAGGAAATAATATTTCTAATTTTCCATTGGTTGAGGAGCCTTGATGTGACATAATTCCCTTGATGGAGCATTGTTTATTTTCAGTATTTGTCAGCGACTAACAAATCATTTTAAAAAATAAAATAAAAACTGCTAATTTTGTAATTGGTCATCATGTTGGTGAGTACTCTAACATTGACATTGACACAATATGATGATCAGGTCCTTTACATGAACAAGGGGTGTGTTTGGGGGGGGGGGGCTGAGGGAGCATTTCATTGGTGAGTAATCTGACATTGAAATTGATACTGACTCTAATCCTAGTGCATTTAAATTTTATTTCATTTTAAATTTTTGTACATTTAGTTGTGCAGAAGATCAGGTAAATGGAGAATTAAATCTATGTGGAATAAAGGATGTGTGGAAGAATGAGGGTGTAGAGGAATACATTTCCCCTTTACACATTTATGTCACATATCTCTCAACGCTACATATCAATAAATTAATTACCGGTTTTGGCTTATTTGATTATCAAATATCAAATGATGTGCCTTTTTAATGTGTGCGAGGAAGAAGTGTTGTGCAAAATAATGGGTTTGTGGAGGAAGGAACATAAATGTTCTTGTGCAAAATTCTATATCTACAAATACATTTAAATTAAAGTTTGTCTTATTAAACTTTTGCAGCATGAAATTTTTGGTTTAGCTCATTTTATTTGATATTGGGATGTAAAGGTACATCGACACTAACAAAGGTACTTCTAGCACATTTTCCATTTACTTCATTTTAAAATTTTATATATTCAGTTGTGTGGAAGAACATGTACATGGAACCATTAATCTGTGTGGAATGAAGGATGTGAAAAATAGGGGGCATGTGCAGGAGAATGGGGGTGCAGAGGGATCTTTCTTCCATAGACATCAAAGTATTTTAACTTTAAGAATACACTTAGTGTCCAATATTATGAAGTATCTTTTTAAAATTTTACATAGAAACTTAGTATCCCATATTAAATGAAGTGTCTTTTTAATGCATGTGAGAAAGGAGTATTGTGTGAGAGAATGGTTCTGCAAAGCAAGGAACAAAAATTTTCATTCGTAATGTTCTACGTCTCTACATACATTTTCCCTTTTCACACTTCTTCCATATACCTCTAAATAGTAGATATTAATCAATTAAGTAGTATTTTTGGGTTTTTACATGTATATCTCCATTACTATGTGTTATGAAACCATCTCCAAAAATAGAAGAAAAGAGATATCAATGCCTTATAAATAAGCCACTTAAAGGGGGAAACCTCCTTTACATTACATAAATGAACAATTCTTGGATGATACAAATGAAAAAACCTCCTTTCTATAGATAGGACTCCATGAGGTCAGAATATAATCCTAGTCGACCTAACAATAATAATGTAAGGACATAATAATAAAAATATGGAGGTTACAGGGGTACAAAAATAACAATAAGGGGGCTACACTAAAAACAATAAGGGACTACCCTAGTAATATAGGGACCTAACATGCCCCTCCCCTTCCAAAGAGTGTTGTCCTCAACGCTTGAGTAATCCTAGCGCATTTAACTTTTATTTCATTTTAAATTTTTATACATTTAGTTGTGTATAAGAACACGTAAATGGAGAATTAAATCTATGTGGAATAAAGGAGGTGTGGAAGAGGGGGATGTGTGGAAGAACGAGGGTGTAGAGGAATACATTTCGCCTTTGCACATTTATATCACATATCTCTCAACGCTACATATCAATGAATTAATTAGCGGTTTTGGCTTATTTGATTATCAAATATCAAATGATGTGCCTTTTTAATGTATGCGAGGAAGAAGTGTTGTGCAAAATAATGGGTTTGTGGAGGAAGGAACATAAATTTTCTTGTGCAAAATTATGTATCTACACATACATTTAAATTAAAGTTTGTCTTATTAAAGTTTGGGGCATGAAATTTTTGGTTTAGCTCATTTTATTTGATATTGGGATGCAAAGGTACATCGACACTAACAAAGGTACTTCTAGCGCATTTTCCCCTTACTTCATTTTAAAATTTTATACATTCAGTTGTGTGGAAGAATAGGTGCATGGAACCATTAATCTGTGTGGAATGAAGGATGTGCAGAATAGGGGGCATGTGCAAGAGAATGGGGGTGCAGAGAGATCTTTCTTCCATATACATCAAAGTATTTTAACTTTAAGAATACACTTAGCATCCAATATTATGAAGTATATTTTTAAAATTTTACGTAGAAACTTAGTATCCCATATTAAATGAAGTGTCTTTTTAATGCATGTGAGAAAGAAGTGTAGTGCGAGAGAATGATTATGCAGATCAAGGAACACAAATTTTCATTCGCAATGTTCTACATCTCTACATACATTTTCCCTCTGCACACTTCTTCCATATACCTCCCAATAGTAGATATTAATCAATTAAGTAGTGTTTTTGGGTTTTTATGTGTATATCTCCATTACTATGTGTTATGAAACCATCTCCAAAAATAGAAGAAAATAGATATCAATGCCTTATAAATAAGCCACTTAAAGAGGGAAACCTCCTTTACATTACATAAATGAACAATTATTGGATGATACAAACGAAAAAAACTTATTTCTATATATAGGACTCCATGAGGTCACAATATAATCTTAGTCGACCTAACAATAATAATGTAAGGACATAATAATAACAATATGGGGATTACAGTGGTACAAAAATAACAATAAGGGGGCTACACTAATAATAATAAGGGACTACCCTAGTAATATAGGGACCTAACATGCCCTTCACCTTCAAAAAAATTTTGTCCTCAACGCTTGAGTAGCATTAGATGATTCTGTATAAAATTCTCATCCTCCCATATTGAATCTTCACTGGGTAAGTTCTTCCACTTTATGAGATACTTTGAAATTGATTGATTTCGTAGCTGTTGAGTTCTTGTTTCCGTGACTACTTTAGGTTCCAATATGGATTTTCCTTCCTCGTTGAGTTCTGGCAATATTGTTTGAACTGGAAGTTTATCACCTATAACCTTCTTTAATCATGAAACATGGAAAACTGGATGCACTTGAGAAGAAGCAGGAAGCTCCAATTTGTATGCCATAATACCAATCTTTTGCAACACCTTGTAAGGACCATAGTACTTTGGCGATAATTTATTATCCTTCTTAGCTTGCTTGAGGGAAATTTATTTGTATTGTTGTAGCCGTAAAATTACCCATTATCCTACATCAAAAATTTTCTCGATGTGATGTTGATCTACCTTTTGTTTCATTCAATTTTGTGCCAAATTTAGGTTATCCTTTACAAGTTGGAGAATTTGTTGTTGATGCTCGATGTGATCTTCCACTGCTTTAACCTTATAATTTTCTCTTAAATATGATGTGATGGACGATGGATGATATCCATAAAGTGCCATAAATTGGGGTCATTTTTACTGCAGTATGGAAGGAAGTGCTATACCACCATTCAACCAGAGGTAACCACTTGACCCATTGTGTTTTTTTATCAGATACAAAACAAGGAAGATATCCTTCCAAACATTTTTTCACTGTCTCAATTTTCCCATTAGATTGAGGATAATAAGATGAGTTATGAACTAGTTGAGTACCCAAAAAATAAAATAATTTTGTCCAAAATTTTCCAGTAAAAATGGGATCTCTATCGCTTACAATAATCTTTGGGTTTCCATGTAGCTTTTGAATTGTTTCCATAAATGTCGTAGAAAATGTACTCGCTTTAAATGGATGAGATAAAGGGCAAAAGTGTGCATACTTTGTAATTCTATCAATTACCACCATCATGACACTCTTTCCTTCAAAATTACGTAAATTTGTGATAAAATCCATTGAAATATCCTCGCAACGTTGAATTGGAATGGATGAAGGTTGTAGAAGACACAAGGTCTTAATTGCCTCAACTTTATTTTGCAGGAAAACCAAACATTCTGCCACAAACTTTTGAATATCAAATTTAAGCCCATCCCAGAAAAATTCTTTATTCACCTCGTGGTAAGTTTTTAAGAATCCTAAGTGTCCTCCTTAGGGAGATGTGCGCAATTCCAAAAGAATCTTTTGTTTTAGTTGGGAATTCTTACAAAGATATAAGCGATCTTTGTACCATAAGGAATCATTTTTCCAAATAAATGTATCATATGTACTAGGATATTGCTGCAACGTTTGAATGAGTGTCCACACTTCTTCATCCTTCTTCCATTCATCCTTTGCTTCAGTTATCCAATCTGGTTGGATAATATAAATGACACATAGAAATTCTTCCACCTCTTTATCCTTTTTTGAGAGTGCATCTACAAAATAATTTAGCTTCCCTTTTTTGTAGATGATTTCAAAGTCACAACCCAACATCTTTGTGATCCATTTTTGCTACCATTCTAAAGATAGTCTTTGTTCCAAAAAGTAGTTAAGACTATCCTGATCATTTTTTACCTTGAAGTGTCTTCCCATTAGGTAATTTCACCATTTCTTTAGTGCATGTACTATTGCCAACATTTCCTTCTCATAAATAGATTTATGTTAATACTTTCCTTTGATTGGACAACTTTCAAAAGCAATGGGTCTTCATTCTTGCATTAAAACCAAACCAATTACATTTCTTGAGGCATGACATTCCATAATAAATGTTTTTGTGAATTTTGTCATAGCTAAGACCGGTGCTAGCCACATTTCCTCTTTAAGATTCTAAAAGGCCTTAGTTGCTTCAGGAGTCCATGAAAGCACATCTTTCTTCAATAATGTTGTTAGACGTGATGTTATTCTTCCATAATTCTTAACAAACTTGCGATAATACCCTGTTAACCTGAGAAATCCTTGCAACTTATTTATGGTTGTGGGGACTTTCCATTCCTTAATGCCTTTAATTTTTTTAGGGTCTACCTTAACATACTTGTGAGATACATTATGACCCAGATATTTCATCTCTCGTACTCCAAAGAAATGTTTGGAAGTTTTTTTATATAATTGTTTCTCTTCCAATATTTTGAGCACCTTGTCAACTTGTTGAACATGATCCTTCCAAGACCTGTTGTATATTAGTATATCATCAAAAAATACTAACACAAATTTTCAAAGGAAGGGTTTTAAAATGGAATTCATCAACCCTTAAATTTTGTATCTACACATACATTTTCACACACTACATATTAATTAATTAATTAATTAATGGTTTTGTCTTATTGAACTTTGTAGCATGAAAAGTTTGGGTTACATGTCAACTATTATTTCTACATAGTATGTCCCCACTACTATTTCCAAGTGCAGTCATTTTATTTGAGCTTCCAAAATACTAAGTGCATTTGTGATTTCACATTTGTCAACTAAATAGTTATTATCTGATATTTAATGAAGTTTATTTGTAATTCATCTCAGGAAGAAGTGTTCTACGGAAAATTAATAAAAAATTTCATCCGCAATGTTATTACTTTTGCATAAATTTCCTTTATGAACACTTATTCCACACAGGGCATGAAAATTTTGGTTTTTCATGCATATCACTTGTGAATTAAGGGTGGGTGATTAAATTTCCACCATACTATGTCAATGTGGACTCATTTTATTTGAACTCGGGATGGAAAAGAAGTCTGGAAAAAATCCTTTGTGGATGATCCAATGTACGATTTTCAAAAATATGTTCAATGGCTCTGATCATTTTACTGTAGTTAGTGGCTGATATCCAGCACGAGGTCCCTCTTCTAATTTTAATCAAATTTTCATGTCACAGATTAGCGTATATTAATATGTAATATTGTTGATAATTAATTCATTGTTATTGATGTGCAATCAGGACATCATAAGAGTGCTTAATAGCTTTTAATTTGATAACTTGTTTCTTTGTACATGCTTTCTGAATATTAAGTGCATTTGTGTTTTCACATTTGTTAATTAAACACTTATCATCCAAAATCAAATGAAGCATATATTTATTGTGTTTGATGAATAAGTGGTTTGTAGGAGAACTGGTGTGGAGAGTGAGGAAAATAGGCATGTGTTCATCTTTCAGACACTTCTTTCGTGCACCTCCCTTCTGCACAATTGTACATATGAGAAGTTCGGTTTGCATGGATATCGGGTGTGAAATAAGGGTGTGTGATTAAATGTGCCCATTACGATGTCAATGTGGGCTTATTCTTATTAGTATTAGGATGAAATTTGGTGTGGGTTAAACCATGTATGTTTCAATCTTGAACTGTGTATGTGGATTTGGATGTTTGTTGTATTCTATTAGCTTATTTAGTTGGGGAAATAGTATAAAAATGAATTTGATGTATCAATTTGCTAAATAAATGTCGAAGAGACTCAAATTTATCATTAACATTTTTTATTTTGATTTCTTGGTAAGTGTCGAAGTGGGGCATGTATGAGAGACTATTTATTGCCCCATTTCCACATGCCTGCACACATTTCTCCTTCGTAGACTTCTTTTACAAATTTCCATTCCACACAAAATTTGTAAACATTAATCTTCATGTTATTTTAAATGGATATTGTGATCACAATATATGAGTAGTTAGAATAGTGTAGGGAGAAGATAATTAAATTTTTAAAAGTTTAACGTGTTTGTAGTTGCATTCTACAGGTGTTTATCATGAACTTTTTGGCATGCTTGTTGCCAATGCATTTTTTATTAGTTCTCGAGGGGGATTGTTTATTAAAAATGGTTTTGTGCAATGTGATTTGGTAAATGTTATTCTAGGTTATCATTTTTCTAGTTATCAGAATAAGTAGTGAGTAGTGCTCTCCTAAGTGTTGAGTGCTTTGGTTTATTAGCTTAAGGAATATGGAAAGAAGTTGATTTTGAAAACAAGGGAGGATTCTACGACATATTTCATAGGTATGTTTTGATTCCTTTTTTGTCAATGCGAGTTCTTAAAGAAATTTTTGGTACCTTTGTTTCGAATCAATGTGTTTAAATAATTTCCACAGTATATGTAGAGCTAATAAGGGTTGACGAGATCCACGACTTATTTTGTTACAATTGAATTCCAAATATAGTTTTCATTTATGTATAGCTATATCCTGTTGTTAATTTTCATGATTTTTATTTATTCCAAATTTCTTGTCTCATAAATATTGGAGTTGCATAGATAATTAACTGGTGAATCCAAAAATAATTAATTTCTTGGAGACTGATTACTAACTGAATAGCAATATAATCAATAGTCCTATAGAAAAAATCCAGTATGTTCATTTTTTAAAGAGTATTTGTGTTGTTCATATCCAGTAGCGGTGGATCATAGTGAATTTAAAACATGTTTGAAATGCTATTTCTAAGGAATCAATGGAGAATAATTTGTTTGCCATAAAAAGGTAACACACAGATGCAATCCTATTTGACTATGATCTATTCCATTTAAATGATTTTTCATACTATAGGATATTTCATATTTGATGTTATATGAATTATATTGCACTTTGGATACATCTATATAGAATTATGGGAAGAAATGATCAAACGTTTCGTAAATGTTTTAGATCGACAAAACGCTCGAGTAGTATTATCTTATTGAAATGAATTGAAAATCGATACATTGATACATATGTATGGTATAAATAGCCAGAATGATTATTTGGAAAAGATGACAAAAATATCTTCAACTTCTATAATTGTGGAAGAACAAGGAATATCGTGGGAAATATTCTATATATATTGGTTATCAAATTGGATAAAAATTATGATAAGAGTTTGGTCAAAGACAAGAATGAAAATCCATCTGCATTTTAACTCAAATGTATGCAAATAAAGTTAAGAAATATTATTCCATGAAGAAAATTTAATCGTTATACTTTTTTAGCCGCTATTGTGCAAGAAAAAAGGTTTGATACGTTCTAATTCTGAACATATGATGAATATATAAAAATATGAAGAAATGAGACATAGATGGATGCAAATAGAGGAAATGATGAGGATACATGGGTTTGATAGATTGTTTGGTTTCAAGAGTATTTACAGTGAAATTATTTTTGGAACGATATGTCAATTGACATAAAATGAATACGATGTGGCCTATTTATAATGCATAATTGCACAAACTTCCTATAACGAAATTATGCATAATCATTTGTTCGCATTAAACTGCGTATAAAAATACATGAAAAAAAATGCAACCATGCAACTCTCTGGAATAGTATATTGGCAAGGATACATTATACAATTAGCAGTGCCATATGGAAAATGGAATATATATGGCGACCCTTTTGTTTATTGTTGGATACACTATATATTGAATATATACGTTGATTGTTGTGGACGAATTTTGCTCATTCAATAAGGACGCAACAATATTTCATGTTATGAAATTTCAAATGAGTATAAATCATTTGTATTTTGAACATCTTAAATAAATATTACAAGAGAAAGATATTTTATGTGGTATTGAAGTAGTTAAATATATCAATATATAGAAGAATCATGTGAGAACATTATCGGGATAATATGAACGATTTTAAAGGCATGAACATAGATGAAGATAGCATGGCACTCAGTATGTATGTTGTCAATGCAAACAAGAGATGATGGTTATCATTGCATCAACTCAAAAAACATATAAGTAATAGGGACATTGTCGAACCAAGTCTAGTTAGAAAACATCGAAGAAATCACATTTTCCTATGAATATAAATAATTTATATTTTTATCCTTTGAAAGAAATAGAAAGAGGGAAAAAAAAAATTATGTGATGTTCAAATAGTGAACGAAAAGAAATATCTAGTAGAACCCTACACAAAATAATGGGCAAAAATATGAATGGATTTAAAAACATGAATGTAGATGAAGATGTCATGGAACTTAATACCAAGCTTATCAATGGAGCCAGGAGATCGCACTTATCATTGCATCAAATCATAAAACATATAAGAAAAAATGACGTTGTTGAAACAAATCTAATTGAGAAATCATGAAAATGATCAAAATCAAGACAAAATATGATATCTTCAAATAAACATAAGGAATGGTTACAAATATTTGATTATACATTCAAAACATTATTTGAACAACAGTATTTACAAAATAATATAGGATGTACCTATTTATGATTGTGTGATATGAAATCAAACTTGGTTTAAAAAGGATTTCATAGTTACAAAATTAACCACTATGCTAAAGAATAGGCGTGTATGAAAAAAATGCAAGAAAACGTTAAACAATGAAAAAGTTATCAAATTTGCAGTTCGAGAGAAAATTGGGAACAATAAAAAAGTATATGTCATGAAAGAATTTTATGAAATTGAATAAATACTAATATATCTAAGATTATCATTTTTGCAAATACATGAACTTAGGCAATGTTTTAGAAAGATACAATTTTCATTGACCGACAAACTAATCAATGTAACTACTAACACATCTTGAGTCTAAATTGAATCTAGTATAGTGTTTGTTGAAATTAAAAGGTATTTAGTGCTTAAAATCATATTTGTTGTTCGGAAAATACTTCTTCATAAAGTGATGAGGAATTGATATGGTTGTTTAAAATTAATTTTAATAAACTAGAGAATGTCAAAATAAACAAATACTAGAAAAAAGTCTTTGATCAGAACAAGGATGCATATGCATGTGAGATAGATATAAAAATCAATTATAATAATGATGACTATGATGAAGAATCAGTCACAAAATCAATATTACATGGATTTAGTGATTCATATAGCATTTATTATTTTCAAAAATAATCTAATAAACATTTCTCCTAGTGAAGGATATAGGCCTTTGGGAATATTCAAAGATAGATATTTGGAAGAGATGGGTTTTTTGACATTTGTTTACAAGAAAAAATAACTAGACAATGTTACTAAAACCTTTATATACCATGATATTGTGCTGTGGGAAATTATTCATTAATATCAAGAATTTTTGTATCATATAATGAATGTTTTTTACAAAACAATACAAATTTGTAGAAATTATGATGTATATTTGCAACTGCTCGTGAAATTTTAATCAAAATCACAAGACACAAACCTATTCTACTGATTAGAGAAATTTAAATCACAGTTTAGAACATGAATCACAAACATACAATGTGAAATAACCCACATGAACACTATATTTTTTCCGAATAAAGAAATCTAATAAAAACCCTAATGCCTCCTTGCACTAATATGATTAATAGAGATGTATTACAATTGCTTTGATCAACTCAGCACAACATGCAAGTGAATAACCTATCTCTCTACTCACTAAGAAGCTCTGACCAAAACTAAGTAAATCGTTCCCTCTTCTTGAGCCCCTATTTCCTTGCGTAACTCCTAACGAAATTAGGCCCATATTGTTTTAGAATTTCCTCCAAAATTCTTGCGCAATTTCCAAGTTTGATCATCTCACTTCATGCAACACCTATACATTCTAGGCTACTCTACATTTGATGTTACACTGCCTTGGAATCTCCACCAAAGTTGGGTAAATAAAATTATGTAGATAGTTTTGGCTAATTTATCAGTTAACTGGATGATCATTGAGTTTGACTGAAGTCACACTCCACAAATGACCTTCCACTAGTTCGTCCAATAGTTAGAACTTATTTAACTAAAAACAACTTGAAATAATTGACCTTGATTGCTACAAATTATTAATCACAAATTCTTAAATGAACACTAACTCCTCCAACTCAAATTTACTAAGATAAATGAGTGACAAGAGCCATGTCAACTAAGATAAATGCATCCAAGTTGTCTACTGATGTGGAGATTTGAATTTTCACAATTTAATCAAGGAAAAATCAAATTGAGAATTTCTTGTTGCATTTTTCAATGCTCACTCTCAGTAAAAAAGTGTTTATTTGGGTAGCATTTGATGTTCTCAAGTCTTAAAATTTGTAGGGAAGCTTAGACACATGTATTCCATAGAACCCAAAAACCGTTTGTAAAAATTCCACTGAGAATGAGATTTATTAAAATAGTTAATTATTTTTAAAGGGATCCTAAGTATAAACTTAGGAAAATAAAATAGTTAATGGCTATTAATAAAACATAGTGTGATCCCGGATGCGGATGACATCCGGGCTTGATGGGACGCCTATCCCAAGATGAATCCCGATGGTCGTGGCGTGGGGTGGCCATATGGCCACCCACAGTGGAATTTATTCCGTCATTACTTCCACCACCCTGCACTCCATCTGCGCCTTCAATTCGCTTTGCCACCACTCTAATCATACCCTCTAGCTCTTAATGTATTTCGACTTCAGTTTCTTGAATGGCAAACATTCTGTTTTGAGGACCATAGCTCCGCAGAGAAGCTCTTTCCCTCCCGCATGCGCCGAGCCAAGCGCTCGAACACATACTGGCAGGCGCTATTTTCTCTTCTGTTGTCTTGAAACGATTCCAGAGTTCCAATTCTCTCAGAGCAATATATGCTGCTCGAATTCCCTGCCCTGTATCTAGCCCACCTCGCCGAGACCCTCTGCGCAGCATCACTCACGACCGTCCCCCATGCGACGATGTGTGCGCCTCTCTGCCACCATGCCCAAGCTTTGTCATAGAACGCGATGTCGATGTGGGAGCAGCCGTGGCTTAGCCATTCGATCTCGGTCCTCCCCCAGCTCTAAATCCACTTCTGAGGACTTCTCGTGTGACCATGTCCCAGAAACTCCAAGTTGAAGAGGTAGAAATCACTCCGGTGAGCAGGCTCACTCCTTCCTGAGCTCTCCGCCTCCCCGTGTGCCTTCTCCTCCTGCGCCTCCCCTTGCGCCTCCTACTATCCATTTCGTCGCCCCCCATTTTCCTTCTCTGCCTGCTTGCTCCCCCCTCCGCCAGTCCTCATAACGAGTGAAGCTTCACTTTGACTGCATGATGAATAGGCCTGTCATTACAGCCTATATCATTCTCACCATCAGGGAGGAGCCCACCTGCCCCAACCCCCCTTCTATCATTGTCCCCCGCCCCTCTTCTGCTCCCACCCCCATGCACACAGATGAAGCCAAGGATTCCATGGTGCAGCCGAAGAATTCCTGAGATGACAAGATCCAAGAACAGCTGAAGGAGAACATTGACAAAGTTGTCATGGCTTCCACTGCAGATGAAGAAGGAAGAAGCAAGGACTACCGTTGCAGAATCAAGGAGGAGCCTCCCTCTCGAGTCAGTGATAATTAGCCAGGACAGCCTACAATGGAACACGACTCCTTAGCCTAGGTTTCTTAGGCTGTTTTTTGTTTTCATGTTCAATTACCCTCTGCTGAAAGAGTAGATTTTCTTTTTACATGTCTTTTTGTTAGAATATCTCACTCTAATGCTGGTTTCCCCAGTGAGGGTGGCTAGACATATCACTCTGGGACTTGTTTCCCCTCAGTGGGTAGTCCAAACTCATGCTTCCTACGACTATCAAGCCATGCTCTTAGGCTCTCTCAGCTGAAGCAGTGGCACTTTTGTAATATTATGTGTTATATAAATAGATTTAGAATTATTCAAAAAAAAAAAAAAACATAGTGTGAATGTTCTAGAAAAAGCATAGGTCAAGACAAAAGTTAATCTTAGCTGTTGATTAGAGTTTTAATCTCGTTCATTGAAATTTCGATGAGAATATTATAAGAAGGAATTGAAGGTTCAGTTGGAAATCACATCGAGCTGTAGAAAGAACCCAAAGATCAAAATTATTTAGTGAGCAGTGTTCAAGGAAAAGATTGTTAGACATGATTATCATAGAGAGGGGCAGGGATAGTTTCCAGAATTAATAATTCTTCATCTGGAGAGTGCATAGAGTGAAGGAAGCAAAAGCCACAAATAGTTGTGCAGAGCTAGTGACACAGAAGTTACGCTGGGACTATGCAGATATACCGAGGGAGTTTCATTTCCTGTTAAGGAGATAACTGAGGGTTAGTGCCAGTTTCAGGAGGGTTTTTTTAGAGGGAGCTAGATTCCAGTTTCTAGCTAGCAGTGAGATCCAGCATGGGGATAGAAAGAAGATTCTGTTATGATGAAGAGACTATGTGGGTGACACATTCACTATGGAGAGGCAATGTAGAGCGGCGTGTGTCAGGTTCGGGTCAATGCTGGATTCCTGTGGCAAAGCAAGATTTTTCTCACGAGACTTTGTTTTCATATTTCTCTTTATGATTTGTTAGATTTGATAATCATAAATTTGTACTCAGTGAAATTACTACATAATATTCAAATTGTCAGTTGTTGCACCAATTTTCCCACATTGGTTTTTTCCAAGGATAATTGTCCAAAAATAATGATGTCCATGTGTGTATACTTGTGCTAGTATTTTTCCTTTCATTGGTTTCTGAAGAAATGCAGTGTATTTTATTTCGATATTTACCATAATATATGTTAAATAATGTGTTCAGTTAAATAAATAGAGGAAACTTAATCAGTTGTTGCAGTAGGATTCCAGATAGCGGAATTTTGACATGGTATCAGAGCAAAGAAAAGAGATCCGGAAGAGGTAGTACTGAGAAGAAGAGGGAGAATAATGCATAGGTAGTAATCCATATTCCTAAAAGGGTTTCAAAGTATAGTGTAGGAGGAGAAATTATCGAGGAAAATATCTCTCTAAGTGAGTTGACAAAGAGAAACATTTATGGATCAAAATTTACGAGTGATAGAGGGAGTTTCTAGAAGGTTCAGTGTAGAGATTCAGTAGGGATGTAGTGTTTTCTATAAAGAAAATGAAAAATACTACAGATAATTATGGAAAGGTTAGATGTTTTATCTTCTAGATTAGAAGAAGATTCTGCATTTTTTTCAAGTTCAACATCTCCAGGTATTTGGTACATTCATAGTGAGGCTTCAACTCATATGACTAGAGTACCAAAATATTTCTTGAGTTATCATGAAGAGTAGATGGAATTCCAAATCACTATGGGGAATAGAACAAAATGCACTCTAGCAGGGAGAGGCACCATAGTATTTCAGAAAAAATCAGGAACCAGCATGAGAGCCTGTTGTGTTATTCAACAACCCCCCATTATTTGTGTATAGATACCTTAGAAAATAATGAGGACCCCTTTTTATTTTTAAGTTAGAACAATAAAACACGTTATTTCTTGGAGGATAGAAAAATTATATTTGGAGGATTAGGTCATATCCCATTGGCTGAAGAACTTAAGTGGGAAACCCATATAAATCCCCTCATCACACATCGCATATCACATATGCAACAAGTACCTCATAAACCTTTCCACCTAAAATTTGTGATTCGATATAGCCAGAGGTGTAAAAGGCGCAAAGTCTTTCAAAGTTAAAGAAATGTGATAACAAAGGAAAATGCTCCCTCGCAAGCATTATTTCATAAGAGCCATTGGTGGGACCTGCTAACTGCCACATTAGACATCGAAAATCACAAATCTCATTTCCCTTTAGTACGATGTACCATGCCTTCTTGCAAAACTCTAAATGCAATATATTGCATTGCACTGCTGCCAACCCTCATCGCATTTCTATTTTCCCTCAATACATCCATACAATCGTTGATCTTGCAATTGTGATATGGATATCACATCACAAAACTTCCATCATTGTTACCCCTCAAACATTCTGATAGATTTATACCCTGATGAATGAGTTAAAGTATTATTTAAAGTGTAAAACCTTAATCGCATATCATAAAAATGAACGCATCACATGTTTTAAAGTAATTCTCCCAAAAAAAGTTGTGATCCGAGATTTTAATAAAATTCCAAGTGTCTAAGTAGGGCACGTGAACCCATATTTATCATAATTACTCAGCCATAATGGTATGAAAGTCTCATGTTCTAAAAATTGATTTTATGGCCGGTTAATTAATTTTTTAGGTTTGCTTGCATTCAAAAATTAATTCTCCATCATTTCAAATCTCATTGCTAATCTCTCCCGCATTGTTAGTATTGTTCTTCACTCATTGTTTTTCTTACTACATGCTAATACTGAAAAGCAACATTATTTTGAGATGTCAAAGGCTGCAAAGAATACAAATAAACCCATGGATTCTCCAAATCTATCTCCTCCCGCTTCAAAAGTAACAGAGATGCCACCATTATTCTTTGACACAAAATGTGCTCCAAAAAGTGGTTCTTCCTCATGGGAATCCATGTACAAGCTATTTGAGGATGAGAAACCTAGGATAATCAAAAGAATAGCTACCTTCGATGCCCCTTCAACTTCTGAAGCCACTATCATTGAAGTCGCTAACTCCTTTCTTCACAGAATTTCCACTCGCCCAAATATTCTTCCATATACAATATGGTAAAATGGATAATTGAATATATCAATATCTGTGACAGAAAATTTCTAACCCCAAGAGATATAGTGATAGGGTCTTTTAAGACTGATTTTTTAAAGAAAATGTATCATATACCTAACCCACAGAAGGTATATGACAAGAGTTTCCTAGATAAGTTTGCAAAGGAGAACAAGCTAAACTGAGACTCAATAAGGCAATGGAGGCACAACCCTAGAAAGCACAAACATGAAGATAATGGCATGTACTTTGTTTCCTCTCTGGTGCGTCCCTACTTCTACATTGATTCTATGATGTGTAGGATTTTTGGTTCCCATAATACAAATAAATTCTCAATTGAATGGATCCCTCTTATGGAATTTTTTTTAGACCCATATATTATGGATTGAAGCACCATTTTTTCAAACAATGTTACCTCATAAACCCTTGATTATAGAAGAACTACTATTTCACCTACAGGACAGTTCCCCCATTTTTTATGAGTGCTTATATTATGGAAACAATGTGTTTTACTACATATTTCCCGAACATGGGATGGAAACAACACCATTCAAGACCCTAAACTTATCCATGTATACCATAGTATCCTTTGGGAATCCAAGTATGAGACTAATTTCTACAAAATTTATCATGGAGTCATTTTGCCACTCTATCAAGATGTTTTTGGTGATAAATCTCCAATAGTGTCAAAATAAGCTTGAGAATATTTCATATCCATAACAAAATGGTTTTGGGAATAACTATTTACATATGTCAGATTTTATGGAAGTATTTCTAGACCCCATGTCCTACCATCATATGTACGAGACAAGCTTCTTGCAAGGGAAATTTCTTATGATACAGTTGGGAATGGGTTAACAAAAGATTTGAAAGAAGCGAAAAAATATTCCTGGCCTTCTTTCCCTATCCACTGTGGTGTTTACGCTATATACAACTTCAAACATGTTGGACTGGAAATCAATCATATCCAATGCTTAAAGCAATCTAATTTTCCCAGTAGACAGTTTGATCCTGATAAACCAACCCAAAATTGTACAGCTCAAGTAAATATCAGGAAATTCATTCATGAAAATGATGATTATGATGATTTATTTAAATATGTTGAGAACTATTTACAGGTTGAAAGATTAGCAAAAATATGTCTTAGCCCTGAACAACTTGCGTAGTTTAAAGAATACGGGAACAAAAGGTTGGAGAGTATTCCTCTCGACATCTTAAAGGTGTCTCAATATATTTCTAAAAAATAACAGAAGTTGGAACAACCTCCCAAGGATACTGAGGTCCTATTGGGGAAAAGGGAAGTTAAATCAACTCAAGAACATACTAGTAAGCTAGTATTCAGCTATGACTTGGATAAAGTTTGGGATCAATTTGACCAGCAACTTAAAGAACAACAAGTGCTAATAATAATTGATCCTCAAGAGAGAGTTAGCACACATAAGGAAAAAATTCAGAGACTTCTTATTATTGGGGCTACTGATAAGGCTATTAATATAGAGGGAATTGAATTCATCCCAGATTTCCCTTCATTTTGAATTTTATTAAAGATAGAATAAATCCCTCCTCTCGACATCTTTTATAGTCCCAAACATTAGGTTGTAATGATCAAACATATAAAGAGAAGGAGAGTTGATCAATCATAGGCCTTAGTCCTTGGCGATGTACACATGGGAGTAGTGTGGAAAGATCCAAAAGATGATCCATCTAAGGATCTAATGTGATTGACATAGTTTTCAGGTTCTTATGCAACTGCTACAATTGATAATGCAATAAAGGTTTAACAACTAATTAAATAAAAGTATGAAATAATCCTACAATTGGAACAATATTTTCTAATAGAGAAATAGAGTATTGATAATAAATTGAAGACACAAGTGTCACAACTTCAAAACATCTTATATCAACTGAAGTTACAACATCAATCTGACATCAATGTCAAAGATGCTCAAATTCATCAACTCTAGTTTACAGTGGAACATTTGAAGGATAACCCAAAGATACTTGACTTAAAGAAGGAATATTTAGAATTAATCACCTTCTTGGCTCGAAAATAAGTAGTATTTTTTCAAAAGCTGGCAATCATCAATGATCTGTGCAATAAAAGTGACTCACTGATGAATCATTCAACCGACTTGAGGATGAACATAGATGACATTGATGAAAAAATTACTAAATACAACATTTGGCTTGACAGTGCAGAGGGATGAAAGGAAAATCTTCCTATAATTGAGGATTCCAAAAAGGGAATCATATTTATTGATTGGGACATATAGCTGAAACAGGTGGAGAGGGCAGTATACACAACATGGGATGTGGCCAACAACATTATTGAAACAGTCACCAATCATATTTTTGATGTCAATATAATCCAAGACTGTCCACTTGGTTCTCTACCTAATGTCAATTATTTAATGAAATAGTGGCAAGAAATGTCAAAGGAAAAGGATTAAAACATGAGGAAGTTAGCAATGCTTGACTCAGAAAAGTACTCAAAATACTTGGTGAAACAATGCAATCATTGGTTGATGTTTCACTGCTTAACTGACCTCTCATCCCATATGCTCCCACCTCATACACTGGATAGTTGTGCACTAGGCCAGGTTAGCCTCATGAAGTACAACCAATGTTGGATATTAAGCAGCTCAAACAAAAAATGGGAAAATACACACCATTTCAATCCTGAGCGAGTCATCCAAAAATTTCTATTTTTGTCCTATTTTCACTTATTTTAAGGAGAGTTGTTTAAACCTCCCCATTATTTTGTTTATTTTCTTTTTTTATATTTTTAAGTATTACTATATAAACCCTTTCATGTCTACAAAGAAAGATTCCTGAAATTTTGTCAAGAAGGCTTTGGGAAGTTGCACTTTTGTACTCTTGAAATCATTTGAATAGAAATACTGGACCTAAGACTATTTCTTCCATGAGCAGAGTTAAGATATACATGGTACTTCTATATTTATATTTTTGTTATGTTTTATGTAATTGATAGTCATACTTCTTTTATATTGTTTTTTTATATGTATTTTTCAACACTATTGAGCATGCAAATATGGTTATACTTCAATATATATACAATACATGTAGCTATTTAATGCGATATGATCTTAATCAATTAATTTGATTAATTATTTAATCAAATTAATTAACTTAAATTGTTTTTCATTTCTATAAGTTCTTCGTAATCTTCATTCTCGTATACTTAAGATAATGTTTCAATGTTGCATATAAAGACATAAATATAATCCTACGATAGATATAGGAATATATACTCTTTTAGCTTGTTGTCACTCCCATTCATCCAAGTCAAAGTTAGTTATAAATACCACACACTCACTCAATTATATTTATTCGGAAACTAGTCTCATCATCTCCAGTCGGAGCCAGTATTCCAAATGGAAAAGGGATGGTTTTCAAGTCCCCAACTAGGGGTTATCCCTGATGTTGTGCTATGATTTTCAAGTCATCAACAGAGCCACATATTTTTTATATGTGCCAAGGCTAGGGATGAATATTATTTCAATGTCCTAGTTATAGGAAAAGGGATACTATGTATACTTAATTAGAAGGAAGGCATATGTCAAGCATCCAAATTGGAATAAGAAGAGGAAAATTGGAACTGGAAGCAACAGATTGTACAAATTGCAGCTCGAGTCTCCAATGGCACTAATAGGTAGTGATATTTATGGCGAGAGGAACTTGAATGGACTATGGCATAGGGGAATGGGACATTTTCACCATTGAGCACCGAGGATGCTCAAAGAGACTATTAGTGGAGTACCAGTCCTTAGTAGAGAAAATGACAGGGAATAAAATAAAGGTGTTATGCTCAGATAATGGGTGGAGAATATTCATATAGAGACTTTAAATATTTCTGCACAAAGGAGGGCATGAAGAGAGACGTGACAAGTCCATACAATCCACAACAGAATGTTGTAGTAGAGCGAAATAATAGCACTATTGTTGGGGTAGAAAAATCACTGTTATACGACCTAGACCTACCTAGATTCTTATGGGAAGAGGAATGTAACGTAACTATGTATATCCATAATAGAACTCCTCACAGAGTATTTGGGAAGAAAATTATTGAAGGATTTTTGATGGGAAATAAACCAGAATTAGGACACCTACAGATAATCAGAAGTCTAGAAAATTGTCACATAGTAAATGAGAAGAGAAGAAAACTTGGTTAGACTACAGAAAATGGGTATCTCATAGGATATAGACAGACCTCAAAAGCATCAAGAATATACATTTCTAATAGCAAGAAAAGTTTTAGCGAGACGATATGATAAGTTCATGGAAGATAGAGCCTTCCAGATATCTTGTGAGATGCCAACAAAGGATGAGTCAAAATAATTTCCTTTAGTCCAACAGCAGCAGCGACTACAGGGAGGAGAGGCAATACGAAAGACACTAGGATCCAATGAATAGTATGAGTATTTCCATAGGAGGAGGAGATTTGGGAAGTTCTTAACAGATGGAACATTAGGAACAGGAGGAGGAATTAAGAAAACCTCCTAGCAATAGTGGTCAAACCAGTATGGAGGCATGACAGATGCTAAGGGACGCAGAGGAGTTCAATGGAGCTCCCAGAACCGAGAAGAGGCAGCATAGATGTCCTCATTGGTACTAAGCTTTGGTAGCATAGGTAGAAGGACCCTTTAGTTTTCAGGAATTCATACAACACCAAGTATGGGTGGATGCCATGGTAGAAGAGTATAGTTCTATCATGACCAATGATGTCTATGAAGTTGTGCCTATACTGGAGAATATATCAGTTGTAGGATCAAGATGGATCTACAAGATCAAGTATGTTTCAAATGGTAGCGTGGAGAATTACAAGGCCAGGTTCATGGAAATGGGGTATGCACAGAAAGAAGGAATTGACTATGAGGAGAGCTTCACCCCTGTAGCTAGATACGCCTCCATAAAATTTGTTTTATTCCTAGAAGCTCATACGGGATGGGAGATTCACCAAATGGTTGTCAAGACAACCTTCCCGAATGGGGTGATAGAAGAGAAGGTGTACATAGAGAAGCGTGAAGGCTTTGAAACTCTTCAGAAGAAATATCATCTCTATAGATTGAAGAAATCCCTCTATGGGATCAAGCAGGAACTTAGAGCTTGGTATAGTCGGATTTATAGCTACTTGCATTAGTTTGGATTTGTCAAGAGTGATGCAGATCCCAATCTCTACTATTTGATGGTGGAGAATGGGCCACTAGTTCTGGTACTATATATAGATAATATATTCCTTACATGATCATCTAGGCTCATAAAGGATTACAAGCAGTAACTGGAGGTAGAATTTGACATGAAGGATTTGGGGTTGATGCATTATTTTCTAGCGTTGGAGGTATGGTAGAAGAATGGAGAGATATTCTGAGGACAAGGAATATATGCCACAAAAATTTTGAAGAGGCTCAGGATGTAGGATTTCCAATCAATGGAAATGCCTGTTGTACCTCAAGAAACAATCCCTTGGCTGTGGTAAGGAATCAGTGCTTCAGACATTTATCAATGTATGTCACAATATTAAGATATTAGATGGTATTTGTTAAGTACCTTTGGAAATTAATTATTTATAACCCTCAATGATCCGATATAATGAAATATTTCACAATGCCATTATCTGATGATATTACTTGAAATGGAAGGGAGAAAGTGGAATGGGAACTTAAAATGATATGATGTATAACAGAATCTATCACTTTAAATCTCAGAAAGAACTTTATAGAGAGAAAATAGTTGGAGTGAAGGAGCACACATTAAGGACATTTAACTCTTACTTACAAACTGTAAATAGAGACCTGCAGCTACATTACTTCACTTCATTCACAAAAGAATAAACACATAATGAAATTGGAAAAACCCATCAACATCAACAGGTGCAAGAAACTTGATCTTCTTTCATTATTTTAAAAAAAATGCAATACAAAATTGCATTCCTCCAAAGGTCCAACACTCAGAACCCTCTTCTCTATTCTGATTTCCCTTAAATTCATATTGAAAGCAGTTTCTAACTGCTAAAACTTTTCAGAACTATATAAACTACTTCTTGTTTTAACAACTACTTTAATTACAATTCGAGGGAAAAATCATCCTCATTACAATAAGAAGGATAAAAAGAGATAAAAATGAACATCATGAAGCTAAGTCTTTGGGATTGCTGATGAAATGTTTGCTGCAAATTTATTCGTTGCTAATGTATTTTTAGACGAGTTGGCCATCCAAGTTCTACATGCTTTACGCATTTGAATGTTGGCATTTAATTTTTACTTTTAATACATCAAATATTCAATGCACGGCAATAGATAAATGATGTGTGAGCCCCATTGCTTTGACTGCACACAATTTTCTCCAAAACCATAAACCACCTACTTGTGGCAGTTTCTCAAAAAATGGTGAGTGATGCCGCATTGCATCGTAGTCGTCGATCTGCGAACAATGGTTTATATCAAACCACTTTACGGGGGCATTCTCTCACATAAATTTCGAGCAGTTTGTACTTCCACGTTATCGTTGAGTCTGGGCACAAGATATCTGAGCCATTGATCTATATTGAACGATAAATTTCTTTCTTGGGCCAGACTACTGCCATATTATATACGTTTTCTCCCCTTCTTCAATTAACTGAAATACTTGCTTGGACTATTCCTGGAATTGGATTGCAATATTAGGGGCTTACACATGGTCATCATCAATTCCAAGGGAACATTTGTAATGAGGTTGATTGAAATGTGATCACGTAGATATTCTCGTATAGAGCCTTCCCTATTGCCAAATTATTTTGACATAGTATAACTCACAGTATAACTTCTTACATCAAAAAATGAATAAAAACGATAATTTGCATCATTCAAATCTTCTTCTGAGATAGAAATTGAGATCCCCAATTTGCATAACGTTTTTTAATAAAATTGGTGTTTGAAGGAACCCGAAAAATCCCTGAAATTGCTTCAAATTGTTGGAAATTTCCCTCTTGAGAGTCAATTGGGGTCACTCTGCAAAAAACCCATGTCCAAGATTTTTGAAATTGTTTTTCGTTTGCCCAAAATATGAAATCAAAATTCACTACCTTGAGGGTGTCTGCCTTTTTAGAACTTTGAATTTTCATTTACATCAGTATATTTTCTCAAGATTTTAAATTTTAAACGCATATGAAATTATGATTTCCCACAGATCATATGTGGTTACTTATAGATTTTCTTAGCCGCATTCTCATATTTTCACATTTCTACAGCCTTTTTCTATATAGCAAATTTGTAGTATCATTAATTCTTGAGCAATCAACCCATTGAAGAACTTCTAATTGTTACATCACCTCCAATATCGTGCAGACTCCTGTCTATAATTTTAAAGAAGATGTGTACTACAAATGCCTTTATTGAGATACAGAATTGACCCATAGCTTTTAAAGCTTCGTCTGTGAAATGTATACACTATATGTGCAAATAATTTGAAGTAGTGAAACCTTGAGCTATTACCAGCAATCCAACATCATTAACAGAATCACAATCCAGGGTTACTTTTTCAAGAGAGTGATAGTGAACTCCAACAAATTCCATATTCTTATTAGTTATCCTTGCACATGTTGCAATGCCAATTTCAGTGTCTTTGAATAGCCAATTGCTAGTGATGTCATACCTCTATCTGTTAAACCCTCACAAGAACGAGATAACAATCCTCAAGTTGTTTTCTTGCACTCTCCAGTTGATACCATCTCTTTAGAAAATAGCGCAAGAATCCCTATCTGACTTTTGTCCATCTAAATGTATCAACAACCTTGAATTTCTCACACCTTCTCTTGACTTTTAGCTGAGTCTAATTAGGCTGCAACAATGCCCATGATAACAAATTGGAAGACGATAGGTGCCTCAGGAGATAAGGAAGTGCACCCCACCTTATACAGACAGATCATTGGGTCACTCATGTATCTCGTCAACACTAAGCCAAACATTTGTTTTTCTATCAACACCTTTAGTTACTTCATGGTAGAACCGAAAAAGGTACATTAGGAAATAGCTAGGTACATTCTCATTTATGTGTGGGGAAAAGTCAGATATCTGTTGAAATACACTCGAGGAGATGATGTGAGATTGAGAAGGTTCACATATGCAAATTGGGCAAGAAGTGACCAGAAGAGTACCTCCGAGTACTATTTCAGCATTGCATGAGGAATGATCTCTTGGTGTAGCAAGAAGAAGAATCTGGTAGCACTGAGCTCAACTAAAACAGAATATATGGTATCTAGCACAACAATGTGCAAAGGCATATGTCTTAGGAAGCTTCTAGTGAGATTTTTGAGGAGGATGACAGAGCAGACTACTGTTTACTGTGACAATCATAGTTGTATCAAGCTCTTTAAGAATCCATTATTTGATGATCGGTTCAAACACATAGATATCAGATGTCATTTTATCAGAGAATGTGTTTAGTATGGGGAAGTGTAGTTGCAGTACGTCTCCACAGGAGATCAAGTAGAAGATGTACTCACAGAGGATCTAGGAAGAGTGATGTTCATTCAGTTCAGGGAGTAGATGGGTATGGTTGAAAACTTGTTTCAGCAACAGATGGGTCTTCAGTTACAGTAGCAGAAGGTAATAGAGAATTGCAGTGCAATGGTAGTTGGTAACAACATGTAGGGTCAACAACAAGATAGATACACCAGTGTAGTGTTGGTGGGAAATAATGCCATATATCAATAGTGGAGAGGGATATGTTGTATAATCAAAGAATTACTCAGTGAGATGTATTGCTAGAGCACATTGCTTGCTAAGAGGGAGTGTCGATCTGGTAGCATCGAATGCGATCTAAGTCTTAAAATTTGCAAGGAAACTTAGACACATGTATTCAAGAGAACCCATAAACCATTTTTGAAAATTACACTAAGAATGATTTTTATTAAAATAATTAATTATTTTTAAAGGGACCCTAAGTATAAACTTCAAAAAATAAAATAATTAATCAGTAATAATAAAATAGAGTGTGAATTTTCTAGAAAAAGTGGAGATCAAGTCAAAATTTAATCTTAGTCATTGATTAGAGTTTTAATCTCATTCGTTGAAGTTTGAATGAGAATATTATAAGAAAGACTTGAAGTTTAATTTGGAAATCACATCGAGACAGAGAAATAATACATAGATCGAAATTATTTAGTGAGAAATGCTCAGGGAGAAAATTTATCTAGAAAAAGTGGAGATCAAGTCAAAATTTAATCTTAATCCTTGATTAGAGTTTTAATCTCAGTCGTTGAAGTTTCAACGAGAATATTATATGAAATACTTGAAGGTTAATTTGGAAATCACATCGAGACAGAGAAATAATACATAGATCGAAATTATTTAGTGAGAAATGCTCAGGGAGAAAATTTATTGAGAGGATTCTCAGAGAGAGGTGCATGGATAATTTCTAGAAGGAAGAATTCTGAATTTGAAGAGTTCACAGAGAGGAGGCAGCAGAAGCCACAGACAGTTGCAAAGAGCTAGTGATGCAGAAGTTACATCGGGAATGCGTAGAGATATAGAGGGAGTTTCATTTTCTGTTGAGGAGACAGCTGAGGGTCATTTCCAGCTTCAAGAGGGTGTTTTCAGAGGGCATAATATTCTAGTTTCCAGCTAGTAGTGGGATCCAATGCAAGGAGAGAGAGCAACTTCAGTTGTGAGGCAGAGACTGCGCGGGTGATGCAATCACTACATAGTTGCAGCGTAGAGAAACTTGTGTTAGGTACAGGTCAGTGTCGGATTCCTGTGGTAGTGAGATTTGTCTCACGAGACTTTGTTTGTCAGATTTCTCTATATGATTTTTCAGATTAGACAATTATAAATTTGTACTCAGAAACATTATAGCATAATGTTCCCTCAGTTGTTGCACTGGTTTTCCCACATTGGGTTTTTCCAAGGAAAATTGTCCCAAAATAATGGTGTCCATGTGTGTATACTTGTGCTAGTATTTTCCCTTACATTAGTTTATCAGAATAGACGTGTTGTATTTTATTTCTATATTTATCATAAAATATGTTAAATAATTTGTTCGGTTAAAAAAATAGAAGAAATTTCATTAGTTGTTGCAGTAGGATTCCAGATAGTGGATTTTTCACAGAAAGATATTATCAACCGCCCCTATCCTACACCTATGGAACTCATACTTTCCTTTAGGTGTTCCTATGTCAGAATGTGTTGTAGCAACATTATCCATCTTTGTGCATAGTCCCGCAAATGGTGATACCGAATATCTATATGCTTGGATCGATCATGAAATATATGATTTTCAGAGATGTTGATGAAAATATGATTATCAAAGTAGATCAATTTTGGATCCATCATCTAACCAAACAATCCCACAAGTATATTTCTCATCGAGATTGCTTCACATGTTACTTGAACTGAAGCCATGTATTATGCTTCTATCGAGTTGAGCGCCACATATCCTTACTTCTTGCTATAACAGGAAACTGTTTTAGGCCCAAAACTAAAAAATCCATCTAATGTACTCTTTCAATCTAATGGAATCCCGACCCAATCAAGATCTATGAAGCCACATAGATTCACTCCCTTTGTCCGTACGTACCATAGTCCAAACTAGGTAGTTCCTCTTAGGTATTGTAAAACATGCTTATTTTCCTTCCAAAAAAACTTGGTCAGACTAACCATGGATTGGCTCAGTTGTTTGACTACATAGCACATAATTGGTCATGTGCTCACAAGGTACATTATTAAACCCACTAGTTGTCAATAAATGGTAGCATCCACTTCCTCACCTAAAGTGGTATCCTCCTTCCATAAGTTGGTCGTTAGAGGTGTCTCCATGGGTTTGCAACCCTCCGTGTATGTAGTATATGATTTTCATATTTGCCTTGAGAGACAAACAATTTTCCATTTCCTTATGAGACTTCCAACCCAAGGAATTAGTGCATGAGGCCAATTTCCTTCATTTAAAATTCTCTTGCAAGGTCCTCCTTCCAAGATATTATCAGTTGTTCATCACCAATTAAAATCAAATCATCAACATATAACAAATTATTAAGAAATTTACCTTCTACCAATATACGATATAGGTTTGCATCCACCTCACTTTTAGTGAAGCCTAAATTGGTGAGGTAGTTATCAATCCTAGTTGACCAAGCACGAAGTTCTTGTTTCACATTGTACACTACTCGTTTGAGTCTACACAACTGAGACCCTTGATAAAATTTCTCAAAATATTCAGGTTGCTCGATCTACACCTCCTACTCAATAACCCCACTGAGAAATGTTGTTTTTAAATCCATCTGGAGGATCTTCCACCAGATCTACACTGCTAAAGCAATAATTGATCTAGTTGATGAGCACCTGGCTATAGGAGTAAGGATATCCTCATAGTCAATTCCCTCAACTTGAGAGTATCCCTCGGCCACAAATCTAGAATTATACTCCTCTATGATTATGTATGTTTCATTATTAACCTTCAAAATGTGTGTTGAACCCACAATTGATTATCTATTAGTCTTGGGACCACTTCCCAAACATTTTTCTTTACAATGGATTCATCTTCCTCCACCATTGCATAAACCTATATAGGTTTCTCTACTTCTTCCTCGAAAGAGGATGGATCAGTATCTACAATCTTAGTCATTAGAGTGATGTACGCAGTGCATTGATTACGTGACCTTCTCCTCCAGAAAAAATTTGAAGGAGCTCCCACATTCTCCCTCGCATCCTGCATAAGTCTATCATCTTCCCTGATATGTTTTCTACCTTCTTTAGATGGTTCTTCTTCATTAGTTGTCTCCACCCTTTGCTCCATAATTTTTTGGCTACTCCACAACTTCCTAAGGCTCCTCCTTTGGAGGTAAAATAGCCTCTTCTGGTGGGATCTAAAGCTCCCTCTCAAGAGAGAACCGCATCACTTTCTCCTCATCAAAATTTACATCCCTTTTCACAACTGCCATTATGAGAGATGGAAAGTACACAAGGTAGTTGTGATGAGTTTTTATGTAACCCATAAATACCCCCAATTGTGTTTTCTTCTCAAGATTACTCCTTGATTCTTTGGAGAGTGTTGAGGCCTCAAAATTCGCAACAATAATATGGGGGATGGCCACCCAGTTTGGATCTTAAAGAAATTTCTTTTCCATTTGGAATGGTGGCTCTGACTCGTTTAACTAGGTCCATCTACCTTCTCTCAATCTCCACTGGCTTAAAATATTACTTTTATCTACCAATAGGAAAGATACATCAGATCATTTCTCTTACCGATCAGACAAGAAAGTGATCCTTAAGCTAATTTTGGGGCTAAGCCAAGCCACAATTAAAGTTTTGCCTCTTTAGGAAGAGGAATTTTTTGGGATGTAGAATTTAATCTAAATGAAAAATTATTCTAAGATAAAAGCAAAAGGAAATTTATCCTAATTTGATCTCAATCATGTAGATATAGATCTATCCCAACTGAGAGCGATATATTTTAAATAATTGAGATTTAAATATATCTAGTTTGATGAATATCAAGCTAACAAAGTAGTTCAATTAATTGACATTAGGAATACCAAACACATCCTATCTAGAGACCTCTTAATTGAAATAATCAATCAACAACATTCGGGAAGAAGTTCTCAAAATAATATTTATCATTTAATCAATAACTTGAATAATTAAACAATAATATGCGGAAATAGTTCACAACATATCACTATTCAATAAATCAGTCTTATAAGACATATTTATGAGTAAACAGTTACTCCAAAATCAGAATTCAGCTCCTGAGAGTAGAGATAAATAATAACATAAAATTGGGGCAAATTAATCATACTGACAATAGTGCACAAATATGGAAGTAAATTGACACATTCTTGTTATCGTAAAATGAAACCAGTATTTAAAATGGTAGTATTATAAATACCAAATTATTAAGTCCATTTCTCTAGATCCAGTCTCTAACTTTCCTTTACAATGTATGAACTTCTACTTTCAAAATCAGGGCTACAATAGTGTAAACTCCGTTCATTATACATAACTCAGAATGTAAAAGAAAATCCTCAATAATATCCAGATTTGAGATTCCTCTCCTCCCACCCTACATCTCTAAATCCTCTAGACACTATATCCATCAAGAGTTCTAGAATTGCATAGTAGAGGAGCCCATATTACATTTTTCAATATGTTATTTATAATATTTACAAAAGAATTCTCAATAAGAAATTTTGTTGAAGAGTGGTTCTCCATAATCAATTTCCATTGGCTCAAAATCATATCCTTCAAATTTTGGAGCCCTCTCATTGATTGAGATCTTCTTCTTCTCATCTCTCAATTGTTTTCCTGCAAAAACAAATTAAAATGCAAAAATAAGTTCAAAATGCTAAATCTAGAAATTAAAATACATCCAATAAAGACTTAATTAATTAAATAATTGAAAAGGAAATACAAGCTTTATTTTGATTTCTGTGCTGATCTAATTGGTCAAGGAAAACATAGAATAATGGATCTGCACTCAAAAGAAGTTGTGGCAAATGAAGATACAAAAAATAAAACTCAAAAAATTAGTTTTGTTTAAAAATTCGGAACTTGAACTTTTGCTAAATTTTAGACCCAATAAATGATCAAATCTCGGAATGAAACCACTTTAGGAATAATCTCCATGATGTTTTCTTTCTAATGAGTTGTCTTGGGCCTCATTTGGCCAAGTAAAACTCCATTTATGAGCTTCTAAAGTTGGTATATTAAAATTGCCATAAATCTAGAATTTTTGTTGCTTGGAATAAAAAATCAAAATTTTTGAATTAGATTCTAAGCCTAAATTATATTATAATATTTAATTAATTAATACTAATTAATTTCAATTATATTATTAATATAATTTAGTTACAATCTAATTCTAAATTAATTTATAATTATCAATTAAGTAATTATAATTATATTATTAATTTTAATAAAAACTAATTGAAAAATAAAAAGAAACTGATTAAAATGATTTATTGATTAATTAAAATACTAAAATATTATATTAATATTATAATTCAAATTATATTAAAAGTATAATAAAGATACCATAATTATAATATAATACTAATTATAGTATTATATAATCCAACCCACATGGTGTAGAGCAGTCAGTGATGGGGTGCACTGTTAAGGCACTTCGTCTACAAGGCCACCGGTTCGAAACCCATGGGTATAGGATTTAGTCTAAACTATATATATATATAATTTATTTTAATTAATAATTAAAAAGATATATAAAATGTACACCACATGAGAGAGAGAGGAGGAGTGGAGGGATAAGACGGAGGATAGTGGAGGGACTCGCTACAGGTGTTGGTGTCCAAATGTGATTGAATATTCAAACCCTTTCCCACATTAATTATCAATCTGAGTGCATTGGTTATTGCAAGACTAACACACACAGTATATGCAGGATCAATAACATAATTGACTATTGAATACAAATTTAATAATTAAAAGAAGAAAAAATCGCTGTAACAACATTTAAATATAAATTGTAGAATTATAAAAGCATTCACAACAATTAAAGAATCATACCAGAACAACAGTTAAACTAACCAACAGAAATGAGAAATCAACAAAGGAGAATAACGCAACACATGACCAGAAGAGTGGGCCCAACTCTCTGATCAGGGCTAGAACAACTTCACAGCTCACAGATCGAACAAGAAAACGATGTGCATTCAATTGATTAAAATAATTATTTTACAAAATCAGTCTCGTTTTGCTTAACCTTGATTCATAACCCTATGACCCTTCTTATACAAATGTTCAGGGAAACGTCCCTTTTAATCTGACAACTAAATATCTACAAATATACAATTGTTACAATAAGCAACTAGTTGCTGAAAGAAAACCATGAAATTCCTGAAATATATATGGGGTAGGTTATCATATCAAGATAATGCTGAGAATTCAGAGTTTCTTCATTACTTTCATATGTAACCCCTTTACTTTCCGAATCTGTGGAAATAACGGAATTAATACTTGCATAGGTAAAATCTCCATGGCTATTATTTCATTAATCAAACATTCCATACAGGAAAGTGGAAATGGATTTACCTCGTGTGTTTAGAACAATTAATGATACAAAGAGGTATAAAGGTGGGTGAAAATAGGAGAGAAAAGTATACGGATTTGATACCTAACATCTCCCCCCAACTGGTCTATATGCATGTCCTCATGCAGATCTTCGTCTTCTCAGATCTGGGTTAGAATGACTATGGAAGGCATGAAGTTGCGTGAGGTCATATTATTCGGCCACCTCTATTCCAGGGGGTTTATATCCTTCTATTAGAACAACATCCTTCCACCAATCTTGGTTGACATTTTATGTGGGAGTATACTAATCTGTTGACAACCAAATGAGGGGGAACTGAAACCTCAGTCCCATCCACCAAACCCCATAGGTCTCAATACATGCTACAAAACGCGACACTCTTTCTAATGCTCGTGCAAAGTTGGGTGCTCCAAAAGTTTCTTGACTTCTGATGGTTTATGATGAAAAAATCCACTTCCTTTGAAAACTGTCCATAGCTTCATCCCAAAATGTTATTATCTCTCTAACACAGAGGTCAACACACCATTTATGGGTTGCCGGCATATGTTCCTTATGTCCCTCAATCTATAAAAAGGTAAAATTTTTATTATAAATGTTTGTTTCTTGGCCATGCTCTCTCCTTATCATCAACGACGTTATAACTTGATTTTATTCAAACCTATCATGGGCCTTTCTCCATTTAACCTAATTAATAGTGTAGGAGGTGAAGGCTCTCAAATGAATATCCCCCACAAATGGAATGGGATTGAAGGCCCGATCATGCTTTAGGAAATAACCATGCAAGTAAATTTTATATATTAAGTGCTGACCTATGATATCATGAATTTTCAAAATATGGAGGAATTGTATCGGATCCTCAGTTTCATGACAAATTTCCTTATATATACTCTCCAGGTAGAAGAAAAAGAACTGTTCATGAAGGAATAAGGAATAAATATGAGTGGGAGGTCTACAGGCCATTACCTGTTGCACCAAGGTAAACATATTCTCCTTATCCAATTGCAGCAATTGCAATTGTTATTCTAACTCCTTTATCTTACCCTGTTGTTTTTCTTTCCTCTTTTGTGCTCTATATAACTGTTCTATATTCCATGTAACAATACCGACAGCCTGCTCTCGAACCCGCTTTGTCTACTTCTTATGTTCATTCACAGAAAAATTCCATTTCTAAATTTCAGCAACGAGGAAGAATTCTCCGGCTTCAAATAGATGTTAAATTAGACCATTTTGTGTAGCCATAGAGGAGACCTCAGTTTTAGGTTTTATTGCCTTCCATTTATATATTTTTACCTTCTTCTTCAACCAAGATACTTGCTTTCTCAACTTCTGAACTTCCTTTTTCAATCACATGGTTTCATTAAAATGAAGCTGATACCTTTTCTTGAGAGGCAGTCTCTTGTTTTAACATTGTTATATCCATTCTTGCTTGACAATGAATTCATCTCCTGGCCCTGCATTAGGTTCAGGAGGTGGTGGAACGTTGTTAATGGCATCAACTAGTTTTTCTGTTAGTTATTTCTCACTTAGTTCCCTTTCCTTAGGAGCATTCTCCTCCTATTTCTTCCTTACCTCAGGAAATTCTGTCACCTGTTCAGTGCTTTGATCGGCCATTTTGTGCTCCAATATTTCCACAAAATTTCCTTCTCCCTTTTGAGCCTCTGGATGCCCTTGCTGAGAATTAGCAATTGATGGACCGATATCTATCACATATTTCCTTGAATTGAAAAACCTTAGTACTGGTGGGACAAATATCTCCTCCATTAATATTTGGGACTAGCGAAACCCGCTTTCTCCTCTAGGCATCATGGACTCGGAAGGAGAATGGGGAATACTTTCATCGCCCTTGTTTCTTAGTTGGGCCGAGTCTCCTTCATGGATTGCTTCTTTGGTTGGAGTCGACATTGGTTCTTATGTAATAGTGTCAACTTTGAGGGTCATTCCCTCTCTTTCCTCTTGTCCTTCGGGCATTGCTTCTTCACTTGCAGTCGATACTGGTTCTTGTGGAGTAGTGTCGACCTTGCGGATCATTTCTTCTCTGTCTTCCTATTCTGAATGAGTTGGGAGTGGTTCTTTTGTGACACCCCTACCTGTTTCAATATTCATATCTGCTTGGGCAGGTGATGTTGTTTCTTGCGTAACAACATCACTTGCCAACCCTATAGCTGGTGTTCCTCCTTCTTGTTCTTCATTAGTGAAAGTAGATTACTGTAGGACAGTCTTAAATTCATCCCTTATACCCATGATTCCTTCATCTATAGGTTCCTTAGGAAAGGATGGTTCTTGTGTGGCAACCTCCACTGTATCACCAATTGCTTCCTCCATTTCAGTTTCCTTCGATTCTTCCTGATCTATCTCCATTTCCATTACTTCTGGTTCTTCTTGATCTATCTCCATTTCCTCTAACTCTTATTATTCTGCTAAATCAACCAGAGGTATTGGTTCTTCCTCTCTAGCAGCAATAATAGCTGCTATCTCTTCTTTCGATGATCGACAAATTTCTTCCTAGGAAACTTTAAGTCGACCTATTGCATGTATGAATAAAAACCAAAGTCGCCCATCATTGGAGAGGACTTCCACCACTTAGCGTGAACGCCGAGGGAACTGTTCCATGTGATGAAGTTGTTTTAATAAAAAGAAAGGCATGTAAGGGATGAACTTGTGCCTGCGGACATCGAAGGTGAGCCAGTATTTTGAAATGGTATTTGAATAGAGTTGTAGCCCATCCTTCATAGGTTATGTATTTCATCACAAGGCCTACTACCTCATTCCATGGATATGGTACAAATTTGTTGTCGTACCCTCTTCCATATTGAATGACGCATTCTCCTACCTGTAGAAACAATTCTAGAAAATTTGGGAGGGGAATTCTCCAAGAAAACCATTGTTGTCCTTGTTGTCTTAGACTGCTAACTTCCATGATGAATTCTTCTGTGACGGGAATTTCTAATCCTTTAACCCGAGAGAAATTCCCATTCAAATTTAGCACAACCTCCACCGTGATTCCCTTGACAAATCCCTTCAATCTATTAAAGTAGATATCCTATCCCACATTGAAGAAAAATTGCCACACATATGCATTTCTACGGAAAAAAAAATTGTATCTTCGGGTTCATGTTGCACAGCCAGTCCGCGCATCCTGTAGAGACTGTAACAGCACTCTGGACACAACAGATTGTTGGAAAGAGTGATGGATACCAAATTTGGCAAAAACAGCATGGTGATAAGTGAGGTGAAATAACAGTAAATACGGTGGGTGATTTCTTGAGAAACTAAGAAAATCATGGACAATTATGGTAAGTGCGATGGATGTGATAGTAATTATTTTGCATGAGTTGGAAAGGACAGATCGGTTGGCAACATGTGCATGTTGTTGATCCCAATACATCTTTAATAATTATACGGAGTATGGTAAGGATCGTACAGCGTACCGACAACACGAAGTTGTAATAATGACTTTGTAATGATAATTGGTGTGGTTTAATTACGCCATCATTTAGTTATGACGACAACCCCCCCCCTCCCCAAAAAAAAAGAAAAAATTAAAAGTAGTCATCCAAGACATCAATTCTTATTCATGGAATATTTAATTAAATCCATAAGAGTCAAATGGAGACATACCTAGCGGCCTACCTGGAGGAAGTGACTATTGGTAGAATGAATACATAGTAATGATGGATACAGAATAACATCATCGAGGAGTAGCAGCATCTGGGGTAACATCATTATGAGTAGCAGCATCTAGAGTAATAGTATTTGTAGTAACAACATTACAAGTCGTAGTATCCAGAGTAACAACTTCAAGTAGAATCATCCAAGGAGTAACAACATCTGGAGTAATGACATCGCAAGCAGCATCCAAGGAGTAATATCATCATGAGTAGCAGCATCCAGAGTAGCAACATCATGGAATGGCAACATCTAGAGTAACAACATCAATAGTTAGGAAATTTTCAAGCTCTGAAACATTACTCCTTAGTAGTAACTCCTGTAAAAAGACAACAAATAAATAGTAATGATATATATATATATATATATATATCTATATATATATATATTAATATTAATTTATTAATTTTTTTTTTTTTTTTTGTTATTTTTAAGTGAGGATGCAGAGGAAGAGTTCTCTCCGCTGATAACCTTCAGACTATATTTCTAGAAGAGATGTTTGATGAAAGCGTCCTTAGAGGCTGGCCAATGGTATAGTCTCAAGTGATTCCCATTTGCTATAAAATAAGAACGTGTATCGTCAAATATGATTAGCCTAATTGTTCCATTATCAAATACAACATCCACCTTGTAAGGTCCCATATAGCGAGTGCAAAGCTTTCCCTTAAAATCCTTAAAATGGGAGTCATAAAGTAATGCTCAATATACTTATGAAACACCTTGTTTCTGATAAACTTATCATGTCATTTCATTCTCTGCTGTTGAATAGCAGTAGTCCTCTGGAAAGCCATTGAACAGATTTCATCTAGTTCATTAAGCTAATCCATTCGACGTTTCTGGGCATCCCACAGATCCAAACCTAATTTAAGAGCTGTTCTAAGTGTACTGATTTCAAATTCTATTGGAAAAAACGAGGATTTCCCATAAACCAACTCAAATGGTGAGAACTCAGTTGTGTTCCATCATGTTGTTTTGTATGCCCAGAGAGCTTTAGGAAGCTTTTGAGCCCAATCCTAATCATGGCATGCCGCAATTTTTGTCAAGATATTTTCCAATATCTTGTTTGTGCTTTCCACTTGTCCATTTGCCTGGGGGTGGTATGGAGATGTCACCCTGTGCTTAACCCCATATTTTTGCATAAGCCTTGCTATCATACGTGATGTAAATTATTCTCCTCCATATGAAACAGTCTCCCTCAGGGTACCGTAATGAGCTAAAAATTCTTGAAATAGAAAATCTTAAACCGCCTGTTCTATTGCTTTTGCAACAACTTTGGCTTCTACCCACTTAGTCGCATAATCAGTGCAGACCAAAATGTGAATCTTTTGCTGGGAGGGTGGGTTGAAGGGCCCAATGAAATCGATAGCTGATTTCTCAAAAGATTCAAAGACTACATGTGGCTGCAAATCCATTTCATCTGATCAACCGGGCTACCCCATGTGCTGGCAGATATCACACCTCCAGACATAATTTCGTGCATCTCGAAATATAGAAGGCCAGTAATGTCCCATTTTTAACACCTTGTGGCCTATTATTTTATATGCAAATGCCCCCCACAAGGGCCATCATGGGAAGCCTTTAGCACTTCATAAATATCTTCTTCAGATACATAGTGCAGAATCTGCTTATCAACTCCTGTATGAAAGAGGTACCCTACCATCCAGGAATATCGAGCACTATGATGAATAATTTTTCTTTGTTCGCTATATAATAAATGATGGGGCACCTTTCCTGTAGCAATATAGTTATAAATATCTTCATACCATGAAGGGTTAGTAGAAATTGCAAAAATATGCTCATTGGAAAAACTATCTTCTATACGTGTGAATTCATCATTATTATCCATTCTGGACAAAATATAAGCAACTACGTTATCTTTTCCTAGTTTTTCTACTATTGTGATATTGAATTCTTTAAGCAATAGCAACCATCTTGTAATGCGACTAGGAGTGATAGGTTTATTCCTCAAATACCTTATTGTTGCATGATCAGTATGTACGAAAGTACGATACTTGGTGATGTAGTGTCAAAACTTGTTGATAGCATAGATGAAAACCATGAATTATTTTTCAGTCACCGTGTAATTCAACTCAGTAGGAATTAAATTCTTGTTGACATAGTAAACTGCATATGGTGTCATGTCTACCTGTTGTCCTAAGACTGCTCATACTATTGTCCGAGAGGCATAAGAATGTATGTGAAATGGTAATGCCCAATTAGGTCCTTAGAGGATCGGAGCTTCACAAACTAGTCCCTTGATTTTCATGAAAGCTGCTTCACATTCCTCTGTCCACAAAAATTATGCATCTTTTGTTAGCAATTGAAAAAGTGGATGTGCTATTTTAGGAAAATTTTCTATAAAACGTCTGTAACAATCAGCACAACCAATAAAGCTACGTACCTGTGTGGGTGTCTTAGGTACGGGGAAGTGTCATGTTACCTTTACCTTGTCCAGATCAACTCGAATTCCATCGGCTGAGGGAAAATGTCCCAATATCATTCCTTCTTCCCTCATCATATGGAATTTGACTATATCGAGAGATACATGGGTCTTCTTACATATTTCGAGTACTTTTTCTAGATTCGCCAATCCTTCTTCAAATGAGTTCCCATATGGATTAAAATAATCCATATATATTTCAACACTGTCATCGACTAAATCAGAAACAATTCCCATAATTTCCCTCTGGCAGGTTGCAGGTGCATTACACATACCAAATGGCAGGAACCTGTATACAAATGTCCCCCATGGGCATGTGAAAGTTTTTTTTATCTTGGTCTTCCGGGGCCATCTGGATCTTATTCTACGCACTAAACCCATCTAGGAAGGAGAAGAATTTCTTCACAGCCAGGGTGTCCAGGACTTGTTAAATGAATGACAAAAGGAAATGGTCTTTTTGAATTTCTTTGTTTAGCTCGCTATAGTCATCACAGATCCGCCATTTACCATTCATTTTGGAATAATAACCAACGAAGACACCCATTGACTATCCGAGATGGGGTAAATAAAACCTACATCCCGTAATTTCTACAGTTTTTCCTTGACAATGTTATTTAGAGCAGGATTCATTCTCCGTTGGGGTTCTCACACAAGACAACAATCTTCCTTATTACAAATATGATGAGTACATAAAATACCAGGGATCCCCTTCATGTTAGAATAATCCCAGGCGTAAGCTTCCTGATGTTCTTGAAGGAATTTTAGGAGCTGGTTTGTCTGGGATTCTGACAGATTTGGGTTGATATTGAGTGTCTTCCCTGGTTCAATTTCAATCGGAATACTATCATGGGATGAATTTCTAGGAATTTCTTCAATTTCATCTTCTGGTTCAATATTTTCCTGCGTCTCACAGCTCATGGCAGACTCTAAAATTTGATGAGTTGAATCGGAAACAAAACAGGGATCATTAATATAAGTGTTAATGATATCATCCTAAGTTTCTGTTTTGAATTAAAGGGCCTGCAAAATGGTAAGGATCGGTCTAACTTCTTCATTTTTAGGTTCAGAATTTTCCATTGGTAGAGGTTTTTTCCTGGATAATAGTTTCTCTGATGGGCTAGGTTCCATAGGAGGATAGAGAGTGAGGTTCTTTGTAACCATCCCATTTGATATGATCATATGTCCATATCGGCACACAATATGGGAATTTTTGGTTGCCATCCAAGGTCTTCCTAAGTTCAATGGATGACCACCAACTAGTGATCATGTCTATAATACAATGAGGCCCACGAGATGGTGCCATGAGTCCACCGAAATAGTAATGTCTTCCAACTTCCCTATTGGTTTAATTATAGACCTATCTGCCAGTTTCAAGACAGTAGGGGTTGGCTTAATTTTTTTCGAGACCTAATGCATTCATTGTTTTAGAGGTATTGATATTTATGGTAGGACCCAAATTTACCAGTACATTTGGGATTTCAGCCCCATTGATTTGTACCGTTAGAATTGGGTTCCCTGGATCCCCATATTTTACAAGCATAGTTTTTCCTAGCATTATGTCAGAAATTCTACCCATCAGATGAATGGTTAACAAATCCCTTGGTTTCTTCCTAGGTTTCTTAGAATAGTATTCTTTGAGAGTTTTTGCATATATAGGTACATCCCTCATAGCTTGGAGCAGGGGTATTTTAATGAAAAGATTTTTTAATTCTCCCAGGAAGTCAAACTCTTCTTGAGGGATTGTTTACACAGGGTCAATATTTCAGGATATGGTGGAGTAATTGGACCACCCTGGTTAAGAGTAGGTTGGGGAGGTGTTTGATTTATCATGTTTTGGTTTGGTTTATCCCCAACTATTTATGGTTCTATTTACATAACTTCACTTTCAATATGTTCTATGATAATAGGTGAACTTGGAGCATTCGCTACCCCCCTGGATCTTAATTTTACCTCATTAAGTCCCGCGGTAGAAATTCTATATGATGGAAGCTAAAGAAAGTCAGTTTGTTTGACCCCTTTATTATTAGGATTTATATTGGGTTGGGCAGGAAGTTGGGGTTAAAGGGATGGGTCGCCTGAAGGTACATTGGAGGGAAACTGAAGTTGTTGTTGTGGCATAGTCTAGGGAAACTATCTAGTAGGAGAGGGTCCATGCCAGTTCTGAGCCCATGAAGGATTCAAACTAGATTGGGGAACCCATTGTTGCGAGGGGGAATATTGATACTGAGACCAAATTGGTGAAAAAGGTATAGACTGGGGACCAATATTAAAATTATTAAAATACTGAGAAGGGTCTTGGGGCATACCTGGATTCATAATTGGTGGTTGAATTTGCCATGGCTTCTTTGGTCCCATGAAGTACAATTGATCTACCACATTTTCTTCACTTTCCCCTTAAAAAACTGCCTTTAATCGTGGCAAGGAAGGGCATGAGCTAGTCGCATGATCTTGTTCGCAAATTTTGCAGGCTTTAACTGTGTTTAATGGATATTATTTCATTGGATTCTTCTTTTTGCACTTCCCTTAGAATATAGCCATAGTCTTATCGAACTCCATTTGTTTCTGTTTCTCTTGCAATGTGTCCATATAGGTAGATAATTTACTTAGGATATCAATCCTTAGGTTATCCAGTAGGTTTCCAATTTCTACCTTTGTAACCCCTCCACCAGAAGTTTCTGATGACCAAATTCCTTGTACATCTCTTGCAGCCCCTCATGAACACTGAATGCACAACCCACATGTTACAACATTTTTTGGTCATCTAACCTATTATCATTAGATGAACCCAAGTACACCATGTAAGACCAATTTTACCCTAAGTAAAATTGCTTTCACTATGTGAAATAACTTAGTAAAACACCTTTATTAAGTTGTTTATGGTCTAAACAGGAAACCCCAAAAGGAAATAATAAAAAAATACATATTTGTTTATATTTCCTGGTCATATTTAACCCAAAACAAGGAAATCAATTAAATAAATCCTTATTTATTTGATTATTTCCTAAGAATAAGTTATTTAAATCCTTATTTAAATAATATTCCTAGTTAAATTTAACTAAATCATTTATAAATAATTAAATAAATAATTATTTATTTAATTATATTCCCACCATTTCCTTAAAATAATAAATAAATCATTTATTTATTTATTATTTATAAATAAAGGAATTGACCCAAGTCGAAAATCCTTTTCCCTCCAACAAATATAATAAAATACTCCTAAAGGGTGGTTCTAGAATTTGATTAATAATATTTTATTCACGCATCAAGTTCTAGACCACCCTAATATTTTGTTATAAATAGAAGGGTTTTCCCCATTCATTAGTCACCTTTCATTGCATTAGATCACTCTAGATCTATACACTTTGTCACATTCTCCATTTTTGCCTTGTGAGCTCACTTTGAGTTCTATGTTTGTCTAGGTTTTCTACATCAACAACAGAGTTTTAGATCTGAAATGCTGAGGAATTTCAAGAACCCATCCCATTGAGGAGAATCAAAAACATCTTTCTTTTTTTCCTCTCAGGTGCCCCCTTTTAATACAAAAAATTCTTTCAAATACATTGTTCTTGTCTTTTCTATTGGATGCATGGAGCCACATTTTATTTTTACTGCTTAATGTCTTTTATGCTTAGATCTGGATTTGTGCAACATTATTTGGATCAATTAACTGTAGACCTAAATATATTGGAAGCCATAATTGATGTTAGGGCTATTTTTTATGCATAGCTAAAGTAGTCTTTTCCAATGAAAGATTCATACTAACAAATTGGCGACTCTACACGGGTTTTCTTTTGCGACCGCTGTCGTTTTATATATTCCTGCATATCCAGCTATTTCCAACTCTCTCTCCAATACGACACTGGTATAGAACTCTTGAATTCTTTCCATCAATCCTCTTTGACCCACCTTTCCGCTCATGTCCAAGAATGGCAGAGAAGAAGGAGCCTATGTTGAGCCCCCACCTTTGAAGATCGGGTTTATATGGATTGGTTCCTTCGCTCTCTCTTACCTCCCATTGGCAAATATGTTGCATCCTAGTTCCCTCAAACCAAAGAAGCTGCCCTCGAAACAACATTGAAATATGACCTTATATATGCTCAATCTGGTTATGTTTATACCATCCTTCCTGACCTCCCCAAGCCCGGTGGCGCTAACGCCCCGGGGGCATCTCACTCTGCCGACGGTATCATTGGAGCTCTTTCACATACCTTTGCTCAACCTCTTATGGGCTATGGTGTCCCTCCAGGAGGGGCCATCACCTCCAGCACTTTCCCCCCTGCAGGTAGCCTGTATCCAGGATATGGAATGCCTCCTCCTTTTTCCCACACTCCTGCTTACCTCAATGTTGCCCATCCTAACCATTATCCTTACCCACAGTCTGGTGTCCCAGCTCCTCCAGCATTTGGATCTCTCACTCCCTTGCCTCCTCCACCCCCACAGCCACACTTACTACCCCATCCAGGGCAATTATTTACGCAACAGGGCGCGACTAATTCTCTTCCTTCTCAAAGAAAGAGGAAAGGAAATCAATCTACCTCTGGTAATCGTGGATCCAATCCTTCCAGTATTGATTCTAACACTTCCAACCAGCCACAGGGTTCTCAGCCCAAGCCGGAAAGATCACTTAGCACCAATAAGCCTTGTTCGTGTGGCGGTGTTTATGGTCATTACACGCATGATTTTTCCCTATTACCACAGATGCGGCAGATGTGGGAGTTTCAAACCACCGTGCGGGGACAACATTCCTCCCCTACTATCCCTCCCAATGCGGCTACTTCTCAACCCGCTGTGTTTACTGATCCTTTTCCTCAACAACGATTTGTGGCTACGCAACCACCTCATGCCCCGGTAACCACTCAACCTTCCCCTTCTGGTTCGTTCGATTACCGGATTCTCATGATGGCCTCTGACCAACCTCTCACCGTCAACCTTAACCTTCAAACTCGGTCTCGTCGGTACTCCATGCCTCCCGCTTCGTCTGTCACCATGTCCCCATATTCAGGTCCTACAGAGCCTCTGTCGATACCCAATGGTCCCTTGCAAATCCCTCCGCCCAAAGCTGAGGTTTATACCAAGATTCCTAAGGGCCCATTACACCAAAATGCTGCCTTTGGTCGGGCTGCCCATTCATATAGCATAGTAGATGATCTGGCACAATCTCCTGCTGCCATTTCAACACTGGAACTTCTCCAGTTGTGTCCTTCTCAAAATAAGGATCTACTATATTTTGTGGGTGCTTTAGATCCTGTTGATGACCAATTGATTTTTTTCGATGTCTATCAGTCAGACCATCCCCCCCTTCCTACTTCCGTTTCTTTCCAAATCCTAGTCAAGATCTGAAATGCCAACGTCGCTCGGTGTATTATTGATGAGGGGGCATCTACTTGTTTGATTTCTGCTTCGGTTTGGAAACAAATCGGATCTCCTGAGTTGGCCCCTTCCACAATCACCCTTTGTGCATGGGATGGCCATGCCTCCCAACCCATTGGCCTATTCCGTAACTGTCCTATCACCCTTGCGGGCAAGACTGTTTGTGTCGAAATTAAAGTTATTGACACCCCTCTTGACTATAACATTATTTTGGGGTGTAGTTACACCTATGCCATGTCTACTGTCCCATCCGTAGTTCACCGCAAGATGTTTTTCCCTCATAATGGAAATATTGTCACCATCAACCAGTTGACATATCATGAACCAAAATCTCAGACCTCCCCTAAGTCCACCATCTCTATTGTCACCAATAAGAAAATTGTTGATTATTTGACCAGCGTTTCCCCTGGCGTCTACAAAGACTCCTCCTTTCTTGGAACCTTCCTGGGTCCTCCCCCTCCTCTCTCTGATCCCAGCTTAGCGAATGTTTGCATGATGCAATCGTCTCAGGCTGAACTTCCACAACTTGCTTTAGCTAGTCAGCAACCTCAATCTCACCTGCCACAACCTGCTCCTAGACCTTCACCTCAGTTGACTGAACCTCTTCTGTATAGACCTTCCAATCCACCTAGCACTCCAGAACCTCCCTACCCTCCTGAGTTGGTTTCCCCAGGTCTCCACCATATGGGAGCCATCCCTCCTGGCCATTACCCTACGGGTCAGATACCTTTCCTTGCTCCTCCTCCTGGATTCTATTCGATTCCCATCATGGCCACCCCTTCCCTCCATAATTTTACCTTGGGAATACCGGTATGGTATCTTACTCCTCCAGCCGAGACGCCACCTGGCCACCCCAGACCATACCTTTGCTGTGACACCGGTTCAACTGATTCCCTTAGATCCTTCCATCGCTACAGTGCCCCTAGCCCCTTCGCAAGACCATCCTCATGCTGTGACAGCTACGAGAAAGCAAAGAAAATCTCGCAAGGAGTAATCCAAAGACAAGGCCACCGCACCCGACCCTACCCCTCCTCCACCCGCCAAGCCTTGCGCCTTGTGTGATGGTGTCGGTCATGCCACCCATACTTCCCCTGAGTTGCCCCGTATCCAACCCATGGTTAAGGTCACGTTCTATTAAGCTACGGTCTCTGAAACCTCTATTTCTTCCTCGTCCATAGCCAAGAACCCAAAGAATCTTCGCACCAACAAACCCTGTGCTCTGTGTGGTGTCCATGGCCATTATTCTCACCATTTTCCTCACCTCATGCATTACCGAGCCTCTTCAGAGGTCATTCACGAGTATGAGGTTGAACAAAATCAATCCACCTCTCCCATCCTTGCTCAGTATGCGTCAGGATTACTCGAGGATCCCCCTGCTACCATTGACAATCCTCCCCCTGATGTTGAGATGTCGGAACCTGCTGCCCCCATCCTATACCTATCATCACCCGCACGACCCTTAGAGTACATTCCCTCTGAATCCACTCCATCTATTTTTCTTGATTCCCCTTCAACAACATTCTTGGGCTCTACATGCTTTGACCATATTTTTACTTGTTCTTCTGTCATCCCCCGTGACGATACGTATGTGCACCTTTCTTGCTATGTTGATGATTTAGGTAGCTTTACAGCGTCATGTGGTTTCCTCGACCTTTCCCTTTCCTCCCATAACCAAGATGATACCATCCGTATCTATGATGTCCTTCGCAGCATGAGCTCCCACTTTTCCTCCCATAGTTCTCATTCATCACCCTCTAGTCGATCTATGAGTCCTAGCCATCCTACCCAGACTACTCCCTCCCATATTTGTCGTTTGATGTCTACCCTATACTCACGCTGCCATCATTCTTCTCCTTCCTCCCATTTCTTGTCTTGTGACACTATTCCGCCGAACCTCTCATCCACACATTATATTTGCTATGCCGATGGGGCAAGTCGCTATTCTCGGAATCTCGCCTCGGCTGCATGGGAAATATTTACCCCCTTGCATACCCTTGTTCTTTCGAATGGGGTCTGCATTGGTAATGCCACCAATAATCAGGCCGAATATGATGCAGTACGTGGTCTCTTAGCCGATGCCCTCTCTCATCACATCCTCAATCTGCACGTTAGTTTAGATTCCCTGCTTCTTTTCTTACAACTCAATGGTGTCTATCATGTGCATAACCCTATCCTGTTAAGAAAATATTTACGAGTGAAACTTTTGATACGTGACTTTATATTCATTACTTTCAACCATGTACCTAGAAGTCAAAATCTCTACGTAGATAGAATTGCAAATCATGTTCTAGACTGACATTTATCACACACAAGAAAATAAAATTTCAAACCATCAACACAATGAATATACATAATACATATCATATAACATGTTTTTAGAGTCCATCTACTCTGAAACATATGACATGCCCATAGCATGTTACAAAAAAAACAAAACTCAAAAACTGGGGGGCACCACTTGCCCCTACATACACATTGGGGGGCACCACCTGCCCTACATCTAATCACTCTCTAGAGGATCCAGAGCCAATGGCTTCGCTCTCGCAGCTCGTATATCAAGCACAATCTGAGCAACCATCACCATGCGGCACATGATACCTTTCCATTCCGAGGGTAGCCCAATACATAGCTCTATGTATTGGTCATCTAAATCCTTCCAACCCCACTCCGAAACACCGGTCAGTAGCCCCTCACATATACAACGAATTTTCTCCAAAAGAGTGGACATATATTCATTCTTTGCCATCCTCGATCGACTAGCACCTGTAGTTGCAGCTGTTGCAGGTTGTCCCATATATCCGGCCAGTTTCACCGGAGCTATATCTGCATTCCAAAAAGTATAAGGATCGGTACCATAATTAATATTCACAAAATTTAACATGCACATAATAGATTATTTACTTTTCACTTACCATCAGGCCCCCATACTCGACCAGGAAAAAGTGGAAAATCCAGATCTCCCTAATAACTCATCCCACTATAGGGATAGTTGTCTATGTACAATGGTATCTGATCCCAATGGGCGAAGAACTCTGGTTGGAACACCCATTCGACCGCCCCTCCCCCTCCTCTACATAGTAGTCATCCCCACCGACACATCTTGGGTTCTCTCAGACCCCCATCAGGTAGCTGTACATGAGGTCGCAAGGTCGGGATCTTCTGAAAAAAGAAGGAGCACAATACAATCCCATAAGCACAATCATGGTTCACTTTCCACTTACATAGTGACAGCTATTGTTTCAATGACACCAACATCATCTGGACCCACCCATAGTAGGTCCCACTCAACACACTTTCTACAATCATCATCTACCCTCCAGTGATGTGATGGAGCGTCTGGTTGCCCAAGATCCACAACACTGCTACCGGCATTGCCCGAGTCTCCAACCTCTATAGATCCCTAATTGATATCCGAGTCCCTTTGACTCAGACACCTGGTTGACAATGTCGTTCTATGAACTCCATAATGTTACGCCCCCGTGGTAACACTGACTGTGTATTTCCCACCATTCCTAATGGTGGGAGACCAGTCAGGAAATACAGATCCTGGACTGTTAGCTCAATCTTGTGACCCTGCACTATAAAAAGCTCATGGTCTGGATCCCAATAACTGACAATCCGGGCAAACAAGGGCTCCCTAGCCCTCATCAAAGGGTTCTCCACAAATTTCAGAACCCCAAACCTGGCTAATGCACGACAAACACCCTGATTCGCTTGGATTTCTATCCGTAATGTACCTAGGTCTCTCTCTCTCCACTTGATCCATATATCTTCCATATCTCTACAAAACCATCATCTTTTTCAGTCTACAGATAGGTAAAACTGCATTCAATTACATAAAAACTGAATCTCAGCCCACAACAACACTAAAACCACCTCCATCTGACAAGTCGCACTTTTTGGCCAAATCCTGGGACAGGTCGCACTTTTCAGGCCCAAACCTACGTCCCAAGTCACAGTTTTTTCCCTAGAAAGTGCGACCCAGCCATAATGATGAGGTAGGGGCTGTTACTGATATTTGGGATCCTAATCTGAACTTTTAATCCATCAAAAACAAAGAGTAGGATTAGGCCTCTTACCTGCAACTGACGGATCTCGATTCCAACGGTCAGTTTGTCCGCTGCAATCACCGCAAGATTTAAGGTCTTCCCTCCTCTCCACATTCACCACAGTTACACAAGCAAATGAATGTCTTTGGAGAGAAAATGCCTTATTAGAAGAAAAACCCCTATTTTTTCTTTTGCCCGCTGCGACCAAACTGTAGCCCTGTTTGACACACCGTCTGCACCATTGGAAAGCTCTCACCGAGCACTCAAATGGGTATATGTTATTTTTTCATGTTTTGATACTTCACTAGGACACATTTTGTCCATGAAGGGTGTATTCACCTCTCCTCCAAATCGAATTTCTTCACTTACAACACTTGCACTTGGGGCACCACTTTGCCTCCTTACTTGTCTTTGTTCGTGTTTATTTTTGTCATGAGATACCCCATTGTACTCATTTTTTTATGGTCCCCCATTGGACCTTTACTGTGTGGAAGCACCATCGAGTCTCCCTTCTTTAGAGCATTTGAGTTGAGTCATCATCAATCATGGAGTCTATCTCGAGTCCCTTTGTATCCCACTATAGTCCTCCATCCTTCATTACTTGGTATGTCTCTCGTGTTGCACATTATGGCCTTCAGTACCATTTTCCCCTATCCCCCATGATATTGTGTCAGTCACTGCCAAGCCATTCATGCCATTTATGCTCTAACAAGGTAAGTCGTCCATTTTCTACTCACTATCCCTCATTTCATCATCATCATTAGTGTCAGTATGTTAGTCACTCTACTATTTTCTCTCGTGCCTTAGTTGGGGATCCCTTATTTCCTCACCTATGGCGGACCTCCTTCTATCGACATCAGCTCATTTACTCCAGAAGCCAGGTCTAGAGGGCGGTGTACCTTGTTTCGAGCTCCTTTCATCATGATCACAATATGTATACTTGATGGTCTAGTGCTGCAACAACAGCTATTAGTGATTCCTAGGTGTGTGTGAGATGTCTCAACCCTCATGAGGGGGTGGCCCTGTAGGTAGCCCCCCACATTCCCAGATGAATTCTTCATTTCATCCTTTGATGCAACTCCTTCCATTTGATGACGTCGGCCTCGATCGCTTGCAGCATCTTTTCGATTTGCATGTATCAGTCAGATTTTGCGAGCCCTTCCCCATGTATAGGGGGAATTTGGGTTATATTTGTATCTCATGTACTAAAATATTATTGTATAAGTCCTGACTGTTATTCCAGGCACAACATGTATGTGGGATTCATCATTCTATTTTTTTGGCTCGTATTTATGCTAGCATGTACTTTATCATTCGGTTCCTTGTTTACTGGACATACTATTCTTTTGTACTTTGTCTCGGCGGGCATAGATATGCCTCCCCCGCTGCCTTTAGCACAGGTACCACTTCATAAATTAGAGACTTGTTGCACCTGTAAGTCTCGTCTCCTAAAGGTCTAGTCCTTTAGCACATTAGACTACCTTACATTTCTCTCTCTGACTTCCCTCTTGATGTCTAATGATTGAGTTCTTACAACGTACTTCGGTCATAAGATTTGCTCCTAAAACTCGTACGTTGGGGGGAAATCTGTTACACCATTTTCTGGTCATCTAACCTATTATCATTAGATGAACCCAAGTACACCATGTAAGACCAATTTTACCCTAAGTAAAATTGCTTTCACTATGTGAAATAACTTAGTAAAACACCTTTATTAAGTTGTTTATGCTATAAACAGGAAACCCCAAAAGGAAATAATAAACAAATATATATTTGTTTATATTTCTTGGTCATATTTAACCCAAAACATGGAAATAAATTAGATAAATCCTTATTTATTTGATTATTTCCTGGGAATAAGTTATTTAAATCCTTATTTAAATAATATTCCTAGTTAAAGTTCACTAAATCATTTATAAATAATTAAATAAATAATTATTTATTTAATTATATTCCCACCATTTCCTTAAAATAATAAATAAATCATTTATTTATTTATTATTTATAAATAAAGGAATTGACCCAAGTCAAAAATCCTTTTCCCTCCAACAAATATAATAAAATACTCCTAAAGGGTGGTTCTAGAATTTGATTAATAATATTTTATTCATGCACCAAGTTCTAGACCGCCCTAATGTTTTGTTATAAATAGAAGGGGTTTCCCCATTCATTAGTCACCTTTCATTGCATTAGATCACTCTAGATCTATACCCTTGGTCACATTCTCCATTTTTGCCTTGTGAGCTCCCTTTGAGTTCTATGTTTGTGTTACACTAAAAATGGTCACCTTGAAATTCTGCTGACTGTATGAGCTCATTAACACTCATACATGCCTCTTCTGCAAGTCTTACAACCTTTGTTCCTCATTCCAAGCCTTGAAAATCAGAGAAAAATTCCTGAAAATCTCCTAAACTTTGGTATCGCACTTTCTCTATATCTTTCCTACGGTCCCACACCTAATGTTCAGCTCTCCTGTGGACCTAAAACACACTTTCTCTGTGTTATAGGTGCGGACTCCTGTAAAACTCGAAAAGGCGAGAAAGTAAAGTGAAAACGTTGAATTTTGGTCAATTCTAGAAGGTTCTAGATGAGATTTTTTGGGGATGAGTACACTTTGATAAGGTGCATGTATCCCACACCTTAAGGAAATAATCCCTTGATGTGAGGAGTCTATCCCTTTGAAGGAGGATTCTATCCCTTAAAGGGTGGAATCCTAACCTCCTCATCTGCTCTATAAAAGGAGGCATTGGGTAGTCTCAAAGGGTTAATATTTTTGGGTTAAGCTTTTGGAGATTGAGATTTTGGAGATTGAGAATTGGAGGTCAAGCTTAAGAAGATTTGAGGTTAAGTGCTCTTGAGATTTAGACTCAGTTAACTAAGACTTTTGTGAGGAGAGATTACATACCTCTATTTGTCTTGGTTGGAGGAGTGCAGAGCTTATCAAAGTAAAGGAGACTCCTGCTTCGGACCCCGGGAAGGCCTTTTGAAAATCAAGGCTCAGGTTGTAAGGTTTTCCTTGTTTTGAAATTAATACAAATATAATCATTTTTCTTAATAAGATTTCAATCAATGGTTTATTTCATAGATTCCTTGATCACTATGATAAGCATGGTTTATGATGATTTCTATATAGGTGCTATGTAATATTTTTCTTGTTTGTGACTGCAGGTTTACGAGGAAAACTCCTTCAAGCTCGCGAGGGATAATAACGACTTCAAACAAGCACTGGACAAATGGTAAGTCCTTAAAACCTCTACAGAGCTTTTCATAGATCATATATGCTTAGAGAAAGATTAGTCTATTTGGCTATTTCTTGCTATATACTTTTAGTACTAGGGAGATCGGTCTTATCTGCAAGAACGATTTATCCGCCAACAGTTTGTCTGGGTTTTCTACATCAACAAGAGAGAGAAATTTTAGATCTGAAATGCTGAGGATTTTCAAGAACCCATCCCATTGAGGAGAATTGGAAACACCTTTCTTGTTTTCCTCTCAGGTGCCCCCTTTTAATATAAAAAATTCTTTCAAATACATTGTTCTTGTCTTGTCTATTGGATGCATGGAGCCACATTTTATTTTTACTGCTTAATGTCTTTAATGCTTAGATCTGGATTTTTGCAGCATTATTTGGATCAATTAACTGCAGACTTAAATATATTGGCAGCCATAATTGATGTTAGGGATATTTTTTATGCATATCTAAAGTGGTCTTTTCGGACGAAAGATTCATACTAACACCACAGATAGTGTTGAATTCTTCCTTCGAGACGTCTCCCTTTCCTACTATGTTCAAGAGTTGCAAGGAATCATCCCTGAGTGCCCAGAGAAGAATGATCTTCAGGATATGTTTTTCTAGGTCACTATGGCCTGATCTTTGCAATATGCATTTGAATCATTCCACACAATATTCCAAATTCTCATCCTCTTTTTTTGAAAACTTAAAAATCTCCTCTTTGATGTCACTAGATTTACAGTAATCTTGGTATTTCTCCAAAAATACTTCATTCATTGCATCCCATGAGGATATAGTCTTTCCCCCTAGACTCATGAACCATCGTAGGGTTTCCCCTTTTACAGTAGCAGGAAATATTTTTAATTTCTGAGCATCAGTGATATAATCTTACCCTTGACAGAAAATATCAAATTCGAAGAGGAATGTATCAAGTTATTCAGAGGAAAGGACATGAAAATTAGGCAGAGCTGTTAAACAAATGGGCTTCATCGGTGCATCACCTATAATGTTTCCAATTGGGAAATAAATAGAGGAGCTTGTAGGTGCCATGAATATCTTCCAACACTCACCCAGGATTTCAACTAGTTCTGCAACTAATAACTTGGGTGATTCAACTATAGGAAGTTTCATAGCACTCCCTTGGTGTCATGGTGATGCAAAATCCTTCAGGAATTCTTCTTCCCAATTGCAATTTCTCAATTCTTCTGACCCCTTGGTCTCTATTTCTTCCCCCTCTACTGGCAGTAGGGTTATCTCTTCCACTGATACATTATTTATTACTTCTTCTATTGTTGAAAGAATTTCCCTTGGTACCGTGGATGGCACTGGCTACTCAACCGAGTGCCCTTTGGACTTCGTCTGAACCCTTACCATGACAGCAACACATAAATATGCTTCTAATTCAGCCTTTGTGATGATCTCTTGGATATACGTGTTCCTCCCCAGATCCCTTCCCTTCTTTAGGGGTCTTCCTCTGCGCCTCTTATTCGAATCTTTGTTCATGTAGTTGGTGGGAAGAAATCATTAAAATAACAAAAGTGCTAAGGACTCGGAGAAGGATGGATAGTTTCCTCCTCAGGACGAGAGTGTGGGTTCAAAAAGAGAATAAAATATACTTAAAAAAAAATCAAAGTTTAAGACCTGAAGTAGGGTGATCGAATACCCTCCCCAGGACAAGAAATTGGCACTTAGAAAAAAAAATATTCAAAAAGAAAAAAAGCAGAACACTATGATCAGGTCTCAGAGCAAGGTAAAAAATTCCGTCCCCAAGACGAGAGTTTAGTTCTAAAAGAAACAATGAAAAAGTAAAAAAACCAGAACACTACGCTCAGGACTTAGAGCAAGGTAATGAATTGCCCCCCTAAGACGAGAGATTTATCCCTAGATCAATTGTAGATCATGTTCTTGCACCTTGTTAGCCCTCCCCGGCAATGATGCCAAAATGTTGGTGTCCAAGTGTGAATGAATATTCAAACCATTTTCCACATTAATTATCAATCCTGGTGCATTGGTTATTGCAAGAGTAACGTACACAATATATGTAGGAGCAATAAAATAATTCACTATTGAATACAGATTTATTAATTAAAACAAGAAAAGCCACTATAGAAAAAATTAAAGATAAATAGCAAAATTATAAAAGCATTCACAACAATTACATAAACATGTTGGAACATTGGTTAAAATGATCAACAAAAATGAGAAATCAACAAAGTAAAATAACATAGCACGTGACCAAAAAAGTGGGCCCAACTCTCGGATTAGGGTGTGGAAACTTCAGAGCTCACAAATTGAACAACAAAATGATGTTCATTGAATTGATTAACATAATTCTATTACAAAATCAGACTCTTTTTGCTTAACCTCGATTCACAACCCTATGACCCTTCTTATACAAATGTTTAGGAAAACCGTCCTTTTAATATGAAAACTAAATATCTACAAATATAAAAATGTTACAAAATCCAACTAGTTGTCGAGAGAAAACCATGAAAGGCCTGGAATAGATCTAGGTAAGTTGGAATCTGTTGTGCTATTACAGCATATGAAGATGATGCTGAGAATTCAAAGTTGCTTCGTTACTTGCAGATGTGACCCCTTTACTTTCCGAATCTGTGGAAATAATAGAATTAATACTTGCATAGGTAAAATATTCATGAATATTATTTCATTAATCAAAAATTCCATATAAGACAGTGGAAAGGGATTTACCTCGTCTGTTTAGAACAATTAATGATACAAAGAGGTAGAAAGGTGGGTGAAAATAGGAGAGAAAATTATATGGATTTGATACCCAATAGTAGGCAAGTGATGTGGCAGGCAGAGGTGGGGCCAAATCGCAAATCGCAAAGTTAAAGGCTTCTCTCAAATCGCATTTGTAGACGGTTAGCGATAAATGTTTCGCAATAAAACAATAATATATGTGATGTGTGATGGGAGTGATGTGGTGGTAGTCAGGTAAGGGTCCCACATGATATCGCATCGACATTTCAGAAGGATAGCACATGAATGTGGTGACGATTTTTTACGATGGCCGATATGAGAAAATTTAAGGGGTCCTACCAAAGGTTTTAAGTAGTAGTTAGTTATATATACAATATGTAATATATAACACGGTTGTTCGGTGGGCGGACGGAGCTATAACATTAAAATTTTGGAATTTAATATAAGTGGGTTTATAAAGTAATAAGTCCTGGAGTATTATGTATGTGGGTTTTGGGGATTAAATGGATAAGTTAACTAATGAAATAAAAAGTATGGATATTGGGGAAAAAGGTGAAAATAGTAAAAAATTAAGTAAAAGTTAATATTTACAATGAATGAGTATTTTAACTACGAGAATTAAAATATTGGTACACTTTATACATTTTTTTAACCCAAGTGAGAAAATGATCAAAACTTCAAAGGAGTGCCATTTACAAACCGATAGAACAAATGAAGCAAAACAAATATCATTGGAAACCTTGTGAAAAATTGGATTCAATGAAAGAATAAAAATAAAAATCCAACAAATATGTAAAAATGGAAAAAATTGCAAGATAAATAACTTAATGAAAATCCTAAAAGATGTTTAGCCAAAAAAATTGTAGAAAGGGTCCCCATTATTTGAAATACATAAGTAAAAAATGGGGGGTTTTGTTTTACCACAACAATGGTGACATGCGGGAGAGAAATCAATTATCTCTGGTTAATATAATGAGCTTAAATTTACCCGAAGGTTAAAAATAATGGAAATCACGAAATCCTCTAACATTAAAACATTTACATAGGTCCCACGTAATATAGAGTAAGCAATATGATTTGTAAAGATAAGTAATTAAAAAAAACTTGAGTAAAAGTGGTGAATCTAAATTTGGGGAATTTTTTTTTTAAAACTTTCGTCATGTGAAAAATAGAAGAAGGTAGAGATAGGAGTTTTTTGAGAAAACATATATCCATTTTATGATTGTATTTGAAATTTCTTCGCTACCAGTAAGCTTGAACAGTACCCCAACGAAGTTGTCTTTTATGCCATACAAGCCTAGGCCCGCTGCGAACGAGTGTCCATAGCCTTGACGTGTTTACTTGTATTTCCCATGCTTCCTCTTTTTCACTCTTTTGATAAGCGCATTTGCAAAATTTTTATTTTGTGATGTATTTGAGTGAAAGAGGTGGGATGGTAATATAGATTTATATTTAATGGACATAATACTTTCATAATATTTACTCCAAATTATTTTCCTGCAACTATCAATCAGAGGCTTTTATGTTGAGGGGTGGGATGCATTCATTGTATTAAACTCAAATTAGTTATTTCCGTGAAAAAGTAAACTCAATCACTGAGAAAGGATGTGTGTTCCTCCATGAAAAATATTTAAAGCAAGATTACTTTATGGTTCCATAAAGATATGCCTTTAGTGATAAATGAAATTCAATTAAATGGATAGAGTAAAATATTTCTCATGTATGTGAACAACTGTAATGTAAAAAAAATTCCTTTTACATAATTCATGGCAAAGTCACTAAAATTAAATCAAAGATGAAAGTAAAAAGAAAATAATTCCTAAAATAAAGTAAGAAATGAATGAGTGAATAGAAATTGAAGAAATAAAAAACTAAAGGAGAAAAAAAAAATTAAAACTTAAACTCTAACAAGACTGCTTATATGAGTTTTTCAACAAAGGATTATAAAAGAAAATAAACATATGTACGCTCATTCCTATGCTGAGATTTTAATTTTTTTATCTTGCAAAGTTATGAGAAATAAGGCCCTCAAAATGTAGAGGGTGAATAGCAGTGATGATAGATGATACGCTGAAGGAGAAGTTTCTGTCTATTGCAAATTTTCTTCTTTAACACAAAACCTGCATAAAAGCATATTAACTATTTGCTAATAAAAATAATGCTTAAAGAAATAGACTAGAGGTTTAGAAACTCCCCAGTCTAGCTTACTTGATGAGGGTCATTACTGCTTCTCTCAATAATCTCAAAGGGTAAAAAGAAAATTTGAAAACTAATCTGGTAGAGGCGCAAAAGGTTTATGAAGGCCTGTAGAAACAGAGTTCAAGATCAACAAAAACTAAAAAAAAAATGAAGAAATGAAAATAAATGAAAGTGGGCACATGATACTTACCATTGGAGAATTGCATTTCATCTTAACTTAAAGTTATTATTTTCTCCAATACAAGTTAACCTCTTCCTTTAATTAGAATTAAAAACATGAAGAACTTTTATTGACCCAAAATCATTATTTATTAAATCTAAAGTAAAAAAAACATTTAACTAAAAGAAAGCAAGGTTTCATGTTCAAGGAATCAGAAATAAATCGAATCCATTAGAAATGAGGATGAAGATATGCTTCATTATGAATTGAAACAATGAATGTTCTTTTGCTTCTTCCATTTTGAATTTATATAAGCCCCAAAGTATTGAAATTGATTCAACATCCTGAATAATGTAGAAATTATATAAAGAGGATTTCAATCTTTATCTGATAATTATGGAGGTAAATTCAAAATAAAATAATATTAAAAATATCAATTTATCATCGGTACATTGCCTTGCTAAATTTTTCGCATCACGAGATTATTTTCCATGCATAACTTAAAATATGTGACTTCCACTTTTGCCGATAAGTGACTGAGAATTTTATACAATAATTAAAATATAATGGTGGAAAGCCGAATATCTAAGTTTATCGCATCAAAAGATATTGAAGACAAAGCTTAATTTGAGTTTAGCAATGCGATATAATTATTTTCATGGTGATTTCACGAGATGAGCATGTGCGATGGGAAACTGTGAAGGGATGAATGTGATATCGGAGAATAGTCATATCATAAGATTAAAGTTGTTCAATAAAAAGGAAACACATATATTATTCTTGCGATAATGAAAATACGATAAATGACTGATGCAGCTTGACTACAAATATCAGAATATACGCGCGAAAGTTTCATTTACAGCCCACACAAATGGTGACCAATCATGCACGCTCTCACTTCGCACCTTTTATAACTTACCTTCCCGCAAATTTCACAACTTAACACTTTTGCAATTTTTTGATTTTGCGATTTTTCAATTCGCAACGAACTCTACACCACTCGTCGCAACTTTTAATCATTGAACAATAAATGTGTTACTTATCTTATGTGATATGTGATATGTGTAGCATCACATTACAATCTCCTTACCTTATCTTTTATCACATCACAGCTAATATAACTTACCGAGTGAGGTCTTAACAATAACCACTAAAATTGTCGATATGCGAAACCTTGCTGGGTGTAATTTAAAATGTTTCGTTGATCTCATTCATATCTAACGGTCTTGATTGTTCCCTTACTCTTCTGCTTCACATCGCAATTCAAAAAAATTATTATGTGTTGATATTCCGATTGAGAATCGACCCGATATTTTTATTATATGGATTTAATCTCATATCGGGTCTGGGACATCATGATTTTTTAAGCTTATGCCCCTACCATTATTGCGATTGAATAGATGCTATATTTTTACGAACTTGATTGAAATTCTATATCGGGTCTAGAATTGTGTGGTCATCACAATATTTGGAGAAATCAACTATTGGATATATGAAATACGAAATGCGATATGCTACGTAGAATTTTGCGAGAGAATAAGTGAAAAAGAACATCAAACGTATTACATCGGCAAATGCTAAGAGTTTCTTTTGATGGAATATTGCGAAACAAATGGTTGGGATATGGATGATGCAATACCAGAAGGAAATATCATCAGAGATCGAAGGGAATGAGAATATCGGGAGATCAGAGATATTTTGTGTATGCTCATTTCAGAGCCTCCTATATGTGAATTGCAATATATAATGAGGCATATGTGGGTCCGATGATTTCTTAAAGTATTCAATTCAAAAAGAATCTATTCATTTAACTTTTCTTTAAAATAAATAATCCTTTGATATTTTAGTTAACTGTTAGAATATCTGATTGAAAAATAATTTTACCAGATCTTCATTATGAAGAGAGTTGTGAAATATAATGATCTTATATGATTCCTCCAACAATTTAATAAAAATTCTCAGGATTTCAATAAATATAAGCAAAATTTAGATATCCTTCGAATTCCAAATGAAATAATAAATACTTCCCTGAACATGTTGCGGATTTGAAAAGATCTGGTTGCTTTCTTATCTCTGATCTACACAATCAAATTAATGAAAATCTAAAAACAAAATAAAAAATAGAAATAAGAAACAACCTTTGAAAGTAAAATAAACAATAGATGATGATGAACATGTAAACACATTCTTGGAAGAAAATTGACTGGAACTTTTACCTCTTTGAATCTTCAAGTCCTCCCAATTTTTTTCAAAATTTGCATATGTTCAACATCACCTACATATTTTAATCTAAAATGCTAAGTAATGAATTTTTTGAAATTGCATCATTTCCAAAATAACATCAGAAGACAAGAGTGGTAAAAATGAGTACTTAGAATTACTTGTGAATCAAAAATTTTCAAGTGGTAGAAAAATCTTAGAATTTCTTCATGTATGGTCAATATTATAAATTTTGAAAACCAATAAAATTGAAGGTTTGCCAAATAAGTACGATATGATAATTCAAGAGCTTCTAAAATTCTCTAGGTTTCTTTTCTACAATTGAAATGGGATGCTCAAAATAAATTGGGTTCATTACTTGTTTTATTGAAAATCTGAAATAATGAAACAAATGCAAACAGAAAAGAAAATTAATCTATTCCTATTTCTAACTCAATGAAGGAAACACGACTAGGTATAGTCATACTTCCAATGTAACCATGTAAGAATTTTAATTCTTGCATGTATGTACATGTGAAACATTAGTAAAAATGCAAATATAATTAAACTAAGAAAGATAAATCTGAAATCAGAATGTATCTTTACTGTTAGCAGCTTATTCACCATTACCTTCTCTTGAAATTCCCTTTCCAACTAAATTTCAATTGGATCATAGAAATATGGATGGATTTCCATTATTGAATGGGAGAGGTTTAAAAGAGAAGAAGGCAGGCCAGATTGTAGAAATGATCTTTCAAAAACAATGTCCTGTGTGATTTTGTTAGTGTTATTTTTAAGTGTTGTATTATTAACGATCTTCCATGAAGGAAAAATTTCCAAATGTATTTCAAATGGATCAATGAAAAACATGTGGAAGTCTAATAGATCCAAGAGAAGATTATTATTTTAATTAGATTGTTGGTCATAAAGTAAAAATACACTCTCTTGTTGGCATTTCTCTTGAGAAGTAATAAGTAATTGATAAGGAATGAACATCAATTGAAATTGGAAGCTTAATAATTCTTGATGTTCACAATTATAATTTGAAACTTGATTTTTCCATTGAGGTAATGCATTAATTGAGTGTTCAAAATTGAGCTACTCACTATGCTAGTACAAAGTATCTAAAAATCTAGGACTAAAAACAAAAAATAAATATGAAGTTAAAAATAAATGATGAAATAATAATGAAATTGAATCATAGTTTACACTAGTGTTACAATTATTGTTACAATGCAATTGGGAGTGATTTAAATCAATTTCTTCTTCACAACAATTGGGCAGAATAATGCAATTAGAATGATTGTTGATACCCACTTGTGAATTGGAGAGAAGGGTATGACTTTGAATAGGAATGTGAGCTTGATCGTCATATAAATAATAGATTGGAATGGATTCTTGAATGCTAAAATCATATGTATGATTAGTTTTTTGAAAATGAGAACTATTTGGAACAATTTCTGAATTAGATTGTTCTTCATTTTCACATGTGATTACATTTTGATCCTGAGGATTCAAATGTAAAGAAGACAAATCAATATCCTCAATTTCAAAGTAGCTATCATAGATGACCTTATGAAATTCATTAGAATTCCCTTCCATCTCACCTAATGTATCAAAACAAGAAGGAATAGTAAGCTCATGTTTATTAATTCCAAAAGAATGATCATTAATTAATTCTCTATCCTGATAAAAACTAAATGGAAATTTATTTAGATCAACCTCTCTATTTTCTGAAACATCTTTAACTGGAAGAGAGTAAAATTTTCTATTAGAAAAAATATCAGGATAAAGAGAAAAATATGAATCCAGAACAATGCAATTAAAAATGTCTATCTTTGAAAACTCTTGCGCATTTTGTTCATCGCGAATTTAAGATTTAATATCGTTTAGTAGGCTACTTATGCTTTCTTTAATAATGTTGCTTTGTTGTCATGAATTTGGCATTTGTTCATCATAAAAGAATTAAAAAAATTGTACAGAAAATTGCGTATTATTGGAAACCTTAATTGATGCTGGTACTTGTCAGATTATGCTCTAATTTTCTGATTCTAATGCATACTGATTTTCAAATTTCAAAGTGGTATCTTTTTCAATACTGCTGCTAACATTTTCTTGCAATTGATCGGTGAAATTTTCCAAGCTTCATAATTAAAATTCATTGACATGTGAAAGTGCACCTTGATCTTTATCAATATTGTAGGAAATGTGCAGGAATTGAAGGAATTGATTATACCAAATAGAGGCCACTTCATCATCATTTTTTTGTACCTCCATATTCGAATTTTCACTTATGTCAATGAAATTAGGAGGAAATTAATCAAAGTTAGAAATAATTTCACATTGATTATGAATGGAAGGAAGAGAGAAAATATTTTCAAACCAATCTAATAGTTCTTTTTACGAAGGTTTATCTTCAATTTTAAATTTTAAACAATTTAAATGAAACCATATGGTAAGATTAATTAAAGACTCGCCTTCAAACCTTCATAGATATTCAAAATCATCACATACCTATTTGTGGATATATCCATCAAATTCAAAGGAATATTGTAAGAAATTATTCCCAACTATGGATTGAGGCAACTGGAAGTGATTGACACCAGCTTATGGCTTTTGCAAAGAATGTAAGAGTAAAAATCCTGCGTAAAATATTTTCATCAATTTCTTGAAAATAGAATTTTAAAAATTTTGAATAAATTGAAAGACATGATTAAATCCAGAAGTATTACTCTTACCATTAAAATTTACCTGATACAAGATTCTTACTATTTCTGGTGAAGTATTGGAAGATTCACATCCAAAAATACAACTCCAAATCGGAAGTTTTAGAGGAGCCATTGTAATAAAAATAAAATGTTTGAATACAAAGACTCCAAAAGAAAACAAGTTTCAGGCCCTCCTTCTAGTGCAAAAATGTTCAGGCCTCAAAATTTGTTGCAACAACATGTTGGATGACCACCCATTTCAAACCTTCAACCAGATCCTTTTCCATTTGGAATGGTGGCTCCGACTGATTTAAATAGGTCCAGTTACATTCTCCCAATCTCCATTGGCTTAAAATATGACTTTTATCTACCAATAGGAAAGAGACATTAGATCATTTATCTTGCTGATCGGACAAGAAAGTGATCTTTAAGCTAATTTTCGGGCTCAGCCAAGCCACAATTAAAGTTTTACATCTTTGGGAAGAGGAATTTTTTGGGATGTAGAATTTAACCTAAATGAAAAATTATTCCAAGATGCAAGCAAAAGTAACTTTATCCTAATTCTATCTCAATTAGGCAGATATAGATCTATCCCAACTGAGAGCAAGATATTTTAAATAATTGAGATTTAAATATGTCTAGCTTAGAATGAATATCAAGCTAAGAAGTAGTTTGATTAACTGACATTAGGAATACGAAACACATTCTATATAGAGACCTCTAAACCGCAATAATCAATCAACAACATTCACGAAGAAGTTCTCAAAATGATATTGATCATTTAATAAATAACTTGAACAATTAAAAAATAATATATGGAAATAGTTAAGAACATATCACTATTCAATAAGTCAGTCTTATAAGACAAATTTATGAGTAAATAGTTACTCATAAATCAAAATTCAACTCATAAGAGTAGAGATAAATAATAACATAAAATTGGGGCAAATTACTCATACCGACAATAGTGCACAAATATGGAAGTAAATTGACACATTCTTGTTATCATAAAATGAAACCAGTATTTAAAATAGTAGTATTATAAATACCAATTTATTTACTACATTTATCCAGCTTCGGTCTCTAACAATCCTTTACAATGTATGAACCTCTTCTTTCAAAATCAGAGCTACAATAGTGCAAACTTTTTTCATTATACATAACTCAAAATCTAAAAGAAAAACCTCACTAATCCATGGATATAAGATTCTTATCCTCCCACATGTTGAGGCCTCAGAATTTCGCTGCCAAAACATGGGGGAAACCCACCTGGTCCGGACCTTAAAAAAAATCCTTTTCCGTTTGGTCTAGTGGCTCCCACTGGGGATAATGGGACCAGTTTCCCAATAAGGATGATTTTGAGGGTGTTTTGATTATACAACATGCAAATGGAAAATGATTTTAATCTATCTTATGCATCTATCTAAATTATTTATTCTACTATATACCTGGGTGTTTCTTCCTTTATGCTATTTAAAGAGATATACTTCAAATATTAATAATATAGATCATTTAACACTTGAAAGAGATGAAAATTATGTAAGATGATTCTTCTAAAAAAATATTTTGATTAGAATAATTGTGAAAAATATATCGCATTTATTCGTGTGATTATATATTTAATAAGAAATCACAGACAAGTATTAGAACAAAAGTGCAAGTAATATTAATCTATAATAACGTTTCAAATATATAATGGGATAAAAACATGTTTGTCAATCTAAAAATAAAGACTTAATACAAGTGAACAGAAGTACCATACGTATGAAGTTCTACTCATGTAAACTGATAGTAATTGATATGATCCTCTTCACTTTCAATCATTTTAAAGTGTACAGTAGTGCAACATTAGGTAAACAACTTTAATTTTCAAAAGGTAATAGATTTTGTTCCATCCATTCATCAAAGCATTCACAAACTTACAATAGTGCATTCTTTGCAAATGTTTTTGAAAAAATTTTGGACCCTTCTCTAAGTGCATGAGAGGGGCATAAATACTAAACTAACTATGTTCTAAAATATATTATTACATAAAAATAGAGGAGGTTTCAAAAAGCCATCCTCGTAAGACTCACTTTAACTACAATCTAGGAATATAAACTAACAATATGAGTTAAGAGTTCTGATCTGTCCTTTGGATTTCCTCTCGAAGTTGACATATATTTAGCATGGGCTTCAACTGAGCTGGCTACAAAATCTGTGATCTAACGTGTCCTTTGAATATCTCATTTGAGATTACTAGATGTGATCTTCTTCTTGAATCTATTAAAGACTGTAGGACCTGGTATTGGTGATAAGGTTTGATAAAAAAATTCCAATAATTTTCTTGATCAAGCTTATTTACCTTTTTAATTATTTCATCCTGCATTTCTACCTTCTTTTTCCATTACGTTTCTAGCTATTTGACTTCTGAGAGCACTTCAGATGTGAACTCTTTGATAAGTTATGCTTTCACAACTTGTTCACACACAGATTCAATAATTTCTTTTGCCAACTTGAATGATTTTTCTGTTGCTTTATCTTCCTTCTTTATCTTCACTTCCCTATCTTTGAATAAGATTTCCTTGTGAAACTTATCTACCTCGGGTAGATCAGCTTCCTTGCCCAAGTCTGATGCTTGCCATTGAATGTGTTCATTGATTTTCTTATCGATCTTCTCACATTCAAATTTTTGGATAGCTTCTTACTGGATTAGTATTTTACTTTAGTCACAATAAGAGCCAGTAATATAACCTTGTTGGAAAAATACTTCTTGTTGTTGCTTTAACTTAGCATTTACATCCAATGCTTCCTTCATGAATTTCTCTAACTGTGGCTGACTTTGTAACCTAGTCATTGTTGCTTCCAGCTGTGCTTGCTTCTCAATTATTTTTACCTGATGTTGTAAATTAAGCTTTTCAAACTCCTTTTGAAATTGGACCATCATTGATTTCATTTTCTCGCTCGAGTTATATTTTTCTTCATCTAACATTATCTCTAGTTCTTGTATTCTATCTTCCTTCTTATTCAGGGACATATTAACCTCCATAGCTTTATGAATAGTGGTAGTAGCATATGCACCTGCAAAATGTGATAGTTTGGTTAAATGTTCAGTAGGAGCAGCTAAGGGATCCTTCCACAAAACATCAATAGATTCCTTTGTAATATATGAGACTGTCTCATCAATTCTTCTCCTTTTGTTTCCATTAACCACAGCCTTATGGCTAGGGCTGTAGAAGATATCCAGCGACGGGATTTCCTCAACTTGTAAAACTATCTGCTCTGTGGGTTAAGCCAAAATGATCTCCCAATCATGAGTTTCTGGAACTTGTGGTAGTGGAGTGATAGTTTCCACTAACTTCTAGGAATTTTGAGATGTCTGGAAACTAGTAGCTTGATCAGTATTATGATTGGTTTTAGGAGTTTTTATTGCATGAGAAAACTCATCCCATTCAATATTCAAATTATTTGGTTGGGAATTTCCTGACTGATCAAGTGTATCTTGACTGTGTTCAACTTCTTGAGAAGTTGACTCTGTTCCATTACTTCCTTTTTTCTCCTACATCTCAATCTCTAGGATTACTTGTTCAATTGTATTTTCTGGGCTTTCCTTTTTGGATTCGTATTCATTTTTCAGAATGATCAGAATTGTGAGATTGATGCTCTGATTTCCCTGACTCATCCTAAAAAATGTATTTTTCTTCATTATCCAAGCTAATACTTGCAGTAGGTCTGTTAAAATCTTCATAGTTAACAAGTTAAGAAGAATTCTCTCCAGTCTCTTATTTTTGTATGTTTGGAAGGCTTCCAAATCGTCTTGGTTGAGTTGACTGGATGAAAACTTAATTATATCTAAAAACTTTTCCATGCCTTGAAAGAAATCATCAAATCTGTCTATTTCTTTCACAAAAGACTTCATTTTGAGCTCTGTGATGTAGTTTTTAATTACATCATTTGGATCATATAGTCGCTTTGGCATAGCTACCAAACTCAATTGATTAGCCTTTGAAACTTCTTTGTAGGCATGGCCAATATCAAAAAGTGAAAAATTACTGCACTGTAAAGGAAAATTAGGCCAAATGGCCTTCTTAGCATCTTTCAACTGTTTATAAATACCATTAGCAAGATGATAAGCTATCTCTCTTGCATGTAAGTTATGAGGAACATAATATGATAGAATGTGGGGAGAAGCATAACTCCCAAATACTCTGACATATGTGAAACTCTCCTCTGCAAACCATCTAGCAACAGAAAGAATATCTGTACTAGCCTCTTCGGAAACCCTAGGGGCTTTCTCAATGAATATCATTTGGTGCAAAGGAAACATGTCTCCATGAAAGTTTTTGGAAAAATGAAAAAGGAAGTCTGAATCCAAAAAGGCTTTGTCGTAAATGTGGATTGTGGTAGGGCCCTGGTTTGTCCATTTCCATCCCATGGTAGGAAAACTATAAAAAAAGAAAATTGTGGCCATGACATAGGCACTCATATAAAACGGAGGTATTTCTCTAGATGAAACACTATTTTTATTCCTATACTCCATGATGTGTTTAGCTAAATTATCAGATAGGATATTGTCCCAATTCAGAATTAAATAATTGACAATTTCATCAATCAATGGAACCCAATCTACAAAAAACCTAGTGTTATCAGGTTTCGAAAAAAATCTACATAACATACTGGTGGCATAACAGTAAGGGGAAAAAATTTGGGCAATTGGGTATGTACCGAGTTTATCTCTCTTAAGTTTTCCTTGGTCTTATTTCCATTCCTTTATGACTTAGATGGTACATTTCTTGTAAGTATTCTGCCCTGAATGACTATGTTCTCTCCTTTCGAATCATTGAATATTTTTTCTTCTATGTTTAAGTGGTCAATTACCCACTTAACAAAATCTATATAAGGGAGAATTTTTGGCCTTGCGGCTACCTTGTGGACGACTGAACATGCGACGTCAAAATCAGTCGGGTCTGAAGAAATAGATTAGTCTGCTAAAGCACCTTTATCTATTACCATTGGATTTTCATTTTCAAAAAACTAATACATCGCCTCCCATGACAAACTGCCACATTCCTTATTGCAGGTGGTGTCTGAAAATAGGGGAGACATGTCTGAGTTTTCAGTAGATGGTGTTAGAGCAATCTCTTTGCCTTTCTTGTTCATATCTATTTTCTTCGTTCTGTTAGTTGGTTTCTTGATTCCAATAAGACAGAGAAATCATTAAAAATACATGGAATAGAGAGACAAACTCATCGTTAAATTATTTCAAAAATGAAAGAATAGATATGAATCCATCAAAACCTTTATTTCTATTAAATGCTATTAATCACCAATAATATTTATAAATAAAATCTCTTACACCTTCACATGGAATAACTATCAATAAATTTAAGACGTTGGATCTCAGATTTCAGTTTGATATGACATAAGTCATTTCGCAAGCTTGAGTGATTAAATGACATTCACATATCGAAACTTATATCTTTTACCTTTTACGATGTTACCCATAAATTCTACGAAATGCGATCTGCGCAAATCGCACATCGCAACTTTTACGTGGTAAAGCTTTTGGTTAAGTCCTATGAAATGCGAAGTATGCATTCAAGAAATCAAGCGGCTACGCTTTATGGGAATTTAGATCTTTACATTTATTGCTTTTTTTGGCTCGTCGGGTCCACGAAATCGCAACTTATACCAAATTTCTTTATAGGTTAGATCTTTTAAATGAGGTGTGATGCGATAAAAAAATTATAATGGTGATTGAATTGTTTACAAGTTCTTAATATAAATTTAGAAAGGGATTAGCACATTTCGCAGCCCGCGTGACTTAGTAGGTTTTTAGTCTTTTGGGTTGTAAGTTATGCGGTTTGCAATGTGCACTAAGGAATAAAGCGGAAAAGCACAAAGAAAACTATATTTCCTTAATTTTTTTGTTTTAAAGATAAAAAATAAATGAAAGTGAATTTCCTAATTATTTCTAAAGGGTCCCCATTTATTAAAATAAATGGGGGGTGTGGTATAGCACAACAATTAGCAATTCACTTGGGAGAACTATCTATCTCTGACTAACTTTTTGAAATTTTTAAAAACTCTTTTGAAATAAAAATAGTTGCAGGAATGAATTTCAAAGAAACAATATATTACTAAGGAATGAAATCTCTCTTAATTACAATTCATAAGACTCCCTCTTTTAAAGATATAAGTATGAGAATCTATATCAGTACTTACTCAGTTCAAAAAAATAAAGCAGGTGGATCTTACAGATCAGCTTTATAAATATTTACTCTTTTATCACAGGTAGAGCCTCTGTTCGAATAGGAAATTTAAGCTCTTTGCAGGGTTACCTTTTACCCAACAATGATTCACTGTCCCATCCAATGTTTCTTACAATTTACAAAAATAAATTCGAACTTTATACAATTGATCTTTTTGAAACTTTTCTTTTTGTATCATATTTTTATTTACTTAAAATCCATTGTCTTGGCTTGGTAACCAAATAATGACAATTCCATTCACTAGTTTTAATTGAACTGATCAAGATGGCTCTTGGTGAGACCCCTTGTCCTCTTGATATAATCTCAAGTCATTACCCTCTTTTGGTAGGCAGTATTGGTAATGTCAGTTCAACTATTTCCCTATGAACATGGTAAACAAGCTAATGATTAGACTTATTATCTTTAAAGCTTCTCTACTATAATATTTTTTGAATTTATTTCAAAAATTAATAAGTTTTCCTAGATGGGGTGAATCATTGGCCCTTTTGAGGATTATAGATGATAATTTAGATTTTTAGATTGATTCTCTATAAAATAGTCTTTACTATGTTAGGAATATTTTCCTTGACTGATAACAGAATAATCATGCCATATAAGGTTGAGAGTTCATCAGAGAATAAATAACTTCAGTGAAATTTCATCTTTCAGTGTAAATAAAATCTATTTTTCTTTGAAATATTTCAATTGTTTCATTAACACTTCTTATTTATATAAGTGATAAATAAAAAAGGATCCTCTGAGATATTTATTTGAGAAGCCAAAAATTTATACTAAGAAAAATTTATTTTCCTAAGAAAAAAAAGACACTAGTATACAAGGAATATAAGGGGTTACCTCCTATGAGAAGTATTTTTTCAAAATATGCCCATTAACAGGAAAATAATCTCTTTTTCATGATATATCTTTCAAAAAGAATGTTGATGGGCCTATTTCCTCAATTATTTGAAATGGACCTTTTTGGTAATATGATTCCTATGTCTTAATATGTTGTCCTTGATGGCAAATCTCTGGAAAAGGATGGAGAATATTGCTTCAGTATAAGCTCAAGAGTCCATCATAATAATTGTGTAATGTCCAAAAAAATATTTGGTAATATTCATATTGAAGATTCTATACGCGGGTTTGTTAAGCCAAGTCGTGTATACACATGGATACGAATGATCCAAGTCGTGTATGCCTTTTGCGCTCCAAGAAGATAAAACCAAGGGGTATTACCATGGTATTAGCCCAAAATATTGAGCACCATATCGTCTATTTCACTTCGTCCAAGAATATCGTCGTAAGCTGTGTGGTTTTGACTCATGGTGTTGGTAAAGGCTAAATCTATATAAGGAGAAGAAGATCATAGTGAAAATTTGTGCATGTGGAAGGGCTATCACTAAATACTTCTCTTTGAAGTATATCTGCAAATGATGAACTCTTTTTTATTGATAAATCTGAATTTATGATGCACCCTTGGATAGATTTATGGATCAAGATCTCTAGACCTGAAATGACTATGTTCTTGCATGATCCATTGAAGAGATGATTAGATCTAAGACCTGGCGCATGTTTGGTGAAATGGAGTGAAGAAATATGGGTAAGTTCTATAGATATGAAACATTCTGCAGAATTAAGATTTACAGATCTATACACTAGTTCATCTCAGTAAAATCATGTATATACATGACTTTGCCTCATAAAAGGTGTGTATGGAAGTTAGGGTTTTCTAAAGTTTATTGCAGAGGTTTCTTGTTATTGCTGCTATCATTTTGTTGTCTGTCAATGAAGTCTTCATGTAGATCTGGGTTGCTTTATTGTTGTATATGTTGTAGAGTTGATTATGTACAAATCTGATCAAAGAGTAATTAAATATGTGTTATGATGACTGACTGATCAAGGGTTCTGCAATTCTAAAAATATATCTGACTGGCAGCCTCAGATTTGTATCTGAGACTGATCATATTCTGAAAAACAGTATTTACAGATCTATACGCAGGTTGATGTTAATGAAAGTGTGTATACGCACGGGTTCAATGAAGCACAGTAGCGTCTTATTTTTGAGATAATGAATGTTTAGGGTTCAATTTTATTTTTCATACTGATTCTGAAATCTAGTTATTACAGTGTTCTAATTACAATGATCTCACTAATCATTTTGATCTATTGGGTGAAGTTTATTCTTGTTGACCTCTATGAATGTTGTGTTGAAGTTGTGTGATCCTGTATGAAAATTAATGAAAAATGGTTTGCAGTGATTATGAGGGAAGTAGAAGCTTCCTGCCAGTATAAGCTAGTGTTCTGATCAAGGGGTTGAAGCTCCTTTCCAGTAGTGGTTGGTAAACGAGATCAGGGGGTTGTAGCTCCCTTCCAGTTGCAGCTGGAAAAAAAGGGAAGGTTTCAGCCTTTTGTAGGTATATGTCTGCATACTGATATGAGTATGCATCAGTACAATGTTGTAAGAAGTTTTCCATATAATAAATATTTAAGACAGAGACGACAAAAACTGTTGTTTTCTCCCGAATTGGGTTTCCACCTCAAATCTTGGAGTTCGTGTGTGTTTCTCTTTTGTAATGATTTATGTTGTTGTTACTGCACATATTTACTACTTAAATAATAGATGCATGACTGGTAATATGAATTAAAGATTGTTTCTGAAAAATTTTTATAGCAATAAAATTATATCAGTATACGCAAGTTTCTTTTGGTATATGTGTATGTATACGCAAGTTGGGTTCATCAAAGCCGCGTATGGAATTCAGTAAATAAAAATTCAAAATTAGCAGTAATCCCTAAATACTGATTCACCCCCCCAGCCCCCCTCTTAGTATTTTCCCCAACCATTGGTATCAGAGTGGGTCCTTGTGAAGAAGCTTAATCGCTAGAAGGAAGATCAGCTAAGATGATAAATCAAGATGGAATAGCATCTATCAGGCCTCCTCTCTTCAATGGAAACAACTTAATCTTCTGGAAGACAAGGACAATATCCTATCTTTAGTCTATTGGAGCAGATGTATGGGCTATAGTTGAAGGAGGTTATCAATATCCAACTTTAGTTCCTATAGATGTAGCAACAAGAAATAACTATGAAACCAATGAAAAGGCAGTCAATACACTATTGGGAAGTTTGATTGAACCAAAATGTTGTCAATGTCATGTAGTTTAATACAACTAAATATGGGACAAAATCATTCTAAGCTATGAAGATGATTCCAAGGTAAAAAGTGATAAACTCCAAACTCTCATAATTCAATATGAAAAACTTAGAATGCATAATGAGGAAAGAATTTCTAGTTTCTGTTTAGGTCTAGATGATATTGTAAATTGTATGAGAAATTTGGGTGAAACTATATCTGACACTACTCTAGTAGAAAAGGTTTTAATATCTCTAACTTCTAAATTTGAGTCAAAAGTTTATGTTATTAAAGAGAAGAAGGATCTACAAAATATTATTGTTATTCAACTTGATGGGATTCTGACTGCTGGTAAAATGAGAAAAGGATGTCCATCTAAAGTCAAAGAAGTTGTTTTTAGAGCTGCTGCAAAAGAAAAGGAGGTAGAAGAACAAGAAGGATCATGGTATGTTTCAGAAGAAGATGAGATAAAATATGTAAAGAAGCTACAACTTGGTACTGGAAGGTTCAGAGTCAAGCTTCCTTTTAAATGTTTTTCTTGTGGAAGAGTTGGTCATTATGCTGCTAAATGTCCCCATAAAGATAGTCAAGGAAAGGGAAAGGAAGTGGCTAAAGGAAATAAGAAACAGTTTATCAATAGAAAAAGATATTATACTCATGAAGATAGTTATGGTCTGTCAAATAGTGAAGAATGAGAATCTAATCAAGATATTAGACTTCTCATAGCTTTTGAAAAAGACTCTAGTGATAATTTTATTGATTATTTAGAAGAAAATGATTTTCTTGAAGAAATAAATCATCTCAAAATATGTTTGGAAGAAAACAAAATTGCCATAGATACTCTAAAAAATCCTCTTATGGAAAAGGAGAAGCACAATGAGAAATTAGAATGTGAAATAGTAAGTCTAAGAAAGGAAATTGAGAAAATGAAAACTTTAAATCTTAGATATACTAAAGGATCTAAAACCTTAGATGAAATTATCAAGGTACAATGCTCTCCTCTTATAAAGATAGGTCTTAGATATATTGGAGAATCATCTCAGTCTTCAGCACCAAGCTATCTAAATGCAGTAAAATCTAGCCCACAAAATTTTGTCTCTCAGGAAAAGAACAAAGAAAATACACATGTGAAGCATGACCACTTTAATAAAAGGAATAACAATAACAGAAATATGAATCATCAAGTAAATATAAACAGAAGGTTTCGTGATTGTAGAATTTTTTTCTTTAATGGAAAATGTTTCTCATGTCATAATTTTGGTCATAAGGCTGCTCAATGTGTGTCATACAAAAACCATCAAAGAAATGAGACTGGAATAAAGAAGAATAATTATAACAAATTTTCTCCTCTTCAAAATGAAATTGAATGTGCTTATTGCAATAAATTTGGTCATGAAGAATCTTAATGCAGGAGAAAACCTTAGCCAAAAGAGCATATACCTTCAAATTCCAAGGTTTGGAAAAATAAGGACTTACAGGTTGAAAGTTGTGGCATAGCATTATTTGCAGAAGGGGAAGAAAATCAATGGTATATTGATAGTGAATTCTCAAAACGCATGATAGGTGATATAAATAAACTTCTTTCATGCAATTCTCTAGAGAAAGAAAAAAATGTTACTTTTGGAAATAACTCTCCTACTGTCATTAAAGGAAAAGGTTCTGTTTTTCTAAAAGAAAAGGTGAAAGCTAACAATGTTATGTATGTGGATGGATTAAAGCACAACTTGTTAAGTGTGAGTCAAATGTGTGATCAAGTAAATGAATTTGTATTTAGTTTGAAAGAATGTATAATATGTGAACTTGACACAGGAAAAAAAGGTCATGAAAGGAACTAGAACACCAAGCAATCTGTATGTATTGAAAGGTGGTGAAGAACAATACTAATTGGGTAAATATTCAAAAAATTGGTTATGGAACAGAAGGTTGGGACATTTGAGCTTCTCTCAACAAATCCAGTAGACTCAAATCTATTTGTGATTTTACCAGCATCACTCTACCGAAAAGTACCATATGTAAATCATGCCAATTTGGTAAGAAAACCAGGGTGAAATTCAATGCTAAAGAAGGATCAACAAGTAAGCCTCTTGAACTTATACATACTAATATATGTGGTCCTGTAAGAAAAAATTCACCTCGTGGAGAAAAATACTATATTTTATTTATTGACGACTTCTCTAGAATGTGTTGGATAGGTTTACTGAAACATAAAGATGAAGCATTTGAAAAATTTAGGATCTTCAAAGCTTTGGTTGAAAATGAATTAGATCTAAAAATCAAATGTCTTAGATCTGATAGAGGAGGAGAATATATCAGATGAATTCTTTGATTTCTGTGAACATCGGGCATAAAAATACAGTTTTTTGTAATTGGAACCCCACAAAAAAATGTCGTGGCAGAAAGGATGAATAGAATAGTTCAACAATTGGCTCAGGCTATGCTTGATGAATCTAGAACTCCCGATACCTTTTGGGAGAGGCAACACATACTGCAGTAAATATTCTTAACAAGGCTCATGTTCGGGTGAATAGTGATAAAACTCCTTATGAAATCTGGTATGGCAATATTCCCACCGTAAAGCATTTTAGAGTTTTCAGAAGAAATTTTTTTATCAAGAACAATGATGAAAAACTTGGTAAGTTTAAACCTAGAGCAGATGAAGGAATATTTCTTGGTTACTCTTCTAGAAGTAAAGCATATAAATGTTACAATAAAAGACTTCGAACGATTTTTGAATGCATTGATGTTGTAATTGATGAGTCTCTCTCAACTCCAAAAAGGGAAATACCAACAAAAAATGAAGATGATGATGATGTATATATTCCTGCATCAAATAGAAACAATATAGAAGGTGAACCCAATAAAGCACCAAAAGAAGATCTATTTGAAAAGGCTCCATTCGGGTATGTTCAAAAGAATCATCCAGAATCTCAAATTTTGGGAGAAAACGGATCAGGTGTCCAAATAAGAAGAAATCTTGTAGGATATCCTAGCTATCCGGCATTTCTATCCGCTATTGAACCACAAAATGCCAATCAAGATAGTAAATATGAATGTTGGATTCAAGCCATGAATGAAGAACTTGATCAGATTGAAAATAATCATACTTAGGAATTGGTTCCAAGACCTCACGATAAAAATGTTATTGGAACAAAATGGATATTCAAAAACAAGTTAAATGAAAATTGAGATGTTATTAGAAATAAAGCTAGAATTATTTGTAAAGGGTATGCTCAACAAGAATTTATATACTTTGAAGAAACATTTGCTCCCGTAGCTAGACTTGAAGCCATAAGAATGCTTCTTTCTTTTTCAAGTTTTCAACAAATCAAAGTTTATCAAATGGATGTTAAATCTGACTTTCTCAATGATGATCTAGAAGAAGTTTATATAGAACAACCAGAAGGATTAATTTTAGGAAATGATGAAAAACATGTTTGCAAACTTAAAAGGGATTTATATGGTCTCAAAGAAGCTCCCTTAGCATGGTACTATTGTCTTAACAAATATCTTCATCAACAAGGGTTTACAAAGGGATCTCTTGATAGTAACTTATACACAAAACTAGAGAATAATAAACTATTGATTTTCATAGTATATGTTGATGCCATCATTTTTGGAAGTAATGAAGAGTCCATGAGTTAGGAATTTGCTTTTGTTATGTAGCAAGAATTTGAAATTTCTTTACTTGGGGAACTAACATTATTTCTTGGCCTACAAGTGCAACAAGCAGGAGATGGCATATTTTTATCACAAGCAAAATACCTTAAGAAAATTCTGAAGAAGTATGGGATGGAAGACTGCAAACCTATGAGTACACCAATGGTAACTTGATGTAACCTTAGTTCGCATGATGATTCTCCCATGGTGAATCAAGCAGAATATAGATCCATGACTGGAAGTCTGCTATATCTAACTGGGACAAGACCAGACATCATGCATGCACTTGGGATTTTTGGATGATTCCAAGCTAATCCAAAAGAGTCTCATCTTCAGACTGTAAAAATAATGTTCAAATATCTACAAGGGACTCAAGACTTTGATCTATGGTCTCCAAAGTATGTCGATATCACTCTTCATGCTTACACATATACAGATTGGGCTAGAAATATTGATGATAAAAAAAACACTAGTGGTGGTGTCTTCTATATGGGGCCCTGATTAGTATCTTGGTTCAGAAATAAACAAATTTCTATTGCCTTATCTACAACAAAAGTAGAATATGTGGCTGTCGCATCTTGTTGCACACAAATTATTTGGATGATGCATAATCTACAAGACATTCAATTCAAATTTCCACCTCCCATCTCCATTTTATGTGATAATACAAGGGCTATTAGTATCTCAAAGAATCATGTTATGCATTCCAAGACTAAGCACATTCCTATCAAGTATCACTTTCTACGTGAACAAGTGCTTGAAAAAAAGGTTAAATTGGAGTATGTTCCCTTAAAAGAAGAAGTTGCTGATATATTTACTAAACCTCTTCCCAGGGAAGCATTCGAATATTTTAGACAGAAGCTGGGATTTGTCTCTACCTCTCTGTTCAAATATGCTTAATTTCAGAAGTTTAAATTTGATATGTTGGTTTCGTAAAGACGAATCATGTATATACACGAGTTGCTGTGCATAAAACCGCATATGGGTTTTTGGTGAAAGAAATTATGGGTCGATGCCCAAAATAGTTGTGGTGTTGTTGGGTAACCTCTGTTGTTGTTCCAGCATTCATATTTCTATATCATTCTCTGATGAAGATGCTTTGATGAATTGGTTGTTGAAAGTGTTTAGGATGCATCAACTTAGGGGGATCACCTATCTTGCTGAAAAGGATGCATTGTTGGCATTCTGATTGGTTTCTGATATATGATCTCTCCCTTGAGATATTTTGGTCCTATTAATGACATATCATTTCTATAATTTGATGAAAAACACTCATGATGTAAATTTTTCTATCCAGTCATGTAAGGACTTATTCTACTTTATAAACCCACTTGGTTGGGTAGTTGAGGAAAATATGTAATTCCAATTGGTTGGATCATTGATGCAAGTATGAGTCCTTGGTGATAGGAAAGGTCATACTTGGTTAAGTTCCAGAGTCATATACTTCATTGAAAATATCTGAAGGTTCGGCATGAACTCAGGGGGAGCATGGTCAAAATAGTGCCCTTTTCTCTTGATGTCAAAGGGGGAGAGGATTTTGGGTGTTCGAAGTATGGTTATGTTTAATGTATCTGTTGTGGTGACCAGACACCATCATGGTTGCCATCAAGTCCAAAGGGGGGGATTGTTGGCAATATGATTCCTATGTCGTAATATGTTGTCCTTGATGGAAACTCTCTAGAAAAGGATGGAGAATATATCTTTAGTAGAAGCTCAGGAGTCCATCAGAAGAATTGTGTAATTTCTAGTAAAATATTTGGTAATATTCATATTAAATATTCTATATGCAGGTATGTTCAAGCCAGTTCACATATACACACGGATAAGAATGATACAAGTCACGTATGCCTCTTGTGCTCCAAAAATATAAAACCAGGGGGAATTACCATGGTATTATCCCATAGGATTGAGTGCCATGTCATCTATTTCATTTCGTCCAAGAATACGATCAATAGCTGTGTGGTTTTGACTCATCGTACTGGTAAAGGCTAAATCTATATAAGGAGAAGAAGATCGTAGTGCAAAGGTGTGCATGTGGAAGGGCTATCAGTAAATACTTCTCTCTGAAGTATATCTGTAAAGGATTAACTATGTTTTATTGATAAATCAGAATTTATGATGCACCCTTGGATATATTGATGGATCAATATCTCTAGACTTGAAATGAATATGTTCTTGCGTGATCCATTGAAGATATGATTATATCTGAGACCTAGCGCATGTTTTCTGGAATGGAGTGAAGAAATATAGGTAAGTTATATAGATCTAAAACATTATACAGAATTAATATTTATAGATCTATATGCTAGTTTGTCTTAGTAAAAGTGTGTATATATGCGGCGTTGCCTCAGAAAAGGAACCTATGGAAGTTAGGGTTTTATGAAGTTTATTCATAGGTTTCATGTTATTGCTGCTATCTTTTTGTTGTCTCTCAATGAAGTCTGCATGTCAATCTGGGTTGCTTGACTGTTTTATATGCTGTAGACTTGAATATGTACAAATATGATCAAAGAGTGAGTAAATATGTGTTATGATCACTGACTCATCAAGGGTTCTGCACTTCTGAAAATATATCTAACTGATAGCCTCAGATCTGGATCTGAGACTGATCATATTCTAAATAAAAATATTTACAGATCTATATGTAGGTTGATGTTAATGAAATCACATATACACGCGGGTTCAGTGAAGAAGAGTAGTGTATGCTTTTTGAGATAATGAATGTTCAAGGTTGAATTTGATTCTGCAGACTAATTCTAAAATATGGTTATTATAGTGTTCTGATTATAGAGATCTCATTGTTCAGTTTGATATATTGGGTGAATTTTATTCTTGTTGATCATTATGAAGGGTTGTGTTGTATCTGTTTGATCCAGTATGAAAATTGATGAAACATGGTCTACAGTGATTCTGAGGGAAGTAGAAACTTCCTGCCAGTAGAATCTGGTGTTCTAATTAGGGGGTTGAAGCTCCCATTCCAGTAGTGGCTAGTAAATGAGATCAGGGGGTTGTAGCTCCCATTCCAGTAGTGGCTGAAAAATGAGAGAAGGTTGCAGCCTTCTACAGGTAGATGCCTGTGTACTGATATGAGTCTGCATCAGTACAATATTGTAAGAATTTTTCCATATAATAAATATTGAAGACAAAGACGCCAATAGCTGTGGTTTTCTCCCCAATTGGGTTTCCACCTTAAATCTTGGTGTTTATGTGTGTTTCTCTTGTGTAATGATTTATTATGTTGTTACGGCACATATTTGTTGCTTAACTAACAAATGCATGACTGATAAGCTGAGTTAAATATTGTTTCTGAAAATCTTTTCTAATAATAAAATTATATCAGTATACGCAAGTTTCTTTTGGTATATGCGCGTGTATACATGAGTTGGGTTAATCAAAGCTGCATATGGAATTCAGTAAAGAAAATTTTAAAATTATTAGTAATCTCTAAATACTGATTCACACTCCCCCCCTTTTAGTAATTTTCCCAACAGACCTAGCTAGAGTTTTTGAAACTTCATGTGTTTACCTTTTTCCTCATGTGCTTTGTCCCATTTCAATACCATACCACCAATTTGAATTTTTTTTGGAGTAACAGAAGTTGAATCAAATGAGTCTTTTACTATTTGTTGATGATGTCCATGAGTATGCTTATCTTTTTCTCTTTCTTCTTCTAATTTAAGAATTTTAAATTATCTAACATGTAAAGGAGAAGAAAGGGATTCAACAATAAATTGTACTAATGAAAGAGAGGGAATTACTACATTGGTAGGAAGTAAAACTTCTTTTCCATAGACAAGATTGAGTGGAGAAGTGCCAATAGAAGATTTTTGAGTTAGTCGGTCTACACAAAGAGAAAATATTAATGACTTGTGCCAATTTCATTGGTTTTGATCAACAATTCTTTTGATTATCCTAATCAAGATTTTATTGGTGGACTCTTCTAAAACATTTCCTTGCAGGTAACAATTTGCAGAGTACTTAAGTTTAAAACCTATTTTTATTGAAAATTCCATCATAGAGGTTTCTTAGAAGTAAGATGAATTATCAAACATTAAAGCAGTAGGTAAGCGAAACCTAGCTATGATATATTGGTCGATCAGATCAATGATATTCTCAGAATTAGATACCTTTAATGGAATTTCTTCCAACCATTTAGTAAAGTAATCTGTAGATGTAAGAATATATATATGTTCTTTGGAAGAGTTAGGAACAATCTCGCTGATTATATCTAATCCCCATTGTTCAAATGGTTGTTCGATATTAACTGGCTTAAATGGGAACACTAGCTTCATTTGTCTCCCAGATGCACTTTGACACACTTTGCATTTTATTGCATATTCATGAGCACCTCTAAAAAGTGTAGGCCAATAGTAACCTGAATGGCAGATTTTGTGAGCTATTTTATTTCCTCCAAAATGTCCTCCAACTGGTCCATCATGGAGTTCCTGCAAGATTTTCTTTGCTTCAGATTTTTCTAAGCATCTTAGTAGTACAGAATAAAAATTTCTCCTAAAAAATACATCATTGACTAATTCATATTGTTTTTCCTTTAATCTTGAAGCTCGTTTTGTTTTGTAACTTAGTTGGGTTGGAGCATATCCATTCTTCAAATAGAATATGAGATTAGTGTATTGAGATTATGCATCGTTGATGCTTACCTATGATATTTGAACATTATTACCTGAATCTTATTCTAATGATAAATGGTATGCTCCTGTAAGAATTCTAGAAAAAGCTTGACCTCTAACAATTTTATAGGGTCTAATTTCTACATCATATTCTTGTAAAGTGGTAACCGAGTTAGCCCTTTTCTCTCCTAATTCTCTTTGCATTAATAGTTGTCTCACTGCAGAGAATGGAACTATGATTTTGGTGTGCGTTTTTAGGAGAAATGGCCTGACATGCTTTATAGCCTTAAAGAAAACAAATTCTTTCTTTTCGATAGATGAATAATTTAGTTCTGCACCTTACAAATTGGAACTGAAAAATGATATTAGTGCTTCAATTTGTTGGTCATTAAGTTGTGTTAAAATAGCAGTGTATGATGTATCTGCTGAAAAAGTATATAAATTAAAAGAATTAATAAAATTGGGGGTAGTCAGGAATGGAGCATTGACAATGGATTGTTTAATCAAATAAAATTCTTCTCTTTCATTGTGTCACCATTTAAATACTGGATGTTTCTTAATCATGTTTTGTAATGGTTGAAAAGTTAGGGACAAACCTTTTATCAAAACTATTTTTCCCAACAAATGACTACATAGCTTTCTTGTTATGAGGAAAAGGAATTATTTTAATCTCTTCAATTATTTTGGGATCAGTATAGATACATTTTTTTGACACAATGAATCCTAAAAGTTTTCCTTCATCTAATGACAAAAATGAATTATTTGGGTTTAATGAGATGCCACCCTTTTACATCGATCAAATACTTGGTCTAGGTCATTCACATGATTGGTTACTGGTTTAGAAAATACTGTAATGTCATCTAAATAGATAACCACTGATTTATTTATGAGCCCCCTAAAAGCGGTGTTCATATCTCTCTAAAACGTTGCACCTGCATTAATTAATATAAATGGTATCTTTTCATAGGCGTAAGTTATCCACTTAGTCTTGAATGTATTTTTCAATCTATCATCTGGATGTACAAGAATTTGGTTATATCCCAAAAGTCCATCTAGAAAGGACATAAGTTCAAAACCAGCTACTGTCTGCAGTACTTGTTCGATGGTTTGTTACAATGGAAATTTGTCCTTTTGACATGCTTTGTTTAAATACCTAAAATAAATACAAATTCTAATATCTCCATTATTCTTCCTGACATGTACCAAATTTGATACCCATTTAGAATGCCTAACTAGAAATATGATTTTTACCATGAGGAGTTTGTTCAGTTCTATTTTGGCTTGATATTCTAGATTTGGATGAATTTTCCTCAATTTATGCTATATAGATTTTTCTTCTGAGATCATAAGAATTGTGTGTTGAATGACAGAAGTGTCATATTTTTTAAGATCAGTGTAATCAGAAGCAAAGACACTTGTTTACATTCTAAATAATCTGATGAATGATAGTCTTTCTTCGGAATATAGACCAAGACCTAGATTTACATTTTGAGGTTTTTCATCAGTTCCTAGATTTACCAATTCAAATCTTAAGGTATAGCTTTGAATTTTTGAGTTAGTAACTCTTTTAAACCTATATTTCAGATCATATAGGTATTCTAACCTGAAAACAGACTTAGGAATAGGATTTTCTTATTGTTCTTTCTTAATTTGAATTTCATGTTCATTTTCATCCAAAATTTGACTATCATAAGATCCTTCAAATGTTAAAAATCCCATGATATCTGAATCATCATTGAATACTCTCCAATTGGTAATATTATCAGGAACCAATGGTCTAAAAATTAATTCAATGGAAAATATATCGAGACTAAAATCTTGATATGGAACTAACGTTGATGCTACATTAGCCAGTAGATCTACACTAGTATTCTGCATCCTAGGTATAGAAGAAATATTAAAGGCTAAGAAATGAATGGTTATTTCTTGGAATAATGATTGATAATACTTTAAATGTCCAAAAATACAATGAATTGTATCTCTTACCTGTCTAACAATGATTTTTGAATCTCCTAGGACTTTCAGATATTTGATATTAAGATCAATGACTTTGTACAAACCTTGGAATAATGCTTTATATTCCGATATATTGTTTTTACAATTGAATTCTAGTATGCACGCTAACATGGTTTTTTCTCTTTCTGGGTATATTAAAATATAGCTAGCGCCTGCACCATCTTCAGATTTAGAACGGTCAAAATAAAGAGTCCAAAATATAGAATTTCCTACTGTTTTATCTACAAAATTTATACAGTTGGAACTATATGTCTGGGAAAAATTGTCAATCTAAGAAACAACCGCATTTTCAAAGAAAGGTGATGGTTGAGCATTGAAAATTCCCAAAAATGATTCTACTGAGTAGTTTCCAATAATGTTATTATTGAATGTTACTGGCTCATTTACTCCTTTAAGATTGGTTATTGTATGCTTCATGAACGTTTCTCTCTCTAACCAAATTTGATTTGGCTTTCCATTATATGGTAGCCACATATGCGACCAGTCTATTGCAAAATATTCATGAAGTTTTGCAAAATAGTCTTGTCTTAAAACTAAGCCGTAAAAATTAGGAATATCAGCCACCTGTATGTTAATTATTTGAGTAACCTTGGGATTTTATGACAATTTGATGGAAACAAAATTTATTTCTCCTACCACCTCTACTATGGCTCTATCAAGTTTTATTATAAGAACAAGAGAACCCTAAGGAGTTATGTTCAACTTAGCATAGACCAATTTTGGAATTATATTAGAGGAAGTCCCTGAGTCTATTAAAAAATTATGAATGTTTTTATTATAGATCTCATAGGTTAAGAGAAATGGAGTATGAGATATGGATCGATCACCTATCATAATCAAGTCTGTAGCATCTATTTTAGTTGAAGGGGAAGATGGCTTAGCCATTTCTTTAGCAACTTGTACTATTACTGGAGAAGGTAAGGTTAAATCAAGAACCACATTTAAGTCTCTAAGTAATATTTTATGTTCCCTCTTTAATTTAGTAAGATCGTGAATTGAAATGTTGGCCCCGGTTTTCTTCATATCTTCAACTACATTATACTCAATAGTGTGTGAGACTACCATTGTCTTAGATGTAGGTGGAGTATCTAAAGTAATGAGACTTGTTTATGTATCCTTTGAAGTAGACTTTTTTCTTACTGATTTATCCTTAGCAGGAGTTGAAATCTTTTGTTGTTGATTTGGTTGTGTTGCTTCAGTAGTCTTTTTTCTCCTTGTACTCACATGTAAAGCTTCATGTTGCTCTTCATTTGGTAGGATGAAATCCCACATTCCATTTAGTTCAACTTCTTCTTCCTCATCATATTATTCTTCCTTTTTTTTATATTCCTCTATATCTTGATTAGATTCAACATTAGATATGATATTTGGAGGTTAAGTATTAGAGGACTGACCTTTCTTGAAGTTTCTAAAAGTCTTTTTTGAGCTAGAATTTTCAGCGACTTGCTTCTTCATATCCTCCATCTCATTTGTCATAGTCTTCAAAAATTTTTGAAGACCTTCTACATCAAAAGGGTCTTTTGGCAGCTTGTTAGAATCATATTTGAAACATACCTTTTTTTATTTTCAATCTTCTTGAGAATTCTTTTTCTCAAGAGTGGTTATGTGTTTCTCTAGAGATAGATATTCCTTCATGTTTTCAGCAAGTGTCAGTAGCTTTTCCCTATCAACAAAAATAGCTATATTGGATGGAAGAGATGAAATATACTACTCAATTTGAACTTCTGCATTAGGAACTGATGTAGGAGGAATTTTATTGAGTAATTTATTAATTCTTGAACTAAAATCTTTTATCTTCTCACATGTTTTAGCTTTTAGATTTGATAATTCATTGATGAGTGTAGAAGTGATCCTTTCATCCCCAAACTTAGATATAAATTTCTCTTCGAACATATTCCAGCTAGTTATAGAGCGAGCAGGAAGTGAAAAATGCCAAAATCCTACGGATCCTATTAGAGTATACGGAAATAATCTTACAACAAAATCCTCTTCAACTAATTCTTTTAAATTGATGGCTAACATAAAATTATGATTGCGTTCTTCTGCCGGAAGACCATCTTCAGGATTAAATTTAGGTAACCGCATTTCAAGATATTTTGGAAGAGAATGAAGAGGACCGAACATATTTACAGCCCCTATATTATTCCATGGATGGCCTTCCATTCGAGCTTGGGTGGATGTGATGGACGGATTTTGAGTTGAAGAAGAGGCATGCTGAGTGCTATGATTATTTGAAGAGATAGTAGTTTGAGTACTGGAATTAGTTAAAGTAATATTGATTGTTGGAAATGATGTTGTGGAAGTGAGCGGAGATAATGATGATGAATCGGATAAGATATTGCTGGTGATTGACTCTCATTGAGTTATCTTTATTCTCTTTCGAGTACTATCAATGGGAAATTCAAAAGGAAGGATTATTTTCTTTTCAATTTCTGATCGAGTTAGTATTCTTCGAGGTTGTAAAGAAGATGAAATGCTGATATACGATATTTGAGAAGATTCAGGCTTTTCAGCAGAAATGGATACTCTCTCTAACTTTTCTATCAAATAATGAACTTCTGGGGAAGCTTGATGCGAATCAAGAGATAGTATGGGTTGAGTATCACTGGGATACTTAGGAGAAGGATGATCAACTTTAGATTTTAAAGATGAGGATCTAGATAATTTTCTAGAAGCTGATGGGGATCTAGAGGGAGAAACACACTTAGATTGAGCTTTAGATTGATCAAACTTTTTTTCCATTCATAGGTCCCTCCTTCTAGCACCAGAATGTTGAGGCCTCGGAATTCCACTGCCAAAACATGAGGGAAAATCACCCAGTCTAGACCTTAAAGAAACTCATTTTCCATTTGGTGTAGTGGCTCTGACTGAGGATAATGGGACCAGTTTCCCAATAAGGATGATTTTGAGGGTGTTTTGATTATACAACATGCAAATTGAAAATGATTTTAATCTATCATATGCATCTATCTAAACTATTTATTCTACTATATACCTAGGGTGTTTCTTCCTTTATGCGATCTAAAGAGATATCATTCAACTATTAATAATATAGATCATTTAACAGTTGAAAGAGATGAAAATTTTGTAAGATGATTCTTCTAAAAAAATAGTTTGATTAGACGAATTGTGAAAAATATATCGCATTATTACATGTGATTATATATTTAATAATAAATCACAGACAAATATTATAACATAAGTGCATGTAACATTCATCTATAATAACTTTTCAAATAAATAATGCAATAAAGAGATGAATGTCAATCTAAAAAGTAAGACTTAATACAAGTGAATAGAAGTACCATATGTATGAAGTTATACTCATGTAAACTGACAGTAATTTATACGCTCCTCTTCACTTTCAAGCAATTTAAAGAGTACAGTAGTGCAACATCAGTTAAACAACTTTGACTGTCAAAAGATAACAGATTGCATTCCATCCATTCATCGAAGCATTCACGAACTTACAATTGGGCGTTCTTTGCAAATGTTTTTGACAAATTTTTGGACCCTTCTCGAAATGCATGAGAGGGGTTTAAATATTAGATTAACTATGTTCTAAAAGAGATTATTACATAAAAATAGATGAGGTTTAAAACAACCATCCTCGTAAGACTAACTTTAACTACAATATACGAAAATAAAGTAACAATATGACTTAACAATTCTTATATCTCTTTTTGATTTCCTCCTAAAGTTGAAAGATATCTAGCATGGGCTTGAGCTGAGCTGGCTGCAAAATCTATGATCCGAACTATCCTTTGAATATCACATTTGAGAGTATTGGCTACGATATTCTTCTTGAATCTGTTAAAGACTCCAGGATATGGTATTGATGATAAGGTTTGATAAAAAAATTCCAATAATTTTCTTGATGAAGATTATTTACCTTTTTAATTGTTTCATCTTGCATTTCTGCATTTTCTTTCCATTGTATCTCTAGTTGTTTGACTTCTGAGAGCACTTCAGACGTGCACTCTTTGATAACTTCTACTTTCACAAGTTGTTCAAACAAAGATTCAATAATTTCTTTTGCCAACTTGATGCTTTTGTTGCTGCTTTATCTGCCTACTTTATGTCCACTTCCCAATATTTGAATAATATTTCCTTGTGAAACATAATTACCTGGGGTAGATCAACTTCCTTGCCTCAGCCTGATGCTTGCCATTGAATGTGTTTATTGATTTTCTTCTCGATCTTCTCACATTCAAGTCTCTGGATAGCTACTTGCTGGATCAGTATTTTACTTGAGTCACAATAAGAGCCAGTAATAGAAGCTTGTTGGAAAAATACTTCTTTTTGTTGTTTTAACTTAGCATTTACATCCAACGCTTCCTTTATGAATTGCTCTAACTATGGTTGGCTTTGTAACCCAGTCATTTCTGTTTCCAATTGGACTTGGTTCTCAATGCTTTGTACCTGATGCTGTAAATTAAGATTTTCAAACTCCTTTTTAAATTGGGCCATCTTTTATTTCATTTTCTCACTAGAGTTAGATTTTTATTCATCTAACAGTATCTCTAGTTCTTATATTTTGTCTTCCTTCTACTTCAGGAAAATTTTAACCTCAGTAGCCTTATCAACAGCGGCTCTAGCATATGCACTTGCAAACTATGATAGTTTGGTTAAATATTTAGTAGGATCAACTAAGGGATCCTTCCACAAAACATAAAAAAATTCATTTGTAAGATCTGAGACTATCTCATCAATTCTTCCCCTTTTGTTTCTCTTGACTACTGCCTTATGACTAGGACTGTAGAAGATATCCAAAGATGAAATTTCCTCAACTTGTAAAACTATATGTTCTATGGGGTAAGCTAGAATAATCTCTCGATCATGAGTTTATGGAACTTGTGATATTGGAGTAACAGTTTCCACTCATGAGTTTATGGAACTTGTGATAGTGGAGTAACAGTTTCCACTAACTTTTGGGAATGTTAAAATGCCTGAGAACTATTAGCTTGATTAGTATTGGGATTGGTTTTAGGATTTTTTATTGCATGAGAAAACTCATCCCATTCACTATTCAAATTCTTTGGTTGGGACTTTTCTAACTCATCAAGTTTATCTTGACTGTGCTGAACTTCTTGAGAAGTTGACTCTATTCCATTTCTTCTTTTTTTCTCCTGCATCTCAATCTCTTGGAGTACTTGATCAATTATCTTTTCCTGGCTTTCCTTTTTGGATTCATATTCATTTTCAGAATGATCTGAATTGTGAGCTTGATGCTCTAATTTCCCCAACTCATCCTCAAACATGTCTTTTCCTTCATTATCCAAGCTAATACTTGGTGTAGGTTTGTTTGCATATTCAACAGTTAACAAGTTAAGAGGAATTATCTCCAGTCTCTTATTTATGTATGTTTGGAATGTCTCCAAATCATCTTGGTTGAGTTGACTAAATGAAAACTTAATTATATCTGAAAAATTTTCAATGCCTTGAAAGAAATCATCAAATATTTCTATTTCTTTCACAAAAGGCTTCATTTTGAGTTGTGTGATGTAGTATTTAATTACAACATTTGTATCATATAATTGCTTTGGAATTATTTCCAAATTCAATAGATTAACCTTTGAAACCTCTTTGTAGGCATGCCCAATATCAAAAAGTGAAAAATTATGGCACTGTAAAGGAAAATTAGGCCAAACGGTAGTCTTAGCATCTTCAGCTCTTTTGAAATAACATTAACAAGCTGGTAGTCTATCTCTCTTGCAAGTAACTTATCAGGAACATAATATGGTAGGATACGGGGAGAAGCATAACTCCCAAATACTCTGACATATTTGAAACTCTCCTCTGCAAACCGTCTAGCAACAGAAAAAATATATGTGCTAGCCTCTTCAGAAACCCTAGGGGCTTTCTCATTGAATATCATCTAGTGCATAGGAAACATGAATCCATGGAAAATTTTGTAAAAATTCATATGGAAGTTTGAATCCCAAAGGGCTCTGTGGTAAATGTGGATTGGGGTAGGGTCTTGGGTCGTCCATTTCCATCCCATGCTAGGAAAACTAGAAGAAAAACAAATTTTGTCCATGACATAGGCACTCATAGAAAAGGGTGGTATTTCTCTAGATGAAACACTCCTTTTATTCCTATACTCCATGACGTGTTTAGCTAAGTTATCAGATAGGATATTTGAGCAATTCATAATTAAAGAATTGATGATTGTGTCAATAAATAAGACCCAATATACAAAAAACCTAGTGGTATCAGGTTTAAAAAACAATCTACATAACATATCGGCAACATAACAGTAAGGGGGAGTAATTTGGGCAATTGGGTACGTACCAAGTTTATCTTGCTTAATTTTTCCTTGGTCTTATTTCCATTCCTTTATGACTTTCATTAGATCTGGATTTTTTTTTGTAAAGCTTTGCATAAAATCTTTGTCATATTTCTATTGCGGGGAGGGTAGATGGTACATTCCTTATAAGTCTTCTGCCCTGAATGACACTAGATTCTCCCCTTTCAAATATTTGAATGTTTTGTATTCTATGTTTAAGTGGTCAATTACCCACTTAACCATGTCTGTATAAGGGAGCATTTTTTTCCTTGCAACTACCTTGTGAAATAATGAACATGCGACGTCAAAATCAGTCAGGTCTGAAGAAACAAATAAGTATGCTAAAGAAACTTTATCTATTACCATTGGCTTTTCATTTTTGGAAAACTGATACATCACCTCCCATGACAAACTAAAACATTCCTTGTTGCAGGTGGTGTCTGAAAATAGGGGAGACATGTCTGTGTTTTCAGTAGACATTGTTAGATAAATATCTTTCCCTTTCTTGTTCATCTCTATTTTCTTCGTTCTCTTAGTTGGTTTCCTGATTTCAAGAAAACAGAGCAATCATTAAAAATACATGGAACAAAAAGAAAAATTCGTTGTTAAATTATTTCAAACATGCAAAATGGATATGAATCTATCAAAACCTTTATTTGTATTAAATGCTATTAATCACCAATAATCTTTATAAATAAAATGTCTTACACCTTCACACGGAATAGCTATCAATCAATTTAAGACGTTGGATCTCAAATTTCGGTTTGATATGACATAAGTCATTTCTCATTCTTGAATAATTAAATGTCATCCATTCATATATCACAACTTATAACTTTTATTGTTTACGATGTAAACCATAAATTCGGCGAAATGCGATCTGCACAAATCGCACATCGCAACTTTTATGTGGTGAATGGTTTTTATTTTGGTTAAGTCCTACGAAATGTGAAGTGTGCATTCAAGAAATCCAGCGGTTTTGCTTTATGGGACTTTAGAGCTTTATGTTTATTTATTTTTTGGCTCGTCTGGTCTGCGTAATCGCAACTTATACCCAATTTCTTTATAATTTAGATCTTTTAAATGAGGTGTGATGTGATAAAAAAAATTATAATGATGATTGAAGCGTTTGCAAGTTTTTAATATAACTTTAGAAAGGGCTTAGTGCATTTCGTAGCCCGCGTGACTTAGTAGGTTTCAAGTATTTTGGATTGTAAGTTATGCGGTTTACGATGCACACAAAGGAATAAAGCAGAAAAACACAAAGAAAGCTTTATTTCCTAATTTCTTTTTTTTTTAAGATAAAACAAAAATGAAAATTAATTTCCTAATTATTTTTAAAGGGTCCTCATTTATTAAAATAAATGGGGGGTGTTGTATAGCACAACACCACCCTACACCTATAAATCCTCTAGACAATAGTACCATCAATAATTCTAGAATTATAGAGAAGAGTAGCCCATATTACATTTTGTAACCTCTTATTTATAATATTTACAAAAGAATTCTCAATAAGAAAGTTTGTGGAAGAGTGGTTATGCTCATTCAATTTTCATTGGCTCAAAATCATATCCTTCAATTGCTGGAGCCTTCTCATTGATTGAGATATTCTTCTTCTCATCTCTTGAACTTTTTTTCCTGCAAAAACAAATCATAAACAAAATTAAAATGCAAAAAATAAATTCAAAATGTTAAATCTAGAAATTAAAATAAATCCAATCAAAACTTAATTAAATAAATAATTGAAAATGAAATCTAATCTTTATTTTGATGTCTGTATTGATCTAATTGGTCAAGGAGAACATAGAATAATGGATCTGCACTCTGAAGAAGTTGCAGCAAATGAAAATACAAAAAATAAAACTCAGAAAAGTAGTTTTGTTTAAAAATTGAGAGCTTGATCTTTTGCTGAATTTTAGACCCACTAAATGATCAAATTTGGAAATGAAACCACTTCAAGAATAATCTCCATGATTTTTTCTTATTAATGAGCTATCCTGGGCCTCATTTGCCCAACTAAAACTCTTTTTATGAGCTTCTAAAGTTGGCATATTAAAACTGCCAGAAATCTAGAATTTTTGTTGCTTGGGCTAAAAAAACTGAATTTTTAAATCAAATTCTAATCCTAAATTAAAATATAAAATTTAATTAATTAATACTAATTAATTTCAATTATATTATTAATCTAATTTATTTACAATCCAATTCTAAATTAAGTTATAATTATATATTAATTAACTATAATTACATTATTAATTTTAATAAAAACTAATTGAAAAGAAAAATTAAACTATTTAAAAATTAATAATTTATTGATTAACTAAAATATTAAAATCTAATTTAGTTACAATCAAATTCTAAATTAAGTTATAATTATCTATTAATTAATTATAATTACATTATTAATTTTAATAAAAAGTAATTGAAAAATAAAATTAAACTAATTAAAAAAAAAAGATTTATTGATTAATTAAAATATTAAAATATTATATTAATATTATAATTCAAATTATATTAAAATTATATTTAAAATATTATAATTAAAATATAATATTAATTATTATTATATAATATAATTTATTTTAATTAATAATCCAAAAAATATATAAAATGCACACCATGTGAGAGAGAGAGGAGGAGTGGAGGGATAAGACAGAAGATAGCGAAGGGACTGGCAATAGGAAAGCGATGTGGTAGGCAGGGGTGGGGCCAAATCACAAATCGCAAAGTTAAAGGCTTATTGCAAATCGCAGTTGGAAACGGTTAGCGATAAATGTTTCGCAATAAAACAATAATATATGTGATGTGCGATGGGAGTGATGTGGCGGTAGGCAGGTAAGGGTCTCATATGATATCACATCAGCATTTTGGAAGGATAGAACATGAATGTGGTGATGATTTCTTACAATGGCCAATATGCGAAAAGGTAAGGGGTCCTACCAAAGGTTTTAAGCGGCAGTTAGTTATATATATGATATGTAATATATAATGTGGTAAGGTTAATGTTATATAACACGACTGTTCGGTGGGTGGGTGGAGCTATAACATTAAAATTCCAGAATTTAATATAAGTGTGTTTATAAAGTAAGAAGTCCTGAAAGGTTATGTATGTGGGTTTTGGGGATTAAATAAATAAGTTAACTAATTAAATGAAAAGTTAGGATATTGGGGAAAAAGATAAAAATAGTAAAAATGAAGTAAAAGTTAATATTTACATTGAATTAATATTTTAACTACAAGAATTAAAATATTGGTACACTTTATACATTTTTTAAACCCAAGCGAGAAAATGATAAAAAATTCAAAGGAGTGCCATTTACAAACCGATTGACCAAATGAAGTGAAACAAGTATTGTTGGAAAGCTTGTGAGAAATAAGATTCAATGAAATAATCAAAATAGAAATCTGACAAAAATGAAAAAATGGAAAAATTGCAACATAATTAATTTAATGAAAATCCTGAAAGGTGTTTAGCCAAAAATTTTGTAGAAAGGGTCCCAATTTTTTAAAGTAGATAAGTAAAAAATGGGGGGTTTTGTTTTACAACAACAGAGAGATGGTAGTAGATACAGGCTCCAAAACTCCTGAAGTGTGACACATCCAACTTTCTCTCCGAGAAATCCTCCTCTGGTATCATCATTCCAAAAATTCAACGAGGAATCTGGTTCTGCAAACAGACTGTTTTGTTGCTTGCCTATACCCACAATTGCAGCAATAGGCCTTGGTCATGCAACATAGCCCTCACAACTCCCAGGATGCTACGGTTCTTTCACCCAATTCTGATGGGGGTTGGCAGGTGTTAACAACTCTCGTCAAATTCCTTATTTCACACATAAATTTTTGAATTCATTCGACACGTACTCACATCCATTATAGATCATGAGAATATTTAGCTTCTTGTTGGTTTCTTTCTTAACCAGTTCCATGAATTCTATGAACTTGGAGAATGTATCATCTTTCTTCTACATGAATAAGATTCAACACTTCCATGAGAATTCATCAATAAAAACGACAAACTATTTGTGTCTAGTAGTTGAAGCTATCGAGAAAGGTCAACAAACATTAGAGTGGATCCTTTGTAGGATTGCATGTAGTTTGTTGTCTCGATCATGAAATGTAGATTTTGTGTACTTCCCCATGGTACATCCTTTGCATACATCATGCTACCCAAGTGCTCCTTTGGGGAGGCATGTATCTATGTTTTGCATAATCTTCAAGAAGCCATGATACAAATTTCCAGGTATTACGTTACAAAGGTCATCGACATCATGCCTTTGCACCTTCTCTGCCTTTATGCTTAATGCAACATAGCCTTCCACATATAACATATAGAAGTTCTTCACCCGAACCCCAATATGCCTAATCTGTCCCGTGGGTATGTGTCTCAGGGATGCCTTCCCTTTGAGGAATACCATATCATAGCCATGGTCTTCCAAAACTACAACAAAGATGATTTTTTTCTTTAGGCCCGAAAAAAACATGAAATCCTTGAGCCTAAGAGCAAAGCCTGACTCCCTCTAAAAGGTGATTTTACCAATCCCAGTTGCATTGTACCTTTTTTTGTCTCCCATCTCAATGTGCATCTGCAAATTTTTCTCCTATAGGTCCTTGAACAAATATCTACACCGTGTCACGTGGAACGATGCACCTGAGTCCAAGTACCACATTCTCCCCATAACTGTGTTGACCATGCATGTGATAAGGGTAACTTCAAGGTCAAACTATTAAGCCAAGGCTTCACCTGTTTCTCCTCTTGAGGTATCCTTGCTTTCCTTTTTGTGTGGAAACTTCATAGCATAGTTCTTGAGTTCATGAAAACCAAAGCATTTAATTTTGGACAAATATTTCTTCTTCCCCCCTTGGCTGGACTTTGGTTTGGATTGAGATTTCTTCCATTTTACCATCTTTCCCTTTCCAACCAATGCAATTTTTTCTTCATCCTCACCCTTGGATGAAGTCCCATCTCTATTGTTACACCTCATTTCCTCTTGTACCAAATCATACCATAAGAGTTCCCAATTTGGTATCTTCTCCCTCTCGTTCACCAAATCTTGGTAGTTATGCCAACTCCTGGGAAGTCCTAGAAGGGTTAGGCTTACCAAGTCATATTCTTCAATATTAACACCAACCCCGCCAAGTTCATTACGAACTTGTGTGAACCTGCTTAGATACCATGGAATAGTTCCATTCTTCTGCATCTTGATATTTTAAAGTTTATCCTTGAGCACTAGCTTCATGTGGTCACTACTATTCTTGAAAAATTGTGTTAGTGCTTTCCACATTGCAACCGAAATTGATTTCCCCTATACATTTGAAACGATGTGATCTTGTACTTCCTCCAATTTTATTCTCCTCACCTTGGCGACATATTTCTTCCATTGAGAAAATTTTTGGGCATCATATGCTTGTTGTTTCACAACATTTGTCTTGATGTATTCTAGAAATCCATTTTCATCTAATACCATCTCCATGCAATGAAATTAGTGCTTCTTTCCAAGGAATACTCTAGTATTATCCCGTTGAAGGACATCTTCTCAGCTCTAAAGAGATCCTACTACACTAAACTTAAAATCAAACATCCTAAGAAACAACTTCGAAATATCTACTCTAATTTTAATCCTACTATGATACCATGTAAAAATTAAGAAGTATATTTTCAACTGCTCATGAAATTTCAATCAAAATCACAAGACATGAGCCTACTCTATTTCTTTACCGAATTCACTTCACAACCTAGAACATAAATGACAAACATGCAATGAGAAATAATACACAGGCACACACTATTTTTTTTGTGGAAAGAAAAATGCTAAAATTTCCAACGTGTTCTTGCATTAACATGATGAAAATATATGTATTATGATTGCTTTGCTCAACTGAGCACAACTTGAAAGTGAATAACCTATCTCTATACTCACTAAGAAGTGTTGAACCAGACTTAGTAACTTTTTTCCTTTTCTTGAGCCTTTATTTCCTTATGCAATTCCTGAGGAAATTGGCCCCCTATTATTTAGTAATTTCGTTAAAAATGCATGCACAATTACCAAGGTTGATCTCTGACTACATGCAACATTTGTACACTCAAGACTAGTCTACAATTGATGTTCCATTTCCTTCGAATCTCCCTCAAAGATGGGGAGCTCGAATTCTCTACGTGCACTAGTTATTTTGGTCTAATTAATTAGTTAAATAGATCATCAATGAGTTTTACTAATGTCCCTTTGCACAATTCACCTTCAACTAGTTCCTCTAACAGTTAGACCTAGTTTAACTAAAAAAAAATTGAAATAATTGACCTTCATTGCTACAAATTAGCAATCACAGGTGCTTAATTGAATTCTAACTTCTCCAACAGGAATTTATTGAGCTAACTGAGTGACAAGAACTATTTCACCTCACTTAACTACATAGAAGTTATGTGCTAATGTGGAGAATAATTGTTTCTAAATTTAATGAAGGAAAAATCAATTTGAGAATTTTTTTTCTCCATTTTTCAACAAAATTATCCCCAGTCAAGTATTCAATTGTATTTGGATTTGAATTGGAAAAGGATAGTTATAAAGAAAAATATATAACAACTAAGGATGTTAGAACAAAACAAACTTGAAACACAATTTGACTTTGAACATTAGTTATATGGATCTTAGATGAATACATACATCACCTGACTATTTTTGCATTTTCGCAAGAACTTATAAGAAATAATCTGACAATTGAATGCACCAACTCTCTTTGTTTCATTTAGTAGTGTTGAGAATCTCTCAAGGCCTTTATTAATGGCTTTCTAATAAATAAAGTGACAGAAAAAACCATCAACGGAAAACAACATAGAGTAAGATGTTATTGATATATTGATTATAAATGACCTTGTTACTTGTGTACAATTTTATAAAAGAATAATGAATGCTCTAAGAAAATGAATTTTAAATGAATCTATGTACTTCGGTAATGTCATTGACTATTTATTTGCAATATAATTTTGAAATTTAGGAAGCCAACATGAACATAGATTCCTATGGATAAAAAATTCTCCTATTTATGGAGCAAGTAAAAATATTGAAATTGAAAATTTCATTGACAAGTACTTGTGTTGCTATTCATGTAAACTACCAACGATACAAAAATTATCCAACATTGTCTCTATACAAAAACTTGTAGGAAAGGAAACCAGATGCATTAGAGGTTCAATTTTACAATTCCACCAATGCAAAAAACAAAAATACTTGAGCCTATGAAATTCCAAAATGCAAGAAAAAAATCGAATGCAAGGATGTTATTTGATGCACTACAAAATATGGGACATGATGATACATATACATTTGATAGGTTTCTTAAAAAATCAGGTATAAGTGAATGTGACTACATTCATGCAATCCAATGTACTCTGATACATAGAATAATTCTTTTGAAATGCGAGCTGATAGACATATGGAATATAGCTCTTCGCACATACTCGTGTGGAAATATTGATGCTCAATTTGTACTTGAATCATATTCTACAACTACATATTGTAGTTCACACATGAATTTAATAGATAACATATTAAAATCGATGTTTAAATGTATATGAAGTGAGTGTCAAAAAATAGGAGGTGATTTCAAAAAAAAATCAAAAGACTTAAAAAATATTTATTTAATTTGCAAAAAATGTTTGGATAACAAGATCTAGATATGTGTGTGTGTGTGTGTGTGTGTGTGTATGTGTGTGTGTGTGTATTGTTCTCATTTCCAATGAATACTAGTTCGAGAAAATGTGCATTTATTAATACTTGAGCAATGGATGATCAAAAATTTTTACTGAGAGAACCAAAAGGTTTGGAACGTGATCCAAATGATTCAGAAACATAGAATGCTTATCAATAATAGATTGCTACATACAATTACTAGTAAACATTGAACATGTATGCTTAGCAGAAGTTTTGTCGTGCTATAATATACAAGGAAAGAAAAGAGGAGGTGCTTAGAAACCATGTGACATAAGATGTGTAATGTACAATAAAAATATTTTTCATGATAACTATTATAGAATCTAAAAATTGATGTTGTATGTCGCATATCATATTGACAATAGCAGTTTCAAAGAACATTCAACATGGAAAAATGCATAATTATTCTTTAAAGAAATCATAAAATGCAATGAACAAATGTTCAAAAACAAAACTATAAAAACATGGAATAATATTCACAACATAAAAGTTGAGCTTGAAAACAAAGAGAGAAAAATATTTGAATGAGATATACCTACATATCACAAGAAATATATAATGAAACATGTCATCAAGAAGACAATATCAAATCAGATTTTGAATATTTGGAAAAGGTCCAAAATGTAAAAACAATAGTTGAGAGAGCTTACCAAATTGTAAGACAGCCACATATATTACATATATTATATGAAATGGAATTCTATTGAGTCATGAGAATATTAAATAGTGATCATGAAAAATAATTAAATAAATATTGACATAGAAAAATAAAAAATTGGAGTAGCCAACATATGTAATCGTAATAGGTGGTGTGGGCGTTGGAAAACATTAACTGCAATATCATTATTCCAATATCTAACTTGCATGTACAATAATGTAATGGAATATTACCAAACTAATCTAAAAGGAATCGTGACATCACATATAGTGAAGGAAACATTTAATGCAGGTGAAAAATTAGACACATTACCAAAACATTGTGAACAACTTCGTGTGATGCTTATTGATGAAACATATTTGATAGGTCCAACATTATTATGACAAGTTGACAAATGTGTTTGTGAAATAAAGCATATTCCATTATATTTTTTTGGAAATATTGATAATATTTTTAGGTGACTTATTTCAAGAACAACTAATCAAATATTCTCTAATGTTTGAGAAACAAATCTTACAAAATGAAAACAAAAGAATACAATTTTTGGAAGGAAAAAGTAAAATTATATTAATTACATATCACAACGTGTCAAAAAATTTAAAAAATCATTGACATCCTTAACAAAATGTGAGTGAATCAACATTATGATGAAGACATAGAATATACAAACAATAAGTGTTATAGACCTAATCCACTAGATCCATTATTTCCATGTCTATTTTATAGGAATAAGGATGTACAAAAGCATAATGAGAAAATTTTGTTGCTTTTAAAGGAAGAACTAATAGCTCTTGATGCAATTGACAAAGAAGAGAGAAAGTAAATAGGCTATGTATTATATGACAAAACAATGAGATTACCACCAAAATCTCTAGTTATCAAATGCAATGTATAGTTGAGCTATAAGCAGGAAAAATAAATAAAGAGGACAACCTTGTTAATGGCATGGATGGAGTATGAAACAATATACAAAAAGAATGAAATTTTTTTACGCATTATGGATAGATTTTGTAAATATAAATATTAGTAAACTGCAAAGAAAAAAGTACCATGAACTATATGAAAAATATGTATCATTGAATTGGACTTGAATACTAAATGTCTCAAAAACAATGGCATGTCATGGAAATAGCTATAAAATTATAGTATGGAAACAATTTATGATACAATTAGTTTGTGCTAGAACAATACATCGATCATAATGCTTAATTTTGGATGGGCATGCATCTGATCTGAGTGGTATATCAATACATAGACTATTGTACACAATATCGTCACATGTTAGAACTATGGAATCGTCATATCTTCTTCAAAAAATAGCACAAAAGAAATTTTGTGTGAATAACAAAATATTAGAAGTGAAATGCTTAACAACTCAAGCATTGTGTAAACCAAAATACATATACAAGGCAATAGAAAAAATAATTACTTTAACAATTGTAAGTTTGAATATATGAAGTCTATATGATCATGCCAATGAAATTGTACATGATGAATATATATTGATCGCTATGATTATTTATGTCTAAGAAACATCATCGAAAATTTCCAATGTCAAAAAAAAAATTCAAATTCAATTTCAACATATCAAATACTCTTCATGGATTACTTACTTGCATAAAAACGAACATAGAAATAATGTCAACCAACAAAATTTATGATAACAAAATTAAACTTATTAGTACCTTCTGTTTTCTTGGCACAGTTTCGAGCCCTCCACTTTTACTTCACAATTTTCTCTGGATTTTGCCTCATTGGTTGTTTCTGCCGTGAAGGTCTTATCGTGAATGTAATTTCGTCTGAGGGGGTTGGATAACACGCTCTCCTGGTCCCCATATTTCAACTTTGAGAGGGCACAATTACACTGAAGCCAGGGCGGACTCTGATCTGTGTCTTCGCAAACAAAAATATGACACTTTACTATAATTTTCTACAAAATCAGGGAGCAGGAGTTGCAGTGAATAGCTATCACGATACGTATTTGGAGAAACATCACCACGTCTTCAATTTCTCTGACCTCAGAAATGATTTTGTTCATTCGCACTACAGAGATAGAAAAGGTCTAGCACTATTCGCGTCCTGATCTTTCACATTCTGGCTTCTATATTTTAAAACTTTTCGACCTCTCTTCATGAGTGTTGGCGGGCACTGTAAAATGTCTGACAATCCATTCTGGGATGAGATAACCCATGCAACAGGAAGAACATTCTGTTGTGTGTCAAACACGAGCAAGGTGTATAAATGTTGAGTCCGTGGCAATAAAACTACTGTGTGAGAATTCAACCATCTTGTGCAACATCCACTCTGTCTGAATGCCAATAATAAATGGCCTGTCTTTGGCATCTGGCCTTTTGGAAGAAAAAGAATAACTTGTGCTCATGCTGGTACCTTCCCTAATCAATGACAGGACGATTTGTTCCACGAATTTCACAGCTGTGAAAGAAAACACCATCTTCATATGTACACCTGGCACAGTTCCACACTAACCCTGCCACATGAGAATGCGTTTGAACCTCAGGTGACCCAATGAACTCAAATTTGGGGGTCTCACACATAGCGCATACATATGGGCTCGTTGTAACTGAGTTGTTATGTGTGCAAGCTCGACACCTCCAAACCATGTTTATGGTATCAGTAAGTTGTTCCGAATCTCCAACCCTCGTGTCCTTGAGAAGTAGGAAGAACCATGAGTTCAAATTGTTGTATAGCTGAGGCCCATGTGAGTGAAGAAAACCTGCTTCTGCCAAGAATTATTTTCCAATACAGTACCACATACTGGACCAAAGATAGGCTGCAGTGAGCATAAGAAATATACTAAACCAATCTCCACTGAATAAATTACTGAAACAATCACTCTATACAGGTTCTGGCAAGGGAAAGCTATAACTGATCTATACATTTCATAGTCGGTAGTCAAAATAAAACTCAAAGCAAACTGTAATCCAGCTAATCCCACTTGGCCAAGGGGAAAACACATGTCTGCTACATCTGAAAGTTGCCAGAGTTTCGCTGTCAATATTATCAAGCAATGAGATATGGCCACTAATGTTAAGACCATTAAGACACACTGCTTACTTCCAATGCAGCCTTCTAACAGGACACCTTTCCAAAGGATTGAAAGAATTTCATATGCCAAATGTCCCTTATTCACATGATAAAATAAGAGCATGAACCACTGTTTCACTCTCATGCCCATTTTTTCCTGAAAGACAGCTCGAATGACAGATTCTTTGAATACAAGGCTCTCCTCTGGCAGAATTATTAAATCTTTATTATGATGAGTAGATTCATGAGATTTGTTCAAATTAATCATCACCAGGAGATTGTCAATACCTCTCATTGCTTTAGAAAGATTAATTAGGAATGTCTTTTTGTTTGAAGAAACCTTTCCTAATAGTTGTAACATGTCCTCTCTGAATTTGAAAGGCAAATTCTTTGTAATCTGACCATCTTTAAATATTTTCCATAGTAATTGAGTATAATCTGATTAGATTTCCTATAGAGTTGATGTATATCAAACAAAGCATAATGATCAAACGCAATATGAGTTCAAGAAAATACTTTCTGCTGTCAATTTTCGAAACTTCAATCCATTCAACCATTCCATGTTTATTAGATAAGAGGTGACAAATTATATCACACAACAGTCCATAAAATCAGGAGCGAGAGAAATCGCCTTGAACTTGTTTCACTTCGACAATTGTTCTTCAGCAACCTTAAATTTCCCAGAGCTTCTCCCGACCTTTTGCTGCGTATAATTGTGCTACAACATCTGACTCCAATTGGGGACAGTACTTTGGTAGCAAAGTGCTGAGAACTTGTAGATCAGTAGCCTTTATTGGGCATGGAGTTGAGTCAAACTGAATTTTCTCCCAATCTAAAATCTCTGAAAATTTCAAAACTTCTCTGAACCCTCCTTCTTCTAGGACTTTATTTTGAACTGAAAATTTTAAACTAGAAATACTGCAATAGGAAATGCTCAACTCCTGAGCTTATTTATGTACAACTCCTACATATATAAGCATGTTTGAACTTAATCAAGTAAATTCAACCTTCCAATGGAACCAATCCAGCATCTTCTTGTGAGATTTAATACCCTCATACTGCTGAAATTTAAAAATCAAAAGAGGAATATACCATGAAAAAATTTCATATACAAAATTTTGTACATACCCTTTCATTAAAGCTTGTTGCTGACCGAAGAAAATTGTCATATATTCAGCAACTGGATCCTAGAAATCATGAGACAAAACTTTAGTTACCTTCTTTTTTCTAACATTTTGCGGATGTAGACTTCTTTGAACATGGCAGTTTCCTTCATTGTTTGACTTTTCTGTCAGGCACTGTGTGTTAGGAACTTGGCTGCCATTTCCTGTAGGCAGGCATTTAGGCTGAAAATAAACATCCAAGTTTTGCTCTCCATAATGCTGATGCTCTTCATTTAACATCAATTTATGACAAAAATCTTCCTCTTCTTGCAAACATGTCTGAGAAACTGCACTATTGTCTTCACTACTCACAAAATTATTGCAATGAGTTTCCATGTTTTCATAGTATAGTTCAGTTGTTGCTTCGAAGTTTTGGTTAGGATCTTCAAAATGATCAGATTCTTGTCTTTCAATAGTACAGGAACCTTTTAATACTTTTTGGAAATATTTATTCATCTTCGAACTTACGTTCTTTTGTAAGGAAATGCCAATGTTTCCTTCACAAGCCCTCTTATTTTTGACAAAACTTGGACTTTCTACATCGCATGAAAGATTTCTACAAGCCCACGCATTATCTTCAATTTCTTGCACATGGAGAAACATCAGCTTCAGAGTGCTAGGCTTTCTCTCCCTGAGATAAAAAGCTAAGGCGATAGAAAGAGCTTTCAAATAATAGACCATAGTTGTTGCTTCTGGAGGTCTAATTTCTTCTGGCATGCTGAAATAAATTTTTTGAAACCTCCTATTAAACTCAGAAATCGATTCATTACTTTGCCTTCGGATAGAATGTAATTCCAAAAGGTGCTCTTCATATGACTTACTCTCGCCCCAATATGTAAGGAATACATCTTGAAGATCTTTCCAGGAATTGATTGAACCTACTTCCAAACACTGGAACCATTGCTGAGCATCCTGCTTTAAAGAATGGAAAAACATCCTCAAGGCTACGTCTTCATGAATAATTTGGAATTTGTCTAGAAAGTATTAAAATTCCAAGATATGTGATTCAGCAGAAATGTCTTTCTCCCTCCCGGAGAAACTTGGCAAGGACTTGAACCCGTTTAAAGGATATTGATAAAGAATAGTGGGCAACTTCAGGGGTTTAAATATTTCTCTGTTTTTGAATTGAAAAACAGTCAATTTCTTATGAGGAAAAATATTATCATCCAAAGATGATGAATCATCACCTTTATGCCCAGACTGTAACTGATTATCTTCTGGGATTGTAATACAACAATCGTCCCTCCTTTCATGTTTAGGAGATACACCCGTGTCAAGATTTATAATACAAGCAGATGCAAAATCATCTTTTCTAATAATGAATTTACATTTTTGGCTTTGTATTCTTCTGAGAAAACAAAGCAGGAAACAATCCTTTTAATATAAATGGGAAAATGGATCACTAAAATGACAGTAAAAAATAGAACCTCCTTTAAAAAACAGAAATTCTATACATATTTTTTCCATGATACTTTCTCATCTTCTTGCCAGGAAGATTCTTCATCTAATGAAACTTCATTCGTGGAGTCGCCAGGTGAATAATAAACAACCAATCTTCAAATCTAAATCTTGTTCACCATCAAAAATAAAGGATTATGAAACCATCTGCTACAAGGCATGTGACCTCGCGTTTGGCTTTGTGAAAATGAGAATTCTGTACAAAGTAAACACAACCAAAAATTACCTCCTCACTGAGCAACCAGAGGAAGTAAAAATAAAACCCAGGGAAATGAACTTCGCTACTTCGATCCCTGGAAACGGCACCAATTAATGTTGTACCTTAAGAAAACAATTCCTTGCCTGTGAAAGGAATCCGTGCTTAAGACATTAAAATAAATATGTCACAGAAATATGATCCCCGTTTATCCACCTCCGGAGCTCAATCAGTGAATGTTCAAAATCAAATACTGCAAACATCCCACAACGCTATTATCTGCTGATATAGAATGAAATGTTCAAAAGAAGAATGAAAGGAAAAAACCCAAAATAATATGCTGCTGTACAGAATCTATCATCTCAAGCTCTAGAAGAAATAAAGAAAAGAACAGTTAAAATGAAGGAGCGCCTATTAAGGGTTTTAACTCCTGCTGCTTCGATGCTTCATTTTATTCAAGGACTGAAAAAACATTATGTAAACTAGAAGACGAAACAATAGCAACAAATACTAGAATTTTGCTTTTCATTTATCAATCATTTGAAAAATCCATACAAAGATCACTTGTCTGGAGATCTGAAAACCGGAACCTCTTCCCTCCCCCTTCTTCTGCTTTTATATCTGCTATTTGATCTATCTAACTGTTATGATCAGTTTTAAAACTGATTCTTGAAAATATGCGCATTAATTAAAATTATAAAATATTTTTTTAATATTATATATAATATATAATATAAAACATAAAACCCAAAAATTGAAAGGAGAGTTTAAAAACGCAAATGGTGCATTTTGGGTCCCGCCACTATACCCATATGCATTGACGACACAATCACCCATGGTTTTTTTTTTAAACCAAAAACCACCTACGGGGGGTACTGCTGGCGGCTTGTACGGAATAACCTTAAGGTGTCGTAACCCTCCATAGCCGTTGATTTTGGTAAATAGTGGTTTCAATTAAACCATCTACAGGGGTGCCATTTCCGATAAACTCCGTTTAATTTATCCCCCCGCAAGACCATTAGATCTGAGCCAAAGGATCCAAGTCATCGATTTAGCTTCGAGATTATCTGAGCTTGCTCCCAATCTGCCACTGGTACATAGAGATGTCTGTGATAGAGTTTCCAGTCCATAGCTTGACAAGCACGCGAGCAATAGTTGACAGAATCACATGCAGAACACCTTCTGAATTCATGTCTTCGGGTTTCTGGTCTCCCACATTTTGAATGAGAACATAATCTTAAACCTATCTCTGGTGGATTTGCAGCAAACCAATCCACAAGAAATGTGTTAACCACATAAATATTTTAAGGCAGCGTTTTGCAGCTAAAGTCACTAAGAGATGAGCAGTCATCTCTTTTCAATGAGCCTTTGCACATAGTACTGGTCACCAACAGAAGCATGGCCCCACACCAGAGAAAGCGTTACAGTTGCACATAACCTTCTGCACGTAAGCAATACGTTGAAAATATCAATAGGAGAGTTTGTTGAAGAGCTGAGATCTATCATAATAGATATCAAAATATCGTCATGAAAACTGTCAAAAGGACCGGCGCAGTTTCGAGCCCTCCATTTTTACTTTACAATTTTCTCTGGATTTTTCCTCATTGGTTGTTTCTGCCGTGAAGGTCTTATCGTGAATGTAATTCCATTTGAGGGGGTTGGATAACACGCTCTCCTGGTCTACATCTTTCAACTTTGAGAGGGCACAATTACACTGAAGCCAGGGCGGACTCCAATCTGTGTCTTCGCAAACAAAAATATGACACTTTACTATAATTTTCTACAAAATCAGGGAGCAGGAGTTGCAGTGAATAGCTATCACAATACGTATTTGGAGAAACATCACCACGTCTTCAATTTCTCTGACCTTATAAATGATTTTGTTCATTCGCACTACAGAGATAGAAGAGGTCTAGCACTATTCGCGTCCTGATTTTTCACATTCCGGCTTCTATATTTTAAAACTTGTCGACCTCTCTTCATGAGTGCTGGCGGGCACTGTAAAATTTCTGACAATCCATTCTGGGATGAGATAACCCATGCAACAGGAAGAGCATTCTGTTGTGTGTCAAACACGATCAAGGTGTATAAATGTTGAGTCCGTGGCAATAAAACTACTGTGTGAGAATTCAACCATCTTGTGCAACATCCACTCTGTCTGAATGCCAATAATAAATGGCCTGTCTTCGGCATCTGGCCTTTTGGAAGAAAAAGAATAACTTGTGCTCATGCTGGTACCTTCCCTAATTAATGACAGGACGATTTGTTCCACGAATTTCACAGCTGTGAAAGAAAACACCATCTTCATATGTACACCTGGCACAGTTCCACACTAACCCTGCCACATGAGAATGCGTTTGAACCTCAGGTGACCCAATGAACTCAAATTTGGGGGTCTCACACATAGCGCATACATATGGTCTCGTTGTAACTGAGTTGTTATGTGTGCAAGCTCTACACCTCCAAACCATGTTTATGGTATCAGTAAGTTGTTCCGAATCTCCAACCCTCGTGTCCTTGAGAAGTAGGAAGAACCATGAGTTCAAATTGCTGTATAGCTGAGGCCCATGTGAGTGAAGAAAACCTGCTTCTGCCAAGAATTATTTTCCAATACAGTACCACATAGTGGACCAAAGATAGGCTGCAGTGAACATAAGAAATATACTAAACCAATCTCCATTGAATAAATTGCTGAAACAATCACTCTATACAGGTTCTGGCAAGGGAAAGCTATAATTGATCTATACATTTCATAGTCGGTAGTCAAAATAAAACTCAAAGCAAACTGTAATCCAGCTAAGCCCACTTGGAAAAGCGGAAAACACATGTCTGCTACATTTGAAAGTTGCCAGAGTTTTGCTGTCAAGATTATCAAGCAATGAGATATGGCCACTAATGTTAAGACCATTAAGACACACTGCTTACTTCCAATGCAGCCTTCTAATAGCACACCTTTCCAAAGGATTGAAAGAATGTCATATGCCAAATGTCCCTTATTCACATGATAAAATAAGAGCATGAACCACTGTTTCACTCTCATGCCCATTTTTTCCTGAAAGACAGCTCGAATGATAGATTCTTTGAATACAAGGCTCTCCTCTGGCAGAATTATTAAATCTTTATAATGATGAGTAGATTCATGAGATTTGTTCAAATAAATCATCACCAGGAGATTGTCAATACCTCTCATTGCTTTAGAAAGATTAATTAGGAATGTCTTTTTGTTTGAAGAACCCTTTCCTAATAGTTGTAACATGTCCTCTCTAAATTTGAAAGGCAAATTCTTTGTAATCTGACCATATTTAAAGATTTTCCACAGTAATTGAGTATAATCTGATTAGATTTCATGTAGAGTTGATGTATATCAAACAAAGCATAATGATCAAATGCAATATGAGTTCAGGAAAATACTTTCTGCTGTCAATTTTCGAAACTTCAATCCATTCAACTATTCCATGTTTATCAGATTAGAGGTGACAAATTATATCACACAATAGTCCATAAAACCAGGAGCGAGAGAAATCTCCTTGAACTTGTTTCACTTCGACAATTGTTCTTCAGCAACCTTAAATTTCCCAGAGCTTCTCCCGACCTTTTGCTGCGTATTATTGTGCTACCACAACTTCCTTCATCTATCAGGGACTATAGCGATTGATTCGACGTTGAACAACATTAATTTATGTTCAACGAACAGTGTATTCAATGTTTTAACCAAAGTTTTAATAAAAATATCTTGTTAAACTAAATTTTATCCAAAATTTTTCTTTGAAGCTCTTATTGCAGCCAAGAATGCATGATTTTCATTATTCTTATTAAAACTTACGATATCCATAGGGAAATTGATTTTAAAGCACTTATACACCTAAAATAATGCTAATTTTAAGATAACATTAATATGAAACATTTAATGTAACATTATATATATATATATATATATATATATATATATATATATATATATATATATATATATATATATATATATATATGAATGTTAACTTTGGGCATCCACCAATACCGCCTATGGCCTCAACACTTGCCTAGTCCCCTACCACCTCAACACTTGCACTTCACCTGCTTCAACACCTGTGTCCTCCACATGTCTTCATTTCATGTGGTATCTTTACTCTACAGCTAAAACGGCCAGCCTAGAATACCTGCTCGTAAACCATACAAGAAATGGAGGTTCTCTGTCATAAACATCATAACCATTTTATTACAGTTGAGATGCCATACTGAGGCGGGTTTTCCCTTTTGCAGAGATGAGAGTGAGAACAATGATGCCTTCCTTACCCAGTGGCGCATATCCTAGATAGTAGTGAGTTGATCCTCGCTTCTCAAGGCATTGTTGCTAGAAATTTGGCATTGAGAGCCAGCAAAGGAGAGGTGCAACGATTGGCCTCCAATTTCTCCATCAATTTCGTGAAGTTAACTCTAAACTTATTAAATCTTGCTTCCTTATTTCCTACATTCTATGTCGCTTTCTTTCTTTCAGGTTCACTTCCTTATTTCCTTATTTCCTACATTCTGTGTCACTTGTTTTTAGGTTTGGTTTTCTTTATTGCATGATGGTTTTTCCCACTTGGCTTGCATTCTATGTCACTTTCTCATTTTCAGGTCTCATTTCCCTTCTTGCATGCTTGTCTTTATCACTTGGCTTGCATTTGTTATTGTTTATTAGCTTGAACCTCAAGCACCTACTCCACCCATAGTTACCTGCAACCAAAGGTTTCAACTGACTGCTAAGACCTTAAATCAACTTATGAGGGGAAGTTTTTATTTTGAAATGTTGCACCTACTGAAAAATTACAAATTTATTAATGCTAAAGAATAAATAATAGACATATCTCATCCACAAAGCAACCAACTATTTGATGGTCATTATCACATGGTATTTACTACTAGGATGGTACAAGTGGCGTAAGAGACACATGCCTCAACGATATTGATTGATTTATTTATTTATTTATTTCCTTTTATGGTTTTAAATTTCAGATACAAGGCGGCTTCTAGTGCATTCAAAAATTTAGGGAAGATCATAAAATTCGACATCGATTATCATATGCCATTTATTGTTGTATGGCTCATGTAACAAAAAAATCCTTTGATGCATTCTTCACATCAAATGACAAATTATAGGTAAAAATAATTACACTAATATGTTCCTCCAGAAATAGTTTTAATCTTAAGGGCATAAGAGCGCATCAGATTTTAATTGGAGCGTTTACTCCCTTTAACTTCTCATCTGATAGCTTCCATAGTTGCAGCTGGACCAAGCATTCAATGCTTTGTCATTTGTCAATTAATGATATTTTGAATCTACCACAATTTCAAAACAATAACAATTTTTCCTCTTGTTAAATAGAGCGATTTCTAAAACATTTGTTCCATAAATGGTGTTGAGAGAAAAAATGGCTCCAAATATTCATGTTCTATATTGGGTTTTTTCTTGCTTAACTTTATTATTGCTCAGTTTTTCTCATGTTGACCTGATCACTTCAATCGATAAGGGAACAAAAGGTGAAAAACATATTGTGAGACGTCGTGTTTAATGTGATCTATGCTCTTCTAGGCGTGTAAACCTATTTAGTTTCTTCTTACAATGAAAGAAGTAATCTATAATTATTATATTCTCATACAAGTTTGTTTAGATTGGAATTTGATTAAAAAGTTGGTGGAAAAATTAGTTTGTACTTATATCAACATATCTTAGTTCCGGTGAATTTGTTTCTAATAATAATAGTTTGATGAATAATTTGTTTCTCTTGGTCCATCGTTAAAACCATATTTATATTTTTAATGTTCAATTTTTTTTATAGATATGTTTTAGTCGATGAATTTATAAAATTTATAAAGTAACTGTAATACGTGGTAGTGATAGTGTCAGTCAATCTCTCAAAATTACCAGTAGATTGTATTTCCTATTATAAAAATTATCTAAAATTCTAGTGCTCAATTTGCTAAAACGTATTGTAATTAACCAATTTATATAGAATTTATAAAATAGTTGTAATGGTGTAAGAGTCTCGAACAATATTTCAAAATTTCCAATAAATCCTCTTTTCCAATTAACAAAAACACATGTGGATTCTATTGGGTTGAAATCCTAGTTTAATCCAAAGGCTGATCCTAGATTTGTCAATGCAAGGGCCAGGGTGGTCATTCAGTGCAGTGTAGAAACAACAGTGGCAACCAAGTACTATACACAGAAACAATGAGTGATTCAAATGCACGGTTCCATGTGAATTTAGATGGCTATCATGACCAGCAAGTATGCAAGTCGGTCCAGTTGAGGAGCAGCTCGGATGCAAGCTGCAATATCACCAAAAAGAAGAGGATATTCTTTGTTAATAACAGTAGCTTTGAGCATACCATGGCATTAACCTTCAACCCATTAAAGAAATCGTTATCATGTTCTGAACTAGCTGATCTCTATGAAATACAATCTCCATGGTTATGTTTTCTGTGCGTCTATGCCCCTCCTCCACCACCATTGTTGGCACCTCCTTTTTAATTTTTCCTACTGTACTGCTCCCAAACCCTACCCCTCTCAAGAAAAATTCCACTACCATATTTCTCAATGCCTCCACCACCATACTTTCCAATGCCTCCATCTTCTCCTAGTCTTCCTACTAGCAATAATATCCCACTATCTCCAAAAGAAGAAATATCAAGCAACAGTCTTCGACCACCACCATATTGACTGCATTCCTATCAAGATCTTAACATGCTCCAAATCAGTCTATTTAAATGCAATAAATTGAACTAGAATGCTTCACATATATGTGATTTCAAAGTTTAGACAGTAAAATGTGGCATGAATTATTTGTTCGATACATGTGTTTTTAGAGACTCCGTGCATGAATTTAGTTTGTCAATGTATATTTTGGAAGTCAGAATGAATGGAGTACAATTTTGAGGGTCATACATATGCGATAGGAAGGATCATAAGAGGATGTACAATCATGGAGTTTCCAGACTGCTAAAATGCCAATCTAATAGTTTTTTCACCTATTTTTGGGTCTCCCCTGCCAACTATTTTCGAAATTAGGTTCAACAGAGCAACCATTTGACCAGGCTTACCACTTTTCATGTATATGATACTGGATTAGCACACCTCTCCCCATGTAAGAATAGGTATGGGAATAAGAACTTCAAGATCAAGTAAACGAATATCCAAGGAACTAGAACTGAGTGGTGCCTTTCCTCACTCACCTCAGCTCCCTATTCAACAACCACACTGGTAAGACATATTGGTTGGTTAATGATAGATATTTAATTATTGTTCTTAAATATCATCATGGAACTGTATTTAAAACGAGGAAGGAAGATCATTCAATAAGACAGAGGATGGAATCAAGCATGAAACATTTATAGAATCTGTAGAAGAAAATTATAGCTATCTCCGTTATGTGATATTGTTAATGTTTATCACAATTCTTTTTTCCTATTGCAGGTCCAATGGATTTTGATATTAATAATAGTTTTGGGAATTTTCCCAAGCTTGTCTCTAATCCAAGCGATTGGGCTATGGTGGGCGTTAAAGGCTCCTGGAAAACTCTTGGGCTAAGGTGGGCATTCAAAGCTCCCGGTTCTGCTAGTATGGTTCTAATGAAATATTTTCAATTAAGACACCAAAACTATTTCCTGTTTCAACATTCGTTAAGGTCAAGTGGGAAAACTATATTTTTTCCTCTTTCAACATTCGTTAAGATCAAGTGGGCATACTAGTGTTTTGTAACACCTCATTATGTGTTTCGTAAGGCATGATTATGTCTTTTATATCACATCTCTGTTATCAATTTTCCTATTCCATTGATTTTATCATCGTTAAATTTTTTATCTACAAAATTTTCATGCCAAATTTTATAGAAATATTATTCTCATAAACATTCTTACTATGCAATTTCAACAACTTATATGGGAACAAATATTCTATGGTGTACAATGTGTATCGAGCTAAGATATATTAATTAGTTGATATATCTATAGTTGTCTCTTAATATATTAATATATTAGTTTTTAATAATATAATATTCTCATTATGCATAGCTATAGTTAAGGTGGTAGTAGTCACTATGTAAGACCATGATTATGTGTTTTATAAGGCCTGATTATGTCTTTGACATCACATCTCTGTTATCAATTTTCCTGTTCCATTGATTTTGTCACTTTGGAATTTTTCATTGTTAAATTTTTTTTCTACCCAGCAAGGACTATTGCTGCTTGCAGACCATGTTTCGGGAGAATTCTATTTCCAATACCTAATATGCATAATAAAGATATATGTTGTGCCACTTGTTTTAGTCACAATAGTTACTAAAACAAATTCAATAGCAAAGGAATAATTAATGGATAGTGATTATATTTTTATAATTATTGGAGATTTCAATATTGACATCAATTCAAACAGAAAACATAATAGATAGTTATTAGAAAACATGCACTCACAATAATTAACTTTGAATTAATGGAGAAATGTAGATTATTCTAGAATGTTATTATTAGATGTTTTTTGGTGTCTCAATCAAGTAGTTAGATTTATTTAGAATTTAGATCCTATTAATGAGCAAATTTTTCCAACTCATCAACATATTTAATTTTTTAAATGCATGTATTTTCTTGCTAATAATTAAGAAAGTGTCCTACGTGCAGGCACTCTCAAGTTGAGATAAGCTTACCTGAGAGCTAACCATTTTATGTCAAAGTTATTGGGTCCATAATTTTTAAGTTGGTATCAGAGCATAGGATCAGAGGCCTAGGAGTGCTATATGTTAAGTGATAGAGCTAGGAGTCTTCAGGTTGATGAAGAGCCTTTCCTGTATGTGGAGTCTTTTACTTACATGCTCACGTTCCCATAAAGTGGAATTTTCATGACCTCTTGGCTAGAAGAGAAAGAATGAAGGTGTATATCTAAGAGAGTGCGTATCCCCGAGATAATGTTGTGAAAATAGAATTACGGTTGAGGAGGTTTGCATGTGGAGTTGTGTTTGAGCATGTGGAAGCTATCGAGATCTATGCTAGTGTGAATGTTTTCTTTGGTGAACACTCTTTGCCTGTGGATTGTTCGTGTGTTCCTGTCTAATCCATTCTATATTCATGTGAATTGATGTTCCACGTTTTCTATGATTCAAAAATCCATTGCTTCATGGAGCGGCATGTTTGTGCAGTTGTACCAATGGTCTCTGTAGACCAATGATGAAAGGTGAAAAAATTTATTCTTTTGGTGAACGCTCTCCACATATCCATGCCAGCACATTTCGATTTGTTGGTGAATGCTCTTGATGAGCACAAATCTTCTCTAATACCCTCAGAATCATTGATATACCAGTGAAAGGAGATCTAGTTGATAGTTAGTGTAAGGGGGTTGCATGGGGAAGCAGTGTGGCAGAGAGGAGCTGGAGGAAATGAGGATCACTTTGGCGCATCATGTGAGTGTTTGGCTGACGTTCCGGGCCTGAGTCACCATGTGACGTAGTGAGTGACCAACATCTATGGTGTGAGAAAATACATTGAATCTGAGTTTCATGAGGATTTTACAGAGTTGTGAAATGTTGTTTGAAATCCTTATTATTAGCTAATTTTCTTGACTTCTTTGATGTGGATGGCAGAATTTTGTATGGTCAGGGGTTTGACCGTAAATTTTTAATTATGCCGTCAGGTGGGATAAACTCCATGATTTAGTTTACAACTCACATTTTTTCATTATTGTGATTTTTTTGTACAGTTAACTGGTGTGAAATGTGTCATCACTAGATCCACTATTGATCCCAACCCCGCCGCTGAGAGGGAGGCTCGGTTCTTTGCATGTGGACTCCTTTGGTCTAACTAATTCACTTGTTACTCGCAACAACAAAGGTGAGATATTGTGTGGGTAAAATTTTGATGTGCCACTATGTTGCAAGGTCGCACAATTGAGAGAGAAAGAGTGTTGCATATTGAGTTGTTTTTCAAGCCCCATGAATTTATACAAAAACTGGTCAGTGCAAAGCTCTGTATGTGAATGTAACTAGTTCAACGTTATAAGGGGCCATGGTTGTTGACTAGATAGCAATGATGGGTTACTCTAACCCAAAACCCAAGTTAAACTTCAATATAAAAAACCTGGCACGCACGAATGCCAACTCTGCAATGCTACGTGGACTGTTGACAATGTTATTGGTTGTCACAAGTCGGATTTGTGGTTAATATTGTAATAAAGGTTATTGGATTCATAGCCTCCATATGATTTGGTTACACCGCCCAGTTGATCTGCATTTACTCCTCAGTTAATGCTCCAACTCGATGGTAGTGCCTTCGTTTTTCTCGCCTTAGGTTTTGTTGCCAATTCATTTGGCGGTCATTTCATTTGGTGTTATGCCTCTGCGTGAGGTTTGGTCTCTCTAGTAACTTCTTGCCGAAGTCCTGGCTATCTATGCAATTGTTTGGCAATGGTGGCCAGTTATCGTTGCAAACTTCGCTCAGTTATTTCGCTGCTTTGACAAGGTTTAAAACTTGCCCACTGTAATTGTTTATTTCCTTTTTCTGAAAAACCTGTTCTCAATATTTGGGTTTCTTCTGCGTTCAATATTCGCATTGGTAATCTCATCCTTCGTTTGTGCACATGTGTTTTTTGAAATGCAATGTTTCATAGGTTCTTTCAACTCCGTCCGGCATGCAACTGGTAAGTTGTTTCTCCCTGATTCATTTACTGTTTCACTTCTTTCACATTCTGACCGTTCGGCTCCTCGTGAGCAGGTCTGGCTGGTTCTTGGAAAATGTTGCCCGTTCAGTCGAAGTCCTATGTGTTCTGTCTCCTTTGCAAGGTTTTTATTCAAACCCTCTCCTCGCTCTTAATTTGAAATGAATACATTCTTGTGGGTAGTCAAACTGACACCATCCTCTGTTTTCTGTGCAGGTGACCTTTGGTTTTCGACAGTCCAATGTCCAGGGTTGCCTTCACGCCTTGCTCTCCACGGGTAGAATCAATCCATATTCTAATTTTGTCTTCTGCTATACTTCGCCAAAGTTGCACAGGCTTTTTTTTTCTCCGCTAGGTCTTAGGGTTTCTCTTTTTGGAAGCAACCTGGGGTTGCTACGTTGTTCTCCGTCCAATTTGTTTTCTGGGCTTGGAAAAGTATCCCACTGTAACTTAATGGACTGTATAGTAGTCGACCTTCTATCTCCGTAAGGGTTCCAGTTTTAAAACCCCAACTGTAATTTTGTTTAGCTCAAATGGTTTTGGTATTTGTAATAGATTCAAGGCAACTATAATGATTGGACTGTAAATTTGGTTGTTTTATCTATTCAATAGAATTTCAATATTTTATTTTTTTTCAGTTTGCACAGAAAGTATATCGTTACAAGAATGGTTACCTGTGGTTTAAACTTCCTTCGTGTATTGTATGACTTGTTCGCTCTCTGTCTCCGTGTTTTCAACTTCACAAAAAGCTTCACTGTTTCTTTGTCGATCTGGAACACTTGTCTTGTGAGAAAACAACTAGGTACTTTGATGGCCTGCCTGTAATGCTACAGTTATTCACTAAATATCATGATTGCCTGTCACTGCATGTTTGAATCAACAGATTGTCAACATAATTGCATGTTTCTAGTAAACAAATTTTTGTAACTCATAAGAACCAACAACAAGGATGGTCTTCTTAATAATGGAACTGTTTTTCTATTCCTTCTCTTCTTTGATAGTTTGCAGAACCCCTGTAAAGATACCTTCCTCTTCTTTTTGTAATTCAATGGAGGGAAAATTTGTTACCAGTTGGTAACTGCCCCACTTTTTGTTACACGGTTATACTTTACATATTATTTCTATTTTCATTTTATCAATGACAAAATTTGAAACAGCCTAGTAACCCTACTACAGTTTCTTGATAAAAATTAAAATAAAAGTCAGTTATACTAAAACAAACTCCTAGTGATAACTAATCCCCTAATCAAGAATAGAAAAATTAAACATGGATAGGTTCAAAGACCTGTAAAAACAACACATCACCGAAAAAACAGGAAAACCTGCTGTCTGTTTGCCTCCCTAGTCAGATGCTCCTGCATCAGGCTCTCGGGGTAGCAAAAAGTCATGGCTCCGCTCCATGAGTTCATCCACTGAATAGCCAGCTTTCTGGATCTGTGCTGCTTCAAGCCAGGAACTGTCCTCAATAGGACGGTTCTTCCACTTGATCAGGTACTATAAATAGTCCTTCTTGCATGTTTGTTTGGCTACTTGTGTGTCGAGGATACCCTCGATCTCAAGGGGTTGCGCTGCAGGCATCTGCTTTAACCAAAAATCCTCTTCATCTGGGGTATTCCGTTCTGGCCTTGTTGCCTCTTCATCTGTGAGACTGGAAATGTAAGGGAACAAATCTGCCACATTAAAAATGGGCGAAATGCCTATTCCGGGTGGCAGTTGTATTTCGTAGGCATTGGCAGAAAACTTACGAAGAATTTTGTAGGGGCCAATATTTTTAAACTTTAATTTGTTATACTGCCCTTTTGGAAACCATTCCTTGCACAAGTGAGCAAGTACTTCGTCCCCAACATTCAACTGAACTTCTCGCCTTTTCAAATCTGCTTGTTGTTTGTATCTTTGACTGTTGTCTGTTAACTTCCATTTCACCTGCTCATGCAGATCACTCATTGCTTGAGCGAAATCTTCTCCATCTGTGCTTCTTTTCTCGAGCTTTCCCAAATCCTGAAGTTTATGCACTCCGCGAGGATGCATGCCATACAGAACCTGAAAAGGACTGTATCCTGTACTGCGATTTGGAGAATCGTTGTACGGAAATTTTTCTTGGGCAAGTACGCGATCCCACATCCGCGGATTTTCTCCGATTAAGCTTCGTAGCAGGTTCCCCAAACTCCTATTTACCACCTCTATTTTCCCATCGGTCTGTGGGTGATAAGCGGAGCTGAAATTTAACTGGGTGTCTAGCTTTTTCCACAGGGTGTGCCAGAAGTGTCCTATGAATCGCACATCCCGGTCTGAAATAATGGACCTCGGCAAGCCATGCAATCGAACAATTTGTGTGAAAAACAAGTGGGCTACGTGAGTAGCATCACTGGTTTTCCGATAGGGTATAAAATGTGCTATCTTCGAGAATCTATCCACCACTACCGTCACTGAATCAAATCCTTGTTGTGTTCTAGGCAAACCCAGGACAAAGTCCAAACTGACTGAGTCCCATGGCCTACTCGGTATGGGCAATGGCGTATAGAGTCCGGCATTCTGGCTATGACCTTTTGCCAACTGACACATTTTGCACCTGCTTACATACCTCTTCACATCTCGCCGCAACTTAGGCCAATAATAGAAATTCTCTATCTGGGATAATGTCTTGTCTATACCGAAATGTCTGGTTAGACCTCCGCTATGCTTCTCCCGAATGATGTTCTCCCGCATTGAACAATCGGGAATACACAACTGTCCTCCTCTAAATAACAATCCTTCTTGCAGATTGTAGTCCAACCACGGACTATTATTCCGCAGTAAAGGGTTTTGACATGCCTCATGTGCCTCCTTAAAATCTGTATTTGTCTGATATAGATCCCTCAAGTACTAAAAAACCAGCACCTGCACCTTACTCTCCTGCAAGAGTAAAACTCTTCTTCTTAATGCGTCTGCCACCTTGTTGGATTGCCCGCTGATATGCTTCAATACAAATGTAAATATTTGCAAATATTCCACCCATTCTGCATGCTTGTGATTCAACTTGTGCTGCTGCATAACATACTGTAAAGAAGAATTGTCAGAAAATAACACAAACTCATTACCTAACAAATAGTGCCTCCAGTGCTTCAAGGCTTGAATGACCACATAAAATTCTTTGTCGTAAGACGAATACTTCTACCTGCTTTTGTTCAATTTCTCACTGAAATAAGAAACTGGTCTGTCATCCTGGCTAAGTACTGCCCCAAAGGCTGTACCGCTGGCATCACAACAAACTTGAAAAAGTTTGTTGAAATCTGGCAATCTCAAGATCGGCCTCTCAGTGATCTTTTTCTTCAGAGTCTGAAAATTGTTTTCTGCTGCTTCAGTCCAGCAAAAAGGTTGATTTGCCTTCTTAATTGTGTCCAACATGGGTGCACAGATCTCGCTAAAATTCCTGATAAAATTCCTGTAAAATCTTGCTAAGGCATGAAAAATTCGAACCTCGAACAAATTCTTTGGGGATGGCCAGCTAACTATTGCTGCAATCTTTTCCGGATCCATCTTCAGCTCGTTTTCTGCAATCAAAAAACCCAGATAAACTAATTCTTTTTGAAAAAAAGTACACTTTTTAAAATTTATCAGTAGTTTGTTCTACTGCAATCTTCTCAATACACTTCGAACATGTCGGAATTGTTCCTCCTTCGTCCTGCTGAAAATTAAAATATCATCCAAATACACAATCACAAATTTCCCAATGAATTCCTTCACTACTTCGTTCATTAGGCGCATGAAAGTACTGGGAGAATTGATTAATCCAAATGGAATCACCAGCCATTCATACAGTCCTTCATTCATCTTGAAAGTTGTCTTCCACTCATCCCCTTCTCGAATTCAGATCTGGTGGTAGCCACTCTTCAAGTCAATTTTCAAAAAATAAGCTTCCCCACTCAAACAGTCCATCATGTCATCCATTCGTGGTAGTGGAAACCTGTACTGAATCGTAATCTTGTTAATAGCTCTCGAATCTGTACACATTCGCCATTCGCCACCCTTCTTAGGAGCTAATACTGTCGGAACCGCGCAAGGACTCATACTCTCTCTCATCAGTCCTTTATCAAGCAATTCCTGCACCTGTTTCCGAATTTCTTCATTATCTTTCGGGCTCATACGATAAGCTGCCTTATTTGTTAAGCTAGCTCCTAGTATAAAATCAATACAGTGGCTGATACCTCTCTCGGGGGGTAGCTCATCTGGAAGATCGTCCACTATGATATCTCCAAAATCCTGCAACATGTCTTGAATCTCCTCAGGTAAATCTGAAATCTTTGTGTGCAGTACCACTGTTCTTGGCCTTCTCACAACAACAAAATTCACATCATTGCTTTCGATCTGTTTCAAAAACTATTTTCCACCCATCAGCAGCGCTTTTACTCCACCAGCTTCTATTGTACCTTCCTCTTTGATGGGTACAAGCATGTGCTTGATCCCATATTTGAAAAACTTATAGCAGTTCATTTTTCCGTCATGAACTACCTTTCTTTCAAACTGCCAGGGCCTTCCTAACAGTATATGACAGACATCCATTGGCATAACATCGCAGATAATTTTGTCCTTATATCTGCCTATCTGGAACTCCACCTCGCACTGTTCATCAACTAACAGTTGATGTCCTTTCTACAGCCACGACACTTTATAGGGAGTGGGATGTTTCAACTTTTTCAGTCCCAACTTCTCCACCATTTCCGTGGCCACCAAATTATCAGTACTTCCACTGTCAATGATCAGTTTGCAGCACTTTCCCTGTGATTTGCAAATTGTCTGGAACAAAGCCTTCCTCTGATCTGGTTCCGCAATCTCCTTTGCTTGTTTTATCAACACCTTGCTTAGCACCAAGGCTTCCCCCGTTTCTGGTGTATTTTCCACTTCCTGAGGCGGTGTTTCCGCTTCCTCAGGTTGGGCCACATAAGCTCCTCTCCCACCTGCTGGTTCACCTTCAGGACATTCATACGATTTGTGCCCCCACTTGTGGCACCTATAGCACTGGACAGTTCCTCTGCCCTGGCCATTTCCTCTCCCTCGCTAGGCTGGTCGTCCTCCTCTAGTGCTGTTGTCCTTTTTGGCAGTCCCTGCAGATTTGGAACTACTGACTTCTTCATTGGAACCTGTGCCTCTGCCTCTACCAAAGGCCTTCCCTTTTCCTCTGCCAGATGCACCTCCTCTTCTGGCATTTTTCTTCCTATTTATTTTCTCCTCTGCCTTCAAAGAAAACTGGTATGCTTCATCTAGAGTTCTGGGTGAGAGAATACCGATTTCATCTAGTGTCTCCCCTCTCAGCCCATTCACGAACCTTGTTGTCTTTTTTGAGGTATCTTCCACATACCCTGCCCTCAAATTTAACTTATAAAATTCTTCGGTATATTCCTTAACCATCATCCCCCTTTGTCTCAAGTTCTGTACTTGCCTGTACAGCATAATTTGATAATCCTTAGGCAGAAACTTCTCTTTTAGCTTTGCCTCCATTATGGCCCACTTCCTTATAGGCTATTTATATAGCCTTTTCCTTTCTGCTTGAACGCTATCCCACCACAAGGACGCATGTCCTTTCAACTTGGTGGCAGCGAAATTTACTTGTTTGTCCTCACTGGTTTCCTCAAACTCAAAGTATTTGTTTACTTCACTTAGCCAATCCAATAACACATCTGCCGACAAACTTCCGTCATAAGTGGAAAGCTCATGCTTTGGCTTATGACTGGATAACAACACTGATTTCAACAATCTGAGTTCAGGTGTCACCCCTTCGAATTCATCTTCTAGTTCTGCAATTTCTTCATCACTGTCATCCGCTGGATCTCTCCTCCCCACAGCTTCTACTGCTGCCAATCTTTGATTCAAAATTCGAATCTCCTCGCGCAGTCCCTCTTCTGCTGCTCTTCGGACTGCTCTTCCTCTTCCTCGTCCTCTTCTACCAACTTCCATCTTCTCGTGACTTCAAAATTTGCTCCAATACCACTTTGATGGGTTACTCCAACCCACAACCCAATTTAAACTTCAATATACAAAACCTGGCACGCACGAATGCCAACTCTGCAATGCTACGTGGACTGTTAACAATGTTATTGGTTGTCACACGTCGGATTCGTGGTTAATATTGTAATAAAGGTTCCCTGATTCGTAGCCTCCATATGATTTGGTTACACCGCCCGGTTGATCTGCATTTACTCCTCAGTTAATGCTCCAGCTCGATTGTAGTGCCTTCGGTTTTCTCGCCTTAGGTTTTGTTGCCAATTCATTTGGCGGTCATTTCGTTTGGTGTTTTCCTTTGCATGAGGTCTGGTCTCTCTGGTAACTTCTTGCTGAAGTCTTGGCTGTCTGTGCAATTGTTTGGCAATGGTGGCCGGTTATCGTTGCAAACTTCGCTCAGTTATTTCGCCACTTCGACAGGGTTTAAAACTTGCCCACTGTAATTGTTTATTTCCTTTTTTCTGAAAACCTTGTTCTCAATATTTGCATTTCTTCTGCGTTTAATATTCGCACTGGTAATCTCATCCTTCATTTGTGCACAGGTGTTTTTCAAAATGCAATGTTTCACAGGTTCTTTCAACTCCGTCCGGCATGCAACTGGTAAGTTGTTTCTCCCTGATTCATTTACTGTTTCACTTCTTTCACATTCTGACCGTTCGGCTCCTCGTGAGCAGGTCTGGCTGGTTCTTGGCAAATGTTGCTCGTTCTGTCAAAGTCCTATGTGTTCTGTCTCCTTTGCAAGGTTTTTATTAAAACCCTCTCCTCGCTCTTAATTTGAAATGAATACATTCTTGTGGGTAGTCGAACTGACACCATCCTCGGTGTTCTGTGGAGGTGACCTTTGGTTTTTGACAGTCCAATGTCCAGGGTTGCCTTCATGCCTCGCTCTCCACGGGTAGAATCAATCCATATTCTAATTTTGTCTTCTGCTATACTTTTCCAAAGTTTCACAGGCTTTTTTTTTCTCCGCTAGGTCTTAGGGTTTCTATTTTCAGGAGCAACCTGGGGTTGCTACGTTGTTCTCCGTCCAATTTGTTTTCTGGACTTGGAAAAGTATCCCACTGTAACTTAATGGACTGTATAGTAGTTGACCTTCTATCTCCGTAAGGGTTCCAGTTTTAAAACCCCAACTGTAATTTTTTTTAGCTCGAATGGTTTTGATATTTGTAATACATTCAAGGCAACTATAATGATTGGACTGTAAATTTGGTTGTTTTATCTATTCAGCAGAATTTCAATCATTTTTTTCTTTTCAATTTGCACAGAAAGTATATCGTTACAAGAATGGTTACCTGTGGTTTAAACTTCCTTCGTGTATTTTATGACTTGTTCGCTCTCTGTCTCCGTGTTTTCAACTTCATGAAACACTTGATTGTTTCTTTATCGATCTGGGACACCTGTCTTGTGAGAAAACAACTAAGTACTTTGATGGCCTGCCTGTAATGCTACAGTTATTCACTAAATATCATGATTTCATGTCACTGCATGTTTGAATCGACAGATTGTCAACATAATTGCATGTTTCTAATAAACAAATTTTTGTAACTCATAAGAACCAACAACACGGATGGTCTGCTTAATAATGGAACTGTTCGTCTATTCCTTCTCTTCTTTGACAGTTTGTAGAACCCCTATAAAGTGACCCTCCTCTTCTTTTTGTAGTTCAGTGGAGGGAAAATTCGTTACCAGTTGGTAACTGCCCCACTTTCGGTTACACGGTTACACTTTACATATTATTTCTATTTTCATTTTATCAATGACAAAATTTGAAACAGCCTAGTAACCCTACTACAGTTTCTTGATAAAAATTAAAATAAAATTCAGTTATACTAAAACAAAATCCTACTGATAACTAATCCCCTAATCAAGAATAGACAAATTAAACATGGACAGGTTCAAAGACATGTAAAAACAACACATCACCAAAAAAACAGGAAAACCTGTTGTCTGTTTGCCTCCCTAGTCGGATGCTCCTGCATCAAGCAACCTACAAGGAGGAAGAGTATCAGTCTCTATTAAGTTGGTGACTTGTATGAAGGAAACCATCATTAAATAGTTTAATTGTGTGGTTTACATGAGTCATCAACTATATCTTGCCCACAAAAGATGACATTGAGTGAACTGAACCAAGAAAATTCAAGGTATTAATTGGTATCAGCAATGGTGCAAACATAAAGTCAACAGTGAGTGGAGTATAATCAATTGGTACTCTTCGACGCGGTAGTGATTTTTTCGCGTAATCAGTGCGAAGGTAATCTAAACACACCATTCATATCATGAGTTTATGGTGTTACTGTGGCGATTTTCACATTTGCAGCTCAATATTAGAGTGTGGTGAAAGTGTAAACTAAAGGTACCATATCAAGTGGTTGAAAGGAAGGAGAATCACTTCCTATTTTTGGTGCACGCCAATGGGGGAGATCAGGGGTAATCTAGTCATCTATCTAGTGTTTGGAAGAGACCCATTTTCTAAGCATTTGTTGTAGTTGTAGAGTATTGTTCAATCGTTGAGACGACGAATCAAGTGGAAGAGTGAGTGATTTTAAATAGCAGTCCCTACATCTTTGAGAGTTCTAAAAGAACAGTGAAGACCGAATTTTTCCTTCAGTTTATTATTTGATAGAACAACATGAATAAAGGGAGTGAAAAGTTTAAATTTGTGGGAACTGATAGGAGTATCATTGTAGGGATGGGTCAGAAAAGTAAAATTAAACAATTCTGAAGAGAACTTAAACAATTATGGAGAAATTATCATATGGAAAAGGTGACATATTAAACTCGAAATATAGATTGGAATCAAATCTAAATGGAATGAAGTGAGGTAGATAAATATGAAAGTATTCCTTGTTGTTGAGTGTGCTACAATTTATGAACCACTATATGATAATATAGTGGAAAACTTATCTAGTGAAGGTTGGTTACAAATGTTTCAGGAAAATAAATTAATAGATAATGTTTTAAGTGGAAATTTTCAGTGTTCAGATATTAGGAGTGACAAGGAAGAAATAGCAAAGTTTGAAGAAGAGCTACAATTCATTAAAGCATGGATTGAAACACCATGCCTTGATAAAACCTACACCAAAATCACAACTACTTATAAAGAATCCATGAATGATGCAGGTGACATGTAGATTGAAACAACAATTGATACATTTGAAGAAGTTCATGGGATCCTTATGTAGTGGAGTCTTGAAGAATTTAGGCATTACTATAGGTTAATGTGGCAACAATATACCCAACAAGCTATCAATGATGATAAAGCATAAAAATTCACTTATGCATGTATTGAAGAATTTGCAACTATTTAAGACAAATTTTGGCCTCCAAAACCCGATGAACTATTGCCTAGCTACATTATGCAACTAAAAAAATGATGGAATAAAAATCATTATTTAATAGCAAAAAAAGTAAAAATGAAATCATTAAGGTCAAATTGTAAGCCTAAGACTCAAACCAACGGCCATGTTTTCTATGTTATGCTTTGATCCATTTCTCCATTAAAGGAGGAACTTGGAATTAATGGAGAAATGTAGATTATTATAGAATGTTATTATTAGATGTTTGTTGGTGTCTCAGGCAAGTTGTTAGATTTATTTAGGATGCAGATCCTATTTATGAGGAAGTTGTTCCAACTCTAAAATGTATTTGTAATACCTTAAATGTATTTTCTTTCTTGCTAATGATTAAGGAAGTGTCCTTTGTCTAGGAACTCTTAGGTTGAGCTAGCCTCACTTGACAGATGACCATTTTATGTCAAAGTTTTTGTGTCCATTTTTAAGTATAAAAAGTAACAATAAAGTTTATTTCCATAAATAAAACAATTATTAATCACATATGGACAAATTTTCCTCTTGAATAATGGCATCTTCCTATTTGACATTCATACTGGAGTGATCATGTTGTATTTCATGATTTTGTACACTTTATGTGATTCTAATGGTGCACAAGCTATGCATCGTTTTGAAGAAGTAAACTTTTCTAGCAATTATTAATGAAATAAAACAAGTTTTTGTAAATCTTATCTATTTCATATGGGATGGAACAATACATTTGTTTGTTTTTTCTAAGCTGAAATATGGAATGGATAAGAAATTGATTTAACTATGACAATGCAATAAGAGGCATAGACTGTAGGAAAAACGAGAATTAATAAGCTAATAAGTTAAGTTATCACGAATACTTCTAAGGTGTAAGTATTCTTAAATATTTAAGAATTTGTATTCCCCCTTTCAAAATTTGATGATTCATATTTTTTTATTGTGTCATTGTAGCTTGAGTTAATTTCTAGTTGCATTCTATTGAGTGTAGGATGCTTTCCTTGTGAAGTTACCATAAAATGTGAAAAATGCATAAATGTTGTGAGATAGTTACGAACTGCACATGTCCCTTCCGCATATGGTATTGTCTGCCCATATTCATCGATTCACACATTCTTTCCACACATCTCCATCCAACAAAATAATTCTTCTACAGATTTAGGAATCCTTTTTTAATTTGATCAATCATTTCTAGTAAACTTTATGTAGGGGTAGGTAACCTTGAACAGGTCAGCAGTAGAATATGTATTTCTAAACAAGGAAGGAATATGGTTGATAGAAAAGAGAAAGAAACAATTTAAAAAATTTCCAGTGTATTTGATCTTAGGAGTTATGTTACCAAAATCCGACGCTTGTTTTGTTGTTCAAAGTTCCACCACAACTTTTCGATTTTTAAATTCTTGTGTCTCCATAAATATGTTATGTAATGTGTAGCATGTTTAGTTAAGATTTCCTTCCTATTTTCCTTTGCACACTTTTTGTAATGTATTTCTTACTAATATATTCTTCGTTGAGTGTCATGAACACAATGATTTCACATTTATTTTACTTCTTAAATTTCTTCTAGTTAGGGTATGCTTAAAAATAAATAATATGTTGATATATACTAAGTATGAATTAAAGTATACTTATATAATTAACAAAACCTCTTGTGAGGGGAAATATAAGTCTTTTTAACATATGTTTGTTTTTTAATCATATTGCTTGTGTTAAATTTTATTTATTATGAAACATTGTTAAATGATGGCTAGTTTTTTAAATTATCAATAAGCATTATGGAGGTAGACTAGATTCATAATTTTGTTATTTTTTTTCTCTGTTTACTCAAACTCCATGCTTTCGAAGCTTTTCAAAGACTTTGTGTAACTCTAAAAATGCAAGTGAAATAACAATTATCAAAGTACAAAATGTTGAATTTAAACCTATTATAATAAACTATTAATTAATTGGTGATAGTAAATCATTACTTAAAAAATAAGTAACTCATAAAACACATAAAAATACATGTGACATAAAACTTGCAGAAAAGACCTAAGAGCCTTATAGCATTCCTCACATATTATTCATTATTAAATAATGTAATAATACAAATAGATAGATGAGGAAGTTGTCTCAAGATAGTGCCTCTATCTTGGACAAGTTGGTTGAGAAAATAGCTCAACCACACACTAATCTAGGAGTAAAGTTAGGTAGGCCTAAACTAACTCCTAATCAAAAGGAACTAACATAATCTGGAAAATTAAGCATAAAATCCTAATTTTCATTATTTAATTAATTTAATTAAATTTGGGTTTATAATTTTTTATGAGAAAAAGGCTAACGCATTATACGAACATGAGGAGGTAGAGACAAAAAAGGTTAATTATTTTCAATAAAAAATGTAATCATCAAATTCTTTAGTGTATCATGATAAATTTTTCTTCAGTATTTGGTATTTTTAGAAATGCTAATTATCTTCAGGGATATGAGAACAAATAAATTCAAAATATTTGATGTCTCTGATGTTTCTCTTTGCATTGTCATTTTTGAATTTTCTAGTGTATATGATTTTAGTATTTTTGTTACCATGTGAAAAATTTTGAAAATAAATATATTTGCATAAAATATTAATTCAACATTGATGGAAAATCATTATGCATTCTAGGAGATGGACACAAATTAGGGTTCATGAATTTCAACTAAAAAAAGTAGTCAGGGAATACTTCACCGTTTTGCAGGAATTTTTTGTTCAATATTTTGTATTTCCCTCAATGTCAATTCTTTCCTATGTTCAAAAGTTTGGGTTTATGTATTCCTTCTATATGATTTTTCTTATTATCGACAACTAACACATGTTTGAATTCTCATTTAGGCTTATTTGGAAACTAAAAATTCGTTTTGCAAAAATCATGAATGTGAAAGTTTACAAATGCTTCAACAAGCGTGGTTCTTACTTTCGTATTGTGCAAGTATTCTTAAATGTCGAAAAAAATATTTTTCTTTTTGTTTTTGGTGTTTGATAATTCAAATTTTTGTATCATGTTGCCAAGACTTTAGTTTATTTCTAGGTACATTTTATCGAATGCAAAGTCCATTTCTTGTTACATGAATGGAAGATTCAAAAGATACAAAATTATTGTGAAAAATATGTGAAAATGTAGGTGTTTATTCCACATATTCCTCCCTCTATACATATTTTCCACTTCACACATTTCTCCTTCACATTTCCATCTCAAGAAAAACTTCTTTCAATAGATTCAATAATCCTTTTTAATTGTATTACATTTTCCGCAAAGATTTATTTAGGGGTAAGTAGCATTGAGAAAATTGATAGTACATTTCTTATTCCAAGAAAAGACAAAATATGGTTGATAGATAACAGAGAAAATCAATATTCAATCATTGGTTAACACTCCCTATGTCTCTGGAGTTCTTTATTTCGAAGAAATTGTAATTTTCATTTCTCTTTGCATTAACATTCGAAAATTCTCTAGTGTGTGTCATTTTAGAACTTTTATTACCAAAACCTGGTATATGTTCCTATTCTTCAAATTTCCACTGCAACTCATATTTTCAACTAAATTATTGTGTGGCCATAAAATTTTAATCTAGTGTATAGCATATCAAGTGAAACAAGACAAAATTAATTTAATCAACTTGAACACCAAATTATTCTCTGAATAATCAACCTCTAATCTCTCTATTGTATGTTATCTAGTTAATTATTTTCCTAGAACAATTGATCCCCTTGAGTGTCATTCAATGCTTCAATCATCAAGTGGAGCAAATCTAGTGTGATGAGAAACTAATTTATCATATTGATATGAATGTTGGATGTGATTTGACACATGTTTCTCATATTTTTTCAACCTAGTATCCTAACTCATTTCCCATATTTATAAAGCTAAAATTGTTTTTAATCCCCAAACTTGTCATATTTTTAGTTTAGTATGTAATTGGATACAATAGGAATAAAGTTAGAATATATAATATTATATGCCAATCCATCAATATTATCATAACACTAGTTCAAACAACTGCCACTCAATTAATAATTTTCCCACGGGTACACCTGATGATAGTTGTTTTAGATCAGTCGATCTTTTTTATCCCATTGATATTTATGATTCATCATTTAACTATTTAGATACTTGGATAGTTCAGGAACTTCATAATTTGATGATAGTTGTGTGAGGTCCTCATGATCTTGACATGGTTTCTGAATGAGTGTAGATCAAATTTTCCCTAGAAGATTCTCTTTATAATTCGATTGTGTTGATTGAAATTTATTTTTCTCAAGAGTTTTAGGGTTTTAAATTTTTTTTTTTAAGATCATGATCGAATCTATGATTGGCTAGAGGAGTCTTATCAGGAAAGATATGTTGCTAATAACAGGTTTCATTTTTTCTTGATGTTTTATAGAAACTAAAATGAAGAAAAATATACATGTATGGGATGCCTTGAAGGTTTGTATGATCATTGTTCTGCTCAAGAAGGTAAAGTTGCATACTTATTAAAGAAATATATTACACCATACTTTGATGCCTGTAAACATGACCTTCATATTTATGTGCAACTGATTTAGGAAGTTTTTTTTATTGCTAGACATCATTTAATATTGTCCCTAATTTTTTATATCTTTCTACTTGTACGTCGAGAACAGAATCTGTGGTTGCATTGGAAATGTGACTTTACATGATCCTGACATTCTATTTAGATATATTAGAGTTTAGGTTTAATTTCATTCTAATCACTTTTCATCACATTATACCACTGTTCTCACTTTTCCTTTCTCATTTTAGTTTTTTTCTTCACATGCCCTTTACTAGTCGTTACTTTCTTATTTTCTATCTTTTATATTATTGTCCTTTCTCTCATTCCTTTTATCATCTTTTGTTTTAATAAGACCATGTATGAAATTAATCCTATTTGGCTCTATGGTAATGTGGAAAAAATCGGAAGGGAAACTTTGACAACTCACAATGCTTGGATTATCTTTGGTCTACTTCTTTATTTTGGCCTAAATATATTTTAAGGTCAATGATACATGTACAAAAAATAAGGTTCATCCTAAGTGAAAGCTCAATAATATATATGATGCTCATATATATAATGAGATCTTCTTTCCCTGAATCATATTTTATATTGATTGGTTTTAACGTGTTAACTTAGTCCAGTAGAGAAGGGAAAGGAAGAAAAACTTAAGCGAGCATACTAATTTCAAAGGTGTATATATAAGAGTTTCTGCAAAAGAAGGAAAAAAATATCTTTCTTGTTAAATAAGTAAGGATCACTCATCTTCCCTTGGAGAATAAACACCTATGAAATTCTAATGAGAATAAATTAATACAATAAATAAAGGGTCAAAGAAGAGAAGGGCTTCTTGCGCAAAGAGGTGAAGAAAGAAATTTTGTCGAGGTATTGAACATGCATACTAGTAGCAAAGCAATTATTGTGACTCCTTGAAATGAATTTTTTGGGATACTAAATAGGCTAGTTGGTCGCAAAGCAACACCATAGATGATACTATAAATATTAACATATTGAACTTGCAATTTACATACCCCTACCCCCTTATCGACACTACGGAATTTTGACTAGTTATATTAGTGTCTTAAGATGACAAGAGGAATAGGAGAGACTACATCTATAATCGGGCTAATTAAGGAAGCTATGATGATTTATTATATGAGATAATAATTCTCAAAATATATGCCCTATGCCTAATGTTAGACACAAACAAAAAAGTTGGGGTTCTTTAAGTGTGTCGCCAAGTGTTGTAAATGCTACAACCCCCTCCAAATTTTTCCTATATTCAAATTCTAGAGCCTTGTTATGATCATGCCATCATTCATTTCAATCCATTAAAGTCATGTGTGATCATTATTTTCTAAGTGTTCAAGTGTTCAAGTTATCTTCTATGTTTGGAAACAACTTTGTTTGACATGCCTAGCTCATATTACACTTCTCATAAGCAAGCACACCTCTTGTTGATAAACGGACTTTGTGCAGTTCCCAGAGACAATAATTATGCAATCCTTGTTGATAATGAATATGAAATCCCTACCAACTATGACTGAAAAATCCTTGCTGACAATGAATTCACAATCCTTGCTAATAGTAACTATTCAATCTCTCAAGACAACGTTGTCGCATTCATAGAAGAAGTCAAATCACTCTTTCCTCCTAGTATCTCGACATGCAATGAGTTCACTCACAAAACTTAACTCTATTTGCATCTTTGCTATCCATACTTAAATATTTTAGCTCGGATCTCATTTCACATTTATATTTCACTTTTTGGCTTTGTGCACTTTTGGTGCACAATGAGCATTCTATCACTCATGGTTGCAAGTGTTCCATCATCCAGGTGAGTTTCAAATTGTCAGTTTTCTTTCATATCTATCATTTTCTCTCGTTATTTCTTTTGAAAGTTTCAATTTTTCCTGCTTTCATTGTTTCATGTGTCACTTGTGATTTATTTTGTTTTCGCCTGTATTGCTTTCACTTATGCATGTGTCTGTTTCACTTCCTTACACATATCATAAGAGCGCCTTTGCACATATTTTAAAGGAAACCATAGTGCACTCCCTTGCACTAATTGATTCTATCTATCATAAGAACATGTTTTGGACACTTTTCCATTGCATAGTGCAACTTCTAGTTGCAGTCGACATGTTTTTTGTAAAGATACACACCCTAAGTGTCACACTTGGAGATAAGTGTCACTTTATTATAATTTTTATATACAAATAATGTTTTTGGGTACTTTTCATCTTATTATCATGTGTTTATTGTATATGTATGTTTGATCATGTTCAGTACCTATCATATGCTCTTAATCTTACTCTCTTATCTCATTGATCTCACACTTAGTCAATTTCGGGTTTCTTCGTTGTCCTGAAATCTTCCATAAGTCGCGAGCACATTTAAATTCCAACCAATTGATGAGTGCATTTCACACTATTATGTATCAATGATGAGACCCTCACCTCTTCGACCTACACACTGCACCCATCTAGAGGAAAAAATCCTTCATTGTGCATTGAGAAATCTCAGAGAAGAATCACTCAACCTTGTTGCTTAGACTTTCTCACTATGCAATCCTTGACTAGCCCTACCTTGAATTATGCATTGTGTATTTTTAGTCGATAGTAGGGTCATTTGTAGTGGAAATTTGTGAAATCCCTTTAACCTTATCTTCATACACTGCGCATTATGTAGTTCCCAAGATTTTCGTCATTCTCTCCTAGAATTTCCCACTGTGAAAAGCCTTGCTCCTCCCTCTCTTGCTAATGTGCATTGACACTTCTAGTTCCTAGTCATGTCATTCTTTCCTCTTCACCTTGTGTACTACACCTAAGAATGTCTCTCTCTCATCCCTTGTGCATTGTCCCATAACAACCATCTTGCATTAGAAAACAAGGTAGACTACGCGATTTTAAGTATTTTTATTGTCTTTCCATGAATGAACTTCATTCGCAGGTGTTATCATCTGATCATGGCACAATGATGCTCAAGGAGGCTACAAGAAGGACACGTGTGGAGATGATACACAAAGATGTTATCATGCAAGAATAAAGGAATCTTAAATCACGATAGAGAGATGGAAACTCATGTTGACTTAGAAGGTTCCAATACTTATCGAGACCATTTGGAGAGTGAAGATAAAGTACAAGTCAGATCTATCATGAAGAAATGAAGACATAACAAAAAAGATAATAACTTCGCATTGAGACATTACAAATAAGTATTGTTTCAAATTTGCAAAATTATCGCTTCTCAAAGTGTCATCATAAAAATCTTAGGTTGCCTATGTATTTTACGACAATTTGTGGAATGTGATTTTGTATTTCCAAAAAATGAGAAAATGTAAAATTTTTGGAATCCCAAGTGTCAAACATGGAATGTGGAAATTCAATAGGAATTCATAGAGTCATGTACGAGTTCAAAGGTCACATAGAATCTCAAGGTTCATGGGGAGATAAAGAGTCACATGAGACGTGTAGAGTCACCTCACTTAGTATAAATAAACCCTCATAGATCAGGAAAAGAAATTTTTACCTCGGCTTCTCTAACTTGGCATAGGAGAGAAGATCATTCTTTGGAGGAGTAGGTAGTGGCTTAATGTTCCACTATTGGAGCTAGTGTTTCATAATTGGAATTGTCTATCTTAGAACTTTCACCTATTATTTGAATCACTTAGAGCCGACACACTTTCATGCATGTATTGTGGATGTTGTAACACTATTATTTTATTGCTTAGGGTATATGTTTATGTTCATACATACTAAATAAAATGAACTATTTCACTGGATGTGGTATACGTCTTGTTAAATGTGCATTTCTACTTTCTTTCATCATCATTGTTACCTTATGAACCATTTTGCAAGTTAATTAATGGTCCTTTATGTGGTCCCTTGTGTCCTTATTAGGATAGTAATATTAATTTTCTTCTAAACACTCACTTTATGTCTTCTCACCCATGAAATTACCTTATATACATTGCAATTGTATGCTTCACAACATCAACTTACTTGCTTGTTTCAATGGTTGTGTCCATACTCTCTTATGTTGTTTTTTGTAGCCAAGGGAAATCTTTAAGTTATGGTGGTTCGGCCTCTTATCCAGATGGGCTTCCTACTCCAATCGGGGTGAGTTATAGTTAGGACTTAATATCAGGGAGACCCCTTGTATGTTGGTGGTTTCTAGCACCATCAAAACCACATCTACATACAAAATAAATGTATTGCAACAAATATTAAACTTTTCAAAATTTTCATTAATCATAAGAATGAATCCTAATAGGGTTGTCATTTCTTCATTATTGTTTGATATAAATGTGATCTAATTTTCATTCCTATACATTAATATTTATTTTATCCTCTAATTCATCATTTCTAGCCTACTAATTTCATTTAATACTTTCTCCCTTTCTATTGTCTTCGAAGAAAATATTTACTTTTCAACACCTTTGTTGTGCAAATTCTTAATTTTGACCTTTTCCAGTTTTCATTCATTTTCCAAAAATACATGTTTCTACTCTGTCATCTCATTAATGTCTTGTTTCTTTTGTCCAAAATCAATTCCAAAAACATCAATCTCATTAGATTCCTCATGCATATATTTCCATTTCTGCTTATTTTTTTAAATTTCTCTGCAATTCTCCTCAATCCTTGGATTCATTGTTCATTCTTCTAAAATATTCAGTTATTCTTTAAAGTATGCATTTATAAGGTTGTAATCATGCTCTAGATTTAAATGAATTAGAATTTAATTCTCATGAGATATTTTTGTCTCCTCTTTCCTTGATTCAACTTCTCTTATACCTATATATAGATAATCAACTTGGAAAAAATCATTTATATTTGTAGATGTTGTAAATATCCCTTCTTTTCAAAATAGTTTTTGAATATTTCATTATCTTAGGTTTCCTCAACATGATATCCTCACAAAATTCTCTCAACATCACATATAAATTTTGTCTTCCACATATTTTTTCCTCCTTTTGGTTTTCTTGATAAGATGTGGCTATGTTTGGGTTCCTCTTTGATTTAACTTATGAGACAATGTTGTATCCCCCTTAAACTAATCATTCAACCTATGACTCATCGTCTTTCTCATATTTCTTTGAAATAATTTTTTAAAAATCCTTGTAACATGTTGCTTCATTCTCCACCCATATATTCGGTCGTAATCCTCACTATCTTGTAACAACATCATCATCACAATGGCCCTTCCCTTTAACTCCACAATATATTTTTCAACTTCCTCTTAACTCGTCTCCTTCTTTCTTCTACTAATTACTCAGGCATAGTTTTTCATATTTTTGTGTCTTTTATTTTAATCCTTTTCATGGACACCAATAGTTATTAATTATTATTTCGTGAACTTCTTCTTGTCTACCTATAAGTTTCCCTAAGTGATCTATAAATTGTCATGGATATTCTAATGGACAGCTCATCATAACAGATATGATAAAATTGTATTTAAATTTTGAGATTCTATAGTATTAAAAAATTATTAAACTTTAATATCTGTATATTTAATTGTAATTAGTGCAAGCATACGAATAGAAATTATGCAGAAAAATAGAGAACAAAAAATAAGATCACACACACACAAAAGACACAAAATATACTCTCGAAAACCATTTCGAGAGAAACCCCAACTGGAAAGTGAGGCCTCTTTGCTCTCTTTATCTGTTTGGAAACATGGATGATGGTAAAAATAGGTGAGGATTGTGGCCCGTAGGTTACAAGAGTACATAAATACTCCTTGTGTGCTCTACCTCCTATCCCTCTTGGCTATCTTTGCTCAACTATGGAACAAATCCTATCGAAAGAATGGAATGTATCCTCTTCCTAGTGACCCGGTTTATAACAGATCCTGATATCCTACTAGTGGTTAATTTTGACTACATCAAATCTTAACTATAGTCACAATATATACTCTTCTAGAGTCTTTCACATCACAATAACGTGGCTAGACATTTTTTTATGAATAATGAGGGCTAACACAACATCCTCCCAAATTATAGGTGTGAAAATAGGAAGTTAAAATTATGAGTGGTATAATGTTTGCATACAGACTCCAATTGATATGATTCTTATGTTGTTGGAAGGATACTTGTGTGTAGAACAACATAAAAAGGTGTGAATCCAAAGCGACAAATTGTTTCCCCCAAAAAGCGTTGTTTGATGCCTCAAAATGCTCCTAGAAGGTTTCATACCTAGTTTTTCCAAGCTCGGTCCCGCCAATCAAAATAGTCCCGTGAGATGATTCCTCCACTTTTTCCCACTCCAAATGCATCGATATGGATGATAAAGAACATAATGATCCAAACTAGATCACACCTCCCCATTTTGGGAGGATTTTGGTCCCCAAAAGCTTCTATTGAATGAGGCAAGGAATTTTTTCCTCCACCTTCTCTCTAGTGTATCATTTAGCTTTGTCTGGAAGATATCCCATCAACCCAATCTGCCAAAGTTCATGCTACCCATGTCTTGTATTTTTGGACATCTTATGCAAAATGGTATCTTCTATAAACGTTTCCTGAGCATCTGGTGCCAAATCCTCCATAAAAGGTAGGACCTATTACCCTTCCTGATATAGCACAGAAGGCTCATAGAGTTTAAAATTATCTACATTCACAACTGAGTAAATGTAGATATATGGTGGTAAAGTGATTCGTAGGAATTATAACCAAAATTTTCCATTATCTCAAAGGGAGCATACCTTAGAGCCTTGATTTTCTTACTAGGCCACTGCAACCTCTCCTTGTTCAAATGTAACCATACTTTGTCTCCCACCTTGAATGATTTCTCTACTATGTGTTGATCATTCCTAGACTTACTATTCTATTGTGACTTCTGCAGTGTTTCTTAAACCTGTAGATGGATTTTCTCGATATTATCTAAAAAAAATCATCCCTCAAAGCATCTCTTGTAAGATCTTCCCCATTCCTCCTTGCTACCCATATGCAGTATCCAAAGATGAAGGTGGAAAATATCCAAAGCAAGCTTCAAATGAGAAGTTTCATCTAGAGGTGGGGATTTCTGTATTGTTATAATGTTGTATATATACCAGATGTCATCCCAGGTCTTCGGATGCTTCTAGTTGTATCCCCTTATAAGTTGCACCAAATTCTTTTTGATTAATTTTGCATGCCCATATGTCTGTGGATGGAATGTTTTATATATCTTCAACTTTGTGTCCATATTTTACCACAATTTATTCCATAATGCATTGAGAAATCTTGTATCCCTCTCTGAAATATGCTCCTTGGTATCCCAAAGTGCACCTAGACCTGTTCAAAGAGCAATTTTGATGCTTCTTTCCAATTGATGGTATTTTTACAGGGCATAAGAACACATATTTCTATTATTATAAACTACCATGAATAGGTAGTCATGTCCCTTCCTAGTTGTCGGTAAACATCCAACAAATTCCATGGAAATGATTTCCCAAGGACGAGTAGGTATAAGTAAGGTATGATATAGACAATATTTCATATTGTTACGCTTCTTGGTACAATAAATAATGCATCATATTATGTACCTATTGATCGTGTTTGACTCACCAACATTCAAGGGGTCTCCTCGATATGAAGTCCCAACTATACCTCACACTTTTTAGAGTATGAGTCCAAGGAGTGGGGTGTTAATGATATGCCTTGGTTTTAAAAATTCATAGAGTAGTGCAATGTGTATTTGGTGGGAACAAGTGTATGACACTACGGAGATTCAAGTTCAATGTATGATGATTCCAACACACATAGGGAAAATGAAGTATGACCCTTGGAAACCTGTAAGAGTATGCAACTTAGAAGGGACACGTGAGCAAAAGGACATCACAAGAACTAACAAGTGAATATTCCATAAGTTAATTTGACATATTAGCATATCAAAACACATGCAAAAAGATACATATAAATGCAAACAAAATAGTTCATAAGAATATGCGTAAGTTAAATAAAATTCATTGCATACACAACAAGAGTAGTCCTACTATATCACAATAAAAGCATGAAAGTGTGTTAGATTCGAGTTTTATAAAAAGTGATAGCTCCAATCATACATACAAAATTTTACAAGCCACTTGCCCCAATAGTGATACGTGAATTCTACAACACCTCATCCTCCAAAGAAGTATACTCCCTCTACGCTACAAAGAAACCAAGGCTCAGACAAAACTCCCATGCTCTTCCTAATCCTAAGCCTAGCCAAAATCTTGGATCCCAAAAGCCTCTTACATTATGAGGGTATATTTATAACAAAGGGGGGATATTATTGACATCCCCCCTTTGTGATACTTGGAATCCCCTCATGACTCTTCAAATTCTTCTAAAACAACCCATTACATTACATATGACTCTTCACATTCCAGCAAGGACACTTGGAATTTCACTTTTACAATAATTATAAATAATACTATATTTTTCACTGATACCCATATAAGAAAAAATTGGGTAGAGACAACTTGACAACGTAACAAGAGAAAACACTATGATGGTAGAGTTTTGGCGAACTCAAGTTGGGGAAATTTGGCTTGATGCTTCTTGGTAACATATTGATGCCAAGTTCGGTACTGCTCAATAGTCTCCCCAAACTACGTGATAGTGTTAGGTTGGAAGTGAACTCTTGCCTCCATAGCATCTAGGTACAATGTCTTGGAACTAGTATCAACCTTTTTCTCAATCAGGAGAAAAATTGTTTTGATATGAACCAGACCACCGATGTAAGTCTGCATGTTCTATCTATTCATCTCTAAGTCTTCCTAGGTGGCCATCTACTTGAGTTGCTTCAAGTGTTGATTTACCTCCTACCTAACTTGCCGTTTTCATTTAGTCTCGGTGAGTGTGCCAACTAAAGGGATCACGTGGCTTCTCACCACGAAATACAAAATTTTATATATCCATATATATCAGGCATGAACGTTTCCAATGAAAGAGGGGAGCTACTTATTTTTCAGGATCAACATCTAAACTCTCACTTTCTTTATCTCTTCCCGTGGTTTCATCTTCTTGACCAATATAAGTGGTACCCCCTTGTATCGGATTTTCCAATCATGCATGACGATGATAACAAATTGTAGATTCATAAGGATATTGAAGAAGTCTCTACTCTATCGTTGCAAGTAATGTAATATGACAACTACTTTATGTATGGTCACAATCTCCTCATACAAATATCACATAGTGTCTCCAAGTGTGGATACTTATGCAAGTATCATTGCTCTCATATTCTCTAGGTAGACCTATGCAGACGGTGCATTCTATGATGTTTCCTAGAGTTATTCATTCTCTTGAGAGACATCATGTATATTTTGTACCAACTTCTTATTCTTGGCCAACAAATATTGAGTGTTATATCTTGTTTCACCTGTGAAGGATAGGTTGGCATCGAAAAGATCTTTTGGATTCTTGTTGGTGTTTTCCACTATCACCCTTTATCTCATAAATGTAGGTGATGCATGATCATCCAGGAATTGATTTCTCCTCACTTGTAAAATATTCTTCTGGAGTTCATCAAAGGAAAAATTGTACACATCCATCATCATATCATCATCAATGGGAACTATCTCCCCTTCCTCGCTCGGGGATGGCTTTGTGGGTGGAGGTGGTAGAGTTTTAACGGTGGCCTATGGTGCACTGGGAATCAGGTCCACATCTTCATATTTTGTATCCAACCCCAACTTCATGTCCACAACTTTAATCAACTCCTTAATATGTTGAAAAATCTCTCAATCCTACAACTGTTCGCTCACTCTCTCTACTGTTGGTTGATCCTGTACCTGCTCTTCAACCTGTAGGTGTCATCTCTTCCATTGTGGAACCTTTCCTTATTCTTCCTACTTCTTCTTCTCCTCTTGTTCTCTCCTTCTTAGTTCTCATTGTTCCCTTAGCTCTTGTTCTCATTTATACGCTATCATCTCTTCTTCCTCAAATATTTCCTTCGCTCTCTTCCTCCGTTCTCATCTTTTCTCCCTTTTCCTCCTCATTTCTTCTATTTCTAAAGTTTCTTGTTCAACATTATGATCTGCTTGCATATTTTAGTTTTTATGCTCCTATGCACTGTCAAAAACCTTCCTCTTTCCCTTATCTAGTACCAGGTTATTATCTTCTATAGTTGTTTCTTCCCAAACTGTTGTCGTTTATGGAGTATCTTGTTAGTTCCTATCTATACTAATCGATTCGTGGGGTCTGAAGGAGTTGTAGAATTTTTTCCATCGTTCCTCCTTCTACGACCGATATGCCCCACCGACCCTGTTATAGTAGATTCTCTCACATTATTCCTTGAAAATTTCACTTTGATTATATAGATTGAAGTATTTTGTATCAAACTCAAAATTCACTATGGCTTTTGATTCAGTATTTGCAACTTTCAGATTCTTAATCTTGTATAATGTGATCTTCAAAGGAAGTGTGAGCCATGTCACTTTCCATTGGGAAAAATATTGAGAGGGGGTTTTAATCAGAATTTTAAAACTCATACAAACTTTTTTTACTTTACTTATTTCAATACGTGACTTCACTTAATCCAACTAATGTATGTACGCAACTTTATTTAAGGAAACTTGTGTATGACCAATGCACTTATTATTCAGATAAATGTTCAGTAACATTACTTATACAAGTGCATCATTCATTCATCATAAATTTAGTAAGAAATAAACATGTGCATTAACAATAGAGTAAATCACATACATAAGAAGCACACATGAACACCAAGATTTAAGGTGGAAACCCAATTCGGGAGAAAACCAAATTTGGTGTCGTCTCTGCCTTCGATATTTATTATATAGAAAATTTATTACAATATTGTATTGGTGCAGACTCATACAAGCACATAGGCACCCACCTGTATAAGGTTGCAACCTTATCACATTCTCCAGCTGCTACTGGAAGGGAGCCCCAACCCCCTGATCTCATTTTCTAGCCACCACTGGAAGGGAGATATAACCCCCTGATACAATCACGAGCTCCTACTGGAAGGAATATTTGACTTCCACACTTATGGCTCAAGACCCTCAGAACAAATGCAAACCATGTTTCATAAAGTTTCACACTGGATCCAACAAATTTTGATTCAACACAACTTGTGGATCAACAAAAATAACCATCAACCATATTTGAACATAATAGTGAGATCATTGTAACCATATCACAGAACTAAAACCAGACTTCTTTATCAATAGACATAATCAACTGCAACCCTGATCATTCATAAGAAAAATGTATACGCTTATTTTCTTACCACAACACACATGTATACGTGCTTTTCTATGGAGAAACCTACGTATAGATCTTAGTATACTAAGATTAGAGTTCTTACCATAATACAAATAGATCATATATATTCAAACATATTTTGTCATATTTAATGATCCCTCATACAATTAGTAGCATCCATCATTTTGAAGCAAGCAATCACTGATGCTTATACACAATCAACTACCAATATGACCAGAACTCAACCAACCCAGATGTATATGAAGACATCATTGACAGACAACAGAAATACAACAAAACTGATCAAACATTTCCTTCAACATTCTTTAGCAAAACCCTAGCTTGCATAGATGCTTTTGTAGAGTCGAACCTGCATGTATATTTGCCTTACACATGATGAATACGCGTATAGATCTGTAAAAAATTTGGGACTGTGAAACACTTCAAAACTACCAACTTACTCAGATCATACCATTCACTTCAAAAAACATGCACCAAACCACAAATCTAAACAGCTCATAAACATATCATGCAAATACATATTCATTTCAGTTCTATAGAGCTTGCTCCATCATTGTATTCATGAGTCTATCATAATATCAAATCTATCTATTGATTAAATCCCATTCCATGAAGATATAATTCATATTGAAGTTTTCATTCAATTCACATACTCATCCACTCGTAGCACTATGATCTTCACCTCCTTATATAGTTTGAGCCTTAGCCAATACCATGAGCCAAAACCACACAAGTTTCAATTGTATTCTTGGATGGGATCAAATAACTGTTACTACACTCAATAGTGTGGGCTAATACCATGGGAAGGACCCCTCATATTATATAATTAGTGTACTAGTTCATAAACGACTTTGATTCTTTGTACCTGCATGTATATGAGACTTTTCCTTTACCAACTCATGTATAGCTCCTCAAATATGTACTTTATCCATCTTCTGATTATGATCTATAAATATTCTGTCACATCATTCTGATATTTCGTTCCATCACATTACCACCTTTAAGCTTATCTAGAACAGATATACTTGGTCTTTTACAAGTGGGTTTCAATCAAGGACAACAGATGCATAATAATGCCAACAATATCCCCCTTTGGAGTTGATGACAACCATGTTGGTGTTTGATCACCAAAACATGTAGATACCTAATAGACACATCAACATAAGCATTATTCAAAAACCAAATTACTCTCCCCCTTTGACATCAAGGGCAAAGGGTGGACCAATGTTGAAACAAGGTTTCTCTTTCATTGTAGATAAAAGAGTTCTGTAAATCTGCTTTGCACTATATTGACCATGCTCACCTTGAACATATGTTGAATCTTCAACCATATTTTGAATTAAATACATGACACTATGACCTTTCCTATCACCAATGACTCATACTTACATCAATCACCCAACCAAGTGCAGCTACATATTTGAGTCAACTACCCAACTAAGTGGGTTAACATATTTGAAAAAGTCCATACATGAATGAATATGAAAATCTTTACATCATAGGTCTTAACATGAAACTTACATCAAATTACAAATATGAAATTTATAACCAATACCAAAGGACGTTAATAGAGAGAAATTATCGAACATAATTTAGCAACATAGTTCCAACAATGCATTATACCCAGCAAGGCTAATGCTCCCCCTAAACCTGTGCAACCTAAATAGTTTCAACAACCCATTCATCAAAGCATCTTTATCAAGCATAAAAATATCAAAAAGGAAATTGTAGCTTGAAAACCATAACCACAGACAATACCCATCAATACCTGATCAATAGAACCAAATCGTATCTATCTGCAATCATGATAAATTTTGTTCTGGAGGATGACCCATTGATTTCATGAAAGAGAGATCCATACATGACTTTCTGAAAAGAGACTCGCGTATATACGTGACCATGCATAAAGAAAACTCCGTACCGAAATTATTCTCTAAAAATTCATCTGAAAATAGATCAGATAAGTTTAACAACATACTGGGGTAGAGACAACTCCCAGTTTCTATCTGAGATATTCAAATGCTTCTCTGGGAAGAGGTTTAGTAAATATTTCAGCAACTTGTTCTTTGCATGGAACATACTCCAATTTAACCTTTTTCTGAAGCACTTTCTCTCGTAAAAAGTGATAATTAATAGGAATATGCTTGGTTTTGGAGTGCATAATATGTTTTTTTGAGATACTAATAACACTTCTATTATCACATGGGATGGAGATTGTTGGAGAAAACTTATTTGAATGTCTTGTAATGTCTGCATCATCTAGATAAGTTGTGTGCAACATGATTTAGTAGCCACATATTCTGCTTTTGTTGTAGATAAAGCAATGGAACTTTGTTTCTTGCTAAACTAGGATACTAATCGGGGCCCCAGATAAAATGCACCTCCGTTAGTGCTTTTCTGGTCATCAACATTTCTAGCTTAGTCTGCATCTCTATAAGCATGAATGTTAAGAACAACATTTTTGGGATACCATAGACCAAAGTCTTGAGTTCCTTGGAGATATTGGAATATTCTTTTTACTACCTGAATATTTGATTCCTTTGGACTGGCTTGGAAACCTCCAACAATCCCAACTGTATGCATGATATCTGGTCTAGTACATGTTAGATATAGCATACTCCCAATTATCAATCTATACTCTGGTTGGCTTTCCATGGGAGAATCATCATGTGAACTGACGTTACATCGGGTCATCATTGGAGTGCACAAAGGTTTGCAATATTCCATCACATACTTCTTCAGAATCTACTTGAGATATTTTGTTTGTGAGAGAAATATGCCATCGTTTTCTTGTTGAACTTGTAAACCATGAAAATATGTTAGTTCCCCAAGAAAATACATTTCAAATTCCCGCTACATAACAGAAGAATATTTTTGACTCATGGATTCTTCATTACAATAAAAAATGGTATCATCAACATAAACAACAATAATTAACAAATTTTCATCCTCAATTTTTGTGTACAATTTATTGTCCGTGGATCCTTTTGTAAAGCCTTGTTATTGAAGATATTTGTCAAGACAATATTATCATGCCCATGGAGCTTTTTTTAGGCGATATAGAGCCTTTTTGAGTTTGCAAACAATTTTTTATCATTCCCTAGAATGAATCCTTATGGTTGTTCTATATAAACTTCTTCTTCAAGATACCCATTCAAGAAGGAAAATTTTGCATCCATTTGATAAACTTTGAAATGTTGAAAACTTGAAAATGCAAGAAACATTCTTATGGATTCAAGTGTGGCTACTGGTGAAAATGTTTCTTCAAAGTCTATACCTTACTTTTTAGCATAACCTTTATAAACGATTCTAGCTTTGTTTCTAATTACATCTCCATTTTCATTTAACTTATTTTTGAATATCCATTTTGTTCCAATAACATTTTTATCATGAGGCCTTGGAGCCAATTCACAAGTATTATTATTTTCAATTTGATCTAGTTCTTCATACATGGCCTTAATCCAATATTCATATTTACTAGCTTTATTTCATTTTTTGGTTCAATGGAGGATAATAGTGCTTGATAACTAGGAGATCCCACAAGTGTTCTTCTTGTTTGTACCCGTGCTTTTTTTCTCCCAAAAATTGAGATTATGGATGGTACTTTTGAACATAACTGGATGGAGGATTTTCTCTATCTGATATGTCTTATTATGCTTCTTCATTAGGTTATTATTCTATATCATCCTCATTTGTTGTTATCTCCATTTTCAGAGCTATGCGTGCTTCATCAATCACAACATCAATACATCCAACAATTTTGTGAAGTATCTTATTGTAGCATCTGTATCCTTTACTTCTAGAAGAGTAACAAAGAAGTATTCCTTCATTTGCTCTAGGTTCAAACTTGCTGAGTTTTTCATCATTATTTTTATAAATCATTTGCTTCCAAAAACTCTAAAGTGCTTCATAGTGGGAGTATTACCATACCAGAGTTCATAAGGATTTTTGTCATTATTCACACGAACATGAGGCTTGTTGAGAATATTTATTGCGGTATGTGCAGCTTCACCCCAAAAGGTGTCAGGAGTTCTAGACTCATCAAGCATGGAACGAGCCATTTTCTGAACTATTATATTCATTCTTTTTGCCACACCATTTTGTTGTGGAGTTCTAGCTACAAACAATTTTCTTTTTATGCCATATTGTTCACAGAAATCAAAGAATGCATTCAATATGTATTCTCCTCCTCAATCAGATTTGAGACATTTGATTTTTAGATCTAATTCATTTTCAACTAAATCTTTGAAGACCTTACATTTTTCAAATGGTTCATATTTTTGTTTCAATAAACCGATCCAACACATTCTAGAAAATTCATCAATGAATAATATATAGTATTGTTCTCCACAAGGTGATTTTTTCCTTATAGATCAACACAAATCAGTGTATATAAGTTCAAGAGGCTTACTTGTTGATCCTTATTTGGCGCTAAATTGAACTCTGTTTTGCTTACCGAATTGGCATGACTTACATATGGTACTTCATGGTAGAGAGATGTTGGGCAGATCACAAAGAACTTTGATCCTGCTTGATTTTATTATATGAGAAAAGCTCAGATGTTCCAATATTTTGTGCCATCACTAATTTTCCAGAGATTTTCCTAGATAACATTCTTCTTGGCCACCTTTCAATATATACAGATTTTTTGGTGTTCTTGTTCCTTTTATTATGGTTTTTCTTCTGCCAAGTTTACAAACCATACATTCTTTTGTTTGGAAGACAACTTCATTTCCAAGTTGGTCACACATTTGACTAACACTCAATAAGTCATGATTTAATCCATGAACATACATAACATTACTGGCTTTAAAATTTTACTTTATAAAAATATATCCTTTACCCTTAATGACAGTAGGAGAGTCATTTCCAAAAGTGACATTCTTTTCCTTTTCTAATGCATTGTATGAAATGATTTTATCTTTATCACCTATCATGTGTTTTGAACATCTTCTATCAATGTACCATTGGTTTTCTTCTACTTTTGCAAATAAATCTATGTCGTAGATTTGTAATTGTAAGTCCTTCCTTCTCCATGCCTTAGAATTTGTGGATAATTGTTCTTTTTCCTGTAGTTTTCTCCCGCATTCAAATTCCTCATGTCCAAAGTTATTTCAAAATGAACATTCAATTTCTTCTTGAAGAGGAGAAAAATTGTTAGAATTATTCTTTTTGTTCCTGTCTCATTTCTTTTTTTTCTTGCTTCTCTGGTCATGATGGTTTTGTATGCAACACATTGAGCAACTTTGTCACCAAAATTATGATATGAGAACATTGTCCATTAAAAAAATTATTATTTTATCATAGAACCTTCTAGTGTTGTTTACCTTTTGACTGACGCTTTTTTTATTGTTCATCCTTGAATTAGAATGAACACGCTTTACCTGAGAATCATCTTTGTTCTTCTGCTGAGTGATGAAACTTTGCTGACCGGATTTTGCTACATTTAGATAGATTATGGCTGAAGATATTTTTGTTTGAGAAGATTCACCAATGTCTCCAAGACCTGTCTTCATAAGAGGAGAGCATTGAACCTTGATAATTTCATCTAAGGTTTTATATCCTTTAGCAAATCTAAGATTTATAGTTTTTTCTTTCTCAAGTTAATTTCTTAGGCTTACTATTTCACGTTGTAACTTCTCATTATGCTTCTCCTTTTCTATGAGTTGATTCTGTAGAGTATCTATCTCTTTTTTTTTTTCTTCCAAGCATATTTTCAGTTGAGTGATTATTCAAGGAAATCATTTTATTTTAAAGTATCCATAAAATTATCTTTAGCGTCATTAGTGTCTTTTTCAAATGCCATGAGCAGTTTAAGATCTTGATCAAATTCTCCTTCTTCACTATTTGAAAATCCATCACTACCTTCATGAGTATAATAATTTTTTCTATTGTCAAATATTCTCCTATTACCTTTTTCAATATCATTTCCCTTATCATGATTATCTTTGTGAGGACATTTTGCAGCATAGTGACCCACTCTTCCACAAGAAAAACATTTGAAGGGAAGCTTACCTCTAAAACTTCCAGTGCTAAGTTCAATTTTCTTTGCAAATATTACCTCATCTTCTTCTGATACATACCTAGATTCATTTTTTCCTTCCTTTTCCTTTCCTTTCGAAGTAGCTTTAAATGCGGCTTCTCCGACTTTAGAAGGACCTCCTTTTTTCATTTCAGAATCAGTTAGGATCCCATGAAGTTGAACAATAGTAACAGTCTACAGACCCCTATTATCTTCAATAACAAACACTTTTGAATCAAATTTAGGAGTTATATATATTAATAGATTCTCTACTAAAGTTTTTTATTTTATGTCTTCACCTAGATTTATCATACGATTTACTATCTCATCTAGACGCCGAAAGAATCTAGAAATACTTTCATCATTATGCATTCTGAGATTTTCATACTGAATTTTGAGAGATTGGAGTTTAGCACCTTCAACCTTGGCATCGCCTTCATAGCTTAGAATGATTTTGTCCAATATCTCCTTTGTTGTATCTAACTACATAACCTTGAAAAATTCTAATTTGGTCAGGATTCTCAATAATGCATTCAGAACTTTCACATTAGTTTCATTATTCTTCTTTGTTGCTGGATCTGTGGGAATTGTAGCTCGATATTTGTAAACCCTTCAACAATATCCCAAATATCTTCTCCAAGTGACTGGAGATAGGATCTTTTTCTTGTCTTCTAGAAGATTATTTTTTTCCCGTTGAAGAGTGGTGGTCTAATAGATGTTGTTCCATATTGATTGCTTATCTTGGTAGATCTTCCTTCTAGCGATCAAGCTTCCTTAGAAGGACCTCCTTTGATACCAATTGTTGGTAAAAATAAATAAGGGGGGGAGGGGGTCAATCATTATTTTAAAATGCATACAATCGTTTCTTTACTTTACTGATTTATATACACGACTTCACTTAATCCATCTAGTGTATAAACACAGCTCTATATAAGGAAAATTGTGTGTGCCCAATACACTTATTATTTAGATAAATATTCAGTAACATTACTTAGACAAGTTCATCATTTATTCATCAGAAATTTAGTAAGAAGTAAACATGTGCAGTGAGAACAGAATAAATCATCACACATAAGAAGCACACATGAACACCAATATTTATGGTGGAAACCCAATTTGGGAGAAAACCAAAGTTTCTATCATCTCTGTCTTCAATATTTATTATATAGAAAACTACTTACAATATTGTATTGGTGCAGACTCATACCATGGTACATGCACCCACCTGTAGAATGCTACAAACTTCTCTTGTTCTCCAGTTGCTACTGGAAGGAAGCTCCAACCCCCTGATCTCGTTTACCAGCCACCACTATAAGGGAGCTATAACTCCCTGATATTGTCACTAGCTCCTACTTGTAGGAAGCTTCGACCTCCACACTGAAAGCTTCGACCCTTAGAACTAGTGCAGACCGTGTTTCATAAATTTTCACACCGAATCCAAATTTTTTTAATTCAACATAACTTGTATATCAATAGAAACAATGATCAACCAAATTCGAATAGAACAGTGAGATCATTGTAAGCGGACAATAGAACTAAACCCATATTTCTTTATCAACACACAGTATAATTGCAACCCTGATCATTCATAAGAAAAATGTATACATTTCTTTTCTTACAGAAACTCGTGTGTATGCGTGCTTTGTAGTGGATCAACCTACGTATAGATCTTAATATACTAATATTAGAGTTTTGATCATAATCAGAATAGATCAGAGATATTGAGAATTATTTTTTGAGATTTAAAAATCTCTCATACAGTCAGTAGCATCGATAATTTTCAATCAACCAATCATTGATATGTATACACAATCAGCTAGCAGTATAATTAGTACTCAACCAACCCAGATATATATGAAGGCATCATTGGCAGACAACATAAATATAGCAAAAATTATCATACATTTCCTTCAAGATTATTCAACAAAACCCTAGCTTGCATATGCGCTTTTAAGGAGCCGAACCCACATCTATAGATACCTTGCACATGATGAACCCACATATAGATCTGTAAATAATTTAGGATTGTGCAACACTTCAGAACTACAAACCTACTCATATCAGACCCTTCACTTCAACAAACATCCCCAGACCACAGATCTAAAAAAATCATAAAAATATCATGCAAATACATAGTCATCTCAGGTCTAGAGAGCCTGATCTGTCATTGAATTCATTAGCTCATCATAATATTATATATGTATATATATTGATTAAAGCCCATTCCATGTATATATACTTTAGATTGAAGTATTCATTCAATTCACATACTCTTGCACTCTTAGCACTATGATATTCACCTCCTTATATAGTTTGAGCCCTAGCTAATACCATGAGCCAAAACCACACAAGTGTCAATGGTATTCTTGGACGAGATCCAATAACCGTTACTGCGCTCAATACTGTGTTCTAATACCATGGTAATTACCCCTCATATTATAGAATTAGTTCACTATTCATACGTGACTTTTCTTCTTTATACTCGCGTCTATACACGACTTTGCCTCTACCAACTCGTGCATAGTTCCTCAAATATGTACTTTATCCATCTTCTAATTATGATATATAAATCTTCTATCCCATAATTCTAACATTTTGTTCCATCATTTTTCCACCTCTGAGATTATCTATAACTGATATACTTTGTCTTTTACAAGTGGGTTTCCATCAAGGACAACACATGAAATCATATTGCTGACACTTTCTTTGTCCTATGTAGTGCAAATGAAAACCCTCTGTCGAGATGGTAAGATACTTCTTGCATGAAAATTTTAATGGTGGCATATCTTGGCAAAATATGTGGTGACTTCTTCATACCGAACACTTTAATCAATCTGCCATTCGGCAAGGTGAACCAATCTGAAATCTCTGATATCGCTTCCATCGCTCTTCGTAACATGCATTGTGGGTCCTCCTGAAATATAAACCTGTATAATAGGATGATGAAGTGATCATTTAGCTTCTCCATACCTCCTATATGGTTGCGATGCGAAAGAAGCTTGTAATACATATGAGCGAAAAATTTTCTCAGTTTCCATAGCTAGTCAATGCTCGGAAACTGATTTTGTGCACATATTGCATCTAGTACATATGAACATATATAGAACCTTTCTTTCTCAACCTTGGGAGGATCTCGGGCTTGTGCTACATGGGCTCTATTCTGATGATCCAAAATATCCAACAAATTAAACAACTTCCCCTTGTTCACCACCTGGCTCAATAAGATAGCCCACCCCTCAAGTAATGTACTTATGCTAGGTTTTCCATATATTCTATAAGCTAAGATGAAAAAAATATTGTAGGACTTCTTGAGTGGTGTTTTCTTATATGTGTGGGTGGTTGTCTATCTAAACTTCATTAGATCCTTCACCCAAATTCTACCAATATTATTTGTGCTCACATAATTATGGGCAGCACAGAATAATGATTCCATGATATTTACTGGCTTGGGAAGATGATAAATCCGCTAAAAATATGCTGCCATAAATGTAGCAAGCTTGTGTCTGTTCGTATTGCTTAAAGTCATAGTTTTCTCATCAGTGTGCGAGACAACCCGGCTGATCACATCTACACACGAGAAGGTTGGATACCTACATGAAACCCTATATATTCGTAATGGACGGATGTTGAGATAAACATGTTGGTCCTCTAAATCTTCCCCAAAGTCCTTTGTAAAGAATCTTTAATCTGTTTCAGTTTCGATTCTTTTTCTACAAATAATTGAGTGTTCGCATATACTGGAAAGTTAACCATAACTTATCTACTACATCCCTAGTACTTATTTCAGTGGTCTCTTTTGAAGTAGCTCTCTTGGTTTCCATGGTAATAGTGACTACTTCAGAGGTGCTCAGAAATTGTTGTACCTATGGGACGGAAAAATAATCATGGAAACAAAACATTAGTTTTAAGAAAAAAAAATTCAAGGCATGTTCAAGCAATAAACCAAGAATTTGATGGGAAATAATGCGCAATTTTCACTGGAAACAGGGGCTGAGTTCCTGAGGGAACTCCATACTATGAATTCTGAGTAGTAAGGGTCAAAGATTGAGGCTTGAGACTATGCAATGCTCAATTTAGCTAGGGAATTGGTATGTAAGAGACTGCGCAAAGGTTTGTAAGAGACTACGCATTTCGTAGTCTCAGTGGCTAGGGATGCAGACTTTGCCCTAGAAATATACAATACATAGTTGGGCCATCCTGTAATATGCATTTTGGAGTTCTAGAGGCCAAAATATCAGCTTGAGCATTAATGTTGCGCAGTGCCATGCTGGGAAAAGTGAAAATTGGCCAAGGGAATGGCAGATCTGCCTAAGAGAAGTGCGAAAAATGAGAATATATGAGAGATAGTGTTGGATAAATTGTAGATCTAACTAGGTGTAAATGAAACAAGGCATATCGATGGTAGAAATTAAATAAATGGGAAGAAAACCAAATCAGTGTTGTTTCAAGTTATCACCGATTTGGTTTTTTGAAAATAAAATGATAACTTGAAACAACATCTCTAAAAGATAAATCAAGTTGAAATGCTAGCATGCATGAAAAGAAAAAAGAAAAAGGGGACTTACAGAAGCCAAATGGAAAAAAGCGACAAAAATTTATAAATGCGAAACTCACCTAGAAATGTGGCGAAAATTGCACTGAAGGTTCCTTATCTCCTTTACAATGATAGAGCTTAAATATCGAGTGTGAAAATAATACTAGGGGATTTGGTTAAATAGATTTTAGAAAATTATGGTTTATGATGTGAATGAATAAAATCAAGGAAAAAGAGACACATGGAAATTTTTTCCAAAAATAGCAGGTATTCCTCCTTCAAGTTACTAAAAATAGATTCCTATATTTTAGGGATGCTTGTTTTTTTCAACTTTTCTTCTTTTCCGAGAAAATTTTCCATGCACATCACCAGGAAATATTGTGCAATTTTATAAGATGGGAAAATTTTTCACTTGTGCACTACGCAACTTCTAAGCTTAATGAGATATTGTGCCATTTTTGGGCTCAGGACTAGGCTGCCTTCCATGACTGCACATTTTATGAGCTTAAGGGTGACTACTAGTCATGATTTCACAATTCCAGTCATCAAGGTTGCTTGCCCTCATGGATTGTGTAGTTTTTAGAGGAAATCCCAGATCAGTTGTGCAATATTAAGGCAAGAGGTTATCTTGTGCCTTAGAAAAATTAACTAAGTGAAAATCAAGTAAACACAAGCATAGGTAAGGGATAAAAATCAATCAAAGCATGAATACCTGATAACAGTGCAAGATAAGCTCCTGTGAAAATATGGTTATGCACCAATACACATACCTCTACAAGTTATCCATGGTCTTCCCTACACCAAAGTGCCCTGCAACCTTAGAGTTGTGATTATATCTAATGAGTTTCAATCGCTCACCATTAAGAACAAAAATATTGATAGATTTTAGGTTTCTGTGGTGTAGATCCTTAGATACAAAACTCGAAATCTCCACACAAACATTATCAACATTTTAGAGTAACCCATCCTTTAGATGGTATTCAACAATATTACAACTATCATGTACATGAATCTGACTCTGCAACTACTGACACACCTCCTTGAAGTCCTCATCCTATGAATATGCCTCTCTATACGCATCATGGGTGAATGGGTCCATGCATAAGAGCTCCCAAAGTTGTAATCTTTGATGTGGGTGGTCTTGAAAGCATGTTGTCCAACTTGTCTATGCTTCCCTTATTATACTTGATCAACAAATAAAATTTTTGTAAAAACCTCATCCACTTGCAATTCATGGTCTATTATAGCTTACTCTAGTCCTTCAAGTACTATAATATTTGGTGATCTGTGTGGATTACTATCTCCTTTTCCATCATATAGTGGTTCCATTTCTTCATAACTTGAACCATGACATAGAGCTCCTTTTTGTAGGTAGGATATTTAACACCTACCCATTGAAATACTTCAAAATGATAGTATACAGGCCTACCCCCCTACATCAATACAACTCCCATAACATACACACTTGCATCTATCTCCACTTCAAAGGGATGCTGCAAGTTTGGTAATACCAGAAATGGTGCATGACCTACCTTCTTATTTAACTCCTTGAAAGCCCTCTGCTAACATTTTCCCCACTGGTAACTCTTGCCACTTATTGTTATGGCATGGGGTGTTACTTCTACCACTGAAAATGAGGCTATTAATTTCCTCAGGTACTATGCTTCCATAATAAATCTCATGACCTTAGAAAAATTAGTTGGCACCAACCATTTCATGATGGCCTCCATCTTGGAAGGATATATATTTATCTCTCCTACACTGATCACATACCCCAGATACACCAAATACTGCTGCGAAAATTCACACATCTTGATATTTTCTAGCAGCTGGCTCTTGTTCAATGTTTCCAGCATTTGCATAAAATGTGAAATATGCTCCTCCCAGGTAGAATTATATACCAATATATCATCCAAATAGAAAATAAAAAATGATTCTATAAAATGGTTCAATACTTCATTCATTAATCTGATAAACATAGTTGGTTAATTGCGTAGACCAAATGGAATGACTAACCACTCATACCAACCTTGCCTAGTTTCGAAGGAAGTATTCCAGGTCTGTTCCTCTTTGACTCAAACCTAGAGATATCCAGACTTCATGTCCAACTTGGTGAAGTATTTGTCTTGCTACAATTGATCCAAAAAATCATTATCCTGGGCAGTGGGTATCTATTATTGATTGTGATTTTGTTCAATGCTCTATAATTTATACACATCCACCAATTCACATCCTTATTAGGAAAAATGATGACGAGTGACCCACGTGGTGATGTAATCAATCGAATGACTCCATGTTCCAACATCTACTGGAATTTTTTCTTCCCCTCACTTGCTTATATAAAAGGCTACCTATATAGGGGAGTCTGGCAATAGCTGGATATCATGCTTTGCTTCTCTCTTAGGTGGTAACCGTTTAGTGATCCAAACTTAGAAGAAAATGTAACAGAATAAAAATACAACCATAAACACAGAGATGCAATGGAAATAACACTTCATTTCATTAATATCAAAGAACTGAAATATGCTTACAAACATAATGGAAACCAACTAGCTACAACGATGGTATCTTATCTCTAAGAAGAGATGTGGCATCTACCTACCTATGAACTATGTTACAATGAGGATCAGTGGAATTTTTATCATTGATAAAAAATGAGAAGCCCTAAACATCCAAAAAATAACCCTAGGAGATGAGGCTCCAAAATCTTGCGGGCCCCGTTGGGGTAAGTTGGAACGTCAATGTCTTGAGGTCATAACTTTTGCGTACGATATTCGTTTTCCTATCATAATATCTTGTTTTGAAGATATAAAAGATGAGGATGAAAATAATTTTGCACATGAGCTTGGGAATTTTATAGTCTCTCATTTTTCTCTCAAAATAACTCCGGAAATTTAGGACCCGAAAAAAATGTCAAAAATAGTAAATTGTGCTACAATTAAGGAAACTCAAAAATTGAAAAAACAAATGGTGGGGGTCTAAGTGGAATAGGTGAATGGCCACCAATATCTGCCTATCTCAGTCCTCCCCCCTTATGAATAAATGGTCCCCGTTTTTTTGAGTTCATTCATAAGATGGGGAAACTTCTGCTAAACTTGGTCACTAGTAATGGTGGAAAATATGGGGAAGGCGGTCCACATTGAATACTGGGTCCAGACCAAGGAACACTGGAATTTTAATCTCGAACGAAATGTCCCCTAAATCCTTGGTGATAGTGTATGGTCCATATTGGAGCGACTAAAGCATACAGTGGGGCCCAATGGGGCACTCCTTCTGCAAATGTAACCAAAATTTGTTGTCCACCTGGAATCTGTGTGGCATCCAATATTGATCATGTCATTTATTTTACATCACATTGGATTTTTCCAATATGTTAGGGACTTGCTGGTGGATGTGCCAGATTCACTAAATGAAGTTGTTAGCCCTATCGGTTTCAGACTGGACATGGCCTAAAGTTGAGTAAGTAGGTGGAAATGGTATGGACACATCAACGGGACATAGTGGGTAGAATCCAAACCCTACCTAAAAGGTCTCATGGCTATTTGAGCTATAGATATCTCTACTATATATGTGGCGGACATAGGGGCAGATTTTTTGCATTGTGTCAGGATGCTCCGAGTTGTACATGCACAAAATGTGTACGATCATCCTATTGAAAACCTTTGTTTGTCCATCAGTTTGGGGGTGGAAAGTCATGGAATTAGTGAGCTTGGTATCCAGCATCGACCATAGACTTGAACAAAATTTACTTAGGAACCTTTTGTCCCAAAATGTGTACGATCATCCTGTTGAAAACCTTTGTTTGTCCATCAGTTTGGGGGTGGAAAGTCATGGAATTAGTTAGCTTGGTATCCAGCATCGACCATAGACTTGAAAAAAATTTACTTAGGAACCTTTTTTCCCAATCCCAAATTATACCCATACTCATTTAGAGAAGATATTAGTTGTATATTTTGTTCTAATACTCTTCTTGCATGCATCTAATTCAGAATCCTTTAGCTCGGCCACCAGTGACTGCTTGGCATAACATTCACTTTTGTTGTGGGTGGGGCACTTATGGAACTCAGACCGCTTTCCCATGTCCTTCTTTGTCTTCGTGGTGTTGTTCTTTGCTTGCGGCTTCAGTGGGTTGTCCTGGTTTGCCCCACATTTTCTTTGTCCTTTTTTCTCTGTTTTTGGTGCTCCTTTCCCTTTCTTCAAATTCACAGATCCAATGTCTCTCTACTTCTGTTTAGTTTTTTTCTTGATCTTAGCAGCATATTGGTATGTTGCACCAAGCAAGGATATTTCAAGGAGCACCATTTAATCCTAAATGCATTTGTGAAAAAAAATTGTGGTACTTAATCACCATATGTTTCTGTGAATATTTGATACCAAAATTTGTGCGCATGGTATGGAAGACATTCATAAGCTCATGCACATATTGATCGCTTTATTATCGCATCATAGTCTATTGTATGTATTTTTCCTCATAGCTCCCCATGGGTGAATATTGTTCCTTTATGGAATCTCTCAATTAATTCCAAGTGTGTTTTACTAAAAAAACTGAGGGTTCTCTCTCATCCCTCTCTTCATAGTAGGTTTCCCACCAGTCTTTGACATGGGGGGAGGATTTGAGGAGCGCAAAAGTAAATTTTTCATTATTGTATAAATCATGTACTCAAAAATATCCCTCCAACATATTTAACCATCTATATATGACAATTGCATCTATCTGGCCTTCAAATATGGGAATGTCAAAGCTAAATTGTACCATGAAGGGAGTGGTGCCTCCATAATGACTGCGAGAAGAAGATGTGTCAGATGTGTCCATCTACTAAAGGATGTGGGAAAAGTTGTCCATCATCACATTCCTATGGTGTTGGAGAGATTCTTTGAGAAATAATTTGAAAGGATATCCTGCTCCCTCTTCTTTATTTTCTTCTGCCACAGGAGGTCGTCAAGATTTTTGAGGCTATTCTTGGAAAGGTTCAACCAGTTCGATCCCTAACTCCTTATACCCTGACCTCATTGGGGACATGCAAATAAAAATATAGAAAGAGAATACCGCTCTAATACCACCGATCCAAACTTATATAGGAACACAATAGAATACAAATATAATCATAAATACAGAGATGTAGTAGAAATAATACTTCATTTCATTAATATCAAAGAACTGAAATATGCTTATAGACACAATGGAAAAAACCTAGCTCAGGCGATGGTATCTTATTTATGAGAAGAGATTTGGTGGCTACATGCATATGAACTTTGTTATAATTAGGATTAGTGGCCTTTTTATCATTGATAAAAATGAAAAACCATAAACATCCAAAACCCTAACCCTAGGAGATGAAGCGCCAAAATCTTGTGGGCCCCGTTGGGGTAAGTTGGAAAGTCAACTTCCTGGGGTCATAACTTTGGCATATGATATCTATTTGGATTTCATAACACATAATTTTGAAGATATTAAAGAGGAGGCTGAAAACAAAAAGAAAAAGAAACTAAATTACATGTTTTTCGGTCTCTCTGTTTTCCCTAAAAAGTCTTTTAGTACCTCAAAATGGTTTTAGAAGTTTAGGACCAGAAAAACTGCCAAAAATAGTAAAATATGCTACAATTAATGAAACTAAAAAAATGAAAGAAACAATGGTTGGATTCCAAGCAAAAGAGGCGACTGGCCACCAATATCCACATGGATCAGTCATCCCTCCTTATGAAGCAATGGTCCCCATTGTGTTGAGTACCTCCACGAGATGGGGAAACTTCTCCCTAGTGAGCCACTTTGCTTGGTGTAGGAGTTGGCCATATTTGACAACCTGATATAGTTGGATCTTCTATTGGCGATTATTCTTGATTTATGTGTCCATGATATGATCAGTGGTTTCCTATTCCATGCAATATGGGTTTAACTTTGTTGGTGTAACTTGTTCTTCAATGTCATATTTGTCTAGTAATGGTGGAAAGTATGGCCAAAGGAGGTTCACTTGAACACTAGGTGCAAGCCAAGAAATGGTGGAATGTTGAACTCGAAATAATTTTCCCCTAAAACCTTGGTGATGGTGTATGTCCCATATCGGAACGATCGAAGCTTATGATGGCGCCCAACAAGGCACTCCTTCTGCAAATGTAGCCAAAAAAAAATTCCCACCTAGAAATTATGTGGCACTCTATGTTGATCATGTTCTTCTTGTACTTAGCATTGACTTTCTCTAATATTTCATGGACATGCTCGAAGATGTGTTGGATTCACTCAATGAATTTTTTAGCCCAGTCAGTTTAAGACTATACATGGGTGGAAGTTTCCTGAGTAGATATAAACGGTATGGCCACATCAGCGGGCCATACTCTCTGGAATCCCATCCCCAAGTGAAATGGGTTGGGTCCATTTGAGCTATGGAGAGCTCTTTTGTAGTTTTGCTGGAATTAGGGGAGGCTTTGATCCCATGTGAAATGATGCTTCAAGTTTTACATGGGAATATTGTGTACGATCATCCTGTTGACGAACTTTGTTTGGCCATCAATTTGGGGGTGAAATGTCGTGGACTTCGTGATCTTGGTATCAAGCATCGGCAAGAGAGTTGACCAAAATGTAATTAGGAACCTTTTGTCTCAATCTAAGATAATGGAATGTGGGATCCCAAAGTATACCCACACATTTTTAAAGAAGAGCTTAGTAGTGGCTTCTACTATGATACTCTTCTTGTAGGCTTCCAGAATGGCCATCTTAGAAAATCTATCAATGACCACGAAAACGTAGTTGTTGCCATGCTTAGTGGAAGGGAGGCTTAACATGTAATCCATGGAGATTGATTTCGAGGGTTGACTAGGAGTGGGAAAAGGAGTATATAGGCCTTGCTTCTTGATGATCATTTTGGAAATGGTGTAAGCCGTGAAGGATTTGATGTACTTCCCAACATCTTGATGAAGGTTCAACCAAAAAAAATACTTATGTAGCCCTGCCACTATTTTCTCTACTTTGAAGTGTCCAATGACTCGCACGCTCGCTTGAAGGAGAACATAGTGTCCTAATTGACATAATAGTGTATCCTGGATGTGAAAATTTGGAAATTTCTTACCTTCTAGGAGTATCTAGAATGTGTTGCTAAATTATGGATTTCTCCTATATAGATGCAGCTACTCTGAAGTCTCATGCCCACAGGAGTTGAGCATAGTGTTTAATGTTGTGACTGATGGTCAACTGAGGTAGTCTACAAAATTATTGGTGTTCCCTTCTTGTACTTGATATTCAAGTGGAATTGTTGCAGGTATGTTTACCATTTCTGATGGCAATCGTTCTGCAACTTCCCTTGTGTCTATAGTAACTATAGGGGTTGGTGGTCTGTATGGATGATCGTTTCCTTCCCTACGATGTGGTGCTTCCATTGTTGGCAGGCCTGCACAATGGAATAGATCTATTTTTGATAGGTGGTATAATTTCAAACTATGTCTGAAATTGTATCACTATGATATACCATGGGATGCCCCTATTGAGTAAGAATTGCACCAATACCATAGTCGAAAGCATATTTCTTGATCTCAAACAGTTGCTGCAAGTTTGGTAATGTGAGCATTGGTGCAAAGCAGAGGCGGTGCTTCAACATATAAAACACTTTTTATTGGGATTCATACGATTTTTTTTTTTTTTCTCTCTGCCCTTGGTGACTTGGTTCAAAGGCCAAGTGATATGAGAGAACCCCAACGCGAACCTATGGTATAAATTGGAAATACCTAAAAAGCTACAAATCTCTATTAGCATGGTTGGGGCTAGCCAATCCTGAATTACTTGTATCACGTTTGCATCCACATGCACACCCTTCTCATCAATTATGTACCCCATATATTGAACCTGGGTCATACCAAAAGTGCATTTCTCCAAATTGGCACAGATATTGTGTTGTCATAGAGTTTGGAGGAATTGTCGAATATGGCAAAGGTTCTCTTTGCAACTCTGGCTGAAGATTTTCATGTCATCCAAATACACCACTATGAATGATTTTGTGAAGGGTTGATTTCATCCATTAGCCTCATGAAGGTTGCGGCTGAATTCGTCAACCGGAAAGGCATGACCAACCATTCGAAAAGGCCCTCCTTGGATTTCAAGGCAGTCTTCCACACATCGAAGAGTTCGATTAGTACGTGGCGATACTCATACTTCAAGTAGATCTTTTTGAAATATTTGGCCCCTTTGAGCTAGTCCAAAAGGTCATCAATCCATGGGATTCAATACCTATTCCAGAAAGTGATCTTGTTCAATGCCCGATAGTAAATACCGAATCTATAGGTCTCGTCCTTCTTTTGTACCAACACGGTCTGGCTCCCATAGGATGATGAACTTTTTCTGATGTGCCCTTTCTGCAACAAATATTGAATTTTCCTCTTGATTTCAACGTTCTCCATAATAGATAGATGATCTATCGGTCCATTGGGAAGCGATGCACCTGGGGTCATATAAATGAGGTGCTTCACCTGACAGTGTAGAGGCACCCCTATGGGTGAGATGAATATGTCCCTATACTCCTCGACGACCTTGTCCATATGTTGTTGTCTTGTGGAGGATCCCAATATGCAGGTTGTGGCCAAAATATTCTTCTTTCCCTCAGGGAGAATCATAAGGAAAACAAATTTCCCATTCTGGGAAATGAGCTTACTGCATTTATTCACAATGATTAAAGATATGGTGGTAGGAGGTGCTAACTCCATTATCATGTACAACTTATTTCCCAAAGTAATAATTACAATGTGAGATCTAGACTCATACACATCATGCCTCTTCCACAAGTATGGTTAGCATAATAATACATCACAAACATCAAGAGGAGAAACATCACACATTACCTTATTTTTGAAGGGCTTGATGTTGTAGGGAAGATTACACTGCTCGCTGATGCAGAGATCTTGTCCTTGGTGAAGTCACCCAATGGTGTACGGTTGCAGGTGTGTTATGGTCGGTAGGCCCAACCGCTTCATGACCTATGTTGAAATGAGGTTATTTTGGATTACGTTATCGAAAATGAACTTAAGTGGAGAACCCTTCACTCACATATGGAAGTGGAATACCTCCTCCCCATCCTTTTTATCTTTTGTATAATCCTTCTTCTCTTGGTGGTGGCAACGGGGGCACTGGGCTGCACGTCAATAATCTGCTTCCTTTTGACATTCCCCTTTTCTAGTTTAGACTTAGAGTAAGAACATGCATCTAATTTGGAAGCCTTTAGCTCAACCAGCAGTGACTGCTTGGCTTGACACTCACTTGTGTTGTGAGTGGGGCTCTTATGGAACTCACACCACTTTCCCATTTCCTTATTTGTATTCATGGAATTTTTCTTTGCTTGTGGCTTCGTTGGGTTGTCCTGGATCACCCCGCCGTGGATTTTTCCTTTGTTCTATAGTTAGGGATGCCTTTACCTTGCTTCATATTCACAAATCCAAAGTCTCGCTTCTTCTCTTTAAAAATTTTCTCGATCTTTGCAGCATATTGGTATGTTGCACCAAGATAGGATATGTTGAGTAAATCCATTTCCTCCTTAATGTATTTAAGCACTAGATGTTTCTCCAAATATTTGATACCCAACTTTTTACGTTGGGCATGGAATAGATTCATTAGCTCATGCACATATTGATCCCTTTACTTTCGTAGCATAGCCCATTGTATGTAGCTATCCTCATAGCTCCCCATGGGGTAATATTGTTCCTTGATGGCATCTCGGAAATAATTCCATGTGTGTTATGCTGAAAATAGTGAGGGTTCTCTATCTAACCTCTGTTCGAAGTATGTTGTGAGGGGAAAAGCTAACCTAAGGTCTGGGTTGAGGGACCTAATAGAGAGAAAAGAATAGCATCACAATAAGCACTCTAATTATGAGTTTTAATGCTTGAAATATAAAATTGAGGATAAATGACCTTACCTGTATGTCCTATGTCTAGGGTCGATCCCGCAGGGTGCTATTGGTCACTTTAATTGTTTAACAATTCAAGTGCTACATTAATTGTCAACCCAAGAAGGTCTGTTTATTTCAAAGGCAATCACACACTATATATGCTTAATTCCAAAAGCAAAGAAACGTTGTAGTATTAATCACAATAAATACACTAATCACACTGACCACACCCTTCTTTAACAAAGCTGAAGCCTACTTGAGTTATAGCAAATTCAATCCTTCTATTGCAAAATTTCATTAAAATAATCCTCGATTACATTAAATAAATAATGAAAGGAAATCATTCTGCAGAAAGGAAGCTCAATTGAACTATAACAGAGAACAGGACCCTATTCCTCCAAGTAGGAATCTTCAGCACATGTTTCCTGATTACCAACTGTCACAAACTCATTCCACAAACAAGATTGCTGAATGAAATAATTCACAACTTATAAAGAATGAATTGTATGAAATCAATGCAGTAAGAAATGAAAACAAAGCTCTAACAATAAACACGAGAATTCAGGACTTCATAAGTAACTTCAGAAAACAAGGTTTAATCAAGGAGCGAATAGCATAAACATTTAATAGACTACGGAAGCAAACATGTGAATCTTGTGAGGAAGGCGGGCCCTTTCCTTCTCACAAGATTCCCCAGAGAAAGGAATTAAATTGAAGTGCTCAAAGAAAACTTCTATTCATCGGTCAAAAAGCAACATATTACAAAGAGTTATGCTTCTTCTCTGTTCAAAAATATCAACCTCCCGCAGTCTCTAACTATCCTTCTAATGCTGATGTATCCTCTTTTTAAAGAGGAGACATATATTACAGTTACATCATAGAAATTCTATTTTTTTCCAAATCTGATCTTCTATTCTAAAATAGGGTCTTTCTATTCTTCCATAGCAGAATGTTGTTACAAAGAATACAAGAATACTGGCTTCAAAATGGTCCATGTAACAGCTTCCCTTACTTGTATTTTTTCTTGTTGCCGTCATACTTGAAATACACCTTCAAAACAGCAAATCAGAAGCTGTTTCAGCAATGGAATTTGTGTGCCTGTTGACTGTTTCAGCAACGCAATCTTCAAAATAGATTATCTGTGGTCTTTAAACTGTCTCAGCAACTATATACCTTCAATTAATGATTAAATATAAAATTAATGTAGAATTATATGAAAAACAAATTAAACATATAGTAAAGAGAAGAATATTATATACCTTTGGGAAAATTGAATGAAAGTGGTAATGTAAGCTTTAAATATGGGATAAAAATAGTAGATTGGTAGAAAAATATGTGGTCAAAATGGTACATTATGATGTCCTAACATCCCCCCCAACTGAAAGGGTTGCATGTCCTCAGGCAACTTTTAGTCTGAGTTAGAGTCTGGATACTGACTTTTTGCATGCAAATTACTCAAGCAATAGCTATGGAAGGTGGTATCTGTTAAAGATTTGAATCCCTGATTACTTTTCAATTTCTGCCATGTTGTTGCTTCATCCCTGTTAGCCAACTTGTAGTGAGCCTGATATTGTTCTATTGGCATCCATAAAATAGGAAAGTGAAAATGGTAGCCTATCTAATTTTCAGCACATTTCTGAACACATCTGATGTAGTTAGGTACTATGGACAATGCAATTTCAAGGTTAACAAGACTAAAAGGATTATACTCTTGTCTCTCCTTAGATTATTGTTGCCACAAAATGTTGTTTTCTCTTAGAGAAGTAGTCTCTTTGGCCCTGATAAAATAGTGACACTCTTGGAGTAGTGAGGCCTGCAATCGCTGTATATGTCTAATCATTCCTGGCTTCTACAAAAACTGATGGTATTCTGCCACAAAAATGGTTGGGTTTCAAGGTTCTGGCCTTATCCAGAGAAGGTGATTATCCTCATTTTCCTAGTTGCAAGAAAAGTGGTTTGCCATGTGATTTGATTGGAAAGAAAGGAAACAATTGCCCTAATCTGTACATCACCAACAATAGGATTAAGTTTGATCTCTTTGTTTTCAGGCATAGCTTCATTATGAAGATACAACTCACATAATAGATGTTGATCACTAGTGGAAGCCTCTGCAATGTTTTTGACAAACTGCTCAGCTATGAGTAGCTCATAAGGTCTTCCATCCTTAACTTCTTTCAACTGGAAATAAACAAGATGTTCTGAAAGAAAAAAAGAATAGTTCAAAGATGGTTTCCTGGTGGCTAATATTTTTTGTACTAGTTTAAAAATTAGGATCAGTTTATCTTTTAATTCTTTATTCTCCTTCTTGGAATATCTAAGTTTCTGAAGTGTCTGCTCCCAGTTCTCCCAATTGGAATACATATGATTCTGTCGAGCCAATTTATGCTGTTGTAAAGTTTTTCTTTGAGAAATAACATACTAGTTCTTCCACTTATTCATTATTTCCAACTCTTTCCACGGTGCAGTTTTTGTTCCGACATTGTAAGTGATGGGCTGAGGCATAGTCTGAGTAGTAGAAATAGTTAATGTAGGGCAGGATACCTGTATCTTGTTTTATTTCTCCAAAGTTTTTGAAGGTCCTACTGGTTCTTGTGTAACAGTAGGGCATTATTCCTTAAGTGTAGATGATGTAGATGCCCCAGGCATTGGAAATTTAACTATATTGTATCCTTCCTGTTGATAGATGTTTCCACACTGATGACACATGTATTCTTTATAGGGATCGTTCTTTGTATGTTTATCTTGCATGGATACTGTATGTGCCAAGGTATAAAAATTTAGTTCCTTATCAAAGGCTTCCCTTTCCATTACCAATTCTTTCTTGCAGGTTTCTAATTCTGACTTTAAAAAATCATTTTCCTCTTAAAGAGAGGCCATGGTGACTGGACCCTGTGTATCGGTTTCTTTTTTTGAAGTTGATTGATCTTTTTCAGCAGTCACTGGTTCTTGTGTTACATCTAGGGCTGTTTTCTTTGTAGTAGCATCTTATATGTTTGACTTTTTCATGTCAGTAGTTGTTTCTTGTGTTTCAGTTGCTGAGTGAGTAGCTGGTTCTTATGGAGCAGCTACTGACTGAGTAGCTGGTTCTTGTGGAGCAGCTACTGGTTGTGTAGAAAATGATGTCATATTACCCTGGGCATCTGGTTCTTATGGAGTAGTGCCACAGGATGATACGGGTAATGATTCTGGGGTTTGGAATGGTGGTGATGAATGAAGTTTTAGAAAAATGGCTGTAGGGTCAGGGGTAATGGGAATGGTTTCTAATTCAATGGTTGTCTTCATTCTTCTCCTAGGTATGAAACCAGAAAAAGTAGCAACTTGATTTTTCTTTCTATGAGAAGATTTTTCCCTAGGAGAAGGGCTATCGGAGGAGGTGGGTGCTTTGGATGCAGCCCTTGTTTTCCTTTTTGATACAGAGGGGGTTTTAATTTGCCTCTTTCTTTTATTAATAGGGGAATATGGTGGTGTTTTAGCTTGAGAGTCATCGCTAGGGATGTGAATGGTGGGATGGGATGACTCTGCTAAATGAGATGGGTTGGAGGACAGGTCAACTGGATTGACTGCTTTTGAGGATGGAATCAATGGACGATCTAGGATATTCTCCAATTGCTGACCGTAGGAACTTTTAGGGATTTCTTGGGTATTTTCAGCTTCTTGGAGAATTTCGGGAGCTTGCTCAGGGGGTAAAGGTAAATGTTTTAGAGGAGGGTTTTGTTGCACAAAGCCCCTCTGAATTAATAGTTGAGAAAGGTGATGATGGGTGAGGGAAAGTAATGGAAATCTTACCCGTGTACAATAATATGACATATTTATAATACATCCAAGAAAATAATAAGGAATGTTTACTAGTCTACCATGTCGTAAATGGCTCATTAAGAAAAATTCGTGCTTATAGACTACCTGATAGCAACCTTCGCAAGTTAAATAATGTTTGAAAAATTCAGCTACCTTTGGCCATAGAGGAGGTAATGAGTGCAGTCCTATGCCACAGCCTTTAATCTCAACATGTTCTCCTGGAAGAAGAAATTTTTGTTGTGCGTTTAAGATGATGTGCTTCCAACTAAACCACCGATCACCTGTGACTGGAAAACTCGAGACTTGCATTATGTCGTCCTCTGAAATCGGAATTCGGACCCCCTTAACTGTAGAAAGGTTCTGTGAAAATTCCAAGACCTGCTGAAGGTCGAATTCTTGAAGTCTTCCAAAATAGGCCACCCATCCTGCCTGTTGGAAGATCTAATAAGAATCTGAAAACAATTCAAGGAGAGCTATGGATTTGGGCTCATGTCTAATGGCCGGTCCTCCCATAGTTACTGGCTTAGGTAAAATGTAGAGGAAAAGAGAAAAATTACCAGACTTCAAACAGAGTAATCGTTGTGACTGAGAACATGGAGTATCAGTAAAGGGCCGAAGTAATGGGTGTAAAGAGTGACGGTAGTTTTCATGCTATGAAATGATGGTTTTTAATTTTGAAATTCCCCGCCCCCCCCCCCCCCATGTATGGTGAAATGATGTTTTTAAGTGTGCGGAGATTATAGTGATAATGAGCGAAATATTTTCTTTAAAATATCGTTTAACTGTATTACATAAAATTCACATACCTTATATTTACCTTTTCTTTCTGATTCAAAATATATAGTGCTTGTTTATGATAGCTTGATACTGATGGAAGAACTTTAGAATTCTCTAAAATGTAAGGAGGATCATATTAGAGTCTTCTTGATCATAAGAGAGAGGTAGTGAATGGACAGTATTCACACAAGGAGTATGAAGAATAAAAGTGAAGGACTGAAGAAATTGCATAGTGATGTTTTTAGGGGAAAGAAATGGTGTTTTAGCAATGGAAAGATAAATGACATGCTGCTAAAAGTGGTGTTTCAGCAATGGAAAAATAAGGGAAATGTTGCTAAAAAGTAATGATTTAGAAATGGGAAAATAGGGTAAGCATTTGCTGAGGAATGGTATTTCAACAATAAGAAATAGGGAAAATACTTGTTGTAGAATGGTGTTTAAGCAATGGGTGAAATGGGAAAAATAGGAAAATGATATGAAAAGGGAAAGAAAGAATGAGGGAATAAGTGATGAAATGTTACTAGGAGATGAGGAAATGAATTTAAATAAGGGAAGAAAAGCTTCTGAGATTGAAGCTTAGATCTTCTTGTGATGAAATTTTCCTCCTTGGTAAGTTCTTCCTTAATCAAGAATCTGCAAAATACAATTGTAACATGCCAACCCTTGACAGGGATTATTAGTTTTAATAAATCTAACCTAATACTAAAAATATAGTGCAGAAAACAATTAAATGTTGTGAGGAGCAGAAGACTCCACTAGAAAAAGATAATGTGCATCTACCATGCATGTGGCCTTAAAATATTCTTTAGAAATAGGGCACTTGTACAAACGAAGCCTGTGACCATTTACCAGTAGAGGTGTTTTAGAATCATCAAGTGTTAAAAGTCTTACTGTTCCATTGGAAAAAACAACATCTACTTCATAAGGTCCCAGCCATCTTGTACGTAGCTTGCCTTGAAAGTTCTCAAACCGAGAATCATACAATAAGGCCCAATTACCTTTTTGGAACTGCTTGTGTTTGATGGTTTTATCATGCCACTTTGTTCTTTGTTGTTGGATCATAGTTGTCTAATGAATGACATCTAATCTCTTTTCATCCAGTTCAAGAAGCTGTTGCAACCTGGCTGTCTGCACATCAGTCAAATCAAGTTTAACAGCTAAAGTAGTTCTTAAAGTTTTAATTTCAAATTCCACAGGAAAAACAACACTTTTACCATAAACCAATTCATATGGATAAAATCCTCTAGTATTTCTCCAGGCAGTTCTATAAGCCCATAGTGCTTCAGGGAACTTTTGAGACCAATCCTTCCAGTTAGCCTTCACTGTTTTTGTTAGAATGGCTTCTATTAATTTATATGTACTTTCCACCTATCCATTGGCTTGGGGGTGGTGTGGTGGAGTCATTCTATGATGAATATGATATTTCTGAAGGGTAGATTTGAAACCATGAGAATTGAAAGGAGGTCCTCCATCTGTAACTAGCTCTCTAGGGATTCCAAATCTAACAAATATTTCTTCAAATAGGAAAGCTAGGACAACTTCTTCATTAGCTCTAAGAAGTGCTTTGGCCTCCACCCATTTAGTCATATAATTTGTACAGAATAATATATAAGCCCTTTTGTTGGATGCATGATTAATGGGTCCTATAAAATCTAAGGCCCATCTTTCAAAAGGTTCAAGTATCACCTAGGGGTTCAATGGAATTTCATCTCTATGATTAGGTTGACCCATTCTCTGACAGCTATCACAAGCCCGCACATATTTCTTTGCATCCTTAAACAGTGAGGGCCAATAAGAACCCATCCTCAGAATTTATGTGCCATTCTTTTATCGACAAAATGCCCTCTGCAAGGGCCATCATGACAAGCTTTTAGTATGTCATACACCTCATCCTCTCTAATTCATCTTCAGATTTCATGATCAAATCCTGTGTAGAAAAGACACCCTTTTATCTAGCTATACCTGGCACTTTTTTGAATGATTTTTCTCTTTTCTCTATGTGAAAGGTGTGCTGGTAACTTTATGATAAAGTAGATGGCATAAGGAAGATGGTTTTCCTCTTGTCCCAAGACAGATCCAATTGCAGTATCAGAAGCATCAGAAGATATATGAAAGGGAAGTGCCCAACTAGGTCCTCTCAAAATAGGAGCTATGGATAACTGATGCTTAATTTCTACAAATGCTTCCTGACAAAGATTATTCCACTTAAATTCAACATTTTGCATAAGCAACACAAATAATGGAGAAGCTATCTTGGAATTTTTTTTAATAAATCTCCTGTAATATCCAGCATGTCCTAGAAAAATTCTCACATCAGTTTGTGTTTTAGGAAAAGGAAGATTCCGAATGACTTGTATTTTGGATGGATCTACCTAAATTCCTTGAGATGAGATAAAATTTCCAAGCACTACTCCTTCACTCATCATCATATGACATTTTTCAGTACTTAAGGAGAGGTGAGATCGTATACAATGTTTGAGTACCTTCTCAAGATTCTGTAATGCATCTTCAAAAGACACACCATAAGGGGTAAAATCATCCATAAATATTTCCATGGAGTCATTCAACATATCAGAAAAGATTCCCATAACAGCCCTTTGAAAAGTTGCTAGTGCATTACATAGTCCAAATGGAAGAACTCTATAGGAAAAAATTCCCCAAGGGCTAATAAAAGTGGTCTTGTCTTGGTCTTGGGATGCAATTCTAATTTTATTATATGCACTGAATCTATCTAAAAAGGAAAATAATTTCTTCCCTGACAAACTATCCAACACCTGATCAATGAACGGTAAAGGAAACTGATCCTTTTGAGTGGCTTTATTTAAGGCCCTATAATCTACACACACTCTCCATTTCCCGTTTTTCTTAGGAACTATTACCAGTGGGGAAACCCATCCACTGTTAGATATAGGGTATATGAATCCTGCATTAATAAATTTCTAAAGTTCCTCTTTAAAAATTTCTCTTAAATTAGGGTTCATTCGTCTTTGGAGTTGGCAGACTGGTCAACAACCTTCCTTAATATAAATTGTTGGGAAAAATACTGAGAGGGGGGGGTGAATCAGTATTTACTGCATATTCAAAACTTTCACTTTTTCCTGCTTCTAAAATGCATACGCTACTTTCCTGAACCAGACTTGCGTATATACGCGGATACCCTTTACGAAACTCGCGTATACACAGATATCTATTTATGTCATTAATTATTCACTTAAATCATTCCTTCATTTATTCATCAGATATTCATTAAGCAGTAAACATGTGCAGTAAGAACAGAATAACTCATCACACAAAGCATCACACATGAACACCAGGATTTTTAGGTGGAAACCCAAGTCGGGAGAAAACCACCGCTGCAGTTGCTCAGCCTTCAATATTTTATTATAGAGAAAACATCTTACAACATATGTGCTGGTGCAGACTCCTACCAGCATGTAGGCACCCACCTGCGCTCGTTTACCAGCCTCTCCTGGAAGGGAGCTCCAACCCCCTGACTCGTTTACCAGCCTCTCCTGGAAGGGAGCTACGACCCCCGATCTCGTTTACCAGCCTCACCTGGAAGGGAGCTACAACCCCCTGACTGAAGGCTACAACCCTCAGCACCACCTTGGACCACGTTTCATCAATTTTCACACTGGATCCAACCACTTCAATAGAACACAACTTGCAGGCCACAATTCATCATATTTCCAGATCGAACCCTTTCCATACTTTTAAGCACAAACATACATCATCAACAGATACATATCAACACAGATCAGATAGCAGAAACACAGCAGAACAGATCAGATATTTCATACCCCTTGCTTCAGCAAACCCTAGTTTGCATACGTGCTTTTACTTCACTGATGTCGCGTATATACGCGCTTCTGTCCACACAAACCAGCGTATACCTCAGTGTATATTTTATTGCGCATACGCGCTTTTTCTTCAGAGAAGCCGCGTCTATACGCGCTTCCTCCGCGGCGAAGTAGCGTATAGATCTTCAATGATTACAGAGCTGCATACTTCATCAGATCAGATTTTCAATTCAGATTTACCCTTTTCACTTCAGTCAGATGTTCGCCTAGATGTTCGCCTCATCACAGATCTAGGCCTTCCATAAGCAGATCTAGCATATACAAGTGCATTTCAGATCTAGATCCCCTTCTTCATCATTGGTGCATCATATATTCAGATTTATCATTCAAGTGTAACCCTTTCCATTCAGATCTACTTCAGAGAGAAGTATTCATTCAAGCTCAGACATCTTGCACCCACAACCATGATTTGCAAAATGAAATTCTTCTTCTTATATAGCTTTTCCTTTTTCAATACCATGAGCCCCTTTTTCAATACCATGGGCCAAAACAATACCATGAGCCCAAAACTACCTGGACGGGGTCAATTAGGCGGATCATTACCCAATACCATGGGTTAATACCATGGTGGTTACCCTTGGTTTTGCACCTTTTGAGCGCTTTAGCCAATACGCGACTTGGCACGTTCTTTTCCGCGTGCATACGCGACTTCCCCTAGGCCAATCCGCGTATACCAAGAGACATACTCTTTTTCATCATACTTTGAGTACATTCTGAAATCCTTTCTTCATAGTCTTCTGTACACACTGTAGAAACATCATATTTTCTTCATCAGGAACACATTCTCTTAAGCACAACTTCATCAAGTAAGTTTTCATCATCTTCATCAAGTGGGTTGCCTTTCAAGGACAACACTCAACAACATATCACATCAGATTTACATCATTTACCAAGTCCATCAAGTCAAGCATAACTTCATCAGGTTGATTTCCATCAAGGACAACACATGTCAATAGTCACATGTCTTCATCTTCATTCAGTGGGTTGCTATCAAGGACAACATCCTGCATCATATTTCCAACAATCTCCCCCTTTGGACTTGATGGCAACCACGATGGTGTTTGGTTACCACAACAGATAGGTACCATGTCACTATCCCAAATATGTCACTCTCCCAAATATTTGACATCATTATCTTCTCTTCATTCAAACACCATGTCATTCTCCCCCTTTGACATCAAGGGCAAAGGGCGGATAAAAAACCAACACTCTCCCCCTTTTCTCCTCATGTGGAAGAAACATTCTGCAGATCTGATATGTGCTGAAGTGGCCAAGCTCCCCCTGAGTTCATGCTGAATCTTCAAACATATTTTTCAATGAAGTACATGACTCTATGAACTTCCTATCACCAAAGATTCATACTTACATCAATTATCCATCCAAGTGGATTTACATATGAGACTCAACTACCCAACCAAGTGGGTTTACAAATTTGACTCAGCTACCCAACCAAGTGGGTTTACAAAATTTGACAAGTCCTTACATGACTGAATATTACAATTTTACAACATGGGTCTCCACATGACCTTTTCATCAAAAATGACTTTTCATAACCAATACCAAAAAGACCTCAAGAGAGATCATATATCAGAACCACCAAAATGCCAGCAGTGCATTATACTCAGCAAAGCTAATGCTCCCCCTGAATCTGTGCAACCAAGCAATCTTTCCAAATGACTAAGGCTCCCCCTTAGTTTGTGCATCCTGAAAAATTCCACCAACAAATCATCAAGGCATCTTCATCAAAACATTAGAAATAGAATTATGAGAACTGGAACACCACCAGAGATACCAAACAGTATCAGAGATACCAGACAGCACTGCAGCTGTGCTGAAGAATGCTGAACCATCCAAAAAATTGTCAGCAACCAAACATACGCGGGTTTATGTGCAGGAACTCGCGTATATACGCGACTGTGTTTCAGGAAACCCGCGTATCCCAAGACATCTTTTAAAATTTATGCAGATTTTTCTTTTGACTGGCAGAGAACACTCCCAGCTTCTGTCTTAAATACTCGAATGCTTCCCTGGGCAGAGGTTTGGTAAAGATATCAGTAGCTTGTTCTTTGGAGGTAACATACTCCAACTTCACTTTTTGCTCAAGCACTTGTTCACGTAGAAAATGATATTTGATGGGAATGTGCTTGGTTTTCGAATGCATAACAGGATTCTTTGAGATACTGATGGCACTTGTATTATCACACATAATGGAGATGGGAGTTGCACATTTGATTTGAAAATCTTGCAAGGTTTGCATCATCCATAGGAGTTGAGTGCAACAAGATGCGGGAGCTACATACTCTGCTTCAGCTGTTGATAAGGCAATAGAATTTTGCTTCTTGCTGAACCAAGATACTAACCGGGGCCCCATGTAAAATGCACCACCACTAGTGCTTTTCCAATCATCAACACTTCCAGCCCAATCTGCATCAGTGTAAGCATGAAGAGTAATATCAGCATCCTTTGGATACCATAGACCAAAGTCTTGAGTTCCTTGTAGATATTTGAATATCCTTTTGACAGCCTGAAGGTGAGACTCTTTTGGATTAGCTTGGAATTGTCCAACAATCCCAACAGCATGCATAATGTCTGTTCTGGTCCCAGTGAGATAAAGTAGACTTCCAATCATCGATCTGTATTCTGGTTGATTCACAGTGGGAGAATCATCATTAGAACTGAGACTGCATCCGGTTATCATTGGTGTACTTACAAGTTTGCATTCTTCCATGCCATACTTCTTCAGAATTTGCTTAAGCTATTTTGCTTGTGATAGAAATATACCATCTGCAGATTGATGCACTTGCAAGCCAAGAAAGAATGTTAGTTCCCCAAGTAAAGACATTTCAAATTCTTGCTGCATGACAGAAGCAAATTTTTGACTCATAGATTTTTCGTTACTCCCAAAAATGATATCATCAACATATACAACTACAATCAATAGTTTATCATTTTCAACTTTTGTGTATAAGTTGCTATCAGCAGACCCCTTTGAAAATCCTTGTTGATGAAGATATTTGTCAAGACGATAATACTAAGCCCTTGGAGCTTGTTTGAGTCCATACAGAGCCTTTTTAAGTCTACAAACAAGATTTGCATCATTTCCCAAAATGAATCCTTCCGGTTGTTCTATATATACTTCTTCTTCCAGATCACCATTAAGAAAAGCAGACTTAACATCCATTTGATAAACTTTGATTCGTTGATAGCTTGAGAAAGCAAGAAACATTCTTATGGCTTCAAGTCTAGCTACAGGAGCAAAAGTTTCTTCAAAGTCTATACCTTCTTGTTGAGTATACCCTTTGCATACCAGTCTAGCTTTGTTTCTTACAACATCCCCATTCTCATTTAACTTGTTCTTGAAGATCCATTTAGTTCCAATGACATTTTTATCATGAGGTCTTGGTACCAAATCCCAAGTGTCATTCTTTTCAATTTGCTCAATTTCTTCATCCATGGCATTATTCCAACATTCATATTTGCGAGCTTCATTGACATTGTGTGGTTCAATTGTGGATAGAAGTGCCAAATTACTAGAAGATCCCGCAAGAGTTCTCCTTGTTCGTACACCTGATTCCTTGTTTCCCAAAATTTGAGATTCAGGATGATTCTTTTGAACATATCTGGATGGAGCTTTTCCAGATAGATCATTTTCAGGTTCTTCATTGGATTCACTGCCTATATCATTCCCATCTGATGTAGAAGGCCATAAGTCGCTATCATCTTCTTCTGTTGTTTGTTTTTCTTCTTTAGAAGCTGCAAGAGACTCATCAATAACAACATCAATACATTCAACAACCTTTTGAAGCCTCTTATTGTAACATGTGAATGCTTTGCTTGAAGATGAGTAACCAAGAAGTATCCCTTCATCTTATCTAGGTTCAAACTTGCCAAGCTTTTCATCATTATTTTTGATAAAGCATCTACTTCCAAAAACTTTAAAATGCTTTACAGTGGGAGACTTACCATACCAGAGTTCATATGGAGTTTTGTCACTATTTACCCGAACATGAGCTTTGTTGAGAATGTTAACTGCTGTACGTGCTGCTTCACTCCAGAACATGTCAGGAACATTAGAGTCAACCATCATAGCTCTAGCCATTTGAACAATTGTTCTATTCATTCTTTCTGCTACACCATTTTGTTGTGGAGTGCCTGCTACAGAGAATTGTCTTTTAATGCCATGTTGTTCACAAAATTAAAAGAATTCATTTGATGAATATTCTCCACCTCGATCAGATCTAAGACACTTGATTTTTGAATCCAATTCATTTTCTACCAGAGCTTTGAACTTCTGAAATTTTTCAAAAGCTTCATCTTTGTGTTTAATAAATGCGATCTCACACATTCTGGAGTAGTCATCGATAAATAGGATATAGTATTCTTCCCCACGTAATGACCTTTTCCTAATAGGTCCACAGATGTCAGTATGAATGAGTTCAAGTGGCTTACTTGATGATCCTTCTTTGGCATTAAATCGAACTCTGGTCTGCTTACCAAATTGACAAGATTTGCATATGGTATTTTCCGGAAGATTGACCTTGGGAAGATCACGAACAGCTTGAAGTCTGTTTGCTTTGTTGATTTGAGAGAAACTCAGATGCCCCAGCCTTCTATGCCATAGCCAATTTTCTGAAGACTTGCTCAAGTAACATTGATCTATGCCGTTTAGTACATACAAGTTGCTTGGATTTCTTTTTCCTTTTATAATGATTTTACCTGTATCAAGATCACGAACCATACATTCTTTGGAACTGAAAACCACTTCTGCTCCTTGATCACACATTTGACTAACACTTAACAGGTTATGCCTTAATCCATCCACATACATGACATCTTTAGCCTTCACCTTTTCTTTTAGAAATACAGACCCTTTTCCTTTAATTACAGCAGGAGTATCATTTCCAAATGTAACTTTCTTTTCTTTTTCTAGAGCATTATAAGTATGAAGTTTGCTTTTGTCACCTGTCATGTGTCTTGAGCACCCACTATCGATGTACCATTTATTTTCTTCACCTTCTGCAAATAATGCTATCCCACAATTTTCAACCGGCGGTTCTTTCTTCTTCCACACTTTGGAGCTTGAGGGAACATGTTCTTTAGGCTGGATCTTGTTCCTGCATTCAGATTCTTCATGGCCAAAGTTATTGCAATAAGTACATTCGACTTCACTTTGAAGAGGAGAAAAATTGTTATAGGTATTCTTCTTTGGTTCAATATCCAACATTTTCTTTCTTGCTTCTCTTGTCATGATGGTTTTATATGCCACACATTGAATAGCTTTATGACCAAAATTGTGACAAGTGAAACATTGCCCATTGAAGTAGAAATTTCTGCGATCATGGAATCTTCTATTTGAGTTTACCTGTTGGTTGTAGTGTCTTTGAAAGCTATCCCTGTTAGTGTTCCTTGAATTGAGATGGTCCCGCTTTCCCTGTAGAGATCCTCTATTCCCTTGCTGAGTGGCTGAATGTAGTAAACCACCTGTAACTGCTTTTAGATAGTTTGGTGCTGAAGTTTGAGAAGATTCTCTGGTATATCCCAGACCTGTCTTTATAAGAGGAGAACGTTGTACCTTGGTAATCTCATCTAAGGTTTCAGATCCTTTAGCAAATCTAAGATTCAAGGTCTTTGCTTTCTCTACTTCTTTTCTTTGAATTACCACTTCACATTCTAGCTTTTCAATATGTTTCTTTGCTTCTTCACGCTGCTTTTCAACAGTCTCTCTGATCACCTTTTGTTCTTCTAAGAGAATTTTGCAATCTTCTAAGCGAAGTTTGAGTTGATTATTTTCTTCAAGAAAGTCATTTTCCTCTAGAGCATCCATAAACATATCCTTTTCTTCCTTTTGTTCAAAGGCCATGAGAAGTCTAAGATCTTCTTCACAATCTTCCTCACTATTAGATGACCCATCACTATCTTCATTAGTATAATAACTTTTCTTAGAGCTAGATCTGTTCTTATTCCTTCTAACAACTTCTTTTCCTTTATAAGGACATTTTGCAGCATAATGACCAACTTTTCCACACTCAAAAAATTTGAAGGGAAGCTTACCTTTGAATCTTCCAGTTCCTAGTTGGAGTTTTCTTACGAAATTTGCTTCTTCTTCATCGGAAATATAGCTGGATTCTTTGACAACTTCCCTTTCCTTTCCTTTTGTAGAAGCCTTAAACGCAGCTTCTCTTACTTGAGAAGGACCTCCTTGTCTCATTTCAAAAGCAGTCAGAGTCCCATGTAATTGAACAATAGTGAGAGTTTGCAGATCTTGCCTTTCTTCAATAGCGGAGACTTTAGAGTCAAATTTTGGAGTCAAGGATCTTAAGACTTTTTCAACCAGAGTAGTATCAGTCTTAGTTTCACCCAAATTTCTCATTCGATTGACAACATCATCTAGACGAAGGAAGAAACTGGCAACACTTTCATCACTATGCATCTTCAAATTTTCATATTCAATTCTAAGAGTTTGGAGTTTTGCATTTTTTACCTTTGTATCTCCTTCATAGCTCAGAATGATTTTGTCCCATATATCTTTTGTTGAATGTAGCTGCATCACTTTAGCAAATTCTGATTCAGACATGCTTCCCAGCAAAACATTTACTGCTTTGGCATTGGTTTCATACTTCTTTCTTTCTGCTGCATCAGTAGGAATACTTGCCGGGTATTGATAACCTTCTTCCACGATTGCCCATACATCCGCACCAAGACTTTGCAGAAATTCTTTTGTACGTACCTTCCAGAATATCAGATTGCTTCCATTGAATATAGGTGGCTTTATAGACATTATTCCTTCTTGACTTCCCATTGCGACGGATCTCCTTTAAGCGATCAAGCTTCTCCACAAGGACCCGCTCTGATACCAATTGTTGGGAAAAATACTGAGAGGGGGGGGTGAATCAGTATTTACTGCATATTCAAAACTTTCACTTTTTCCTGCTTCTAAAATGCATACGCTACTTTCCTGAACCAGACTTGCGTATATACGCGAATACCCTTTACGAAACTCGCGTATACACAGATATCTATTTATGTCATTAATTCTTCACTTAAATCATTCCTTCATTTATTCATCAGATATTCAATAAGCAGTAAACATGTGCAGTAAGAACAGAATAAATCATCACACAAAGCATCACAGATGAACACCAGGATTTTTAGGTGGAAACCCAAGTCGGGAGAAAACCACCGCTGCAGTTGCTCAGCCTTCAATATTTTATTATAGAGAAAACATCTTACAACATATGTGCCGGTGCAGACTCTACCAGCACGCAGGCACCCACCTGCGCTCGTTTACCAGCCTCTCCTGGAAGGGAGCTCCAACCCCCTGACTCGTTTACCAGCCTCTCCTGGAGGGGAGCTACGACCCCCCGATCTCGTTTACCAGCCTCACCTGGAAGGGAGCTACAACCCCCTGACTGAAGGCTACAACCCTCAGCACCACCTTGGACCACGTTTCATCAATTTTCACACTGGATCCAACCACTTCAATAGAACACAACTTGCGGGCCACAATTCATCATATTTCCAGACCGAACCCTTTCCATACTTTTAAGTACAGACATACATCATCAACAGATACATATCAACACAGATCAGATAGCAGAAACACAGCAGAACAGATCAGATATTTCATACCCCTTGCTTCAGCAAACCCTAGTTTGCATACGCGCTTTTACTTCACTGATGTCGCGTATATACGCGCTTCCGTCCACATGAACCAGCGTATACCTCAGTGTATATTTTATTGCGCATACGCGCTGTTACTTCAGAGAAGCCGCGTGTATACGCGCTTCCTTCGCGGAAAATTAGCGTATAGATCTTCAATGATTACAGAGCAGCATACTTCATCAGATCAGATGTTCATTTCAGATTTACCCTTTTCACTTCAGTTAGATGTTCGCCTAGATGTTCGCCTCATCACATATCTAGGCCTTCCATAAGCAGATCTAGCAGATACAAGTGCATTTCAGATCTAGATCCCCTTCTTCATCATTGGTGCATCATATATTCAGATTTATCATTCAAGTGTAACCCTTTCCATTCAGATCTACTTCAGAGAGAAGTATTCATTTAAGTTCAGACATCTTGCACCCACACACATGATTTGCACAATGAAATTCTTCTTCTTATATAGGTTTTCCTTTTTCAATACCATGAGCCCCTTTTTCAATACCATGGGCCAAAACAATACCATGAGCCCAAAACTACCTGGACGGGGTCAATTAGGCGGATCATTACCCAATACCATGGGTTAATACCATGGTGGTTACCCTTGGTTTTGCACCTTTTGAGCACTTTAGCACATACGCAACTTGGCACGTTCTTTTCCGCGTGCATACGCGACTTACCCTAGGCCAATCCACGTATACCAAGAGACATACTCTTTTTCATCATACTTTGAGTACATCCTGAAATCCTTTCTTCATAGCCTTCTGTACATACTGTAGAAACATCATATTTTCTTCATCAGGAACACATTCTCTTAAGCACAACTTCATCAAGTAAGTTTTCATCATCTTCATCAAGTGGGTTGCCTTTCAAGGACAACACTCAACAACATATCACATCAGATTTACATCATTTGCCAAGTCCATCAAGTCAAGCATAACTTCATCAGGTGGATTGCCATCAAGGACAACACATGTCAACAGTCACATGTCTTCATCTTCATTCAGTGGGTTGCCATCAAGGACAACATCCTGCATCATATTTCCAACATAAATCCGGTGAGTACATAATTCAGGAGAGATTCCCTTCATATCCATGTAATCCCATGAGAATTGTTCCTTATTTTCAAGCAGTAACTTCATTAACTGTTGTGTTTCAGCAACTGTCAGATCAAGATTTATGTTCAGTGTTTTGCCAGGTTCGATTTCTACTGTTATACTTTTAGAAGAGATGGTGGTTGATGTTTGAGGTAGATCTTCAGATTTAATATTTTCCTGGGTATCTGTTTCCAAAAGTTCATTCAATTGATTGTGTGTTTCAGCAATCACAGAGGAGGGTTCACAGATAAAATTATTAATTACTTCATCCTCTGTGTTGCCTTTAAGACTTAAAGCTTGCCCGATAGTCAAAATGGGTTGAATAGCATTATCATCATAATCCATCCACACAGAATTGTCATTGTTAGTCATGGGTGTAGCATGAGGGTAAAGATTAAGCTGTTTAGTTTCATATCCATTGGAAATTTTCATTGAACCAGATCTACAACTGATAAAGGCATCGGTTGTGGCTAGCCAAGGCCTTCCTAGAATTAGAGGATGTCCCCCAAACTTTGTTTTAGTTTGTAACACCACAAAGTCAGCTGGGTAATTCCAGGACTCAACCGAGATAACTAATTCTTCAACAACTCCTTCTTGTTTGATTGTAGAGCGGTCAACTAACTCTAGGATGGTTGGTGTTTCTCTAATTATTTTCTTTATCTGTAACAATTGTAAAGTTTCAAGATTCATAATTTTTATAGCGGAACCTAAATATACCAAAACTTGAGGACTAATTTGAGATTGTCACAGTAGGATGGCCAGGATCACCATATTTAACTGGAGGAGTCTTACCTAACATTAATGCAGATAGATCACCCATAGCATGAACTGTAAGGGGATCTTTAGCTTTCCTACCAGGTTTCTTTATACAAATATCTCCCATGGTTCTGGCATAAATTGGTTCATCTCTTAGTGCATGTAAAAGCGGAATTTTAACATACAGATTCTGCAATTCCCCTAAAATATTAAAAGAAGGTGGCTCAGGAATTTTAGTTAAAACTAAATGCTCGGGGAATGGTGGTTCTATTGTTTCATCACCCTTATTAGGGGGTGATTGTACTTCTTTGTGTGAATCATGTTTCTCAGTTTGTTTTTTATCAGAATCAAAAGAAGTAACATCATCAATGATAGGCTCAACTATTTTCCTAGATCTTAAATGAATTTCATTACATTGTGTAGGGAACAAAAGAAATGTAGGCTGGTTCTGAATGTCAATAACTTGCACAGTTTTATTATTGGGGTTAGGATTTGGTTGTACAGGTAGCTGGGGTCTCATTTGATTATTTGGTGGAGCACCTGATGGTAGAGGAAGTGGTTGTTGAAATTGAGGAAATTGATTTGGAAATGGGAGTTGTTGGCCCCTCCAATTTGAATTCCATTGATTAAAATAAAACGGTTGTTGTGGAGGCCAAGAAGTCCACATTGTAGGATCTACAAAGGGAGGGTTTGTTTGTTCCATGGGTGGGTAATTCCTTGGATTAAAGGGTGTGTATTGCATTTGGTTAAAGGGAGGGTAATTTGTCTGACTAAAAGAAGGATAATTGTTCCGATGATTAGAAGATGTAAATGACATATTAGAATTCATACCTTGTCCTCGTGGTTTCCATTGTCTTCTTTGTCTTAGCAGATAGACTGCTTCAAATTATTCTTCCGTTGGTTGCAATGTTGCCTTTATTCTTGGTAGAGAAGGACATTGTTGTGTTTCATGATCCTTCTCACAAAGGGTGCAAATTGGTATCTTGTCCAATGGGCATTCCCTTAGTGGGTGTTTATCTCTTCATTTGGGGAAAAAGCCAGCCAAAGTTGCTTCTGCTTCGGCCTGTTTATTTTTAACCTGCAAGGTGTCAATTTGTGAAGCAAAAGAACTTAACATTTCAGTTTTAAATTCTTCAAGTAAATTACCTATTTCAGCTCTTATTGCTCCCCCATTGGCTGATTTCTGAACTCTTGAATATGTGGCATCTCTACTGTTTGACCTGTTCCTTGCAACTCCTCTTGAACATCTTTTACAGAGGTCAAAAATTTCATCATATGGTTCTTTACATATATGTCCTTTACCAAGCATGTTTACAATGTCTAAACAATCATCCCTTACCCCTTTCAGTAATATCATTTTAAGAATATCCTTACTTACACTGGGATGATCGGATCTCTGCAGATTGTACTATAGTCTCTCCACAAAGTATTTCAAATTCTTTTCCTCATTTTGTACCATCTTAAATAGTGCTTCCCTCTTTTCTCTTGTCCGACAGTAGTCTTGATATTTAAGTAGAAATTTCTATTTCGTCTGTTCCCATGTTGTGATTACCTGGCTTCCAAGACTCATGAACCATATTAATGCATTTCCTTTTAGTGTTGCTGGAAACAGTTTCAGCTTCTGAGAATTAGTAACATAATCATAACTTTTGCATAATATATCAAATTCAAAAATAAATTCTTTAGGATATTTAGAGGATAAACCATGGAAGTTGGGTAAGGCCGACAGTGGAATATTCTTTATAGGAGTTGCTCCTCTAGGGAGATCACTAATAGGAAATCCCAAGGTAGAGAGAGAATTTTCATCTTTTCGATCTCCTTCAGGATCTACTCATCCTCCACCAAAGAATCCCTTGTTGTTTCCCTTCATTTTTTGATCTCCTACTACACTTGCTCGATCCTCAAATTTTTCTACTGGCTCCTCAATGTTTTCCACTGCCTTTTTAATGTTTCTTGTTGATTCCTCAACGTTCTCTGCTGATTCTTTAGTGTTTTCTTCAGCACTGTTTACTGGTTCTTCAATAGTTGTTGTTGGTTCCTCAACGTTTTCAGGGCTCACAACTTCTTCTGTTTCATAATTTGATTGAGGGGAGCATTGAGGCTTTGGTCTTTGAGAGCTTAATCTCTGAGAAGATTCAACCTTTGATACAATTTCATCAATAAAAGTCTTTCTTCCTCCCCTTCCTTTGCCCTTGCCACCTGTAGTCAGTTTTATTATGGGTTTCGCATCCTCTCATACAATCTTCACATCTAGAAGAAAAAAATCAATTCCTTTGAAATCTATAATTTCCTTCCCCGGCAATGGTGCCAAAATGTTGGTCACTTTAATTTTTTAAAGATTCAAGTGCTACATTAATTGTCAACCCAGGAAGGTCTGTTTATTTCAAAGGCAGTCACACAATATATATTCTCAATTCGAAAAGAAAAGAAATGTTGTAGTATTAATCACAGTAACTATACTAATCACACTGACCACACCCTGCTTTAACAAATCTAAAGCCTACTTGAGTTACAACAAAGTCAATCCTTCTATTGCAGACTTTCATTAAAACAATCCTAGATTACATTAAATAAATAATGAAAGGAAATCATTCTGCAGAAAGGAAGATCAATTGAACTATAACAGAGAACATGACCCTATTCCTCCAAGTAGGAATCTTTAGCACCTGTTTCCTGATTACCAACTGTCACACACTCATTCCACAAACAATATTGTTGAATGAAATAACTCACAACTTCTGAAGAATGAATTGTATGAAATCAATGCAGTAAGCAATGAAAACAGAGCTCTAAGAATAAACACAAGAATTCAGGATTGCATAAATAAATTCAGCAAATAGGGTTTAATCAAGGTGTGAATAACATAAAAAATTAACACAATACGGAAGAAAATGAGTGAATCTTGTGAGGAAGGTGGGCCCTTTCATTCTCAGAATATTCCCCAGAGAAAGGAATAAAATTGAAGTGCTCAAAGAAAACTTTTATTCATCTGTCAAAAAGCAACATATTAGAAAGAGTTACACTCCTTCTCTGTTCAAAAAGATCAACCTCCCGCAGTCTCTAACTATCCTTGTAATGCTGATGCCTCCTCTTTTTAAAGAAGAGACATCTATTACAGTTACATCATAGAAATTATATTTTTATCCAAATCTGATTTCTGTTCTAAAACAGGGTCTTTTTGTTCTTCCATAGCAGAATGATTTTATGAAGAATACAAGAATACTAGCTTCAGAATGGTCTGCGTAACAGCGTCCCTTGCTTGTCTTTTTTCCTGTTGCCGTCATACTTGAAATACACCTTCAAAACCGCAAATCACAGGTTGTTTTAGCAATGGTATTTGCGTTCCTGTTGACTGTTTCAACAACGCAATCTTCAAAATAGATTATCTGCAGTATTTAAACTATCTCAGCAACTATATACCTTAGATTAATGATTAAATAAAAAATTAATGTAGAATTATATGCAAAACAAATTAAAAATATAGTAAAGAGAAGAATATTATATAACTTTGGGAAAAATGAATGAAAGTGGTAATGTAAGCTTTAAATATGGGCTAAAAAGAGTAGAGTGGTAGCAAAATATGTGGTGAAAATGGTACATTATGAGGTCCTAACAGGCGTAAACCCTCTACTACTCCCCATGCTTCAAAACTTGCAAATAAATTAAGACAAAGCACACAAACTAGTTGCACAACATATATGTCCTAGATTTCAGCATGTTAGCATATATAATCTCATAAAAATAACATGAAATAAACCATTACAAGATCATTCAACATGTATAGGATACATATAACACAAAGACATCAAGAACGGGACAAATCTTCTTTTAATGATAATATGTAAAGAAAAAGTGGAGAAATCACCTAAGATCTGCCACGGCTCCAAGTGAAACCATCCTCTGGATCCATCCCGCCCTAGCCTCACAAATATTCTTGCATAAAAGGTGCACAAAGGATGTCACATAAAGTGGGGATGAAAATCACATGGAAACAATGGTTTCCTCAACCTGGGAAGTGAAGGAGGCACATGAAAATATCAGACTTGATCAGGGCTATTACCTTATATAATATCAATAGCATTCACTCTCCTCGTTTACGCCATTCCCTTGAGGTTCATTTATACTTCCTCAAATTAGTTTTTCTAAGTTGGGAAATAGTTTGGCCACGGGTTCGGGTAGTTAAGTTACAGGAAAAAACCGTAAACGACACCCAATTAATAGGGGTTTTTTATAATTTTTAATATTTTAAATAGTATACGCGGGTTAGATACGGATGGACATGCGTCTTCACGGAGACAATCTGGGCAAAGTCACGTATGGAATTCAAAATACTATTTTTTAAGAAGTTTGGCCTAGCATGAATGGAAGGGCTGCCCAAGGCCAATGCATAAGTCATCAGGTATATAGAGGTGATAAATGATCCTATAACATATATTTCAAGTAAATCCATTTCCTCCTGAATGTATCTAGGAAAATAACTATGGTAGTTAAGCACCATATGTTTCTCAAAATCTTTGATACCAAATGTTTTGTATAGGGTATGGAATAGATTCGTTAGCTCATGCACATCTTGATCCCTTTGCTACCGCAACATAGCCCATTGTATGTATTTGTCCTCACATCTCCCCATGGGATAATATTTTTCCTTGATGGCATCTCAGAAATAATTCCATGTGTGTTATGTTGAAAGTAGTGAGGGTTCTCTATCGAACCTCTGTTCGTAGTAGGTTTCCCACTTGATCCGGATTTATGCAGGAACGCAACATAATAGACATATAACCATAAATATAAAAATCTATTAGAAATAATACTTCATTTCATTAATATTAAAGAGCCAAAATTTGTTTACAAAAGGAATGTAAATAAACTAGCTAGGGCACTGGTAGCTTATATCTAAGAAGAGATGTCATGGCTACAGGCCTCTAAACTCTATGTTAAAATTATAATTGAAGTCCTATATATTATTTAGAAACAATTTAAAACCCTAAACATCCAAAACCTAACCCTAGGATATGAAACTCCAGAATATGGGCCCCGTCGGGGTAATTTGGTACATCAATTTCTCGGGGTTGTAACTTTGGCATACTATCTCTATTTTACGCACATGATACATCATTAAGAGATCTATCTAAAAACTATAACTTTTGACCACAAATATAAATTTTGGAACAAAATGATATTATTTGTAGAAGCGATGCCCAAAAAACACCGTTTAGGGCCTCAAAATGGCTCCAAAAGTTTAGGACCTGAAAAACTGCTAAAAATAGTAAACTATGCTATTATTAAGGAAACTGAAAAACTAAAAAAAAATGGTGGGGCCCGAAGTGGAATAGGTGGGTCGTCACCAATATCCACCTGGATCGCCACTAGTCCTTGACATTGGGGGAAACTTTGAGGAGTGCAAAAGTAATTTTTTTCTTATTGAAAAAATCATGAACTAAAATATATCCCTCCAACACATTTAACCATATATCTATGGAATTTGCATATATCTAGCCTCAAATACAAAAATGTGAATTTTTACTTGTACCTTAAATGGAGTGGTGCCTTTAGAGTGACTTCCAGACAAATATGCTTCACGTGTGGGCATCTGCCGAAGGATCTGGGTAAAGTTTTCCATCATCATGTTCCTTTGTCGCTCGAGGGCTTCTTTGAGAAATATTTTTGAAGGATCTCCTGCTCATTCGTCTTTATTTTCTTCTACCATGGGATTTCATTAGGGTTTTCGAGGTTGTTCTTTCAAAGGTTCAACCAGTTGGATCCCTAAATCCTTATACCTTAACCTCGTTGGGGACATGCAAAGAAAAACATATAAATAGCAAACTACTCTGATACCACCGATCCAAAATTGGAAATAAATGCAACAGAATAAAAATGTAACCTTAAACACAGAGATGTAGCAGAAATATCACTTCAGTTCATTAAGATCAAAGAACTGAAATATTATTACAAACATAATGGAAATAAACTATCTCGGGCGATGGTAGCTTATATATGAGATGAGATGTGGTGGATACATAATTCTGAATTGTGTTAGAATGAGGCTCAATGGAAATTTTATCATTGTGAAACAATTAAAAACCATAAACATCCAAAAACGTAACCCTAGGAGATGAACCACCAAAATCTTGTGGGCCCCTTTGGGATAAGTTTGAATGTGAACTTCTCGGGGCCATAACTTTGCATACGATATCCATTTCAATTTCATAATAACTAGTTTCAAGTATCTAAAGAAGAGGCCACAAAAAAATTAGAAAATAAGATTGGGACTTTTCTGGTCTGTCTGTTTTCCCTAAAAGTATGTTTTAGTCCCTAAAAATGGATCTCGAAGTTTAGGACTCGAAAAACATCAAAAATTGTAAATTGTACTATAATTATGGAAACTAAAATAATGAAAGAAAAAATGGTGTTTGTCCAAGTGGACTAGGTGGTTGGACACCAATATTGACCTGGATCACTCCTCCCCCCTCAGGAAACAATGGTCCCCATTGTGTTGAGTGCCTCCATGAGATGGGGAAAATTCTCATGAACTTGGTTCCTAGTGAGCCACTTGCCTTGGTGCAAGAGTTGGACAGCTTTGAAAACTTGATACAGTTGGATATTCTATTGGAGAGTGTTCTTGATCTGTATTTCCATGATTTGATCAATGGTGGCGCGTTCCATGCAGTCAGGGTTTAACTCTCTTGGTGTGATTTGCTCTGCAATGTTGGATGTGTCTAGTATTAGTGGAAGTATGGCCGAAGGTGGTCCACATTGAACACTGGGTGTAGGCCAAGAAACAGTGGAACACTGGGCTTGAAAGAATTATCCCCTACAAACTTGGTGATGGTGTATGGCCCATATCGGAGTGGTCGATGCTTATGGTGGGGCCCAGTGTTAGCATAAAATATTTCACCAAGTGTGCCAGAAGATCCTTACTTAAGCCACGAGTGATTTATGGCCCTAACAACATATATGGCCATCTAAATATTCAAATCTGCAATATAAATTTAGATGAAGCCTGCAAAATAATAGATCTGTAGCAGCAAAAGACATTAAACAACAAAATATTTAACTAATGTAAAACCCCATAGTATATACAAAGTGATATAGAAGAATGAATGATATATTATAATTTCTTACACCTGGTGAAGGAGACTCATATAATGACTATAGGTCCCCCTGAAATCGAATGGGTCCTTTGGTTGTCCTCTATGCTTCAATATTTTGTATCTTTCTCTCTCTATGACGTGTGAAACCCAAAATGTGTGTTGAAATCATATGGGATCTTGAATGCAAAAAGAAACGATGATTATATTGATCATGGTGAGGAATGGATCGAAAAACCTTTCTATTTATAACAAAATATTGGGTTATTCTTGAAATGGAAAATAATAAAATATTATTAACCCCAATCTAGATCTACCCACTTGGAATATTTTATTATATGTTTTGGAAGGAAAATTTATTGAAATCAGTTAAATACCATTATTTATAAATAATAAACAAACAAATGATTTATTTATCATTTCCAGGAAATGGTTAAGGAATAATAAACGAATAATGATGTGTTTAATCATCACTAAGTGATTTAGTCAAATTTGAGAAGGAACATTAACTAAATATTGATTTAATTAATTATTCATAGAGAAAAATAAAATAAATGATACTTAACTATTTCTCATGATTAGGTCAAATATGACAAGGAATATTAACTAAATAGTGATTTAATTAATTATTCCTAGAGGAAAATTAGATAAATAATGATGTATTTAATTATTCCTCGTGGGGTTTCTTGTTTTAATTAGAAACAACTTAATAAAATATGATTTATCAGGTTATTTCCTCTAGAGAAAGCAATTTTACTATTGTAAAATCAATCTTACATGTTGTATTTTGATCCACTCAGTTAGATATGGCTAAGTGAGCATTTTTTGTTGATAACAACTAGTGAGGTGCTCATTCTAAAAATGTAGCCAAAATTTGTTGCACACCTAGAACTTGTGTGGTGCCCGATGTTGATCATGTCACTTCTTGTACTTAACAGTGGATTTCTCCAATATGGCATGGACTTGCTGGCGGATGTGTTGGATTCACTCAATGAAGTTCTTAACCCTATCAGTTGCAGACTAGACATGGATCGAATCTTCCTGAGTAGTTGCAAATGGTACGAAAACATCAATGGGACATAGTGGTTGGAATCCCAAACCCGCGTCAGAGAGGTTGTGTGTAGTTGAGCTATGGAAAGATATGTTGTAGCTATGGTGGACATAGGGGAGTATTTCATCCTATGTGTGAGGATTCTTCGATTTGTACATGCACATAATGTGTACTATCATCTTGTTGATGACCTATGTTTGGCCACCAATTTGGGGGTGTAAAGTCATGGACTTAGTGAGCTTCTGATATCCCACATCGACCAAAGACTCAACCAAAATGTACTTAGGAACATGTTTTACTGATATGAGATAATGGACAGTGGGATCCAAAATTTTACCCACAATCATTTAAAGAAGAGCTTAGTAGTGGTTTATGTTGTGATACACTTCTTGAAAGTTGCCAAAATATCCATCTTAGAGAATTTTTCATTGACCACGAAAACGTAGTTGTTTCCCTTCTTAATCGAAGGGAGGCTGAACATGTAATCCCTGGATATGGATTCCCAAGGTTGAGTAGGAGTGGGAAGAGAAGTGTATAAGCCTTTATTCTTGATGATCGGTTTGGAAATGGTGCAAGTACGACAGGATCTTATGTACTTCCCAACATCCTATCGAAGGTTCATAAAATAAAAATAATTTTATAGCCCTGCCACTATTTTCTATACTCTGAAGTGTCCAACGACCCGACTATAGTACACCTCCCAAATCATATTTGCATGCTTGCTTGAAGAAACACAAAGGTGTGCTAGGAGATATAAAAATGTATCCTGGAGGTGAAAATTTGGAATTCTCTCACCTTCTAGGAGTGTTTAGTATGTGTTGTTGAATCTGGATCGCTCTTGTACGAATGAAGCTACTCTAAAGTCTTGCTCCCACAAGAGTTGAGCATAATGGTGAATGCCCTGACCGATGGTTGGTTGAGCCTAGTCTACAACATTATTGGTGTTTCCCTTCTTGTACTTGATGTTCAAGTGGAACTTTTGCAGGTATGTGGACCATTTATGATGGCATTAATTATGTAACTTCCCTTGTGTCTGTATGAATTGCAGGGGTCGGTGGTCTATATGGGTGAATTTTTCCTTCACTAGAATGTAATGATTTCATTGTTGGTAAGCCTGCATAATGGAATGCATCTATTTTTCATAGGTGGGGTACTTTCAGGCTGTTTCTAAAAGTGTCTCACTATGATATGCCACTTGATGCCCCTGCTGAGTAAGAACTACACCAATAGCATAATCGAAATCATCTATCTTGATATCAAATGGTTGTTGGAGGTTTGGTAATGAGAGCACCAGTGTAGAAAAGAGGCGATGATTCAAATCAGAAAAATATTTTTGTTGGGATTGAGACAAAAATAAATTTTCTTCCGTTGTGCCCTTGGTGACTTCGCTCAAAGTCCAAGTGATATGAGCAAACCCCAACACAAACATGCGATAGAATTTGGCAAAAACGAGAAAATTGTGGAGCTCTATTACCGTGGTTGGGGCTGGCCAATCCAAAATGACTTGTATCTTGTCTAGGTTGACATGCACACCCTTCTCATCAATGATGTACTCGAGATATTGAACCTGGGTCATACCAAAAGTGCATTTCTCCAAATTGGCACCTAACTTGTGTTGTCACAGAATTTGGAGGACATGTCGAATATGGTGTAGGTCCTCTCCCCAACTCTAGCTAAAGATTATGATGTCATCCAAATAGACCACCACGAATGAGTTTGTGAAGGGTCGCAAGATGTCGTCCATCAAACTCATGAAGGTTGCGGGGGAATTTTTCAATCCGAAAGGCATGGAGAGAAATTCAAAAAGGCCTTCCTTGTATTTGAAGGCATACTTCCACACATTTGAGGGTTCGATTGGTACCTAACGATACTTTTACTTCAAGTAAATATTTCTCAAAATATACCCCCCTCTTGAGTTGGTCGAAAATCTCATCAATCTATGGGATTGGATACATATTCTAGACAGTGATCTTGTTTAGCACTTGATAGTTAATACATATTCTCTAGGTCCCATCCTTCTTCTATACCAATACAATCAGAGTCCCACACGGTGATGAACTTAGCCTAATGTTCCCTTTATGCAACAAGTCTTGAATTTTCCTCTTGTTTTCATCATTATCCATAAAAAAGTATCAATATATTGGTACAATGGGAAATGATGCACCTCAGGTAAGATCAATGGGGTGATTGATCTAACAGTGTTGAGGTACCCCTATGGGTGAGATAAATATGTCCATGTACTCCTCCAATACCTCTTCCATCTGTTTTTTCCATGCAAAGGAGCCTTGTCTGGAGGTCGTGGCCACAATATTCTTCTTGCCCTAGAGGGAAAATCATAAGGAAAATAATTTTCCCAGTTGGAGAAATGAGCTTACTACATTGCTTCATAATGATAAAAAATATGGAAGTAGGTGGTGCTAACTCCAGTATCCTATACAACTTATTTCCCAAAGTAGTAATAAGAGTGCTAATCCTAGACTCATACACAAAATTCCTCTTCCACAAGTATGTTTGGCCTAATAATACATCAAAAAAATCAAGAGGAGAAACATCACACAATACCTCATTGAAGGGCTTGATGTTGTAGGGAAGGCGACACTGCTAGATGATGCAGAGACCTCGTTATTTGTAAAGCCACTCGATTATGTATGAATTTGGGTGTGTTATGGTCAATAGGACCAGCCGGTTCATAATATCTGTTGAAATGGGGTTATTTTAGCTTCCACTGTCGAAATTGAACTGCAGTGGAGAGCCCTTCACCCACATAGTGGAGTGGAAGAGACTCTCCCCATCCTATGGATATTTGGGCCCATCCTTATGGATCTTGGTGGTGGCAACGGTGGCACTAGGCTCCATGTCAATAATTTTCTTCCCTTTGTCATTCACCTTGTTGGGTTCTGACTTAGAGTCAGATCTTGCATTTGATTCGTGAGCCTTTAGCTAGACCAAGAGTGACTACTTGGCCCAACCCTCACTTGTGTTGTGTGTGGTGTTCTTATGGAACTCACATGATTTTCTTGTGTCTTTCTTTTTCTTTGTGGTGTTTTTATTTTCTTGAAGCTTCAATGGGTTTTATTGGGTCACCCTGTCTTGGATTTTCCCTTTTTTTTGTGTTTTAGGGGCACCTTTCCCTTGCTTTAGATTTCCAAATCGAAAATCTCGCTTCTTCTGTTTAATTTTTTTCTTGATCTTGGAATCATATCAGTATGTTGCACCAAGTGAGGAGATTTCTAAGAACTCCATTCCTTTTAAATATTTGATAGTTAAGCACTATATGTTTCTCGGAATATTTTATACCCAAATTTTTGCGCAGGGTATGGAATAGATTCATTACCTTATCCACATATTGATCCCTTTGATGTCGCATCATAGCCCACTGTATGTACTCTTCCTCATAGCTCCCCATCGTGAATATTATTCCTTGATGGCATATCAGAAATAATTTCAAGTGGGTTCTACTAAAAATAGTGTGCGTTCTCTCTCATCCCTCTATTCACAGTAGGTTTCCCACTAGTCCTTGACACAGGGGCAACATTTTAGGAGCACAAAAGTAATTTTTTTCTTATTGCAAAATCATGAACTAACAAATATCCCTCCAAAAAATTTAACCATACATATATGACATCTACATATATCTAGCCTTCAAATATGGGAATGCCAAAGTTGAATTGTACCTTGAAGGGAGTAGGACCTCCAAAGTGACCCCAAGATGAAGATGCGTTGCATATGGGCATCTGTCAAAGGATCTGGGAAAATTTGTCACTCATCGCATTCCTCTTTTGCTCGACAGATTATTTGAGAAATATTTTGAAAGGATATCCTTCTCCCTCTTCTTTCTTTTCTTCCTCCATGGGAGGTAGTCAGGATTTTTAAGGTTTTTCTCGCAAACGTTCAACCAGTTCGATCCTTAACTCCTTATATCCTGACCTCGTTGGGGACATGCAAAGAAAAATAGAGAAATAGAAGGCCACTCTGATACTACCTATCCAAAATTAGACAGGAATGCAACAAAATACGAATGTAACCATAAACATTGAGATGAAGCATAAATAACACTTCATTTCATTAATATCAAAGAACTAAAATATGTTTCAAAATAGAATGGAAATAAACTAGCTTAGGAAATGGTAGCTTATCTTCGAGAAGAGATGTGGAGGATACATGCCTATGAATTATGTTACAATGAGGCTTGGTGGCCATTTTATCATTGAGAAACAATGATAAACCCTAAACATACAAAAACCTAACCCTAGGAGATGAAGCGCCAAAAGCTTGTGGGCACTATTGGAGTAAGTTGGAACATCAAATTCCTAGGGTCATAACTTTGGCATATGATATCTGTTTGGCTTTCATAATACCTCATTTCAAATATCTTAAATAGGAGGCCAAAAAAAAAGACAAAAAAAAATTTTAGACTCTTTGGTTCTCTCCATTTTCCCTAAAACATTATTTTAGTCCCTCAAAAGGACTTCGAAATTTTATGACCTGAAAACGAGAAAAAATAGTAAACTATGCTAGAATTAAAGAAACTGAAAAAATGAAAGGAAAAATGGTAGAAGTCTATGTGAAATAGGCTGCTTGCCACCAACATCCACCTAGATCTGTCCTCCCTCCTTAAGAAGCAATGGTCCGCATTTTGTTGAGTGCCTACATGAGATGGGGAAACTTTTGTTGAACTTGGTCCGTCGTGAGCCGCCTGCCTTGGTGTAGGAGTTGGCCAATTTTGACAAACCGATACAGTTGGATATTCTACTAAAGAGTGTTCTTGATTTGCATTTCCATGATCTGATCATTCCATGCAGTATGGGTTTAACTTTGTTGGTGTGAGTTGTTCTGCAATGCTAGATATGTTTAGTAATGGTGGAAAGTATTGCCTTAGGTGGTCCATATCGAACACTGGGTGCAGTCCAAGGAACGGTGGAATGATGAGCTCAAAAGCATTGTCCCCTACAACCTTGGTGATCGTATATCGCTCATACCTGAGTGGTTGAAGTGTACGGTGGGGCCCAATGAGGATCTTCTTCTGGAAATGTAGCCAAACTTTGTTTCGAACTTGGAACTTGTATGGAACCCAATGTTGATAATGTCTCTTCTTGTACATAGCATTGGCTCTCTCCAATATTACATGGAATTTCTAGTGGATGTTCTCGATTTACTAAGTGAATTTATTAACCATATCTGTTTCAAACTAGACATGATTCGAAGTTTCCTAAGTAGTTTAAAATGGTATGGCCACATCAATGGTACATAGTGGTTGGAATACCAACCCCACTTGAAATGGGTTGTGGCTAGTTGAGGTTTGGAGAGCTCTGTTGTAGTTGTGGTTGACATAGAGGAGGCTTTCATCGCATGTGCGAGGATGCTTCAAGTTGTAGATGCACATAATGTGTACAATCATCCTATTGACGACCTTTGTTTGGCCATCAGTTTGGCGGTGGAAATTCATGGACTTAGTGAGCTTGGTATCCACCATCGACAAAAGACTTGAACAAAATGTACTTATGAACCTATTGCCTTGATGTGAGATAATGGATTTTGGGATACCAAATTGTACACACAATTGATTAAAGAAGAGTTTAGCAGTGAATTTTTTTGTGATACTCTTCTTGTAGGATGCCAGAATGGCCATCTTAGAAAATCTGTCAACAACCACAAAAACACAGTCATTTCCATGCATAGTCGAAGGGAGGCCCAACATATAATCCATGGAGATGGATTCCCAAGGTCGACTAGGATTGGGCAGAGGAGAATATATGCCTTTATTATTGATGTTATGTTTGTAAATGGCACAAAAAGTAGAGGATATAATGTACTTCCCAACATCCTGTCGAAGGTCTAGACAAGAAAAGTACTTTTGTAGCCCTGCCACTATTTTTTTTACTCCGAAGTGTCCAGTCACCCAATTGTATTGTGCCTCCCAAATCACCTTGGCATGATCACTTCAAGGAACATAGATGCATGCTAGGTGATATAATAGCGTATCTTGAAGGTAGAAATTTGGAACTTGCATGGCTTCCAGGAGTGTCTGGTATGTTTTTTCTGAATTCTAGATCGCTCTTTTAAAGATGCGTCAATTATGGAGTCTCTTTCCCAAAAAGTTTCTGCACAATGGTCAATGCCATGACCGGTGGTTGGGTGAGGTATTCCACAATAGTATTGATGTTTCCCTTCTTGTATTTGATGTTCAAGTGGAATTTTTTTAGGTATGTGAACCATTTATGATGGTGATCATTCTACAACTTCCCTTGTGTCTGTATGAACTACATGGGTTGGTCGTCTATATGGATGACCATTTCCTTCCCCTAAATGTAATTCTTGTATTGTTGGTAGACTTGAAAAATGGAATACATAAATTTGTCATAGGTGGGATACTTTCAGAATATTTCTGAAAGTGTCTCGTTATTATATTCCATTGGATGCCCCTGTTGAGTAACAAATATGTAATATTCCAAAATTTTCCTACAATAATTTGAAATATTAATTTTTGTTGATTTCACCTAGGAGGAGAATAAATGGGTAAGGATGCCCATGCATAATTATAATCTCAACAAAATCCCTCATAGTATGAAATGGGATCATCATTGGAGCTGGTTTTCACACCCTCATGTGTGAACAGGGTCATTTGCAAATGGACAACGTCAAGTTTGACCAAGTCAACAGCGTTGGGATAAGAGGTGGAGAACACTTAGAGAAACAATGCAGTATGAAGGGGAAGAGGGTTATTTGGTGGAGGAAACCCTAAAAGGAGTTGGAACAATGGAGAGGGGGCCTTCACTTTTTTAAAAGGAGGGCAAGGCAGCCATTGTTTCTCATGTTATGGATTATTAATTTCATTGTCTATGCAGACATTGTGCATTCTCCTACTGTTTAGCAGAGTTGCCAGGGGAATTCCTATTTAGGATTCCTTCTCCTTCTTGAGAGGCCTCTTGAGGGATTTTTCTTCATTCTCCATACTTCTTGGCTCAAGGCCAAAGCCACCTCCTCCAGCTAGAATGTTATTTCTTCTCAAGTGTAACGTTGTGTTGTAGGGTGTTGTAGTGGAGGACCTCAACACCATTTCTGGAGCTGATTTTCAGAGGAGGGAGTCTCCATTCCTTTGGGAAGATAGTGAGGAAGGTTTTAGGACTTATTTCAGATCTTGGCATCAGGCCAACTTATTCCCATGCCCCTACAGTGCAGTTTTCTTCAGTGACTTCGTTATTTCTAGTGAGCATTTGATGTGGGGCTTTGTAGATATGTTTGGAGGGGGGATCTTTGGTGAAGGGATCATGATTTCAATTTAGAGATCCATTGGAGGAGCCATACTCAGTTTGGGAATCATCATCATCCGTCTCCATCCAATTCTATTTTTTGAGTTGCAGTTGCTACCCAGCAACTCCGACATTTTGCAGATTTTGTTTATTATAGCCAATCCTTCCAGGATTGACATGAGGTAGCCTTTGGGAGCTGATATCTTCACTCACAATGTTGTATGGGCCATATATTTGTATATCCATGTATTTTAGATATGTAGCATGCAGTTTATCTTATAAAACTGCGCAATCATATCTTGGGCACACACGTGTAGCAGTGTTTTATCATGATTTATCTACTTGTTTCTTGAGGCTAAGCATTGCCTATCTTGAGTGACCTTTTTCCTCAAGATCTTGTATTAATTTGTTGCTGCTATTATTTAATATGATCGCTATGGATATTTCTCACATTTCTATGAGTTGAGTGTCACTTCTACTCCATTATTGTGTTTTCATATTGCTAGGTCTCCAACTATAGAATATCTTGAGATATTCTCATTGTTGTAGCATTTCCCTAATTTGGGATATTACAGTGGTATCCAAGCATGATCTCTGGCTCAGCCTGTGGATCTCAGCCATTATGCTATCAAGGAGAGAGAAGATGAATACTCCATTATGTGGAGAGAAAAAGTAAGATAAGCTTGCAAATCTTCTTCCAAAATCTGTACATAGCATTCATGAAGAATTCGAGAAGATAAGGAGGGAGATATGTACAGGATCTCCAAGAGGGTTTGAAACTGAGTCAAAATCTATATTTTATTATAGGGAGTGTGAGCATGCAGCCACAGCCTATGATGTACAACGTATTCACATGGCCAATTTTTCCATAAGAGAAACGGGAGAAGAAGGAATGCCTGAGAGGGGAACTCTTAGTGGGTTCTTGCATGAGTATGAGTCTCAAACTCAGAAGTTTAGAGCTCATGTCACCTTTCTAGATTTTTGCAAGGTCAAGGTGAGGAGGAGAAAGAAACATAATGTGGACAAATTTCTTCTATCTATCTTTTATGGTTCTATGGTTGCCACATTACATTTCTTTCCTTCTTGTGGAAGGGACCACTTGAAGAACTTGAGGAGGCACTCCATGGTTCATGAGAAGATGGAGAAGTTAGCACAACCAACTCTTTTCCTTTTTGAGGATGAGGGGAGACTCATCTACGAGCCACTCCATTTATGTGAGAAAAACATATGGTAAGATTATTGTTGATTTTCATAGTAATTTGTCTATATGTATGCATCTCTTAACCATATATGTGCAGGGATTTGCTCAAAGGAGGGATATTATTCCTTCTAGATTTGGTGGTCTACATAAGGCCATTATGGATGATCACTCCCTAAGTGGATATGGGGAGGATATTTTTCATGGATAACATACTCACATTTCACATTAAATCATTCACTTTATCGAGACTTGTGAAGAGATTGGGGCAACAAGCAAATGGTGGGGAGGTCACCCATCATTTTATTTTCCATGGCAGTGGAGAGTCAAACTACATTGGCTACATTTGAGGGACCATTGTCTTTCTCCTTTACTTCACATGAAAGCCAACATTATTCTCCTTATGGTTCCCTTAGTTGATATTTCTAAAGCTTTTCTTGGGAGCATGATTGGAGGAGAGACACATTGGGTGAATGTGTCCTTAGAGGGAGAGAACTCCCACACTCTTTGCACTACATGTTCTAAAGGGAGCATGGGAGATGGTATGGCCACTACAACAGCACATTTGTTTCCTTATGAGGTGAGCCATATGAGGAATGTGATGCCATATGATGATGACTTCCAACTCATCACATATGAGGTGATTTGGGCCAACATGTTTCATAATGTTGGAGGAGAGATCCTTAGTGGTCTAGTCTCCATATTGCCATTTGAGGGAAATATCATTGCAACCCAGGATCAGCATACACTCTAAAATTATCCTAAGTGGAGAGGAGGATAGTGTGGGGTAGGCTATTGTGTCTACCAAGATCAGATTTTCAGCCCACCTACATTGTCGGAGCCAGAGGTGGAAGAAGACTTTCAGGAGTCGACATCTTGGGAGGTAACTCATTTTGCATGGATTATTTCTTAGGGGATGGGGGATCCACATGAGGAAGATGTTTCTCCACAAATCATAGACTCCATGCCTTTTGAGGAGGCTTTCCAGTCCTATCCTTTCATTTTCTTGAGGACAAGCAACATTTGGGAAGGGAGGACTGTAATATTCCAAAATTTTCCTACAATAATTTGGAATATTAATTTTTGTTGATTTCACCTAGGAGAAGAATAAATGGGTAAGGAGGCCCATTCATAATGATAATATCAATAAAATCCCTCATAGTATGAAAGGGGACCATCATTGGAGCTGGTTTTCACACCCTCATGTGTGAACAGGGTCATTTGCAAGTGGACAACGTCAAGTTTGACCAAGTCAACAATGCTGGCATAAGAGGTGGAGAATAGTTAGAGAAACAGTGCAGTATGAATGGGAAGAGGGTTATTTGGTGGAGGAAACCCTAAAAGGAGTGGGACACATGGAGAGGGGGCTTTCACTTGTTTAAAAGGAGGGCAAGGCAGCCATTGTTTCTCATGATATGGATTATTGATTTCATTGTCTATGCAAACATTGTGCATTCTCCTGTTGTTTAGCAAAGTTGCCATGGGAATTCCTATTTAGGATTCATTCTCCTTCTTGAGAGGCCTTTTGAGGGATTTTTCTTCATTCTCCACACTTCTTGGCTCAAGGAAAAATCCACCTCCTCTAGCTATAGAGTTATTTCTGCTCAAGTGTAACGTTGTGTTGTAGGGTGTTGTAGTGGAGGACCTCAACACCATTTTTGGAGTTGCTTTTCAGAGGACGGAGTCTCCATTCCTTTGGGAAGCTATTGAGGAAGGTTTTAGGACTTATTGTAGATCTTGGCATCAGGAAAATGCATTCGCATGCCCCTACAGTGTAGTTTGCTTTAGTGACTACGTTATTTCTAGTGAGCATTTGTTGTGGGGCTTTGTAGATATGTTTAGAGGGGGATATCTTTGGTGAAGGGATCAAACTTTCACTTTAGAGATCCATTTGAGGAGGCATATTCAGTTTGGGCATCATCATCAGCCATCTCCATCCAGTTCTATTTTCTAAGTTGCAGCTCCTACCCAGCAACTCCGGCATTTTGCAGATTTTGTATGTTATAGCCAATCCTTCTAGGATTTACATGAGGTAGTCTTTGGGAGCTGAGATCTTCACTCCCAATGTTTTATGGACCATATATTTTTATATCCATGTATTTGACATAAGTAGCATGCAGTTTCTCTTATAAAAATGCGCAGTCATAGCTTGGGCACACATGTGTAGCAGTGTTTTATCATGATTTATGTGCTTGTTTCTTGAGGCTGAGCATTACCTATCTTACATAACCTTTTTCCTCAAGATATTGTATTCATTTGTTGCTACTATTATTTAATAATATGGCTATGTATCTTTCTCACATTTCTATGAGTTGAGTGTCACTACTACTCCATTATTGTGTTTTCATATTTTTGGGTCTCCAACTATAGAATAACTTGAGATATTCTCATTGTTGTAGCATTTCGCTAATTTGGGATATTAAAAACTACAACAATAGCATAGTCGGAAGCATATGTATCGATCTCAAATGGTTGTTACAGGTTTGGTATTGATAGAGATGATGCATATTAGAGGTGATGCTTCAACTCACAAAACTCTTTTTTTTGGGATTCATACCAAAATAAATTTTCTTTCTCTCCGCACTTGGTTACTTGGCTCAAAGACCAAGTGATATGAGAAAACCCCAACACAAGCTTGTGCTAGAAATTGGCAGGACTGAGAAAGATGCAAATATATGTTAGCATGGTTGGGGCTAGGCAGTCCCGAATGAATTCTATACTATTTTGTTCCACATGCACACCCTTCTCATCAATGATGTATCCAAGATATTCAACCTAGGTCATACCAAAAGTGCATTTCTCCAAATTGGAAACAACTTGTGTTGTCGTCGAGTTTGGAGGACTTGTCAAATATGGTGGAGGTCCTCTTCCCAACCCTCGATGAAGATCGGGATGTCATCCAAATATAACACCATGAACTAGTTGGTGAAGGCTCGCAATATGTCATCCATCAACCTCATGAATGTTGTGGTGGCATTCATTAACCCGAAAGGTAGGATGACCCATTCAAAAAGGCCCTCCTTGGATTTGAATGCAATATTCCACACATATTATGGTTGGCCTAATAATACATCAAAAATTTAAAGAGGAGTGAAATCACATAGCACCTCATTGAATGCCTTGATGTTGTAGGGAAGGTGACATTGTTTCTTGACTTAGAGATGTCGTCCTTGGTGAAGCCACCCGATGGTGTACAATTGCAGGTGTGTTGTGGTCAGTAGGAAAATCCACTTCACAAAATTTCGTAAAATGAGGTTATTTTTGGTTCCGCTATCAAAAATTATCTGCAGCAAATAACTCTTCACCCACATCTAAGAGTGGAAGAGGAGTTCCCCATCCTATGGATCTTCAGGCCCATCCTTCTAGATCTTGTTGGTGGACATGATGGCACTAGGCTCCACGTCAATAATTTTCCTCCATTTATCATTCCCCTTATAATTTTTCAACTCAGAGTGGGAGCAGGAATCTGATTCAGAATCCTTTAGTCCGGTCATTAGTGACTACATGGCTTGACGCTCATGTTGTGAGTGGGATCTTATGGAAATCACACTAATTTCCTATGTCATTGTTTGTCTTTGTGGTTTTTTTATTTTCTTGTGGCTTCGATGGTTTGTCCTGGGTCACCTCATCTTGGATTTTTGCTTTTCTCTACAGTTTGGGGGTGCCTTTCCTTTGCTTTAGATTCCAGATCCAAATTCTCTCTTCTTCTGTTTAAATTTTTTCTCGATATTGGAACCATATCGGTATGCTACACCAAGAAAAAAGATGTCGAGAAGCTCCATTTCCTCCTGAATGTATCTTTGAAAAAAAAAATTGTACTTGAGAACAAGATGTTTCTCTGAAAATCTGATATCAAGAATTTTGCGCAGGGTATGGAATAGATTCGTCATCTCATGCAAATTTTATCTATTTGTTGTCGTAGCGTAGTCCATTGTATGTACTTTTCCTCATAGCTCCCCATGAGGTAATATTATTCCTTGATGACATCTCAGCAATCATTCCAAGTAGGTTCTGCTAAAAATGGTGAGGGTTCTTTCTTGTCCCTATGTTCACAGTAGGCTTCCTACTAGTCCTTGATATGGGGGGCGGATTTGAGGGGTGCAAATTTAATATTTTCCTTATTGGAAAATGCTTGAACTAAAAAATATCCCTATAGAAGATCTAACAATATATCTACAAAATTTTCCTCTATCTAGCCTTTAAATATGGGAATGTCAGAGTTGGCTTGTACCTTGAAGGGAGTGGCACATACAAAGTGATTTCTAGATGAAGATGTGTCACATGTGGGCATCCGCCAAAGGATCCGGGAAACATTATCCATCATCGTGTTCCTATGTCGCTCAAGGGCTTATTTGAGAAATATTATGAAAGGATTTCCCAATACCTTGCCTTTTGTATTCTTCCTCCATGGGAGGTCATCAGCATTTGTGAGGTTAGTATTTCAAAGGTTCAACTAGTTCGATCCCTAGCTTCTTATACCCTGACCTCATTGGAGACATACAAAGAAAAATAGAGAAAGAGTAGACCTCTCTGATACCACCTATTAGAACTTATAAAGAACACAAAATAATAAAATTATAGTCATAAACACATAGATGCAATAGAAATAACATTTCATTTCATTAATATCAAACAACGTAGATATTCTTACAAACATAATGGAAATGAACTAGCTCAAGTGATGGTAGATTATCTCTAAGAATAGATGTGCTGGCTACATGCCTCTAAATTATGTTACAATGATTCTTGGTGGCCTTTCTATCATTGAGAAACAATGAGAAAGCCTAAACATCCAAAAAAATAACCCTAGGAAATGAAGTGCCAAAAGCATGTGGGCCCCGTTGCGGTAATTTGGAACACCAACTTACTGGGGTTGTAACATTGGAATACGATCTTCATTTGGATATCATAATACCTCGTTTCAAAGATCCCAAAGAGGATTCCAAAATCAATATAATATCCTAGTTTGGAAGTTTTCTAGTCTATCTGTTTTCCCTAAAAACATATTTTAGTCCCTCAAAATGACTCTCGAAGTTTGGGACCCGAAAAACTGCCAAGAATAGTAAATTGTGCTACAATTAAGGAAACTAAAAAAATAAAATAAATGATGGTGGGACTCCAATTGGAATAGGTGCGTGGCCACCAATATCCACTTGGATCATTTAGGTTCTCAAAACATGTCCTTGTATGCCTATAAAAATTACTCCAATTGCTGTTCTATTTCTTAGTACACCCCTCTAAGGATGCCTTTCCTTTGTTTGACTCCTATGGAGACTAAATTTACATTAAAAATAATAAAACATACTTCCTGTTGGAACTGATCAATTTCATGGCTTCGTTGGCACTTACAACTGAAATTTTGGACTTGCCTTTGTGCGCGTTAATGATGAACGATTTTCCATCCTTGACAAGCCAATATTCATTGTCTCTCCTCATGAATATTTCATCACGCATGTACATGTATGGACTCCAAAACAAGATTCCACATACATCAAGGGGAGCCACATATTGATCTACTTCATTAATAAAATTGGCACTGATAGGAAATCTAATTTTACACCATTTTTTTAGCTTCAACTCTGAATCCTTATTTACCCATCCTAGTGTATATGGCTTTGGATGATCATGAACTTCTAGCCCCAACATCTTGACCAGCTCTAATGCAATGATATTTTCCTGCGATTATGAGTCAAACATAACATCAATATTTGTCTTTTGGGCCTCTATCTTTATATGGAAGAGTTTGGTCATTTCTTTCTCTTCCTTCTGCTAAAGGCTACTTAGACTCACCTCCTTCTACACTGATGTACAAATTATCTTCTCATCCATGTCTGAGTTGATTTGAACTTCTTTGCTCAAATCAGTGGCCATGAAATTATTCTTCTTGTTATATTTTTTCTTGTTCTTTGGGTTTATCTCTATATGAAACTTCCAACAATTTTCCTCTGTATGGCCATCAATGTTGCCATGGTTGCAGTGGTTTCTAGGATATTTTCATAGGTGTTTTGTGGTTGCCTTTTCTTTATCTCTTCACCCCTTTTCCTTATTCTTCCCCTCCTTATAATGGTCTTATTTCTCCTTTTCCTTTGATCCACTTGATTGCACTCTCTTCAGGCCTATGTTCTCTAGGTAGTGTGCCTATACAGAACCCTCATCCACCAATTTGGGCTTTAACAACATCACTTGTTCAATTATATGGCGGTGTAGACCCCCAAAATACTTGAGGAATACATTTAGGTTCTTTGGAGATATACCCAACATTATAGCCATCTTCTTGAATTTCACAGTGTACTCCTTCACATTTTGGCTCGATTTTTACCTAAAGTAATTCCATTGGATCCACTAGTCCTCCACATACCCAATGGGATAAAACTGTGACTTAATGAGGTTTTTGAAATATTCCCACTTAGTCACTGTAGGTCTCCTTCCAACCTCAGGGTTTCCATGTGGCTCTCCCACCAAGTCAGTGCACGTCCCTCCAATTTTAGTCACACAAATGAGATGTTATATCCTTCTTCAGTATGATGAACACTGGAATAGACTTCCAATTGCTACAAGAAATGGTTTAGATTCAAAGCATCGATCTCATCATGGTATGGCTTGATATATAATTTTTCTTCCATTTTAAACAGGGATTGATTTGTGACACTCGAACTGGGTTGATATTTTCTGGGTTGTTTCTTTGATTCATTCTCTGTGTCTTCCTGATCTCCCAATCCCCCTTCTAGTTTTTCCTCTGCATTCAAACCCCCATCTTCTTCAAATATCACAAAATTTCTATGTAATTTCACCATAAGGAGTTTTACATTGTGGTTGATCTATGTGACTTGTTGTTCTAGCCGATAAACCTCACCTCTACTGGGTCACAAGGTTTGTTTACATATTCGTAACACATGATTATGGTTTTATGATTTTCATCCCTGTCGATATAAATCCATACAATCTCCAAAAAATACAAAAAGAAACTTGATTGGATACCAAATTATCTATAAGAAGCCGTGGATATTAGACTGAATATTTTGTCACAATATATATGATAAAATTATATTAAATATATGAGATTCGACATTATTCCAATTTGATTACACTTTAAGATCTATAGATTTAACAGTAATTAGTGCATGCATGTGAACAAAAATTATGCTGAAAAATAGATAATGACAAAATACACTCACACACACACATAAGACACAAAATATGCTCTAGGAAACCCTTTCGGGAGAAAACGCAGCTAGAAGGTGAGGTCTCTTCCCTCTCTTTCTTTGTCTAGAAATATGGTTGTAGGCACAAAGAGGTAAGGCTTGTGGCCTATGTGATGCTATAGTGAGAACATACTCCCTCTCTTCTCTACCTCCTATCCATTTTTTCTATCTTTGATCAGTTATGGAACAAATTCTATCAAAAGAATGGAATTCCTCTTCCTCCTAGTGGTACGGTTATAACACAACCCAATAGCCTCCTAGTGGTTAAGTTTGAATATATCAACTCCTAACTAGAGTTACAATATAACCTCTTCTAGAGTCTCTTACATCTCAATCATATGGCTCGAACATTTTCCATGAATAATGGGGGTTGGCGTGACATCCCCCTGAATTATAGGTGTGAAAACAAGAAGGTCAACTTATTAGTGGAATAACGTTTGCATACAGACTTTGATTGATGGTATTTTGGAATTTTTGGAGATATCTTTGTGTGCATAATAGTGAGAAAAGGTGCATCACTAGAGCAGCAAATTTTTACCCCCAAAAAATGTCTTTTTATGCCTAAAAATGCTCTAGGAAGGTTTCTGACCCCATTTTTCTAAACTGGGTTTCGCAAGTAAAAAAGGCCATGTGAGCTGATCCTTCCACTTTTTCCCACTCGAAATGCATTGAGATGGATGAAAATAAATATAATGATCAAATCTGTATCACTAAGCCTCTGGAATATAAATTCGCTTTCACCCCACTACAAATGCCTCATCAAGATTCACTCCTATAAACCTGCCCTTTTGGTAACCTCATGGTTCTATATCTTTGGGACCTTCTCAACTTCCTCTACCCATCTAGGATATTGCAACCTATTCTCTTTTAATATTTTCACCTATTCCTTTATCTATACAACTCTAGCCACATTTTCAATGGTGGAGTTGCCTAGACAACTTATACCCAACCTCAACTAGAATTTGTGGTATCTTCTCTCTTTTATACAATCTTTGCCACATTTTCCCTTTACTTACTACTCTTTGAAATCACCAATTTATTTACTCAAATTAATTTGAAAATAATGACACCATGTTACTTGTCATATCTCATCAGATATGCAATTCCAATAACTTCCAAGTCCTTTCATTTATACCCGTATAAAATTATTTCTATTATCAATCTTCACATTTTTTTCAAAATTGTTATTAATAATTCTCCCTAGCTCTATTCATTGGTTAGAATTTTCTTTTACTTTTCACAATATCTTTTGTGATTTTTTTTCTTATCCAAACCTCTATTCTTGCAAAAATAACTCTTTCCATCACATGTGAACATTACTCATATTTACCATCCAATATAATAAATCTAACACCTAAATACCTATAATATATGTGCCTTGTGAATTTCCTTTGAATATGTTTTTATGGATTTCTATGTTAATATTTCACAAATGTTGCGACCATATTTGCTATAACATTTCTCCAACAATTCTTTGTAGAAATGAAATTGAGAAGCTTTAGTATGCGTTGATACCATTTGATGCTAATGCTTCCAATCCCATTTATATATGGCAGCTCAAATTAAAACCTAAGATTACACTCCCTCAAGAGACCTTCAATTTTATGTTGGTAAATGCCATAAATTCATTGTAAAGGTAACTGTGGATCTCCTTTTAAAGTCAGTTTGACACTATTCTTTTCCCCATAATATTTTTTCGTATATGAACTATGCACAAAAAAATAAATTACCAATCATTATATATTAGGTGCTTAACTTCATTCCATCCATATTACTGATGTTATGACCAAGTTATTAAAAAAAGGGGCTAAGGACTATCCACCTCGGTGTATTGGTGCTTCCATGTCATAATTGAAAAATTTCAAACCTAAAATTTTTATGCAATATCTACAATCTAGTTCAAGCTTATTTTCATGCACCTTAGGCTCACATGGATATGAAACTTTCCAGATAACTCTTCCTCTTAGTTTAAAAAAATTCCTTTACAGGAGTATGTCTACGTATCCATCAATTGATGAATCCACCATCAAATTGAGTTTGGTCCTATTTTAATACTTAATTCTTTGTTCAACCAAATATATCTTCACACTTACCTTAATCATGTCATCTAGGTGAACTAGATTGATTTAGAATACTATACTTCCTCGTGGTGGAATATTTTTTAAGATAATATATATTCGGTAGTCTAGGTAATTCGGATGATTAAGGGATGCATCACTCCTATGTAACTCTAATAAATATCTCTTAAGTACATATTTATCTCTATAATCCCATATGTGGGTCCACAAAATTACTATTATACAACGGATAAATTATCAGTTCTCATCAACTAACAATATTTCTTGGAACCTTTACATGGAACCCTAACTAGCTCAGATTTCCATCGTGTTTCCTATGACGTTGGTCTTCCAATATTGAACTCGACTGAAACCCAATATGGATCCTACATGTTATGCACTATGTTAGTTCCCTATATTACTAGTGTAGTCCCTTACTGTTGTTAGTGTAGCCCCCTTATTGTTATTTTTGTACCCTTGTAACCCCCATATTGTTATTATTGTGCCCTTACATTATTATTGTTAGGTTGGCTAGGATTATAATTTGACCCCATGGACTCTATATATAGAAAGGAGGTTTTTTCATTTTTATCATCCAACAATTGTTAATTTATGTAATGTAAAGGAGGTTTCCCCCTCGAAGTGGCTGATTTCTAAGGCGTTGATCTCTCTTTTATTTTATTTTTGGAGCTAGTTTCGTAACATTTGGTATCAGAGCTTTAGATTTTATGGTTTCGTTGCTCCAAAAATGTCATCGTGGAATTTTCGCTATAAATGTTTTTCTACGAAGGTTCAAAAGCTGAAATGTTTACCATGAGAAGCCTAAATCCTGAGGAACTTCGTGTAAATATTTCAGATCTTGGTTCACAATATTTTCAGAGATATGATCTGTGGCAGTTATCAGGTTCCTTAATTTCATCTAAAAGAGGTGACCTTTGGAAAAGAATCATAGCTTTCTCTCTGAGCATCGGATTGGAATTATGTAAAAAGTGTCCGAAATTACAAAAACTGTAGTTTCTTGTATATCAATTTCAGAGCCGAAGGATGAAAAAATGACACTTTTCACATCGTACAAGTTCTCTCTACTAAACCAACCCATAATTAGTTCATTGTGGGATATTGGGCATAGCTTTGTATTGAAGCATCCAAATCAAGTCAAACCCATGGAATTCAAAAGAAGATTCAGAGGGCTACTGTAGGACCAAATTGAAGATATTGAAGATTCGAAATCACAGAGATAATTCAGTTTCAATATCGAGATCCTCAAAATCAAGAAAAATGTGTCTATTTTTGTTTTCAAATTGCATAATTCTTGTTTGAAAAATTAGTTGGAAGTGATTCAAAGGGCATATTGAAGCATAAATATCAGTATTGGGTTCCAAAATGCCCCCTAAAAAGAATTCAACACCCATTAAGCCTTCATAATACTCTACTATGACTCATGAAGCGGAAGAAGTGAAACATGATATATCAAGATTACAAAAACAAGTGCACCAAATTTCACTCTCACAAAGAGCATCAAAAAATGAAAGGGAAGTTTTGAAGAAAGGCATGGAAGCTAAGATAGATGTTTGGAAGAAAGGCATGTAAGCTAAGATGAATGGAATGTACGCTAAGATGGATGGAATCGAAGTTAATATGGATCACATTCAATGAAAAAATGAAAGACAACATGGAAGACATGAAGAATGATCTAAAATAATACATGGAACGTTTGACAAAGTTGATACAAGAAATGATTCCTAATTGAGAAAAAATAGTAGAGGAAACTCATGATGAGAAAAAAACAGATGTTAATCGTGATTTAATAAAATCTAATGTTGGATGGAAGACCCACCATATTTCAAAGATGGATATGAGGAAGTTTGATGGCAAGGATCCCGTAGCATGGATACTACAGATGGAGCAACATTTTGATCTCCATAAGGTCAAAAACACACAAAAGGTATGCATTGCAACTTTGCATCTAGAAAAAGATACATTTTTATGGTATCGATGGCTTTTCTCTCCTAAAATATTGTCAATTGGTCAATTTTTATGAAGGAAATGATAGCACATTACGAAGATGCAAAGAGAAACACCTTTTTTAGCCAATTGATCAATCTCAAACAAAAGGGTTCAATGGTGGAGCACATTGAGGACTTCCAAAAATTGAATATAAATGTAGCTAATATTCCATAGGAACAAAATATTGATCTCTTCATAGGTACTTTAAATGATAACATCCAACATGAGGTTCACCTTTGGGAACTTGATTAATTGGAGAAGGCATTCATATTGGCAAGAAAAATTGAATGTAAAATTATGGCGACAAGGAAGCCTACCACTCACATCTATAAAGATGGAAGTGTTGCTACTCCTATACTTCCAAAACCTACAAGGTTGACACCACAACAATTTGAAGAAAACAGAGAAAAAATGCTTTGCTACAGTTGAGATAGAAAATACATTAAAGGTCATAGGTGTGCTGAGAAAAAAATATTTTACATGGATTGTGAAGAGGAGGGAGAAAATGAACAAGAAACTTCAAAAGAAAAGGTTATACACTAGGAACCAACCCTAGAGAAAGAAGAAATGAGTCTGACCATATCCTGTAATGCATTGACAGAAATTACCACTAAAACTCTCAAGATAGAAGGACGTATCAAGAAGAAAAAGTTAATAGTGTTGATTGACTCAGGTAGTACTCATAATTTTATTCATTGTAAGGTAGCCAAGTAATTGAATTTCTTTCGATACCCAACCCCAGAATTTCAAGTGATGGTTGCAAATGGAGGAACTATAAATTGCTCTGGAAAATGCCATAGTATCAAGCTAACCATGGGGTAATATGTATTAAATAGTCCAATTCTTTCCATTCCAATGGGAGGTGCTGATATTGTACTAGGAGTATAATTGTTACAACCTTTGGGGACGGTAGCTTTTAATTTTAAAGAACTTTTCTTGAATTTTTTTTCGGAAGGAAAAGAAGTTGAATTACCGGGTATCACAGGGAATTTGGGAAAGATAATAAGCTCTAATGTCATGAAAAATATTCTGAAAAAATAACAACGAGGTGTAATTTAAAAATTATGCTCACTAGAAGTTCCAACATCGAAATCATATATTTCTTTAGATCTCCAAAAATTCTTGTACAATCATTCAAAGGTGTTTGAAACTACCAAAGGATTCCCACCTATTCGTGATCAGGATCATGTTATTCATTTGATTCCAGAAAGTGTTCCTCAAAACAGTAGGCCTTATATATATCCTTTTGTCCAAAAGAGAAAAATTGAACGTATGATTGCACAAATGGTAGAGGATGGTATAATTCAACCGTGCCAAAGTTCTTTATCTGCTCCAGTAGTATTAGTGCAAAATAAGGATGGATCATGGCACACATGTCTGGATTATAGGGATCTCAATAAGCTCACTAGTAAAGATAAATTTCCCATTCCTATTATTGATGAATTATTAGATAAATTAGATGGGGAAATTTTTGTTACTAAGTTGGATCTTCATTCAGGATATCATCAAATTAGAATGAAGACTGAATAAATTCTAAAAACAACATTTTGAACTCATGAGGGTCATTACGAATTTTTGGCCATGCCTTTTGGCCTGACGAATCCACCTTCTACATTTCTAGGGTTGATGAATTCCATTTTCAAACTGTTCCTTACAAAATTTGTGTTAATATTTTTTGATGATATAATAATCTACAACAGGTCTTGGTAGGATCATGTTCAACATGTTGAAAAGGTGCTCAAACTATTGGAGGAGAAAAAATTGTATGCCAAAACCTCCAAATGTTTCTTTGGAGGAAAAGAGGTGGAATATATGGGTCATATTGTATTTGAAGAGGGTGTTAAGGTAGACCCTAACAAAATTAAAGCCATTAAAGAATGGAAATTCCCAAAAACCATAAAGTAGTTGTGAGGATTTCTCGGGTTAAGAGGGTGATCTGAAGATGAAACTATTTGTACTGCTATTCAAAGTATCTGTTTCCATTTAATTTAATGTGCAAAGTGTTCTCCATGACTGGAAAGTTAAACAAAGTATTTTTGGTAAGGTTTTTGAGTTTCATGTGTGAGGATTTGTTATTTAAATTTAATTTTTAATATATCACAGCAAAAATACACACCAACTAAACTTCACCATATCATAACATAGAAAAATGATGATGCAATTCACCCCTCCTAGGCTACATCTGTCAGTCGAAGGCTCCCCAATGGTATGTCCTTACTCTATTAAATTCCTCAAAATGGTTACACAGTGAAAAATATGCCTAAACAGGAAAATAAAGCTCTGAATTTGACTTCAGAATATAGAAATAAGCTAAAAATAGCTTTTGTTTCACCTCAAACAGTGAAGTGCAACCCAATACAGCTCCATTTCCCTGATGGCCCTGATGGCTCTTTCCACTTCCATAAAGAAAAAATGGCTAAAGAAAACCTCTGTTCGCTCTGAAACCTGTCCCAAACTCTCCATAATTCTCAAGAAACCCAAATTTGACTACAATTTCGTCCAATTTGGTTCACTAATGAGGGTTTTATGACCTCCCAAATAAAATTTCCCAATGTCACTAGAAAACCCCACCAAAAGTGGGATAACTCCAGTTAGGAGCGCTAAATATGGAAAGAGTGCCAGATTTGGTGGAGCACGCCTAAACTGATAGAACCACTAGCAGTTATCATAAATTTCACATGGGGGCAGTCACATGCTTTCTTCTGTCGGGACTGCTGGATTAACTGCGGACCTAACAGTTTAAAAACTGTTACAATAAATTTTATGTTTGCACTGTCACATGAAATATGGAACCGTTTACCACTGTCGGTTAGAGTTTAGGCCATGGTTCAAGGCCTTCAGTCACATGTTGTCGGGTGCTTTCGGGTGAATTAACCACCGAAGATTTGAAGGGCCTGGTTCTGATGCTAGAGTCATATGGAGTGTGGGGGCTGGCCCCCATTTTCCTCCACACAAATATTATACAAACTTCAAATAAACATTGTGACCCATAGTAGTTAAGAACTACTACGTAGCCCGGATGGTTGGGCCATTGCGCTGGTAGGGGCTAGACCCTGGTTCGAACACTGCTGCTTGCAAAACATTTTTGTAACGTAAAAACTCTTCAGCCTGGGGCCACATGGCAGCCTCCAGGCTTGCAACATGGCACCCTTGAATTGGTCATAACCAAAACACGTCAAACCATTGAAAAATCCAAATTTTCCACTTGTTGAATTCAAATTCGCTCCTGTGGAATATTTGAGGGAATATTTTGAGGAATATTCTCAGAATATTCCTTGGAATATTTTTTTTTAATTGTTTCAAATTCAGAAAATTCAACTTTAGTCAACTAAAAAAAGGAGTTTATTTGAGACTTCAAACCTGCATAACTTTCACATACGACATCGGTTTTTGAGTCCCTTTCATGGCGCTAGAATCACAGTGACGAGGCCTTTCCAGTCATTCAGATTGCAACCATTTCTGAGCATTTCCATTTTTGAGCATTTTCTTCACTTGGACATGATCACCTGATCACACCTCCCTAATGGGAAGCTTTTGGACCCAAAAATTTCTCTCAATTATAGAAACTGAAGATGAGGAGACTGATTCTCCACTCTTCCAACCTTGAACCACTGAAATCTCCTTTATTTCATCAAATTGAGCTTCTCATAAAACGATAAATTCTTCCTTGAATCTGTCGACTGACTGTTGCTAACCTTGACTGTGTTATGATGTAAATTTTTTGAATTTTCTGAACAGAAAATAAAATTTGTAGAAATCATATTGTTCCTACAATGGTCTACCTTCAAAGGAAACTGGAAATAAGATTCACCTTGCCAACTATCCTTATGGAAATTTTTTTCTGAATGAGCCATGTACTTGTGTCAATTCCTGACCAAGTTTTCTCGCCATACCAACATTCCATTCTAAAACCAGCATTGATCCAAGCTAAACTTTGTGTCCTCTTTTCTTGAATGCTTTTCCCTTTCTTGGATTCTTGCACCACTTTGCACCGAAACTTTTTTTCTCTGCACCGATCGACACCAAAGACACATTTTTCAACATCTTGTCATCTTCTTCCAAAGATGACTTTATTTCAAACTGAAACATTTCATCATTTACATCAGCAATAACATGAAAATGATGTTTTGTTTTGCTTAATCATCAACAAAGTCAAATTTTGACTTGCATTGACAAGCCTTTTCAACTACCCTGCATTCACTAAAGAAGATTCTAGCTTCTTCTGATGTGCTCTCACAATAAAATCCTTGCCATCCTTGAATGGGTGATACTTATTCTCATGGCGATGGAAGATTGCTTTTCTATCATATAAGTATGGACTACCCAACACCACACCTATAATTTCATGTTGTACCACATCTAATTCAACCAAGTCAAGATAATGAGCTGTTATGGCGAAGCGCAACATGCACTTCCTTGAAACTTGTAAATTAGCATCCTTGCAAATCCATCCAAGTGGATATGGCTTTGGATGTGGAATGGTTTCAATTTTCAGCTTCTTGACGAAGTCTTCTGAGATGAGGTTTGCTTGAGACACACTGTCAAATAGTGTGTCTGTCTTTGTGTGTTTGGAAATTATCGTCACATGAAACAGCTCAATCCTCCTCTCTTCATTTGGAGCTTCTATGTGATAGTTTAAAGTGCCAGGACTCGGATTTGTTTATTTTACAATCTCTTTCCCCTTTATGTTCCTTAGTACCATGGCTATGCTTTTAGTTTCATCTCTTGATTCAGACCCTAAGTCTTGTTTAGCTATTGCAACTATTTTGCCCTTTTCTTTGGCCTTATCTTTGGTTTAAATTTCTTTTGGCTTCAACTCTGGATGAAGTTTCTAACAATGGTATTCATCATTGCTTGTTTTGGAACATTTTTTACAAAAGAAATTTTCTTTTTCTTTCCTACAGTTTGCATTTATTTTTCTACCTTTTCCTTTAAATTCACTATCCTCATTCCCATCAAAATATTTTTTACCTCTAGCCTCTAAATGCGTGGCTTGGACACAAACCTCGTCTATACTTGTAGGATTGAGCATAAGGATAAGATAGTTTTGTAAACCACCTATATATTTGAGAAAATTCTCTTGGCTATGCAAATCAATTCCAAGTAACAAAGCCCTTCATATAAACTCTTGGGTGTAATCTTGAACACTTTGTTCCTTAAGTTGTTTAAAACTTTGCCAATTCATGATAGCCTTTTGTAAATGAGATAATAGATCAAATTTCTATATAATTGTGGAAATAAATTTAGGCCATGATAAAGTGATCTTACCATGTTTTTTAATTTCATCCTTGGTCTTGGCTTCCCACCATACCAATGTTGCTCCTTCCATTCTCAAAGAGGCTAACTGAATCTTGGTGTCATCTTCATGAAGGTTTTGTATCCTCAAATAAAATTCCAACTATCTTATCCAATTGTCAAGTTTCTCTGCATTGAAATCACCATTAGACATAGAAAACTCAAATTTAACATCAAGCTTTAAAAATGGAATTTTAGCGGTGGTTTTAGACTTGTGAGATTGATTCACCGAAGTAGAGGATGACGATGTAGAGGAAGAGGATGAAGATGGGGATGGTGGATCACCATTACCTCCATCTCCTTTCTTTGACTTGTCATCACTTTTCTTTCCTCCTAAAGAACCCTCTCCTTATTTTTGATGTTTAGAACCTTCTCCTACAAGCCTATCATTCCTTTCTTGGTAGAGTATCTTCATCATCTCTGTCATGTCCAAGGAAGCCTTTCGGAACACTCGTTCCTCTTCTTTGGGATTAATATCTTCAGGAGCTTCTCCTTCTCTTGAAGACATGCTTGAGGCTTCTTCAATGGCTCTTGGAGGTGGCTCTCTGGCCCTTCTTGGTTGAGGATTAATTTGTGCTCTAACCAAGTGTCCTTCACCTCTCTTGAGTTTAAGCCTAGTAAGCATCAAAACTTGCAAACAGTCAATTATATATTTACACAAGAAAAAATTTAGAGTCAAACTCTAGCTCCTAATTCTCAAATCCTGAGCTCTGATACCATCTGATCTGAAAATGAAACTATTTTTACTACTATGCAAAGTATCCATTTCCATTTAATTTAATGTGCAAAGTGTTCTCCATGATTGGAAAGCTAAACAAAGTATTTTTGGTAATGTTTCGGAGTTTGATGTGTGAGGATTTGTTATTTAAATTTACTGTTTAATATATCATAGCATAAATACACAGCAAGTAGACTTCACCATATCATAACACAACAAAATGATGAGGCAGTTCACCCCTCCTGGGCTACATCTACCAATCCAAGGCTCCCTAATGGTATGTCCTTGCTCTATTAAATTTATCAAAATGGTTACACAGTGAAAAATATGCCTAAACAAGCAAGGAAAGCTGTGAATTTGACTTAAGAAGACAAAAATAAGCTAAAAATGGCTTTTGTTTCACCTCAAACAGTGAAGTAAAACTCAATACAGCTCCATTTCCCTGATGGCCCTGTTAGCTCCCTATAATTTGCAAGATTGGAAAATAAAAACTGCAGAGAGAACATTTGAACCACTTTGGGATTCTAGGATCTAGCCCTCCTGAATCTAGAGAGGGATCTCTCTATAAGTGAAAATATTGATTTATCTTTAAGGCTTGAAAAGTGATATTATGCTAGTTATGAAGAACGAGGTTTTTGTTTGTTTTGGTTGGGCAAAGATATGTGAAGGTGAAGGAAGTCTAAATGAAGGGTGAAGGTGAATGAAAGTGAAATATTGATTCAACTAAGAAGATAGGCAAAGAACAAATTCAATCCATTGGGCTATGGAGCCATAGTAGGATTTAATTGAAACAACAAGGTTTAACAGTGGTCCATGGGGCAAGTCATCTATGTATAAGTATCTCTTTAAAGTTGATTTTATGGAATGAAATGAAACAATAAGAATGGGAATTAAAAAAATGAAGAACAAAGAGCAGCCTAAGATCAAGTAAGTACTTTGAAACTATCCTGCTTTTGGCATACACTTAAGAAAGACATAAAATTAATCTAATATTTGGTAAGTACTTCGAAACTAGCCAGCTTTTGATGCACTTTCAATAGAAAACATTTAAAACATGAAAAAGAATAGCTTAAGATCAAGTAAGGACTTTGAACCTATCCTTATTTCAGCATATTCTAAGGGAAACATTTCAAAGCAACTATTGGAGAAGAAACTAGAGGACAGGGCTCACCATAAAATTCCCTAGCTCTGCTTTACTTAGCAAACTTATCAAGACAACACAAAGGATAACAAAGAATAGTCTAAGATTAGGTAAGGACTTTGAACCTAGCCTTCTTTCAACATACTCTTAGGGATACTTTCAGACACTTGTTGGAGATAAAACTAGAGGACAGGGCTAACCATAGACTCCCTAGTTCAAATTTACCTAGCAAACACTGAAAATAACATTAAAGAACATTGTTTAGTTCAGACAGTAGGACGAGGGAACGCCAGCATTCCTAACTGCTTGGACTGTATTGAATCATTCTTAAATACACAATTTTGGAAGAAAAAATGTAGATAAAGCTTATCAATAAGAGCAGGGTACCTTTGACAGTAAATCCTAACTCTATAAATTATGTTCTTTATCAGAGAAGATGGACAGAATGGAAACAGAAATAAAATAACAATTTACAATAAGAAAAACATCATCATTGACATAGACTAGGATCCCATAAATCAGCTTGTATTGATGCCAGTTACAATCTTCATGTCCAGGGGGCCTCTACAGCTTCAATCTTCTCATCTCAAAATTAGGTATCTTCAATTACAAATAGAGCTTACAACAGCTTCAGAAAACTATTTACAGGCAACATATATGCAGTGACCAACCCTTTACAATGAGCTCGTCAAGAAGATTTTATAGGAAAATGAGGAGGTCGAAGAGAGAAAAGATATATGGGTTCAATTAATACAGTTTTAATGCTTCTCGGCCTTTGAGGGGCTCAATGGAGAAGATTACATATATTTCCTCTATATTAATTTTTTTACATTAAGTATCAAGCTCGCTGGGGAGATTTTGTTGAATTTAAGGCTCTGTGTCATCGTTGTAATAACTCTGCTGATATTTTTGCAATAAGTCTCTTTGGCTCAAAATAATTGTTCAATTGATTTTAGGAAAATATCCTCTGTTGTGGTAATAACTCAGTCTCTTTTGAATGCTTTAAGGAAGCTGGTGGCATCTGGTAGCTGAGAGGATTCAATTAGCCTCTGACGTGGCAGTGGAGGTTTTCTCGATCTAGTAGATATTTTTGTTTTGACCTAAAATAGGACTAATTTTCTTCTGATCTATGTGTTAGGCATAATTAGGCCTAATTTCCTATCTGTTGTTCTTTAAATGTGTTTACTTTAGTGGATTAGGCTTTTGATTGTCGATCTTAGTCGTAATCCCTCAAAACTAGGTAAAAAATCTTCAATTCTTCATCTCTGCTATGGTTGGATTCTTTCACACTGATACTCTTTATTTGTTTTAATTTTGCTGTGTCTTGTTGATGTGCAGATGCTACAAGGGATTTATAGTGGTGTTAGCGCTCATGAGGCATCGATAAAACATGGTGTTGAACCCTATAGATGGATACTCTTTGATGAATGAAAGCCTGGAGGATCGTCATCCTCGGATTTTATTTTTCCTTTTAGAATAATTGAAAATCCATTAAAATCTAGAAAATACACAAAATGTATATAAAAATCCTGCATGGATGCGTAAAACTGCTTCATAGGCTGGGATTTAGAGTGCAGTAGTTGGATGAAAGCATCCAACGGTGGAGATCGTGTGCTGAGGTTCAAAGGAAGGTGTTCGATGAAGCGGTAGGGAGATTTAAGTCAGGGCCATTGATCTATAGAGATCAATGGTTGGGATTAATCCTGAATATATAATGCGGAGGGGGGTACACTATAGCGAAATGAGAGAAAATGAAAAGGAAATAGGTTTAAAACCTTTGGCGGAGGAAATATGCAATGGAAGGAAATTCGGGGTTTCCGAATGATCCTGGGCCGTCGGATCAGATTAGCCCAAGGAGATAAACAATGGAGGTTGATCTAAGAAGTCCCTTGGAAGATGGAAGAGGGCGATAATATAATGGCTAGATTGAATTTTGGCCATTGATCTGAAGAGATCAACGGCGGGGAATGAGTGCGATGAAATGCAATAGAAAATGGGGAGAGTGGTTTCGGACGAGAAAACCACGGGTTTCGCGCAAGAAAATGGAGGAAGGGCGGTTTTCACTTTTCGAACGAGATATGCATTAGAGGCCAAAATGTGGCATTTGAAAACCACCTATATCACGTAGCTCTGGAGAATTAACTTTCGAGCTTAAATCTGCGTGAAAATGCACGTCAGCCATCAGATCTAGGGTCTTAGATCGGACGGCTGTGAGAGAGCGTGATATTAATAAGATGTGAGGACAAAAAGAGGTGGGGGCAAGAGAAGGAGGTTTCAATCTAAGTCGTTAGATCTAGGAATGAACGTCTGAGATCAAATCTAGGAAGGGTAGGACCCAAAGGAGTTGGGCCTCTTGGGGTAAATCTGGGCTGTTAGATCTTCAACATGGACGGTCGAGATCGATCTTTGAGGCTAATGAAATAATATATGAGGCGGAGAAAGGTTTATTATGGGCTGTTGATCTGCAGAGATCAACAACTGAGATTTCCCCAAACAACATTACACAACGGGGTTCATGAATTTAACCAAGGTGGCGAGAAAAGATCTCGACCATTAGATCTTATTGCAGGGACGGCCCAGATGCAATTGAAGGTCTTGGAATGAAACAGAGGAGTTCAGAATGGGGGAAAGGGCTTTGGGATGTAGCGATAAGGGCCATCAGATCTGGGAAGGCGGGGAGGAGATCAACGACAGATATTCCATCGGGAGGTAGCCAATCGGAGGGGAAGCAATAAAAAATTTAATCGCATCCAATGAAATCTCCGATGCAGGATCTGGCCGATCACTGATTGGTTTAAGATCAACGGTTGGGATTCGTTAAAACTATGAACCGGAAGAACCCTTTATAACATAGGAAAATCGAAATTTTTATGAAATACAAAGGATTTTTGTTTTGGGGAGGGGTTTTATTTAAGGTTTAGCGCCCAATTATGGGGCCTCAGGGTATATGAAAAGATACAAGGGATCGCGAGTTATATGCACAAAAGGGGCCAATCACATCGGAACAAAGGAGAGGGACTTCCAAATGGGCGCGGTGAAAATCTACGATGCGAGATTTCATTGATCGTGGATCGGTTTTAGATCAACGGTCCTTATCATTTAAAAAGTTGAACTGGCGGGTTTCCTTTATAACATAGGAAAATGGGTTTTTATGATTTTACAAAGTAAAATTGCATCAGAGAAGGGTTTATATAATGTTTTAAGCACCTGATTGTGGGCTCAAGGTTATGCGAATGAAACAAGGGATCGGGGGTTTATAAAAGAGGGCCAATCGGCATCGGATGTTTTATGTAATAAATAGAATTGCTCCCATGGAAAGTTTCCGATGTGATAAGTGCTCGGGACTATTAGCGCTTGGTTCCAGTGCCAAGTTGCATGGTGGGGAAGTGGTTTAGGGCTTATCCCAAAGGGGCTTAGGCCTGTAATGCAAAAGGCTCATTTTTATGATTTTTTCAAGGATTTTCAATGGATTTGGGGGTTTCGGTAAGGTCTAAAAAGGATTTTTCAACCTTATAAATGGGGTTTTATGAAGAGAAGAATGGAATAAAGGAAAAATAGAGGAATTTTATGGGAGTAAAGGGGATAATAATGAAGGGATTTCTAAGTGAAAAGGGGAGGTAAAATGAGGGAAAAATGGATTTTTTGCAGTAGTCTTTTATTCAAGAAAATAGAAGAATTTTAGAATCAAGAGGGAAACAGCAGTGAAGATTAATCAAAGAATAAGATGTCTTCATAAGACTTCAAGAATTAACAATTTTTCAATAAAAATTGTTTCCTAAAGGCTTCAAAAATGATTTAGCTACCATTTTATATGAAAATTTTTATAGGTGGCTAACAGTGGCTCCACATGGGGATGGTGCCTTCTTGAAGGCATCAAGAACTTCAGATTTGTATTCTCTGGGGGCTAATCAATGCCTAATCCATTGGGCTGCAAATTTCTTCACTTGGATGATCTTCTTTTGTTCTGATAATGTTAGCAGCCATGAAAAAACAATGGAACTTCATCAACACAAGATTTCTACCTACCCAATCCTATTGATCTAACATTTTTTCTTCTTTCAGAGTGCACTTGGATTGGAAAACTCTTTTACAAACCTTTTATTCTTTTTGAAAGAATAAAAATAATCTAAGTCTAGTTCTTATTTCTCCATGAACTCAAATTAAACAGTTGAGTCCGTAAGCTTCTCTACCTAACTACTATCTGTTAGGATTAAACAGTCTAACAGGTTTTTATTCACTAATTTCTAAAACAGAAATTTAAAAGCGTAGAAGTCAAGATTGAACATTCTAACTTGTTCCTGCTCTATGGCATAAAACAAGCTGCACAAAGATAATTATTTTGCAGAAAATTAAATCAAAATGGTGAAGGCTTAAGATCTGAAAATTCTAAGCACATCCTTCTCTTTCTTCAGCTCTATTTTTACTTCTGTTTGAGCTATCTTTTCCTTGTTCTCTGGTTCAAGTTTTGAGCATATTCAGAACCAGTTTAATTATGTCTTTGACTCACAGTTTTAAACAGATTGGATTCATTCCTCTTTTGGAATCTAAGGTTCGGATTTTGAGCTTGTTTGAGCCTTTATTTTCTAGCCTAATCTACCTAACTGATAAGTTAATATTAAATTGTTTTGAAAATCTACTTCACTAACCTATCAACAGTAAATTTAAAACTAATTAGTCATGGTTAGGTTGTATGACTAACTAGAAGTGTGTTTTTAGGAGTGGAATTTGAACTTGCACACTTTCATACTTTGTTTCTCTTTTTTGATATGGGGTTGTACCTTTCTTGTTTTTTACAATCTGCCCTCTTTTCTTTCTTTCACTGTTTTTGTATTTTTTATTTTTCTAACTTTGAATGCAATGATGGATGAAATATTTATAACGAGAAAAAAGATAAAAAAAGGCTTCCAAACATGATAGGATCAAGAGAATCAATGTTTGAGCATCGTGCCATTGATAGGACCCCCAAATAGTTCATCTTCATTCAATTCCTACAAAAAATAAGCATTGTTACCAGAAACATAATGAATGAGATAAGGGTCAAGCCATAAGTTATCAAATTTCCCATGCTTGCCCTTGTCTTCTCTCCTTGAGTCCCACTTTAACACTTTGTCCCCAACATTGAAATTGTTGGCCTTTGTTCTTCTATCAAAAATATTCTTGATGCTCTCTTTATTTTGTAATGCTCTATTGTAAACCTCCTCTCTGGTTTGCTGAAGGTGAATGGTCTGATTTATTCTTCTGATCATGTCATTGTCTTTAGACTGCACTTCTTGAATCAACTTCATAACTGGTACACCAAGGCTAGTTGGAAAAATTGCATCTGTACCATACACAAGCTGATAGGGTGACATCCCAATCGATTTATTAAGTGTTAATATGTCAGCCCATAGTGCATGTACTAGCTTTGTGTGCCAAGACTTCTTATTGTCCTCCAGCAACTTCTTGATTATGTTCACCAAAATCTTGTTTGAGGATTCTTCTAGCCCATTACCTTGAGGGTAATAAGTAGTAGAATGACCCAATGTAATCTAATATTTGTGACAGAATTCAACTATCTTCTTAGATCCAAATGTTGCAGCATTATTAGTGATGATCTTCCTAGGATAGCGAAATCTAGAGAGGATATGAGTCTCAATGAATTTTATTATGATAGAGTCAATGGCTTTCCTAGAAGGGATGGCTTCTATCCATTTGGTGAAGTAGTCTGTTGTAGTGAGAATCCATCTATGTTGGGTAGATGAGGGTGGATGGATTTATCCGATGAAGTCAAGGACCCACTGTTGAAAAGGAGCTTCAACGGTGATTGGATGTAGAGGTAAGGGCAGCAAATTTCTTTTGGCTTCAAAAAGTTGGCATTTATGACAGGAAATGATCATTTTATGTACATCTAGAAATAAGGTGGGCCAATAGTAACCAGCTCTAAGGATTTTGTTGCCTGTTGTCTTTCAGTAGAGGTGGCCTCCACATTCTCCTTCATGGAACTCGTTCTTAACCTTCTTTGCATACATTTAAGAAATATCCCACTTGCATTTTTCCAATAAAGACATTTATCTATAATGTAGTATTTTACAACTTTTAACTTTAAAAACCTTGCCTTTTTTTTTGATAAACCAAGAGGTGTATTCAGATTGAAAAAAACATATAGAATATCAACATACCAAGAGGAATTCATAAAATGATCTTCAATAATGGGAGTTGACAGTTCCTCTTGTTCATCTAAAACATTTATCATATTAATATCAAGAACTTAAAATTTTGATTCAGCCATTAATCTAGCTAAACCTTGGCCTTTAATGAACTTAGTGGGCTTGATTTCTAAATCATATTCAAGTATCATAGCTATCCACTTACCTCTCTTACCATCTGGGTCCTGTGTTAGAATGTCTTTCACAACTGAATTTGGAACAAATGCAATGATGTGGGAGTGAAAAATGTAAACTCTGAAGTCTTTTAAAGGCTTGACCAAAGTAAACACCTGTTTCTCCATAATGTTGTACTTCAGAGGAGCATCTCTCAATGCCTTGTTAAAGAATGCAATAGGCTGCTCTTGTCCATGTGTATTTTTTTGCAATAGGACAACAACTATTGTATGTTCTGATGAAAATGAAAAAATATAAAAATCTTCTGAAAAATCAAGACTTATTAGAATTGGTGTTTTAGTTAATGCTTGTTTTACCAGCTCAAAATATTTCTTTGTTTCTAAGTTCCATTTAACTCCTTACTCCTTTTTCAGCATGTTTCTTATGTTCCTAAGGAGCTTAGCTAAGTTGGGTATGAACCTTCACAAGAAATTAATCTTTCCAATGAAATATTGGAGTTCCTTGATGTTTCGAGGATGAGTGATTTGCAATATAGCCTTGATCCTCTTTGGGTCTATCTTTATTCCCTCCTCTGATATGATGTGCCCAAGAAGTTTACCTTCTTGGAGACAAAATAGTGTTTTCTTTGGGTTTAAATATATCCCAAACTTTCTACATTTCTCGAATACTTTTCTCAAGTGCTCTAAGTGCTCTTCATCTGTCTTTAAAAAAACAGTGACATCATCGAGGTAAATAATGATGAAGTAGCCCAATTCTTCTGAGAATGCAATGTCCATGGCTCTTTGAAAAGTAGCGCCAGAATTCATTAGACCAAAGGGAATCTTCACATACATGAAAGTGCCCCAAGGTGTAGTAAAAGCTCTCTTTAATTGATCATCAGGATGTACAAAAATCTGATTGTATCCTATGTAGCCATCAAACAAGGAAATTCTTTTATAACCAACTACCCTTTGTAAAATATGATCCATTTTGGGTAAAGGGTAGTTTTCCTTCAATGGAGCTTTGTTTAAGTCTCTAAAGTCTATAAAAGCGTAATTTCTTCTACTTTTTTCCTAACTGACACCAGATTAGACACCCATTCAGAATATCTAATAGGGATACCAGCTTCTTACATTTTCTTGATTTCCTTCTCAACCAAAGGTAACTGAACAGGGTTTATTCTGCATAGATTTTTTTTAAATGGATTTTGGTTTTCTTTGAGAGGTATTTTGTGCTGAATTATTTCATTGTCATAGGATTTCAGATCCTCATAACTCCACGCGAAAACATCAGAAAATTCTTTAAACAACTCTATGTATTTGAGTTTGATGTGAGATGGTAAAGTTTTAGACAGTTTGATCATTTCCGATTTTAGTTTACTACCTATATTACACTCTTCAACTTTAGTTTCCACAGGCTCCAGTTTCGGTTTCTTGGCCACATCGTTGAAATAAAAAAACTCTTCTAAAGGGGTCAGACCTTTTGGCAAACTTTGATTTTTGGACTGCGGAGTTTCCAAGTCTTCTGTTTCTAACTCTGCAACCATTTTTGTTGTGTTTTCAAGTTTTTTAGATAGCAGATTTATATTAGCAATCTTTGGAGAGTTTTCTTCTTCATCAAGTAGATTTTCTTCACTAGGACAGTCTATTTCATAGTCTGAATCTGAACTTGGTAGTTCGAATTCATTTCTGGACTGCAGGAAGTCTTCTATTTGTTTGTATCCATCAAACACTTGCCAATATTTCTCATTGTCAGGGACAGATGGTATGAATTTAATTTGATTTTTTCATTGTTTGGTTTCATATGGGGTTAAACATTCTCTAGCAGCGAAAGCTAAACTGTTAGCTTGAATATTTTCATTTCTTGGGATAAAAATTAGTTTAAATTCCTTGAATGTTTTCAATAAATCCATGACGTAGTTTCGATAGGCTCTAAGTCTAGGGTGTTTGGAACTGTATTCCCCATTTACCTGCCTAATGATTAATTCATAATCACCATGCACCTTTATCCTTTCGGCCCCTAATTTCTTCAATATATGCAGGCATAAAAGAAGGGCTTCATACTCGACTATGTTATTGGTGCACTGAAAGTTTAGTTTGCAGGAGTGCCCTTTGGTATGATTGTTCATTGTATTTTTAAGCCACACTCCCACCCCTACATCATTCTTGGTACAAGATCCATCAAAGTGCATACTCCAGAGAGGAATAGTTTCAGTTTCGTCAGTTTGGTTACTATCCTCTTCAACCAGCATGTTTTTGGATTGTTCTTGAAGACCCACACTATGTCAAATTTGTTTTAATTCCCTGGGTTTTTCATTACTTTGAGGACTTATTTCTTGACTCTCAAGGTTTAAAAGAAAAGGACGCATGATTTGTAGCTCAATACCTATGTTTTGTTTGCTGTATTTTTCGGGTTTAGCAAATTGTTTCGACAGTTCTGTCTCATCTTCTTCCTCCTCTATATCAACCATTAAATCAATTAAGGTCACTTGTTTAGTGAATGTTTCATCATTGAATAGGATGAATGATTCAAGGCCAGTGTTTACAGAATAAAGGGGAGAGTTTTGCGGTCTCTCTTGGCTAGTAACCATGTATTTCATATGAGACTCCCTGTAAAGTCTTCTCATTTGATTGAAAATAGGGATGGTTGCATAGGTCATGTCCATCTGCATAGTTCCTTGTAACTTAGCTCCCCAAGATCTTGATAACCGCATACCATACCTTGGGGGAACATCAGCCACAACAATATCCATGACCAAAAATTTGGCTGGGATTTGTGCTATGTTTACACAAAGGTCTTTGATTAATCCTAAACATTTCACTCTGCTTTAGTCAAAGGAGTAAAGATCTTGGTAAGGTCTAGTGATTTCAAGACCTAGACTCTCCATTATAGCTTTGGGCATTAAATTGTGAGAGGTCCCTGAATCATGCATAACGTTATGCAAAAAAACTTAATGAACATTTAAACTGACATAAAAAGGAGGAACTAGTCCCTCTTGATATCTACCTTCAATCTTAGGACTGAATATGAGCTCTGGCTGGTCATCATTAAGATTAATAGTATCGTTATTCTCTTCTATGTTTAAAGCCTTCAAAATTTGGGATCTATATACATCTTGGGCAGCTAATTCTGTGAGAGGAACAAAGATCTTTATTCTAGAAATTTCTTACTCCGAACTAAAAGGCATCTGATTCTTTGAAGTGCTTGTTTCAGCCTTATTAACTACCACTCTATAAGCAAAATCGATTTGCTGATTTCCTCTATTTACATTTGAAAAAATTGTTTTAACAAGAGCATTAGTTGAGGTGCTAACACTACTAAGTTCTGCACTCTATTCTTCATTGTTTTGAGTGCCTTTCTCTTTGTTTTTATCAGAATTCACAGCCACTATTTTATCTTTCTTTTTTACAATTTTGGGTTTATTTACAGTGTTGTTTTGTGCAGATTTTTCAGAGGTTTTAGTCTTGGGAGTTTCCTGATTGCTTTTACTCCTAAGGTCATACACTTTTTGAGGCTCTATGATGAAATTTTCCATTTCTTTCTAGTAATATTCATCTTGATCTCTTTTATCATCATAGGGTGTGTATAGACCTTGCTTTCTATCATAATGGACTTCAAAGTCATAATTATCTACTCCCAACATGTTTATATCATCTTTCTCTATTTTTTCACTTGTTTCTTCAACCTCACTTACATAATTTTGATGAAAAGGAGGAGTGATCTATTTATCATCCTCCCTTGGTCTATTTTGAGGCTGGTTTCTCCTAAAATTCTTATTTTGGTTCTGATTTTTGTTTGAGGGGCTCTTTGGTTTTGACTAGCTTGTGCTCTCTCAAGTATGCTCATATTTTTCATCATCTCCTCCATCATTATTTCCATCTTTGAGCTATATGTGGAAGGTGTGAATTCCTCTCTAAAGGAGACTCTCTTTTCATTCTTCATTCTTGCTCTTTTCTCCATTAAATTAACTTCCACATCAAGAGCTCCTTTTTGCATATCTTCAAGGGTTAAAGGATCTCTCTCTCTTAGCTGATAGGCCATCATAGGATCAAATCATTTAGGAAACTTGTTTAAATGTAAGCCTTGTGGAGGTTTTAAGTCTAGGGGAAGTGCATTATACACACTGTTAAACCTAGTGCAATAAGCTTGTAGACTTTCCCTAGTGTTTCTATGGAGATTCTTGTAATCAGAAATTATTTGAAGAGGGTTTTTCCTCACTTACCATTTGTTTAAGAATGACTAATGGAAATATTGGAGATCATTTATACTGTGAGGGGTTAAGCCCTTGAACCATTTTCTTACTTCTCCCCCTAAACTCTAAGCAAATAGTCGAAGTTTGACAGTTTCATCATCAATCTCATTTCTATCAAAGTATTCATTCATCTTATCCACATGTTGTGAAGTAGTAGTAGCATTACTGGCATCATACAATGGAATTTTGGATTGATAGTCCTGTGGAAGATTGACTAATGGTAAAGGAAGGACCAACGGGCATACCATGTTGCCATGATAGGGGGTGGAGGTGGATTTACAAGAGGTGGGTTAGCAAGAGGGAAAGTGGGTAGGGATGAAATGGTTTGGATAGTGGATGTATGAAGAAAAGATGTGGATGGACAAGCAAGAGTTTGTTGAGCAGATCTAGGATGAGAGAAACCAAAATTATGTAGGAAATGTAAATCTGGTGGCGTAGTTTCTCTGCTAATAGGATACCCACTTCGGTCTTTGGATGAAAGTGGAGATTCAGAGTCTATCTAAATTATATTATCAAGTGACCTAGTTCTAAATGGATTTCTTAATTCAACTTGTGAATGGTTTAGAGCTGTAAGATTATCGGGGATAGAATGAGCTCTATGGGGTGATCTGAAAACAGTTGAAAATTTAACCTCAAGAGACTTCCTAAGGATTCCTTTAGGGTTATCAACTATTTAAGGAGGGTTTTGGTCAGGATAGGCTCTAGTATAAATCTTTCTAGGAGCCACTATGATGTGTTTTTGAGACCCAAGTGAACAAGAAAAGTTTAACCAAATATGACAATCTTTAAGAGGCTAAATGATCTTTTAAGCAAGAAAAATTTAATCCTAAAATCCTTTAACTGAGTTTAAATGATGTTATTATGATAATGGGTCTTCCCAGTGGAATCTTAAGGTCTGTTTAGGATTGTGGAGTCACCAGGTGGAAATTTTTAGCTCTTTTGGAGGTAAAATGTTTTATGGTACACCACCATGTTTATTGAATACCAATCTAAAATATTTTTGGGTTTTCTGAGTTTTTTCAGTCCTATAGGTTCTAAAAGTATCTTAAATTTGTTTAAACACTTAGATATGGTGATGAGACAAAGACAGTTTACTCTTATGGCTAAGCTTAGCTGATCCTTCAAGGGTTGATAAGTTTTCATAAGAATCCTAAGGTTTCCTTAGTTTGTCACTGATTCAAACAAGTTTTATCATGATTACCATTTGTTTGGTAGTGTTTGAAGAGGGCTTCTTGTACTCACGGGGTTTCTATGAAGTCTTACGGGAACCTAATATGAAATTTGACTCAGTCCCCAGTGAATTCTCTGGAAATGTTAGTTCTGGTGGCTCAACTGGCTAACAGAACAAATGTCATTGAATCGAGAGGTTTCCTGAGGTCCTTAGCATCTATAGGTTTATTTTCACTCAAAATTCCCCAGAGGAGTCACCAAAAATGTTAGCTCCCTTTAATTTGCAAGATTGGAAAATACAAAATGAAGAGAGAACATTTGAACCACTTCGGGATTCTAGGATCTAGCCCTCCTGAATCCAGAGAGGGATCTCTCTATAAGTGCAAATATTGATTTATCTTTATGTCTTGAAAAGTGATATTAGACTAGTTATGAAGAACGAGTTTTTTGTTTGTTTTGGTTGGGCAAAGATATGTGAAGGTGAAGGAAGTCTAAATGAAGGGTGAAGGTGAATGAAAGTGAAAGATTGATTCAACTAAGAAGATAGGAAAGGAATAGTTTCAATCCATTGGGATATGGAGTCATAGTAAGATTTAATTGAAACAAGAAGGTTCAAGAGTGGTCCATGGGGAAATTCATCTATGTCTAAGGATCTCTTTAAAGTTTATTTTATGGAATGAAATGAAACAATAAGAAAGGGAATTAAACAAATGAAGAACAAAGAGCAGCCTAAGATCAAGTAAGTACTTTGAAACTATCTTGCTTTTGGCATACACTTAAGAAAGACAAAATTATTCTAAGATCTGGTAAGCACTTCGAAACTAGCCAGCTTTCGATGCACTTTCAATATAAAAAATTTAAAACACAAAAAAGAATAGTTTAAGATCAATTAAGGACTTTGAACCTATCCCACTTTTAGCGTATTCTAAGGGTTTTGGGTATGTGTTATATTATTTCCACGAAAATTTTTGGTCCTTAATTTCCGGCGGGTAGTCTGCGTCCATGGTTTTGTGCATGGTTTTGGGGTACGATGGTTTTCAGCCCCTGGTATTTTTGTAGATCCGGTCAAGGGAACTATGGTTATGTTCTAATCCAGGGTTTATGGATTGGGGTTTATGTATGCTTCGGCATGTATATATATGTGTTGTAACACTAAAAGGAATATAATGAAAAATCAAGCTGGTTGTCCCGATTTCGGATCCAGGGGAAAATCTCTGTGTTTATCTGTTTTATGTTTTATGATCTCGCTATTGTTTATTTTCTGTTATAAGATTCGTGTGTAGATAATTTCTGTTCAGGGTTAAAACCTACATTTGGTATCAGAGCTTTTTCGGCTTCAAGGGGATGCCTTTGCTACTGAGGGTTTTTTGCTTGGGCCTGAGGTAGACCCTGTTCAGTGGGAGATCTGCAGGATCGATTCTTGCTGTGAAAGAAGATGGCGAGCGGCGGGAAGATAGAGATCGATAAATTTAATGGTCAGAGTTTTGAGTTGTGGAAGCTCAAGATGGAGGATCTGCTGGTGGATAAAGATCAGTGGATCACGGTAGATCCAGGTACTAAACCAACGGCAATGTCAGATGAAGACTGGAAGAAACTAGATCGAAAGGCTAAGAGCACAATACGGTTGTGTGTCTCAGATTCAGTATTGTTGAATGTATCTGGGGAAGCTACGGCGAAGACCTTGTGGGAAAAACTTGGGACTTTGTACCAATCTAAGTCTCTGGTGAATAAGTTGTTCCTGCGGAAAAAGCTGTATAACCCGAGGATGAAGGATGGAGACTCGGTGACAGAGCATCTGAATGCCTTCAATACTGTGGTAAGTCAGCTGTCATATGTTGATATTAAAATCTCAGATGAAGATAAGTGCATCTGTTTCTTGTGCTCTCTACCAGACTCGTGGGACAGTCTGGTTATTGCAATAGGTAGCAATACAACTACCTTAAATTTTGATGACATTGTCTCAGCCTTGCTGTTGGAGGAAATGAGACGGAGAAATATGGAGGGTCAGAATGGAGATGCCTTATCTGTACGAGGAAGGTCCCAGAACAGAAACAAGAATAAGGTTTCGAGTGGGAGATCTAAATCTAGAGGGAGATCTAAATCTCCCGGAAAGTTTGTAAAGGTGTGCTGGAAATGCGGAAAGGAAGGACACTACAAAAAGGAATGCAGATCTAAAGCTCCTGAGAAAGGAAAGGGATCTGATGAAGCTCCTTCTGCAGAGGCAAAAACCACCTCAGATGAAGGTGGGGATGTGTATTTGGCTTCTTCTTCAAATACACATGTAGATCATGAATCATGGTTGATTGACTCAGGTGCATCCTTTCACTTCACTCCCCATAGGGAGTGGTTCTGCGAGTATGAGAAATATGATGGTGGTGATGTCTTCCTAGGGGATGATAGGAGGGCCAGAATCATCGGATGTGGAAAGGTCAAGCTAAAGCTGCAAGGTGGAAGGATTAGAACACTTCCTGGTGTTCTGCATATTCCTGCATTGGCCAGAAATCTGATTTCTGTAAGCAAGATGGATGATGCAGGTGTAAAAACAGTGTTCGAGAAAGATGCCTGCAAGATGGTTCGGGGAGCACTAGTATTAATGTGGGGAGTTCGGACTGGAACTCTGTACAAGCTACAAGGTAGCATTGTTATTGATGGGTGTAACAGTTCTATGGTTCCTGAAAGTGGAGCGGAAAGCCTAGCTGTCTCTGGAGAAAAGACCATGATATGGCATCAAAGGCTTGGACATATTGGAGAGAAGGGCCTTCGGATACTGCATAGAAATGGTATGGTAGAAGGTATGTCTAATTTCTCTCTGGATTTCGATTTCTGTGAACATTGTGTATATGGGAAGCAGAATCGGGTGAGTTTTCCCTTTGGTGCTAAGAGGGCGAACAAGATATTAGAACTTGTGCACAATGATGTGTTTGGGCCTGTGTCAGTTCCATCACTGGGAAAGTCTGTGTACTATGTTTTATTCGTAGATGACTTCTCAAGGAATACATGGATATATTTCTCGAGGAAGAAATATGAAGTCTTTGACAAATTTAAAGAATTTAAGGCTCTGGTGGAAAACCAGAGAGAGAAGAAGATAAAGGTGCTGAGGACAGATAATGGTGGGGAGTTCTGCAAGAATGAATTTGAAGAGTTCTGTAAAAAGTGTGGTATAGCACGACAGAAGACTACTCCATATACACCTCAAAAAAATGGAGTTGTAGAAAGAATGAATAGAACACTGATGGAAAAGGCAAGAAGCATGCTCAGTGGTACCGGGTTAGGACAAGAATTCTGGGCAGAAGCAGTGGAGACTGCATGTTACTTAGTTAACAGATCACCTTCATCAACGTTGGAGGATAAGACCCCACATGAGGTATGGACTGGTAAGAAACCCTGTTTTTCACATCTAAGGGTATTTGGATGTGATGCATATTTACATGTTCCAAAGGACAAAAGGACCAAGTTGGATAATAAATCTGAAAGGTGCATCTTTATTGCATATAAGGATGGTTTAAAGGGTTACAAACTTTGGAACCCAGAAACAAGGAAGGTTGTCTACAGTCGAGATGTGGTGTTTAGAGAAGTGGAAGATGTTGTTAAACATGAAGTCCTAACAAAGGAACCTAAGAATATAGAGTTTGAGCTAAAGGAGGATGAATCAGACTATACAACAGAAGAAGACTCAGAAGATGAAGAACCACAAACTCCAACTTTGAGAAGATCAGTTCGGGAAAGAAGGCAACCAGAAAGGTATAGTCCATCTTCTTTCTATTCAGGTTTTGCCTTAACTATAACTGATGATGAACCCAGAACTTTCAGGGAGGCAGTAGATTCAGAGGATGGAAAACTATGGAAGGAGGCCATTTTTTATGAAATGGCATCCTTGCACAAAAATGATGCATGGGATTTGGTGGAGTTGCCGGCTGGAAGGAAGCCCATTGGGAGCAAATGGGTGTTTAAGAAGAAGATGAATGTAGAAGGCAACGTGGATAAATACAAAGCTCGATTGGTAGCGAAAGGTTATTCCCAGGTGTCGGGAATTGATTTTGGTGATATCTTTTCTCCTGTTGCCAAGGTTACTTCTATTAGATTACTTTTATCTGTTGCTGTTGCATTTGATTTTGAGATAGAACAGATGGATGTGAAGGCAACTTTTATTCATGGGGATCTAGAAGAGGATATCTACATGAAGCAACCTGAAGGCTTTATAGTGAAGTGTAAGAAAGAACTGGTATGCAGGTTGGAGAAGTCTCTGTATGGGTTAAAATAGTCACCAAGGATGTGGTATCATAAATTTGATACCTATATACGGGGACTTGGCTTCACCAGAAGCAAGGAAGATCATTGTGTTTATTTTAAATTAATTGGTGATCGTGTTATATATCTGGTCTTGTATGTGGATGATATGTTGTTGATTGGAAATGACAAAGAAATTATCCAAGATTTGAAGACCCAACTGTTTTCCAAATTCGACATGAAGGATCTGGGTGCTGCAAACTATATTTTGGGCATGGAAATTAAGAGAGATCGGGCAAAGAGGAAGCTATGGTTAAACCAGAGGAAGTATGTCAAGACTATATTGCAGAGGTTCAATATTTAGGATAGTAAACCGGTAAATGTTCCTATTCCTGTAGGTGTAAATTTGTCTGCTGAATAGTGTCCCAAGACAGAAGAAGAAGAGGAGTATATGTCCCGTGTTCCATATGCAAGTGCAGTGGGTAGCCTGATGTATGCAATGGTCTGTACTAGACCAGACATTGCACATGCAGTGGGAGTATTGAGCAGGTTTATGTCAAACCCAGGGAAGGAGCATTGGATAGTAGTGAAGAGGGTTTTCAGATATTTACGTGGCACTAGTGATTATGGCTTGTGCTACCAGGGAAGACCAGGATTGGAAAGAATGTTGGAAATTCATGGTTTTGTTGATGCAGACTGGGCTGGAGATCTGGACCAAAGAAGATCTACAAGTGGGTATGTGTTTAGCCTATTTGGAGGCGCAGTCAGTTGGATGAGTAAAAGACAGTCTGTAGTGGCTCTTTCAACTACATAGGTAGAATACATAGCAGCCACTCATGCAAGCAAGGAAGCAGTTTGGTTGCAGAGATTGTGTTCAAGTATGGGGTTGGTACAGCAAGCTATAAGGATAGACTGTGATAGCCAAAGTGCAATTTTCTTGGCTAAGAACCCAGCTTATCATTCAAAGAAAAATCACATTGATGTTCAATATCACTTTGTTAGAGATATGGTTGAGGCTAAAAGGGTGTTGCTGGTAAAGGTGGACACTTTGAAGAATGTTGCAGATGCATTGACAAAGTCTGTGAGCACTCAGAAGTTCTCTTGGTGTAGAGAAACAATGGGTGTTGAAGAATTGGGCTAATGGCTAAGCCCTCTTGTGTACCCCCATGGAAAGAAAACAACAAGTGGGAGAATGTTGGGTATGTGTTATATTATTTCCACGACTAATCACGCGTGGGGGGGTAGGAGGGGGGGCAATAGCCCCCCCTTTGTGTTGGGCGCAACGGGGGGGGGCAGTAGCCCCCCCTGTCGGGTTCCGGGGCAGCGCCCCGGCGAAAATTTTTGGTTCTTAATTTTCGGCGGGTAGTCCGCATCCATGGTTTTGTGCATGGTTTTGGGGTACGATGGTTTTCGGCCCCTGGTATTTTTGTAGATCTGGTCAAGGGAACTACGGTTATGTTCTAATCTAGGGTTTATGTATGCTTCGACATGTATATATATGTGTTGTAACACTAAAAGGAATATAATGAAAAATCAAGCTGGTCATCTCGATTTGGGATCCAGGGGAAAATCTATGTGTTTATCTGTTTTATGTTTTATGCTCTCGCTATTGTTTATTTTCTGTTATAAGATTCGTGTGTAGATAATTTATGTTCAGGGTTAAAACCTACAAAGGGAAACTTTTCAAAGCAACTGTTGGACAAGAAACTAGAGGACAGGGTTCACCATAAAGTTCCCTAGCTCTTCTTTACTTAGCAAACTTATGAAGACAACACATAAGATAACAAAGAATAGTCTAAGATTAGGTAAGGACTTTGAACCTAGCCTAATTTCAACATACTCTTAAGGATACTTTCAGACAACTGTTGGAGATAAAACTAGAGGACAGGGATCACCATAGACTCCCTAGTTCAACTTTACTTAGCAAACACTGAAAATAACATTCAAGAAAAATGTTTAATTTAGACAGTAGGACGAGGGAATGCCAACATTCCTAACTGCTTGGAATGTATTGAATCATTCTTAAATACACAATTTTGGAAGAAAACATGTAGATAAAGCTTATCAGTAAGATCAGGGTACCTTTGAAAGTAAATCCTAATGCTATAATTGTTGTTCTTTATCAGAGAAGATGGATAGAATGGAAACAGAAATAAAATAACAGTTTACAATAAGAAAAACATCACCGTTGACATAGACCAGGATCCCATAAATCAACTTGTATTGATGCTTAAAACCAGTTACAATCTTCAAGTCCAGTGGGCCTCTACAGCTTCAAGCTTCCCATCTCAAACTTAGGTATCTTCAATTACAAATAGAGCTTACAGCAGCTTCAGAAAACTATTTACAGGCAACAGATATGCAGTGACCAACCCTTTACAATGAGCTCCTCAAGAAGATTTTATAGGAAAATGAGGAGGTCGAAGAGAGAAAATATATATGGGTTTAATTAATACAGTTTTAATGCTTCTCGGCCTTTGAGGGGCTCAATGGAGAATATTATAGATATTTCCTCTGTATTAATTGTTTTACGTTAAGTATCAAGCTCGCTGGGGAGATTTTGTTGAATTTAAGGCTTTGTGTCATCGCTGTAATAACTTTGCTGATATTTTTGCAATAAGTCTCTTTGGCTCGAAATAACTGTTCAGCTGCTTTTAGGAAAAAATATTTTGTTGTGGTAATAACTCGGCCTCTTTTGAATTCTTTGAGGCAACTGGTGGCATCTAGTAGCTAAGAGGATTCAATTAGCCTCTGATGTGGCAGTGGAGGCTTTATCGGTCTAGTAGATATTTTTGTTTTGACCTAAAACATGACTAATTTTCTTCTGATCTGTGTGTTAGGCATAACTAGGCCTAATTTCATGTCTACTATTCTTTAACTGTGTTTAATTTAGTGGATTAGGCTTTCGATTGTTGATCTTAGCCGTAATCCCTCAAAACTAGGTAAAAAATCTTCAATTCTTCATCTCTGCTATGGTTGGATTCTTTCACACTGATACTCTTTATTTGTTTTAATTTTTTTTTGTCTTGTTGATGTGCAGATGCAACAGAGGCTTTATAGTGGTGTCAGCACTCATGAGACATCGATAAAACATGGTGTTGAACCCTGTAGATGGATACTCTTTGATGAATGAAAGCCTGGAGGATCGTCATCCTCAACTTTTATTTTTCTTTTTAAAATAATTGGAAATCCATTAAAACCTGCAAAATACACAAAATGTTTATAAAAATACTGCGTGGCTGGGTAAAACTGCTTCAGAGGCTAGAATTTAGAATGCAGCCGTTGGATGAAAGCATCGAACGGTGGAAATCGCGCACTGAGGTTCAAAGGAAGGCAGTTGATGAAATGGTGGGGAGATTTAAGTGAGGGCCGTTGATCTACAGAGATAAATGGTTAGGATTAATCCTGAATATAAAATTGAGAGGGGGCCACACTATAGAAAAATGAGAGAAATTTCTAAGGAAATAGGTTTAAAACCTTTGGCAGAGGAAATATGCAATGGAAGGAAATTCGGGGTTTCCGAACGATCTTGGGCCATCGGATCAGATTAGCCCAAGGAGATCAACGGCGGAGGTTGATCTACGAAGTCCCTTGGAAGATGACAGCGGGTGATAATATAATCGCTAGATTGAATTTTGGCTGTTGATTTGCAGATATCAACGACGGGGAATGAGCACGATGAAATGCAATAGAAAATGGGGAAAGCGGTTTCAAACGATAAAACCATGGGTTTCGCACAAGAAAATGGAGGAAGGGAGGATTTCAATTTTCGAATGTGATATGCGTAAGAGGATGACATGTGGTATTTCAAAACCACCTATATCGCGTAGCTCTGGAGAATTAACTTTCGGGCTTAAATCTGTGCGAAAATGCGCGTTAGCCGTCAGATCTGGGGTCTTAGATCGCATGTATGTGAGAGAGCGCTGTTAGTGTCAGTATTTGCAGCCATTCTCCAGTGATCAAAAATTATCTTACCAAGTGATTTTAAGGTGTCAAGGTCAAATTTTGTCATTTCAGTGAGTCTTCAAGCAAAATTTGGTCACTAGGTATTAGGTCTAGGGTTTGTTTTCACTCTTTTCAAAGTTGTCCAAATGTCGGTCCATGTCACCATTCAGCTGAGTGTACTATCATTCAGAGGGTTTTCATCATCATGTCAGGTTCCAAAGAGTCATTTTACACCTTGTTTGTGCTTTAGTTGTGCCTAGGTAAGGTTCATTTCCCTCTCCTAGGGTTTTGGAGGTAATTTATCTTGGATGGTCAAATCATCAGAAAAACTTGTATCCTAATGTTCATACACCTTCCCCTGTCCTTAATTTACCTTATTAATCACTTCCCATCACTGAGATCCCCCAAATTCCTCATTTTTGCACAAACCCTAGTTTCTTGCTACAACTTGGCAATTTTCTAGGCTAGGCCTGTGTTTTTCCCTTTTGGACCCCTTCCCCTCACTAAATCTCTGAAATTCCACTTTCCCCTTCTTCCAAACATCCCTCCCTACTTCCCAAAAGTTTCTCAAGAATTTATAAGCCCTTTATCCCCTTCGTTGCGCTTCATTTCGACAAATTCCATTGTTCCACACATCGGGATAGGTTTCACTCAAATGATGTTTCTGAGCAATAAAAGATGAATTTGGGAAACATGAGAGATTTTTTTGTCCAAAACATGCCAAAGAAGCAAAACCACCTTCAATTTTTACACAGGTATCCTGGTTTTAGAGAAATGTCAAAAATACCGTTGCCTCAGGAGAATTGATGCACCTCTAAAGTGACCCTGGGAAAATCAATATTTCTCCTAGCTTGGTCGGCCAAATGACTTGTTTGAGGAGTCCAATGATAACTAGACACAAATATATTTACAATGATCTATCATGAGCTCAATTTTGATTTGAGGAAGACCTTCAAAAGTTGACTGCAACAACACTCTGCCTTAAGGTAGCCTCACCTTGCACATTTTGACCAGTCTTGAGAGATTTGACTTTTGACAGGGTAAATGAAATTAAAATTGAAAAATTCCAGTTGGGATGGAAATTATACTCAATAATATTTCCAAATAGCTATCATGCACCCAATTTGGACATTGGGAAGGCCTCCCAAAGCCTCCTTCAAAATTCACTATTTATGGCGCGGCGCATTGGGTTGGTGCGCGTCGCATTGGGCCAGAACACCTAATTTTTGCCTCTGCTTCATGAAAACTAAAAATTGACTCAATCTTCTATGTTTCAAATAAGTTTGTGAGTTTTTGAAATGCTATTATGCCAGAGTTTGGGTTCATTTGGAAAGGGAATATGAGAATTTTAACGTCAAGTTATAAACCCTATTCACTTGTTAGAAATTGTTCCCTTAGGGTTTTATAATTGGTGTTTTAAAGTGATTGTGGTGCCAAATTTGTTCATTTCCCATTTTTTTCATCCATTCCTTTCACTTTAATCCTATTATCACTGTTAATCCCCTATTCCGTTATATTCCAAACCACTCATATAATCTCGTACCTTATTTCTCCATCCCAAGTCATATCATTTCACCTTCATTCCCTCTTTCCATCTCACTTGTTAAAAATCCCCAAAATCCCAAGTTACTCCAAAATTCAAGTGGTTTTCCCCTCTTCCAAATTTTTTCAAATCCTGAAAGGGAAAACTACCACTTGGCAAGACTTCATTGTTCCCACTGCTCCATTTTTACCACAGTCCCTTCCCTTTGGCACACATTTGGAAATCGAAGGAAAATACACCAAATTTTTGTTTTCCATCTCATACAGGTCGAAAATTCACTTGAAATAGACTTTCAGCACCATGGAGATAGACACAGATATCTCATATGACCGAGACAGTGTTTTCACCATTGAACTGCATGCACCAGGAGGGCACTGAAATGACGCAAAAGGGAGGATAGACTCCGAATCTTGGCCGAAGCTTCTTTGGTTGAGCATGGTACTTGATTATGGACCTCCAGCCCAAATTTCAAGAAATTTGGAGAAAATTTTGTCATTTTTGAATTTTTGGTCACAAAACAGGTTTTTCTGCCCGACGCGTCGCGCCACCTGATGCGCGCTTACGTTTGGGAGATCTTCTGGAGGAAAAATTTGCATTTTTGAGTTTGTTATGATAATTTATGCTTGCTCAGGAATGGCTGAGAGATTTCATCAAGTTCTGGGCTGCCTAAAGGGCCAAAAACACCTTGAAAATGGCCTTTCTGCCACTTTTTGCACTAGCAGGAACCAGTCTTGGGAGATTGAAGTTTTGGAGGGGCAATGAGCTCCAAATTGAAAAATTTCACTTGGGTTAGAAACTAGACAGGTAGGGATTTCCAACGAGATATCATGAGCTCAATTTGGACTTCAGGAAGTGCCTCAAAAACAGGCTCAAAGTGGCGCAACGCATTGAGTTTTTGAGCGCGGTGCATAGAGGATTTTGGCCTATTTTTCACTTTTCAGCTCAGAAATTCGCCCAGTTTTGACTAGTTTCACTTCTTCATATGATGATTGATCTACCATGATGTAATTTGATTACTATGATGTAATTTTGGCACATATTTACTTGTTCTAGAGGATTCATTCACTAAAAACTGAAAATTAAATGAATGAATCAGTTTCCTTTCATATAGAGGCAAGTTGTTTGAGTGCCTAGATTTCAGTTCCTAGTTTAGAATTGGTTGAAAAAACTCCTAGAATGATGAGCTCAAACCCTAGAGGCATGGGATGGGGTTAGGCTGGTCTATATCATGTATTTTCTCAGTCATTTTCAAGGGTTGGACTCTTGGGAAAAGTTTGGCACTCCATTGTATATCCATTTTCAGTTTTTGGCAAAGGAAAGACCAGAGTTTTACAGCACTTGTTGGGATCCTTGTGGCTTATGAGTTTTGATGATGTTCTTCTCATTTTATTGTAAGTTTCATTAATGTTATATGTATGCCATTTCCCTCCTCTTTTCTTCTGAATTAAACAAATGAGTAACTGAGGTAGAATTCATTGATTTGTTGGTGCTCTGCCTTAGACTTTTGCTTAGTTTTATATGTTTTTCGTCAGTTTGAAGAGGATCCTTGCACACTCTTGCCCTCTTCAGCTCCTCGACATTCTTTTCAATCCATTCATTTGATCTAAGACATCCAAGCCACTGCCTACGTCGCCCCAACTTGAACTCTGCAAGAAATTGGCTTCATCCCCAAGCCCAAAAATTGTCTTTCCCCTTTTTCCAACAAAATCCTAAAAAATAAAATCAAACCCTCCTATTTGTTTATCTAGCGTAAGATCAGTTTTTGTTTTATTCATCTCAAGCCCCTTTGAATATTTTCATTGATATTGACCTGGAGAGAGCCCTCTCCTGTCCTCGTAGGGCTAGCTACGAGGCTGAGCATGGTTTGGTGTTGTCCTTTTTCTGCCTTACTTCAGCCTGAGGTAGATTTGGGAACTAACACGCGCGATATTGATAATATGCGAGGATGGAAAGAGGTGGGGGCAAGAGAAGGCGGTTTCAATCTGAGCCGTCAAATCTGGGAATGAATGACTGAGATCAAATCTGGGAAGGGTAGGACCCAAAGGAGTTGGGCATGTCGGGGTAAATCTGGGTCGTTGGATCTTCAACATGGACGGTCAAGATCGATCTTTGGGGCTAATGAGCTAATATATGAGGTGGAGAAAGGGTTAGAATGGGCCATTGATCTACAGAGATCAATGGCTGAGATTTCCCCAAACAACATTACACAGTGGGGTTCATGAATCTAACCAAGGTGGCGAGAAAATATCTGGACCGTCGGATCTTATTGTAGGGACAACCCAGATGCAATCAGAGGTCTTGTGATTGGAGGAGGAGAGAGGAAAGGGTTCCGAAGCGATTGAAAATGGGCCATCGATATGAGGATCAGATCGATGGCAGAGAATGAAACGGAGGAGTTCACAGTGGGGGAAAGGGCTTTGGGATGGAGTGATAAGGGCCATCAGATTTGGGAAGGTGAGGAGGAGATCAACGGCGGATATTCCATCAGGAGGTAGCTAATCGAAGGGGATGAAATAAAAAATTTAATCACATCCAATGAAATCTCCGATGCGAGATCTGGCTGATCATTGATTGGTTTAAGATCAATGGCCAGGATTCGTTAAAACCATGAACTGGCGTAACCCTTTATAACATAGGAAAATATAAATTTTTATGAAATAAAAAGGATTTTTTTATGTCGGGGAGGGGTTTTATTTAAGGTTTAGCACCCGATTGCGAGGCCTCAAGGTATATGAAAAGATACAAGGGATCAGAAGTTATATGCACAAAAGGGGCCAATCGCATCGGAACAAAGGAGAGGGACTTCGAAACGCACTCGGTGAAAATCTTCGATGCGAGATTTCATTGATCGTCGATCAGTTTTAGATCAACAGTCCTTATCATTCAAAACATTGAACTGGCGGGTTTCCTTTATAACATAGGAAAATTGGTTTTTATGATTTTACAAAGGAAAATTGCATCGTAGAAGGGTTTATATAATGTTTTAAGCGCCCGATTGTGGGCTCAAGGTTATGCGAATGAAACAAGGGATCAGGGGGTTTATAAAAGGGGGCCAATCAGCATCGAAAGTTTTATGTAATAAACAGACTTGCGCCCATCGAAATTTTCCGATGCGATAAGTGCTTGGGACAATTATTGCTTAGTTCTAGCACCAAGTTTCATGGTGGGGAAGTGGTTTAGGTCTTAGCCCAAAGGGGCTTAGGCCTGTAATGGAAAAGGCTCATTTTTATGATTTTTTCAAGGATTTTCAATGGATTTGGGGGTTTCGGTAAGGTTTAAAAAGGATTTTTCAACCTTATAAAAGGGGTTTTATGAAGGGAAGAAGGGAATAAAGGAAAAATAGAGGAATTTTATGGGAGTAAAGAGGATAAAAATGAAGGTATTTTTGAGTGAAAATGGCAGGTAAAATCAGTGAAAAATGGATTTTTTGCAGCAGTCTTTTATTTAGGAAAATAGCAGAATTTCAAAATCACGAGGGAAACAGCAGTGAATATTAATCAAAGAATAAGATGTCTTCATAAGACTTCAATAATTAATAATTTTTCAATAAAACTTGTTTCTTGAAGGCTTCAAAAATGATTTAGCCACCATTTGATATGACAAATTTTATAGGTGGCTAATAGGCCCTGATGGATTTTTCCTCTTCCCTGAAGCAAAAATGGATAAATAACACCTCTGTTCACTCTATAACCTATCCCAAATTCTTCATAATGCTCAATAAACCCACAATTGACTAAAATTGTGTCCAATTTGGTTCAATAATGAGAGAGTTATGACCTTCCAAATAAAACTTCCCAATGTCACTAGAAAACCCCACCAAAAGTGGGATAACTCTAGTTAGGAGTGCTAAAGATGGAAAGAGTGCTAGATTTGGTGGAGCGAGCCCAAACTGGTGGAACCACTAGCAGTTATCATAAATTTCACATGGGGACGGTCACATGCTGTCTTCCTTTAGGACCGCCGGATTAACTGCGGACCTAACGGTTTAAAAACCGTTAGAATAAATTTTATGTTTGCATTGTCACATGGCATATGGAACCATTTACCACCGTCGGTTATATTTTTAGACCAGTGTTCAAGGCCTTAGGTGACATGCCATTTGGTGTTGTTGGGTGAATTAACCGCCGAATATTTGAAGGGCCTGGTTCTAACGCCGGAGCCATATGGAGTGCGGGGGTTGGCCCTTAGGGGCTGGCCCCCATTTTCCTCCACCCAAATCTTATACAAAATTCAAATAAATGTTGTGACCCATAGTAGTTAAGAACTACAACATATCCTGGATGGTCGGGCCATTGCGCTGGTAAGGGCTAGACCCCAGTTGAAACCTTGCTGCTTACAAAACATTTTTGTAATGCCAAAAATCTTCGGACTGGGGCCACGTGGCAACCTCCGAGCTTGCCACGTGGCACCTGTTAATTGGCCATAACCGAAAGACATCAAACCATTGACCAATCCAAATTTTCCACTTTTCGAATTCCAATTCACCCCTGTGGAATATTCCAGGGAATATTTTGAGGAATATTCGTAGAATATTCTTCGAAATATATATATATATATATATTTCTTTCAAATTCAGAAAAGTAAACTTTAGTCAACTGAAAAATGGACTTTACTGGAGACTTAAAACCTTCGTAACTTTCACATACGACATCATTTTTGGGTCCCGTTCATGGCACCAAAATCAAAACGATGAGGCATTTCCGGTTGTTCAGATTGCAACCATTTCTAAGCATTTCCATTTTGAGAATTTTCTTCACTTGGAAATGATCACTTGATTAGAGGGTATTATCACAATTTTTTTAAGAATTATGAGAGAATAGCAGCACCTCTAACAACATTGTTGAAAAAAGATGCATTTTCATGGACTCCTGAAGCAACTAAGGCCTTTTCACATCTTAAAGAGGCAATGTGCCTAGCAACGGCCTTAGCTACACAATACTTCACAAAAACCTTTATTGTCGAATGTGATGCCTCATGAGATGGAACTGGTGTTGTTTTAATGCAAGAAGGAAGACCCATCGCTTTTAGTCATCCAATCAAAAGAAAGTATTTACAGAAAGTTATTTATCAGAAGGAAATGTTGGCAATACTACATGCACTAAAGAAATGGTGACCTTACCTAATGGGAAGACACTTGAAGCTAAAAAATGATCATGATAGTCTTAAATAATTTTTGGAACAAAGACTATGTTCAGAAGAGCAGCAAAAATGAGTCAGAAAGATGTTGGGTTTTGACTTTGAAATCATCTACAAAAAAGGGAAGCTAAATGTTGTTGCAAATGAATTCTCAAGAAATGATGAAGAGGTGGAAGCATTTCTTTGTGCCATTTCTATTATCCAACCAGATTGGATAACTGAAGCAAGGGATGAATGGAAAAATGATGAAGAAGTGTGGACTCATTCAAAATTTGCAGCAACATCCTACTACATCTGATACATTTAGTTGGAAAAATGATTCCTTATGGTACAAAGATCGCTTATATCTTTGTAATATTCCCAACTAAAAGAAAATATTCTTTTGTAATTGCACACTTCTCCCTTAGGAGGACACTTGGGATTTTTAGAAACTTATCATAGGGCGAAGAAGGATTTTTTTTGGGATGGCCTCAAATTTGATATTTAAAATTTTGTGGCGAAATGTTTGGTCTGCCAGCAAAATCGAGTTGAGAAAATTAAGACATTGGGTCTTCTACAACCTTTATCAATTCCAAGTCAACATTGGGAGGAAATTTCAATGTATTTTATCATAGGTTTACCTAAATCCGAAGGAAAGCGTGTCATCCTGGTGGTAGTTGATAGACTTACCAAGTATGTACACTTTTGTGCATTATCGCATCCATTTAAAGCAAGTATAGTTACTATTGAATTTATGGAAACAATTCAAAAGTTACATGGAAACCCAAAAATTATTGTAAGCGATAAAGATCCCATTTTTACTGGAAATTTTTGGATGGAATTATTTTCTTGTTTCTGCACTCAAAAAGCTCATAGCTCATCTTATCATCCTCAATCTGATGGGAAAACTAAGATAGTGAACAAAAATTTAGAAGGAATCTTAATTGTTTTTTATCTGATAAACAAACACAATGGGTCAAGCGGTTACCTCTTACTGAATGGTGGTATAACACTTCCTTCCATACTACAGCAAAATGACCCCATTTATGGCACTTTATGGATATCATCCACCCTCCATCACATCATCTTTAAGAGAAAATTATAAGGTTCAATAAGTGGAAGATCACATCGAGCATCAACAACAAGTTCTCCAACTCTTAAAGGATAACCTTAATTTGGCACAAAAACAAATGAAACAATAGGCATATCAAAATTAGAGCAAGAGAAGTTTTGATGTAGAAGACTAGGTATTTTTACAACTACAACCATACAAACAAATATCCCTCAAGCAAGCTAAGAAGGCTAATAAATCATCACCAAAGTACTATGGTCCTTACAAGGTGTTGCAAAATATTGTTACTATGGCATACAAATTGGAGATTCCTAATTCTTCTCGAGTGCATCCAGTTTTCCATGTTTCATGCTTAAAGAAGGTTACAGGTGACAAAATTCCAGTTCAAGCAATGTTTCCAAAACTTGAGGAGGAAGGAAAAATAATATTGGAACATGAAGAAAGCATAGAAACAACAACTTGACCGCTATGAAATTGATCAATTTCAGAGTATCTCGTCAAGTGGAAGAACTTAACCACTGAAGATTCTACATGGGAGGATGGGAATTTTATACAGAAGCATCTAGAGCTACTCAAGCATTGAGGAAACCACTTTTTTCAAGGAGAGTGGCATGTTAGGTCCCTATGTTACTAGTGTAGTCCCTTATTGTTGTCAGTGTAGCCCCTTTATTTTATTTTTGTACCCCTACAAGCCCCATATTGTTATTATTGCGCCCTTACATTATTATTGTTATGTCGACTAGAATTCTATTGTGACCCCATGGACTCCTATATATAGAAAGGAACTCTTTACATTTGTATCATCCAATAAATTTTCATTTATGTAATGTAAAGGAGGTTTCCCCCTCGAAGGGGATGATTTCTAAGGTATTGATCTCTCTTTTCTTCTATTTTTAGAGTTGGTTTGATAACACACTATCTCAAGAAATATTATGGTATCTAGTTATATTTGACTATTACGATTGATTGTCTTCATGGAGAATTCATTATTTCAACTACATACCCACATAGTATAAACATACCAATTCAAAAAATTACAGATCAAACACACATTATGGAGAAGATTCACACAACCTTCATTCATCCAAAATTTGTACAAATTGGTATGGTTTACATTAATTTTCCCATTATATCCTTTCAACTCTACGTAACTTTCCTAGCTTACTCTAATATGATCTACCCTATTTTTTGTGTCTCCTATTTTTTATTAATCTCATCAACATAGATGAATTATGTACAACAAAGATGGATTTTTAAGATCCTATAGAGATTAATCAAATAATCCATGTAGGGAATATATCTAATATAATCCTAAAATATCTAAATCTCTTAACAAATCATCTCAATTAGCATATTATGTATGGATGAAAAACTAAACTCTCATTTCTCTAATAAATCTCTATTACATATTCAAAATGGAAGTCCTAAATTTAATTACTTTAAATTAAATTAAATTAAATTAAAGGAAGCCTCTACCTTTAGTAAACGTGGTAAGATCTCCTAGTTCTTGTTGATGTGAATAAATGATCTTGCATAACAAGGAATTGGCTTAAAATTTTGAGATCCCTAAGACTCAAACCCCTTTGAGTTTAGGTAAGAAAATCTTATTCCATGAAACCAATGCCAATTTCCTTTCTTTGATATTTCAACCCAAAAATAAATATATGTACAATTTTGTTATGGATTTCATGATTCCCTTAGGTGCTACCAAAGTTCGGATATGATATATTATAAGATCCATTAGGATATATTTCAGGTGAAAAACTATTCCTCCAATATTAACAGAGAAAAATGTCCAATTATTTAATTTATTGGAGATTTTTGTAGCAAGTATTTCTAGTGCATGGATTGAAATGAGATATAAACTATCATGGTACCTTTATATTTGGATGGAATATACTACATCGGAAACCAAGAATTTGGGAAAGGTGAGACTGAACCACTCGATGAGTGTTGAAAAAGTACCTTTGTGTTTTACCATTGTTTTTGGAAGTGTTTTAGGCCTCCATGAAATCATCTAATGCCTATTTTATGACATTTTCTTCATTGATATTCAAGACTCCCATGAGCATGGTATCAAAGGGAAATCATTGGTGTGGTGTGTTTGGGTTGTTTCTTGTTATTTTTAATATTTTTAGCTTATTTTACTAAAGAGTAGCTAAAATTGAACATCCTATCCCTTAACTATCAAAAATCAAGAGAAAGGGAGATAAAGGGTCTCCTTGGAAAATTCCTCTATAGGATTCTAAGGTGTTGGTTGGGGATCCATTAGGAATAATTGAAAATAAGGGGGAGGAAATGAGGGAACCGATGCATCTTTTCCAAATATCTAAGAACTGAAAATATCAAATAATATGAAGAATGCAACTCTATCTTAGCTTATCAAAGGCTTTAAAGAGAACACTTTTGATGAACATGCCTATTTTTTTTAGTATTTTTCGGGAGTGATTGATCTTGTTTTATACGATAATATCATCCAAGAGTTGAAGATATTCCACATAGCTTGTCTAATCTTATTAGATAATATAGGGGAGGAGATTTTTGAGTTGGTTTTCAATTATCTTTGTAATAATTTATATAGAACATTATAAAGGGTATTGGGATAGAAACTAATAGAATCACACACATATTTTGATTTTGGTATGAGAGTGAATAGAGTGGTATTCAACACCAGTAGGATGGAGGAAAATGTTTTAGATTCCTCCACAGTAACGAGTAGATCATGCTTAAGGAATGACCAACATTCTTGAAAAAGATCAATTGTGAAACCATCCTAACCAAGGGCCTTATTTTTGGACATGCTCATGACTACTTCTTTCACCTGATAAATAGTAATTTATCCTATCAAGGCATCATTTTGATCATTTTTTATCATGAGTAGGGATGTTGGATATGATCTTGGTAAATTTATACTTCCTATTGATAGTTGGCTATTTCAGAAAGTCACTGTAGATGCTAGTGAACTCCCTCTCTAGATACTTGTGTTATTTGAGTATATTAATTTTCACATTTACTAAGGAAAAAATGTGTTTATGGTGTTTGTGTTTAATCATAGACTTGTGAAAAAATTAAACATTTATATCACCCTCCTTGAGCCATTGTACCATGTATTTTTATTTCCATGGCACATCCTCCTTAGATATGCACTCCAGTTTTGTTAGAATGGAAACTTCCTCAATGATTAGTTACTCAATCTCCCCTTATAGAATCATTCTTTTCTCGATGGTTTTCATATGTTCTTCCTATTTAATATTATCTTCAAGGATGTTTCTTTTAGTCCCCTATAATATTAGTGGATTCCCCTTATTGTTATTGTTAGTATATACCCCTATTGTTATTGTTGTGCCCATGTATCCCCTATGTTGTTTTTCTTCTGCCACATAGGAGCCCACTATTGATATTGTTTTTCCCTTATATTATTATTTTTATGTAGGCTCTAATTATATTGTGATTCCTTAGACTCCTATATATATACCAATGATGTATTATCCTTTGTAACATCCAAGCATTTTTTCATTTATGTAATGTAAGGTAGCTTTCCCCCTCAAAGAAGATAATTTTTAAGTCATTGATCTATATTTTCTTCTATTTTGTGAGCTGATTGAATAACATTTGGTATCAATGCTTTGGATTCTATGGTTTTGTTTCTTCAAGTAGGGAATAATGGAATTTTTTCTATAAATTCTTTTATATGAAGCTTCAGAAGTTGATAGTGAAACCAAGGAGAGAAAAATATTGGTGAACCGCGTATATGAATTTCAGATATTCGATCGCTATATTTTCATAGATATGATCCACAGACGGTAGGGCTTTTGCAGGCTCCAGAATTCAGCCTCAAATAGGTGACCTAGGAGAAATAATCATAACGTTCTCTCTGAGCATCAGAATTAAATTTCATAAAAAGTGACTGAAATTTCACAGATTGTAGTTTTAGGTGTATCATTTTCAGAGTCGAAGGTTGAAACAATGACAGATGGAATTTCGTACAATTTAGATATAAGAAACCAGCCTATAATGTGATCATCATGGGAGATTGGGAATAAATCTTTCTTTAAGAATCCAATCTCAGTCTGACTTGTGGGATTGAAAAGAAGACGCAGAGGGCTACCCTAGGATTAAATTTCATATGTTGTAGATCCAAAATTGTAGAGATATTAGAACCTCAATATGGAGCTCTTAAAAATGAATAAAAGGGTGTGTACTTGTTTTTTAAATTTGTGTAAGTTTTGTTCAAAAAATAAGATTGAAGTGATTCAATGGGAATAGTGAATAATAAATATCATTGTTCGATTCCAAAATGAATCAAATCAAGGAAATTGAAGCACCTAGTAAGCAACCATAAAGCTCTAATATGACTCACAAAGAAGAGGAAGAAATGCAACATGATATATCAAGATTAAAGGATAAAGTGCAAGAAATTTTTCTCTCACAAAGACTAACCAAAAAGGAATTGGAAGCGATGAATGTTAAGATGAATGATTTGGAAACAAAAATAAAAGGTGACATGGAAGCCTTGAAGGATGGTTTAAAAGAAGATATGGAATTTTTTAAAGTAGACATGGATGTGATGAATGTGTAATTGGAAGGGTTCATAAAGTTGTTGCAAGAAAGGCTTCCTAGTGTTGACAGTGTAATGCATGATAATCATGATGAGGAAAAATTGGATATAAATTATGATTTTAGAGACTCCAATTTCATGTTTAAGAACCACCACATTTCAAAGACCAAGATGAGGAAGTTTGATGGCAAGGATCCGGTAACATGGATACTACAGATGGAACAATATTTTGATCTCCACGATCTACAACACACACAAAAGGTAGGCATTGCAAATTTATATTTAGAACCCAATCAGTTTGTATGGTATCATTGGATTTTTTTATCGTAAACCACTTGTCACTTGGTTAATTTTTATGAAGGAAATGATAGCAAATTATGAGGATACAAACAACAACACCTTCGTTAGCCAATTGATAAATCTCGAATAAAAGGCTTCAATGGTAGATCACATTGAGAGTTTCCATAAATTGAATATTAGGGTAAATGATGTTCCAGAGGAGCATAGGATTGATGTCTTCATAGGGACTTTGAAATATAACCTCCAACATGAGGTTTTCCTTTGGGAACTTGATTCATAGGAGAAGGAATTCAGGGTGACAAGTAAAGTTGAAAGAAAAATTATGCCAACAAGGAAGTGTACCACTCACAACTATAAATACGGAAGTGTTTTTTCTCTTAGCCTTCCACAACCTACAAGGTTGAAACCACAAAAATTTGAGAGAAAAAGAGAAAAGGGGATTTGGTACATTTTTTTATATAAAATACTCTAAAGGTCATAAGTGTGCTGCGAAGAAATTATTCTACATATTTTTTAAAGAGGAGGAAGATAAGGAACAAGAAACATCAAAAGGCGAGGATACACACTAGGAACCAACCCCTGAGAAAGAATAAATGAATCTGACCATATATTCTAATGCATTGGAAGGAATTACCATTCCTAAAACACTAAATATAGAAGGAAATATCAAAAAGAAAAAGGTAAAAGTGTTGATTGATTCAGGTAGTACTCATAATTTTATTCATTGTAAGATAGCCAAGGAATTGAATTGCTTCCTATATCCAACACGATAGTGTCAAGTGATGGATGCAAATGGAGAAACTATAAATTGCTTTAGAAAGTTCCATAATATCAAGATAAACATGGTGGAACATGTATTGAATAGTCCAATGTTTTCCATTCCAATGGGTGGTGTTGATGTTGAACTAGGATTCTAATGGTTACAAGCTTTGGGGACGATAGATTTTAATTTTCAAGAAATTTCCTTGAAATTTGTTTGGGAAGGAAAGGAATTCGAATTAAAGGGTATCACATGGAAACTAGGAAAGATAATTAACTCTAGTGGAATGAAAATACTTCTAAAGAAAGAAAAACCGGATGTAATTGCAGAATTATGCTCAATAGAAGTTAAAACTTAAAATCATATATTTCTCCAGATCTCTACTTGAATGGTTCATGAGGCACAATACTTTCTAAGGTTTCGAAAATGGGGTAGCAAGCTAAGTGGGCTTGATTTTGTGGAAAAATCCATAGTTAAGCACACTTGTGCCAGAGGCGATATGGAATAGGTTACCTCCCGGGAAGTCCTGGTTACCAAGTGAAAGCCCTGGAAGTGATGATTGACGTTGTTATCACTCAAAAAATTAAAACGTAATTTTTTCAAGGTCAAATAGGTTCATGAGGAAAAATAGGGTTGTAGGATTCATTTTAGGTTTGATCAAGGGAAGGTTTTAGTTTAAAGCTCATCCTAAGGTTCAAATAAAGCCTTCTTTAAAGTTCTTTCATGTCAAACAATCATCATTTTCCATTTGTATTTCATTTCCCAATTTTTTTGTGCCAAAAATGCCTAATAAGCCAAGAATCCCTACTTTCATAGCACATCTATTGTAAAAAAGGAAGAAAGCACTATGAAACTGCTGAAAGTTATGAAGCAAAAACCCTTTTATTTGGTTTTGCGCATTCAACTTCAAAGGAGGTTTCTGAGCAAAAAAAAAGGTATTTTAGGAAATGGGGAGAGGTTATTTTCAAAAATATATAAAATAACAATAACCTCTCTCACGTTTCTCATAGGTTTTATCAGTTGGGAGATACAAGGCTTTATTTGAAGCCCTAGTTTCAGAAAACATAGTTTTCCTGTTTAACATATGTTTTTCAAAGTTAGTTTCTGGACAGCAGGAGATGTGATTCAAAAGCCCAAGAGAGGTTTTTATTGAAGACATAATTTCCTACCAACCACTCCTTCATTTTCACAAACTACATCATGGAGGAGGAGATATAAGCTCTGTCCCAAGACCTATTTTTCAGGAAAAAAATAGGAGAAATCTACAAGAAATGCCTCCAATGCCTCAAGGAAGCTAAAATGAAGTTGTGTTTTTCAATTGATATGGTTTTTTAAATGATGAATCAGGTTTATTTTGAGTTTTTGGCACATTTACAATTTACACTTTGGAAATTTTTTGACAAAACTACTCACTCAGCAGTTTCGTAGCGCAGACAGTGTAAAAAGAGAGAAAAGCACTACGAAACTACTGTAGCAGCTTTTCTTGCCCTTTTTCATCAAATTTTGGGGGGTAAAACAATGGATAAAGGAATGAAATTTATAGGGAGTATGTATTTAAAGTAAATTACGATAATTTTTGAGGATATAAGTAAAAAACTTGAAGAAAAAATGGTTGAAGGGCAGCACTATGAAAGGTGCTACGAAACTGCTTTGTTTTCGTAGTGCAGTGTATTACAGCTCATTTGAACAGTTTGAAGATGTTTTTGGAGAGCAGGAGCTTAAGGAGGAGTTTTGGCATGTGTAATTCAATTTCCAATAGCTAAGGACCTCGAAATAATGAGTTCATGGTGGTCAGAATGTTCCAAGAGTGCAAACAACCCTATGCTTAAAAAACAGGGTTTGGTTTCTTGCTTTTGTGGAGGTCAAAAAAGTGGTCATGAAGAACTGAAGCCCATCATCCAAATTTGACCATGTGATGATACACTTGGAAAATGATTTAATTTCAAATAGATAAGGTTGTTAAAGATAGCAATGAAAAGTTTGAGTCCTAGTTGAAATAGGAATGTCAAGTAGGATAGGTGTTTATTTGTCATAAGTTTGATGTTTTACAGTAATGCAAGGTGTCAAGAGTTAGAAATTCGATGTATCTAGCCTAATAGGAGAACATCTCATGTTTTAAATGGTTTATTAAAGGCCATTGGGTCGAATTGGCAAGGAGTTGGACATTTTTAGCAAAAGACTGTGCTTATTGTGATTGAATGGTTTTCAGCTAATACAGAGATTTCTACTTAGCCATCTTGAGATTCAGAAGGAGTTATAGTGTTTTATTGTTCTAATTTCATATTTTATTATCCTATTGCAGTGGTGTTTGTCTATGTTACTCAGAATTCATCTTTGATGCTCTGACTTCCTATATAGACAAACTGACTGTGCTTTTTACAATTTCACATGTGTATCTCTTGACTAAAACTCTGATATGCCTCAACTTCCATGTTAAGTAGATTTATTGGTTTAATGAAACTATTTTGACTCCATAAACCCAATGTGTACTTGTTGATGTGATTTTCAACCTACATTTATCATCTATCTAATTATTACCCCACATAGAGTTAGCCATCTATATTTTTATCAAAAATCATTAACCCTTTGAGAGAGCCCTCTCAGGTTGAGGAGGCTAAGACTCAATAAAAATTTTGGTTTGAAATAGTTACATGAGATTGATTTGATTAGCAGCATATCAGGTCCAATTTTGTGATAACAGACGCTATGTGATTCATTTCACTAGCTTCAATCCCACTTCTTTACCCCTATGAGCATCACCTGATGTAATAAGTGGTAAGTGGGATATTTAAAAATCTTCAGAAATTAGTCAGTTACAACTACCTCTCATGGAAATGGTCATAGATGAATGACTTAATTAAAGTAGTTGAATCCCAATAAAATTATATCTAATATAATATACTACTAAAACCCATCAATACTTAGGTATTAAACAATCATTTCAAGTCATTTGAGATTAGAGAGGGCCTCCCACTTATTCATGATCATGATCATGCCATTCATTTGTTTCTAAGAAGTGTTCCTCCAAATATTAGGCCTTACATATATCCTTATGTCCAAAAGAGTAAAATTGAACATCTTTTTGCAAAAATTCTAGAGGCTAGTATAATTCAACCTAGTCAAAGTTATTTCTCTGCTCTAGCAATACTGGTGCACAATAACGATGCAACATGGCATATGTATCCGGATTATAGGGAGCTCAATAAGCTCACTATGAAAAATAAATTTCCCAATCCCGTCATTGATGAATTGTTGGATGAATTACATGGAGAAATTTCCTTCAACGGGCTCAATATTTATTTAGGATATCATCAAATTAGAATGAAGACTTAATACATTCCAAAAACAACATTTCAAAATCATGAGGTTCATTATGAATTTTTGGTCATGGCTTTTGGCCTTAATAATCCACCTTCAACATTTCAAGGTTTGATGAATTCCATTTTCAAACCCTTCATTAGAAAATTTTTGATAGTACTTTTTTATGATATCCTAATATATAGAAAGTATTAGAAGGATAATGTTCAACATGTTGATAGGGTGCTCAAACTATTGGAGGAGAAAAAAATATAAGAAAAAACCTCCAAATGTTTCTTTGGAGTACATGAGGTGGAATATTGGGTCATATTATATCTCCTGAGTGTGTTAAGGTAGACCCTAAAAAATTAAATCCATTAAGGAATGGAAAATACCCACAACCATAAAGCATATTTGAGGATTTCTTGGGTTGAAATGGTACTATCAAAAGTTTTTTAATAATTATGGGAGAATAACAACACCTCTAACATAATTACTCAAGAAAGATGATTTTTCTTGGACTTGAGAAGCAACTAAGGCCTCTGAAAATATTAAAGAGGCATTGCGCCAAGCACGAGTATTAGCTATATATGACTTCACATAAACCTTTATTGTGGAATGTGATTCCTCAAGAAATGGAATTTTTGTTATTTTAATGCAAGAAGGAAAACCCATTTATTTTGAAATTCATCTAATCAAAGGAAAGTATTTACACAAACCTATTTATGAGAAGAAAATGTTGGAAATACTATATGGAATGAAGAAATGGACATATTACCTAATGGGAAGACACTTCACGGTAAAAATATATCATGATAGTAAAAAATACCTTTTGGAACAAATATTATCTTTAGAAGAGCAGCAAAAATGGGTCAAAAAGATGTTGCTTTATGAATTTGAAATCATATACAAAAAAGGGAAGAAAAATGTTGTTGCAGATGCAATCTCAAGAAAGGATGAGGATGTGGAAGCATTGATTTGTATCATTTATATTATCCAACCTGATTGGATAACTGAAGCAAGGGATGAGTGTAGTAATTACAAATAGGTGTGGACACTCATTCAAAAGTTGTAGCAAGATCACAATACATCTTACACATTTAGCTAGAAAAACGATTCATTATGGTACAAAGATTTCTTATATCTTTGTAATAATTCCCAACTCAAGAAAAGTATCCTTTTGTAATTGCACACCTCCCCCTTAGGAGGGCACTCCGGATTTTTAAAAACTTACCATAGGGTAAAGAATGAGTTTTTTTTGGATGGCCTTAAATCTGATATTCAAAAGTTCATGGCAGAATGTTTGGTTTTCCAACAAAATAAATTCAAGGCAATTAATACCTCGGGTTTGTTACAACCTTTACCCATACCAACTCAACGTTTGGAGTAGGTCTCAATGGATATTATCACAGGTATACCCAAATCTAAAGGAAAGAGTGTCATACTCGATAGACTTACCAAGTATGCACACTTTTGTGCACTATCACATCCTTTTAAATCCAATACATTTTTTATAGTTATGGAAACAATTCAAAACCTACATGGAGACCCAAATATTATTGTAAGTGACAAAGATCCCATTTTCACTAGAAATTTTAAGACAAAATTATTTTCCTGTCTTGGTACTCAATTAGCTCATATCTCAGTATTATCATCCTAAATATGACATACAAACAGAGATAGTGAACAAATGTTTGGAAGCATTTCTTCGTTGTGTTGTATCCTATAAATTAACACAATGGGTAAATTGGTTAAGCGTTTCGGGGATTTAACACCCTAGAGGTTGGTTGGGATTCAACCTCCACAGAGCAGGGGCGTACTACTTAACAGACGCAGACTACCATCACATGTCAAGGAAAACAAAGAGAATGAGAGGTTTACCCGTTGGTCCTACGTTCGAAGTAGATCCACGTGGAGTTCAAACTCCCTGCAACCGTCCTTCCTCTTTCACCTGAAATACAAGAAGAAACCAGCACAAAGGACAAGTTGTACAAGATATTTCTACTCTATATGTTAGTGGGATTCATATAAAACATTAAATAAATCATCATAAATGCTTGTATAACAAATATTCTTCATACATTAAAGCATACACTAACACGTTTACTTCGGGAACAGCATGATACTTCTGTATTATAAAATAGTACGTACAAAAGTAAGTGGAGAGATCACCTGATCCTTCCAAGGCCTTCGCAGACCGTCGTCCGGATCCGTCCAGCCCTTGCCTCGCTAAGACTCTTTCCAAACAGGTGCATACGAGATAACATATAAAGGGATGTGTATCTCAAGGAAACAAGGGTTTCCTGAAATGAACTGGGAAAGTGCAGGAGGCACGGGGAATCAGACTTGGATAGGGAACCAACAGAGTATAATAATAATAATTCTCTCTCTCCCTTAGGCCATACATATGAGGTCTTTTTATAGTCCTCCAAGTAGTTTCAGCAGTTGGAAACAGTTGGCCACGGGCTGGGGTGGTTGAACTACCTGAGTAACCATCAACCCAGCGCGAAATTAGGGATTTTTATATATTTTTTAATCATTAAAATGGCATGCGCGGAAAAGTCTAGCTGTACTCGCGTATACACGCGGAAAAACACGGGCATAGTCGCGTATGAAGGATTTTCCACTGTTTTTAAGTGAATTTGTCCAAGTCCGTAGGAATGGGTGCCCATAAAGCCATGTAGCAATCATGAATCATGTCAAGGTGAGAAATGATGCTATAACAGATGCCCCCTAATATATGAGGTCAGAAGGGGTACATGATGGCCGAAATGTATTATGGACATAGAAAGAACTTCGCAAGAACAAGAGAGGACTTCACCAGATTTCAGCCTGCCAAAAACCAATGAAAGAAACCAGAGAGTCAACACATGCTGAGGCGGGCATACCCATGCTCAGTCAAAAATACATCATATATATAGAAAGTACCGAATAGATCCAACATGTATACAAGTATAACTGAACTGAAAGTACATAGTGAATCATCTGAGCAGGGCCCGGAAAGACAAGTCTGTATCAATGTCCAAGTATCACATATAGAAAGCTGATCAAAGATAGTGCAACTGGATGTCTGATCAAGTAACTGAATCTCCAAGTACCGGATCATAAGAGGCGGATCAAACGGTACAATCACGCAACTCGGGGATCAACATATAAGATGATGTTGTGCTGAACTGCAACATATAAGGGTGGATGGCAACACTGGCAGAAACTGAGAGAACTGTCAACAGTGAACCGAGAAATGCCGATGCAACCCGAGGTCTTCACCGATCACAACGGCACAATTCTACACACTGGGAATAAATGAGCTGAAGTCGACCATGTGAGAAATCGTTGGATTACCGGGCAATGATGTTTCCCGTTAACCAACGCGAGACAACCCACCGATAATGATAATGAGTGTCAAGGTGCCCCAGTACAATCTGACAAGGGTGAATGAATGAGTTGAAGTCGAACACTTGAAAGAATCTACCAATCAGGAGGCAATGATGAATCCCCACTGTCGATAGCGAAGAGTCTGCCACTGATGACTGCAAACCCTAAGGTACTGACAAAAAGACTCTAGACCTTATTCCCAGAGCAATGAGTCGAAGTCGATGGGAAAAGATCCGCTGGAAGGAAGGCATTAAGGCATCCCACATCAGTCCAGCGCGAGTGTAACCCGCAGGCCAAGATTTGGAAGGAATCGGACGAAGGAGAGTGATGGAACCAAAACCGAAGTACGTTTCCGACGTGCACAAGATGAAGCTAGCGCACGGAAGAAACCCTCTGAACCAACCAATAATGAAAGCCGACACAGAGGCGAGAAATCCACCGATAGGGTCAAATGGAAATCAAGGTACTGCACGAATCCCAAGTGTGATAATGTGTGCTGACGTCGAACACAGGGGAAACCACTCAGTCAAAGACCCATGATGATGATCAAATGCCGAGCACGAGGTCACCTATCAATGATGGAAATAGGCCCAAGGTGCGGCTCTAGGTTTGCTCTCAGAGCAATGTGTCGTAGTCGATAAGAGACAAACCCGCCGGCAAGAAGTCAATGGGGACCTTCTCAAACCAGCACGAGCAGAAGATCAAAACATCCGATGTGATAGAACATGATACTGACAAGACCGGGAAGGCCGACTGAATAATGAGTCAAGAGACACCGCAGAATGGCCGACTCAGGCTAGACTTCCCTTGAAAAAAAGCACGACTCTGTGATGACCATGGCAGTAAAAAGTGACACTGTATAAGTCTGTCTTGCAGGAGGCAAAACAAACTCTCCATATGATTGGAAGAGATAACCAACCGGGGGAGAACCGACAAGTGAAACATGGTAAAGGCTGAACCTAGGTCAAACTAGAACCATCCCAAATGAAGGAAATATATATAAGTATATGTGCTTTGTTCAAGGGCGACAAACTGACTCTGTACTGCCATCGAAATAACGAAGATACACCCCGTTCCCGCTCTTTTTGTTATATTTAATTTTTTTGTCTTTTTCATAATAAGCCTGAAAAAGAATAAAGAATGCTATGATACAATGGATAGAACGAGTATCGAAAAAAAACAGATGCACTAGTTCCGGGGTTTGGAACAATCCTATGCTCAATGCAAGGTGGCGAAAACTGGTCAGTGATACTCAGAGGAACGTTCCATCCATGGGTACAAAGGTGTCAAGTCGTGATAGCTAAGTGCATGCAATGGTTAACTTGTACAGAAAATCAAGGTCAAAAGTTGGCTTAAACATCGAGTCCAAATAAAGCCGGCTAAAGGCCAGGATAAACAAGCAGCCAATATGCAATGCAGTAATACAACTTAACGACACCAGGGAGCCTCTAGGGTATAAGCCAGAAAAAGATAAGTGATGAAGAAAAAGAATGAAGCTTCAACACGAAAGACATGGCGGGACTAAAGAGGACTCCCGAGCCTACATAAAAAGCAGCATGGGCAACAAGTGATAGCGAGGAACTAACTAGGAAGCCCATGTAAAGGAAGGCTCTACCATCAAGTCATGATTTAAAAATCGGCGAGTGAAATGGGTATAATACTCATGATCTGATGGGATCGACCCTAAGGCAAGTGATCAGTATGGAGGCTAGAATGCAAGATGCAACGGAAAGTGATTCCCTAACCTATATGCCAGTGAAGATCATATACCTGCCGTGAAGAGTCTGAAATCATGGATCAAAAAACCAGGAAAAGTCTCAAAATCGTCAAAATGTACCTGAAAACATACCAAACTGGGCACTTCCAAGCAATCGAGTTATACAACATAAGATAGATCGAAAAAATAAGCATAAGGAAATTTTTGCAAAAAATTTCAATTTAACTGACCTCTATCCGGAAATTGAAAGCATTTAGGGTATGGTACGATTCTGATGACATCCTTCTCCGAGAAGATTCCTGAGCTTCGACCCCAAAGATTGCAATTTTTTAACTTATATGATTTTTTTTTTTTTTTTTTGGAGTTTTTCAATATATGTGAAAAAAAATGAAAAACAAGCTATATACAAAAGCAAAATGCCAGGCCGAAGCCTAGGCATAATACTCTCTCAAATAGAGCCCATTTCGGGGCTCCGCCAACGGGGGAGGCAACCAAAGTATTGCTTCAACCTTAAAGGGATCTACCCCTATCCCTTCCGAAGGCACAATAAATCCCAATAACCGAGCGGATGTGATCGGACGAAGCTTTTGCCTGACCGACTTATCGTTTTCATACGTCTTGATCTCATGTTGGACGATAGATGGGTCTATGCCAGGCATTTCCTCATAAGACCAAGCAAAAACATCCCTATACTCTTTGAAGAGCTCGGTATAGATTTGAACCTCTTCATGGGAACATTCAGCTCCAATGAAAACGTTCTCGATAATGTTGGGATTCCTTGAGATGTTCACCGGGATAATTAGAGATCAGCAAACAAGTTCCCGCATAAACTCCGTCGGTGCTATGTCTGCAGATCGGGTGAACAGTCCGTAGATCGAGGACTTGGAAAACTAGCTTCGACTTCTCAAATCTAGTAGAGTAAGACCGATGATGCAAGTCATCCCACTGGCCTTCTATACTGTCATTGTTTCCAGGATGGCCTCTTCGTATGGAAGAGTGGTATCTAGAGAATCCCAAGTGTAAGAAGAAGTAAGCGTCCAGTCGTGAGCCACATCACCATCCAACTCTTCCGCGAAAGAGGAGCCGGATCGTATCTCAGTTGTTAACAAATGTGATCGATATGCAATCTCAAATGCTAGAATCGGGAATGCCATTCCACCCACTTGCCCTTCCTCCAAAGTGGCAGTTGGGGAAGGTAAGGTCCAAGGGTCCGAAAAATAATGAGTTCGAAAGAACTCTCTTCGAAGGGGAGCCTTCGAGGATGAAATAGCATTGATAGACACCTTAGGAGGAGGAAGATCAAAAGATCCCATCAGGGAAGAATACATTCCAACTCCCAGATTCTCGATAGGCGCTTTAGTATTGTCCAACTTAGGGACAGATGAGTCAGGAGGCGCATCCAGGTCTACAGGAGGACAGTCCAGTTGATCCACCGTAACTATCCTCCCTTCGTGGGGGAAACATACTATCCGAAATAGTGAAGATGCAATGGCATCCATATCATATATCCAGTTCCTCCCCAACAGAAGGTTGTAGTCCAAGGCCGCATCTACTACCTCAACCTCTATGTTAACGGTTTTGCCCCCAACACAGATGGGCAAAGCCGGGACAATACCATGGGGCCTATGAGAATGGCCATCGAATGCAGTAAGAATAGTGCTAGATGGAACAGCTTTGGGAGATCCTAGTGTCTTCCAGCATGCGAGAGAGATCACGCAAGTAGAAGCACCCTCATCAACGACCGTGCGAAAGATATTAGTCTTCCGGTACGATGATTTAATATGGAAGGCCATATGATGAGGAAGTCTCTTCTTAAAATTCTTCATATCAAAGGTAATCAGAAGAGAATTTTTCTGATCTATAGCTCCAATGGCAGTGAGCAAAGCACTGCGCTGAGCCGGACAAGACTGGAGTACCTCTAAAGCTGACATAGCACAAGGACTCTGCGCCAGATCTTCTACAATCGAGTAGTTCGGGGCAGCCCTCATGTTCGGATTAATCGTTGACCGCTTAGAGGATGCCTTCGGTATCCGAGGCATAGACTCGACAGTTGGCTTCGTGATATGAAGCGGCTCAGTAGCATCAGGAACTTCCTTAGCTTTCGAAGATTCCTCTCCGCCATAATCATGGGATCTCGTAGCGACATCCACGTGAGCACTCATCATAAAGATATTCAATGGAATTTCCCCTTCCTGAGGACCTCCAGAGGAAGCCCCAGGATTTTGATTCGCGCCAGCAATTAATTGCTGCCCTTGGGGAAAAGGGTTTGTTAGCACAACCTGGGAACTAGAAGAACCTTGCTGAGATAACAGGCGCTGAGCATCCTGAATTTTCGGGCAAAGATGCGTGAGATGGTCTCCAGCACAAAGCTTGCACGGAAACTTAACTTTCTTTTTTTCCTTTTGCCCTTCACCAACACGCTCGTTGGTATTATTAGCATTGCCCTTCCCATTCTTGCCCTTCTTCTTGTTATTACGTCCCTTCTTCTTCCCATCGGACTGTTGATTTCCTTTGGGTTCAGAAGATTGGACAGCATTAATGGACAAAGACTGAGAAGGTGATGAATCAGCAGGCACAGCCTGACCAGAAGAAGCAGATTGTAAAGACAACTGCTGCAATTGAGAAAGCAGGCTGGCTGCACTACTACTGACCGATCCGACAAGTCCGTCACCATGCGGGCCAGGTTTGGGTTTCGAGAGATCCACTTTGGAGCGAGGAGCATTAGGCAAATACTTGTAAAGCATGCCAGACTGAGAATAGATCAACTCTAACTGCTGGGCCCTAAACATGGCCTGCTCCTCGGAATATACCCCTGACATGGATACATCCTTTGAAATATCTGACTGAAGCGATTTCAAAAACCACTCGAGAAGGAACTCACCTGGAATATGGGCTTTAATTAGCCTCTTCCTTCTCCTCCATTCCCGAATATGATCAGAAATGTGAGTTGCCTCATCCTGCTTAAAATTAGCCAGGAGTTCGGTCCCAGCCTCATATCTGACAGGCAACTGGAAATGGTTAAGAAAAGTGACATCCAGTTCTCCAAATGTGGCGAAACTGCCCCCAGTAAGCTCTATATACCACTTCGCTGCGTTTCCAGTTAAGGTGCGCTGAAATAATCTCAATCTAATCGAATCGTCGATCAGAGAGTTGGATGAACACCATAAGTGGAATGTGGTGACGTGGTCTGCCGGATCTTCACCATTCTTACCTTCAAACTTAGGAATGTCTGAAGGAAGTTTGGTTGGAACTGGAGGCCAACCCGGACTATAGCGAATCGGGTCATTAGTTAACTTCGCCAAGTCTGGCAAGTTTAACGTTGCGAGAAATGGTAATCGCGGCGGAGCCTGAGAATTCCATCCTTGATGGGATGGATTTCCCACATTCTGAAAAGAATAGCCTGGATTTGATGAGGCACCAGGCTGCCAGAAAGGACCCCTAGAAAACGGAGAAGAACCTCCTCCCCACGCCGAGCTACCAAGACCCAGACTAGTTCCCCCCGCTGAAGTATTGACTGAAGATGTAAGCCCCTGGTAGGGGTTCCATGCATTAGATAGAGGAGAAAAAGACTGATAAGCACTCGATGCAAGGAAAGAAGCATTCCCTGGATGACTCGCGATGAACTGATTCCCCGCCCCCGACGTTGCAAACATAGGATTCCACCCCATAAAAGCAGTCGAACTTGGCCCCTGAGCCCAAGGATTGAAACTTTGGGTCTGGGACGTAAAAGGAAACGACCCTAAAGAAGTATTGGGACTAGGAATATGCCCAGTCCCAAAGGGGAAACCCTGAAAAGAAGCCGATCCACTAGCCATGTTGGACATGGGCGTAGATCCAGCTGCACCGGCGGTAAAGGAAAAAGAGGGATTTCCAGCAATGGACATCCCTGAAACAAAGGGACCAGATTGAGAAGCATATTCTTGGGTGAACCCAGAGCCAAACATAGCAGTGCTAGAAGCACTCGAAGATAGAGCAAGAGTGCCCCCTGCCTCGACAGAAACAGGGGTCTGAATGCCCGCAGCACTCACGGTAGAAGCCGCGTTCCCAGTCGTGGCCATCGAAAGATAAGAAAGATAAGGAAGATCCGGCGGTCTCTCAGACTCCGGTCCGACGTACTGAATAACAAACGGATGATCAAGAGGAAGAGGAGATGGACCTGTAGCTGCAGGCTCAGGTATATCTTCTATCCGAAAATCTTCCTCCTGAGGAAACAATACTCTCGAGGTGAGCGGAACGCTCCTCTCGGAACCGACACCGGAATCAGCAATGAAACCTTCAGACCTTAGTGGAGGATCTCTCTCCACAGCGTCAGACTCTACAGGGTGAAAACCACCTGCTAGATCGCTCCTACGCCTTCTCGAAGAAGGCTCTGCACTCTCAGGAGATAACCCCCGGACTCTCCTCGAACGTCGAGGCGCTTGATCAGCCACTTTTACAAATTTATTATATTAGACTCAAGAAAAGTGAAAAGCTAGGCAAGCTAGGAGCAAAGAGCACACACTAAAATCAAAATCCCTGAGAAACAGCAAGCAAACAGCCTCCAAGTATTTCCGCTCCGGGTGATGAGGACCGGACACCAAAATACAGGAAAGCGAAGTATAGGGCCTTCCGAAAGCAGTCTGGGATGATTAGGGCCCAGAACAACTAGCGAAGGTATCAGAAACATTTACGCCGACCTCCTAACGACAGCCTTTGCCGGCTCAAGCACCCAAGCTTCGCAAGGGCACCCCCCAGAAGTACTTCTGAAAGTGATGCGACGTCTGCCTCAGGTACCACGGGTATTCCCCCCCGCAGTCACCTGTGTGGAACCTAGGAGTGGCAACTATGGGCACCAATCCGTATCAGAAGCCGGGCGGAACGGTCTTGAGGTCAGATTCAGCTAATCGGAGGGGGGGTATCCCTCTTCTCAACCTTCACTTCCCCTCGCGCTTGACTCTCGGATGAGAGCTTTCCCAGTCCACCTCACGGAGTTGGATTTCGCTCAATTAATAAACTTCTATGTTTGTTTGAGCGGCCTTGGAGAGTTAACTCTCCTCTCTCCTATTCCAAGGCCCTACAACCTAGCTAGTTGGTGATTGACACTTAATAAAACTTGCTAGTTGATTTTAGATTAACTCGCTTATTTTAAGGGCTGTTGTATTAAGTCATAAGGATATGGAGTTGAAACCAATGATGTTCTGACGCAAAAGAAATTAATAAAAACCTGACTACATGCACATGCAGTTCTTTGTCTTTCGATGAAGAGCAATTTCTATGTAAGTTCTACGAGGCTAAAAAAAAATATATTTTTCTTTTCGAATTACAAACTCACACGCACAAAAATTAAGAAGCTAACTAAATGATTCAATGCACCTAATGCAAATGACCACTAGCATGTAATTTCTAAGATGCAGAAAGTCCCTTGAAACAAGGTGAAATTTCCAAAAAGGCTCCTTCAGTTTCAACTAATCTTTTGATGTTCAGAAAGCTAATTCTTGCAAACAAGAACTCTCAATATAATATACCAAAATACTCAACAAGAAGAAGAAGAAATCAAAAGACAACCTCCCTTCACAATCAAGCGGGAAACTAGAAGCAAGAAACTTCGCTAAAGTCCCAAAAGATGAAGCCAAACGAAAAAAAAAGGCAACAACAAAAACAAAAACAAGAAGCAATGTTTTTTGAGTTTTTGATATGCAAAAACAAAAAGCAAAACAAATGTTTTTGGGCTTTTCAGTTTTATAAAACAAGAGTTTCAAGAAAACCAAGAACAACTATCCCAATCCAAGCCAAAACGAGATCGAATTTCAAGCATAAACTTCAGCTATGCCCCCAAACCTTATAAGGCTAATAATAGCAAGATCAATGAGAGCAACGGAAGACCAAAAACTCAATCAAACAGCCAAGAGAAATAGTGCAAATTCGTTGCAACACAAAACTCCAAAGAAACAAGAAAAGATCTTCGAAAATTGCAACAAAACCCTAGCCTATGAAACTCAAGAAAACCAATCAAAAACAAAGCAAAGAACGCAATGCGAAGCACAACACAAAGACAGGAGCGATTCAGTGAGCAAAAGCTCTCTGTTCTGGTAAAGCAGAACAGCCAAGAACGCTCAGAAAGCGATCTTGGAACTCAATCCAGGAGTGCTAGCACCAACAAGAACACTTCGCCAAAAAGATCAGTTTTCAGACAAACGAAAGAGAACCAAGACTTAAAACCACTTCTGTCACACTCCAGTAAGTACAAAGACACTGCAAACACAGGCCTCCACAGCCAGAAAAGACCAAAAACACCAGAATCTTGAAATTTCAAATTCAGCCTAGGTATACGCGACCTTGCAGTTATGCAACCAGCGTGTATACGCGTCTGTGTTGAGGGAAACCCGCGTATACGCGGTTCCTTCTACACAAACTCGCGGGTATACGCGACTGTGTGCAAGAAAAACTGCGTATACAAAGAAAGATAATGAAAAATAAAAAATACAAGCCTGGGAAAGGTATAAAAGCTTCAGACTGACTGCAAGAAAGCAAACTGGACTGTAAAAGACAGAAGAAACCGTTGGCAACCTACCAAACAGCTGAAACAACCCAACAGGAGAATCACAAAAATGTGATCCCCAGTGGAGTCGCCAGTTCTGTTTCGGGGATTTAACACCCTAGAGGTTGGTTGGGATTCAACCTCCATAGAGCAGGGGCGTACTATTTAACAGAGACTCACACGATCATGCACAGTCATGAAAACGAAATAGAGCAGAACGAGAGGTTTACCCGTTGGTCCTACGTTTGAAGTAGATCCACGTGGAGTTCAAACTCCCTGCAACCGTCCTTCCTCTTTCACCCGAAATACAAGAAGAAACCAGCACAAAGGACAAGTTGTACAGTATATTTCTACTCTATATGTTAGTGAGATTCATATAAAACATTAAATAAATCATCATGAATGCTTGTATAACAAATATTCTTCATACATTAAAGCATACACTAACACGCTTATTTCGGGAACAGCATGATACTTCTGTATTATAAAAATAGTACGTACAAAAGTAAGTGGAGAGATCACCTGATCCTTCCAAGGCCTTCGCAGACCGTCGTCCGGATCCGTCCAGCCCTTGCCTCACGAAGACTCCTTCCAAACAGGTGCATACGAGATAACATATAAAGGGATGTATCTCAAGGAAACAAGGGTTTCCTGAAATGAACTGGGAAAGTGCAGGAGGCACGGGGAATCAGACTTGGATGGGGGAAATACCAACAGAGTATAATAATAATAATTCTCTCTCTCTCCTTTAGGCCATACATATGAGGTCTTTTTATAGTCCCTCCAAGTAGTTTCAGCAGTTGGAAACAGTTGGCCACGGGCTGGGGTGGTTGAACTACCTGAGTAACCATCAACCTAGCGCGAAATTAGGGATTTTTATATATTTTTTTTTTTAATCATTAAAATGGCATACACGGAAAAGTCTAGCTGTACTCGCGTATACACGCGGAAAAACACGAGCATAGTCGCGTATGAAGGATTTTCCACTGTTTTTAAGTGAATTTGTCCAAGTCTGTAGGAATGGGTGCCCATAAAGCCATGAAGCAATCATGAATCATGTCAAGGTGAGAAATGATGCTATAACAGAGATAGTGAACAAATGTTTGGAAGCATTTCTTCGTTGTGTTGTATCCTATAAATTAACACAATGGGTAAATTGGTTAACTCTATCTAAATGGTGGTATAATATTTCATTCCATATTGCAACAAAATGATCCCATTTATGGAAATTTATGGATATCATCCACCATCCATCACATCATCCTTAAGAGAAAATTCTAGGGTTCAAGAAGTGGAATATCACATCGAGCATCAACAACAAGTTATCCAACTCTTAAAGGGTAACCTCACTCTGGAACATAATCAAATAAAACAACATACATATCAATATCGCATTGAAAGAAGTTTTGATATACGTGACTAGGTATTTTTATGGCTACAACCATAAAAACACGTCCCTCAAGAAAGCTAAGAAGGATAATAAATTATCGCTCAAGTACTATGGTCCATACAAGGTGTTGCAAAATATTGGTACTATGGAATACAAATTGGAGGTTCCTCCATCTTCCCGAGTACACCTAATTTTCCATGTTTCATGCTTAAATAAGGTTATTGGTGACAACCTCCAAGTTCAAATATAACTCAAAGAATAAGGAAAAATCATATTTGAGCCTAAAGAAGTCACAGAAAGAATACCCCACAACTACAAAATCAATTCATTTCATATTATCTCATTAAGTGGAAGAACTTACATGTTCAAGACTCCACATGGGAGGATGCGAATTTTATACACAAGCATCTGAAACTACTCAAGTGTTAAGGAAAACACTTTTTTGAAGGAGAGGGGCATATTAAGTCCCTATAATACCAGTGTATTTCCCTTATTGTTATTTTTAGTGTATACCCATATTGTTATTGGTGTGCACATGTATCCCCCATGTTGTTATCATTGTGCCCCATAGAATCCCACTATTATTATAGTTATGCCCTTATAGTATTATTTTTATGTACGTTTTGATTATATTTTGACCCCTTAGACTCCTATATCTACCAAGGAGGTATTATCATTTCTATCATGCAAGAATTCGTTCATTTATATAATGTAAAGGATGTTTCCCCCTCGAAGAGGATAATTTTAAGTCATTGATCTATCTTTTCTTCTATTTTGTGAGCTACTTGCATAAAAAAATCCAAGCTCCCCCTTAATCCATTTTTTGATATATCCTTTGATAATTTTGAATTTTAGTTGGAATAGGTGCATCCTAAAATTGCTAGAGACTTAAATATCTTACCACAGATTGTTGGATTCTTCTAGAAAGGTGTGGTGTCTTAGCCAAAATATTTCAAATTGGAACCACCTATCTTTGGGGCTACAGTTAAGGTCGATCTCCATCCATATTGGTTAATGATATAATCCTATGCAGGGAAGAATGGACGCTTCTATCAAAATATCTCTTTCCAAAAGAAGTTCATAAATTAAAAATTTGTCTAATATAGAACTCATGTGATGCTTACCTTCACATTTTTTGTTCCATGAATACATACCATTGATGGGGTCCACATCAATGATAGCTAGTTGTTACATCATGTCCTGGAAATGATGTGATTCTGAATCTAGTATAACAATGCCCCACTTTGTTTCATCTGGGGATTTGATCACGTTGAAATATTCCCATAAAATCCAACATTCAGCGCTATGGATTATTATGATTCTTGCTAAGGATTAAAGAAATTTGTTCCTTTCTAAAGGAAGGTGACGTCCATAGATTGTTCATAAGCACCCAATATTAGCATGACCAGATAGTGGTATCTTCCAAAGAGAACGTAAGGTCATGCTATCTAATCGATGAACCCTATTTCTTTTGGATTCAATAGAATAGCTAGTCCACCCATGTTCTTACTAGCATAGAGTGCCATTGTTGTACATCCTTTCCAAAAATGTTAGGCGATAATGTGCTAGGTCCTTATATTACTAGTATATTCAATTATTTTTGTTAATATAACCCCCTTATTGTTATTTCTATACCCCTGTAACCCCCATATTGTTATTATTGTGCCCTTACATTATTATTTTTAGGTTGGCTAGGATTACATTGTGGCCCCATGGACTCCTATATATAGAAAGGAGGTTTTTTCATTTGTATCATCCAAGAATTGTTCATTTATGTAATGTATTGGAGGTTTCCCCCTCGAAGTGGTTGATTTCTAAGGCGTTGATCTCTATTTTCTTCTATTTTTGGAGCTGGTTTCATAACATTTGGTATCAGAGATTTGGATTATAGGGTTTCGTTGCTTCAAATAGGTCATCGTGGAATTTTAAGTATAAATTCGGTTCTACGGAGGTTCAGAATCTAAAAATTTTAGAGTGTGAATCTGAAGTCCTAAGGAACATCGTCACAAAATTTCAGAGCTTGATTCACAATATTTTCGAAGATATGATCTGTGGAAGTTCAGGATTTTTGTAGGCTCCTCAATTTAACCTAAACAATTCATCGCAAAATTTTCGATATAACTTTTTTTATATGAGGGTTCAGAAGATAAAATTTTCATAGAGAGAAGTTGAAAGCCTGAGGAACCATGTGTAAAAATTTCAGATCTTAGTTCACAATAATTTTGGAGATATGATCTATGGAAGTTAGGATTGTTTTAGGCTCCCAGATTGCATCTCAAAGAGGTGACCACGGGAAAAACATCATAACTCTCTCTCTGAGAATCAAATTTGGATGCTGTAAAAAGTGGTTGTAAGTACATAGACCATAGTTTTCGCTATATCAGTTTTAGAGTTGAAGGAGGAAACGGTTACACGTGGAAAGTCATGCAAGTTCTCTCTACTGAACTAGTCCATAATTAGGTCATCATAGGAGATTGGGTATAGCTTTGTCTTCAGGAATCCAAATCAAGTCAGAATTGTGGCATTTGAAAGAAGATTCATAGGGCTACTTTAGGGAAAAATTTCAGATATTGAAGATCTGAAATCACATAGATGATTTAGTTTCAATATTGAGCTCCTCAAAATCAAGAAAAATGTGTGTGTTTTTTTTCAAATTGCATAAGTCTTGTTTGAAAAATCAATTCTAGGTGATTCCAAAGGCCTATTGAGCATAGATATCAATATTGGGTTCTAAAACGCCTCCTAAAAAGAATTCAAAACCCATTAAGCCTTTAGAAGGTTCTACTATGACTCATGAAGACGAAGAAATGAAACATGAGATATCAAAATTCCAAGAGCAAGTGCACCAAATTTCGCTATCGCAAAGAGAAACAAAAAATTAAATGGAAGTTTTGAAGAAAGGTATGGAAACTAAGATGGATGGTTTGAAGAAAGGCATGGAATCTAAGATGAATGGTTTGGAAGCTAATATGGATGGCATGGAAGTTGGGATGGAAGCTAAGATGGATGACATGGAAGCTAAGATCGATGAAAAAATGGAAAACATGAAGAATGATATAAAAGTAGACATCGAAGGTTTGGAAAAGTTGATACAATAAATGTTTCCTAATGGAAAAAAGATAGTAGAGGAAACTCATGATGAGAACCAAATAAATTTTAATCGTGATTTCATAAACTTTAATGTTGGATTAAAGAACCACCATATTCCAAACATGGATATATAGAAATTTGATGGCAAGGATCCTGTAACATGGATACTACATATGGAGCAATATTTTGATCTCAGTAATGTGAAAAACACACAAAATGTACGCATTGCAACTTTACATTTAGAAAAAAATACATTTGCATGGTATCAATGGCCTTGGTCCCGTAAAAAAATTGTCACTTGGTCAATTTTTACGAGGAAATGATAGCACATTATGAGGATACAAAGAGAAATACCTTCTTTACCCAACTGATAAATCTCAAACAAAAGTGTTCAATGGTGGAGCACATTGAGGACTTCAAAAAATTGAATATAAGGGTAGCTGATATTCCAGAGGAACACAGGATTGATGTCTTCATAGGGACTTTCAAGGATAACATCCAACATGAAGTTCACGTTTGGGAAACATATTCATTAGAGAAGGCATTCGGGTTGGCAAGAAAAATTGAATGTAAAATTATGGCGACAAGGAAGCCTACCACTCACATCTATCAAGATGTATGTGTTGCTACTCCTAGACTTCCACAACCTACAAGGTTAACACCATGACAATTGGAAGAAAAAAGAGCAAAAGGGCTTTGCTACAGTTGTGATAGAAAATACACTAAAGGCCATAAGTGTCTTGAGAAGCAATTATTTTACATAGATTGTGAAGAGGTGGATGAAAATGAACAAGGAACTTCAAAAGAAGAGGATATACACAAGGAATCAACCCTAGAAGAAGAAGAAATGAGTCCATATCATGTAATGCATTGGCAGGAATTACCACTCCTCAAACACCCAAGATAGAAGGACATATCAAGAAGAAAAAGGTAATATTGTTGATTGATTCGGGTAGTACCCATAATTTTATTGTTTCATATACCCGGGACCAAAATGTCAAGTGATGGTTGAAAATGGAGGAACTATAAATTGCTCTGGAAAATGCCATAATATCAAGCTATCCATGGGGGAATATGAATTGAATAGTCCAATTCTTTCCATCCTAATGGGAGGTGCTAATTTTGTACTAGGTGTACAATGGTTACAATCTTTGGGGACGGTAGCTTTTAATTTTCAAGAAATTTTCTTGAAATTGTTTTCGGAAGGAAAGAAAATCAAATGATGGGGTATCATAGGGAAGCCAGGAAAGATAATAAGCTCTAATGTCATGACAAAGCTTCTAAAAAAATAACAACGAGGCATAATTGCACAATTATGCTCACTAGAAGTTCCAACTTAAAAAACATCTATTTCTCTACATCTCCAAAGAGCCTTCGACAATCATTCCGAGGTGTTTGATACTCTCAAAGGAATCCCACCTATTCATGATCATGATCATGCTATTCATTTCATTCTAGGATGTGTTCCTCCAAACATTTGGCCTTACAAATATCCTTATGTCCAAAGGAGTGAAATTGAACATATGATTGCAGAAATGTTAGAGGCTGGTATAATTCAACCTAGTCAAAGTTATTTCTCTGCTCCAATAGTATTAGTACATAAGAAGGATGGATCATGGTGCATCTGTCCGGATTATATGGAGCTCAATAAGCTCACTATTAAAGATAAACTTCCCATTCCCGTCAATGATGAATTATTGGATGAATTACATGGAGCAATTTATTTTACCAAGTTGGATCTTTGTTCAGGATATCATCAAATTAGAATTAAGACTGAAGATATTCCAAAAACAACATTTCAAACTCATGAGGGTCATTATGAATTTTTGGTTATTCCTTTTGGCCTTACCAGTGCACCTTCTACATTTCAAGGGTTGATGAATTCCATTTTCAAACCCTTCCATAGAAAATTTGTGCTAGTATTTTTTGATGATATACTAATCTACAATAGGTCTTGGAAGGATCATGTTCAACATTTTGACAGGGTGCTCAAACTATTGGAGGAGAAACAATTATATGCAAAAAAATCCAAATGTTTCTTTGGAGTAGAAGACGTGGAATATCTGGGTCATATTATATCTCACGAGGGTGTTAAGGTAGACCCTAACAAAATTAAAGCCATTAAGGAATGGAAATTCCCCACAACCATAAAGCAGTTGCATGGATTTCTTGGGTTAACAAGGTATTATCACAAGTTTGTTAATAATTATGGGAGAATAGTAGCACCTATAAGAAAATTATTAAATGAAGATGCATTTTCATGGCCTCCTCAAGCAACTAAGGCCTTTGAACATCTTAAAGAGGCAATGTGCCTAACACCAGTCTTAGCTAGGTCAGACTTCACAAAAACCTTTATTGTGGAATGTGATGCCTCAGGAAATGGAATTGGTGTTGTTTTAATGCAAGAAGGGAGACCCATTTCTTTTGAAAGTAGTTCAATAAAAGGAAAGTATTTACAAAAGGCTATCTATGAGAAGTAAATGTTGGCAATACTACATGCACTAAAGAAATGGAGACCTTACCTAATGGGAAGACACTTCAAGGTAAAAATTGATCATGATAGTCTTAAACACTTTTTGGAACAAAGACTATCATCGGAAGAGTAGCAAAAATGGGTCACAAAGATGTTGGGTTATGACTTTGAAATCATCTACAAAAAAGGGAAGCTAAATGTTGTTGCAGATGCCCTCTCAAGAAAGGATGAAGAGGTGGAAACATTGCTTTGTGCCATTTCTATTATCCAACCAGATTGGACAACCAAAGTAAGGGATGAATGGAACATGGACGAAGAAGTTTGGAGACTCATTCAAAATTTGCAGCAATATCCTAGTACATTTGATACATTTAGTTGGAAAAATGATTCCTTATGGTACAAAGATCGCTTATATATTTGCAAGAATTCCTAACTAAAACAAAATATTCTTTTGGAATTGCACACTTCTCCTTTAGGAGGACACTAGGGACTTTTAAAAACTTACCACAGGGTGAAGAAAGAATACTCTTGGGATGGCCTTAAATCTGATTTTCAAAAGTTTGTGGAAATTTTTTTGGTTTTCCAACTAAATAAAGTTGAGACAATTAAGACCCCGGGTCTTCTACAACCTTTATCCATTCCAAGTCAACTTTCGGAGGAGATTTCAATGGATTTTATCACAGGTTTACCTAAGTCCGAAGGAAGGAGTGTCATCATGGTGGTAGTTGATAGACTTGCCAAGTATGCACAGTTTTGTGCATTATCTCATCCATTTAAAGAAAGTACAATTCCTACTACATTTATGGAAACAATTTGAAAGCTACATGGAAACCCGAAGATTATTGTAAGTGATAGAGATCCCATTTTTATAGGAAATTTTGGGACGGAATTATTTTCTTGTTTGGGTACTCAACTAGCTGATAGCTCATCTTATCATTCGTGATCCGATGGTCAAACAGAGATAGTGAATAAATGTTTGGAAGGATATCTTCATTTTTTTGTATCTGATAAGCAAGCGAAATGGGTCAAGTGGTTACCTCTCGCTGAATGGTGGTATAACACTTCCTTCCATACTGCAGCAAAAATGACCCCATTTATGGCACTTTATGGATATAATCCACCATCCATCACATATTCTTTAAGGGAATATTCTAGAGTTCAAGCAGTGGAGGATCACATCGAGCATCAACAAGAAGTTCTTCAACTCTTAAAGGATAACCTAAATTTGGTACAAAATTGAATGAAACAACAGGCAGATCAACATCGCAGTGAGAGAAGTTTTGATGTGGGAGACTGGGTATTTTTATGGCTACAACCATACAAACAAATGTCCCTCAAGTAAGCTAAGAAGGATAATAAATTATCACCAAAGTACTATGGTCCTTACAAGGTGTTGCAAAATATTGGTACTATGGCATACAAATTGGATCTTCCTACATCTTCACGAGTGCATCCAGTTTTCCATGTTTCATGCTTAAAAATTTTTATAGGGGACAAAATTCTAGTTCAAACAATATTGCCAGAACTTTATAAGGAGGGAAAAACCATATTGGAAACTGAAACAGTCACGGAAACAAGAACTCGACAGCTACAAAATCGATCAATTTCAGAGTATCTCATCAAATGGAAGAACTTACCCACTGAAGATTCTACATGGGAGGATGAGAATTTTATACAGAAGCACTCGAAGCTACTCAAGCATTGAGGATAACACTTTTTCGAAGGAGAGGACCATGTTAGGTCCTTATATTACTAGTATAGTCCCTTATTGTTGTTAGTGTAACCCCCTTATTGTTATTTTTGTACCCCTGTAACCCCCATATTGTTATTATTGTGCCCTTACGTTATTATTGTTAGGTCGGCTAGGATTACATTGTGGCCCCATGGACACTTATATATAGAGAGGAGGTTTTGTCATTTGTATCATCCAAGAATTTTTCATTTATGTAATCTATTGGAGGTTGTCCCCTCGAAGTGGATGATTTCTAAGGTGTTGATCTCTATTTTCTTCTATTTTTGGAGCTGCTTTCATAACATAATGTCTAATCACTCCCTTGAATATTTTGTATCTTGAACTATCATTATTGGAGAAATTTCTTTCTTTATTATTTTTTTAAACAAGTCACTACTTCCCATGGTAGCTCAAGACCCATATATTCCATTATATGATTTTCATTGAGATGGATGTAGGTTGGATGGAAACACCTTTAAAATCAATAGAACCTTTCCAAATTGGCTAGAAAATAGCCTACTTCTTTGAGAAGATAGTTGTTAGTCTTTGTCCCTTTTTATTTTCCTTCTTGCTATATGTTGGGGTTGGAGGAGTGAGATTGTGAGCAGGAGGGGAATTTTTTCATTTTGACTCTCAAGAATGATTAATGGAGGATATTCATATTTAATTTAAGAATAGAGCATGAATCCTTACTTCAACGTACCTAAATCATTGATGAGAATATTATTTCATTTCTGCCCATATATTACATGTTGTTAGTGTCCCCTTCATTAGTTGCATCTAGGACTTCTTCTTTCCTTTTGGTAAGTTTCTCCTTGTGATTTTTTGGGGTTTTTTTATTTATTAGTATCCTATATTGGGTCTTTCTCTATTGTAGAAGCAACTACATTATCATGTCACTCTCCCTTTGTTTAGAATGGATTAGATAGGAATTCATAGTTGTTCTTGGACTAAAGGGGCTTTCGCAAGAAAGAAGTTGGGGTATTGTGGGTTCTCCTCCTACTGTTAAATTTCTTAAATACATTTGAATATTTTTTCATTTTGGTTGATTGTGACATAATATCCATCAAATGGATATCTTTACATAAATGGTGATATTCATGGCAGCATCTATAGTGAAAAGGCACATGTGCATAGTCTAGGGGCTTGTTAATTTGTTTTATCATGGTATGGAATTGCAATGGATTTCAACAAGAACCTTGAAATATTGATACAAACAAATATTAAATAATATAATGTATATGTACACTTATTTTTCTCCTCTAATATTTTCGCAAAGGATCCTATTGTGTTAGTAATGCCCTCTAGGATGCTCACTTCCTAGTATATTTCCCATAGCGTATAAAACTTGATCCAAACTGGTGGAGCAATTTTTTTCCTTTTTAAAATAGTATGTTCGGTTCTAGGATCTCATGAAGAGTCTAATGTTTTTGAAAAGATAATACCCATTCTCAAAAACCCTTGTTTGATCCTCCAAGTTGGTGAAGATTACCATGGAAAGTCCTTTGTCTCCCACCTCCAAGAATATGTGACCCTTGGGTTGGATTTATTTCTTGATCCAGGACACTAGAACCCTTTCAATTGTCCAAATCCTAGTAAAATTGTAGATCAATGTGTGATCCTACATATGTTGGATGAACCCTTCAATTTTATCCAACTACACTTAATATATAGGGTTTTGAACTGCTTTAGCAGTACAATGGATCTGGATTTTTATTTTCCACATAGCTCCAAGCATCAAATTTTGTATATTTAGGGTTAAGGATTGGTCTCATGTTGAATTTTTTAGAACCAATTGGTGAGGTGCTCATGGTTGATTCCTTTTGTCAGGAATTCCTAAGTCATCTATGACTACGTTGTAGTAGGTGAGGTTTGACCCCGCCCCCCACCTCCCCCATTCTATTGAGACCATAGATCCTTCAACACGAGGATGGATCAAGAGTGGCCAAAAACGATTTGTAGGGTGTTTTTTGAAGCGGCATGGACAATTTATTAGAAAAGTGGGCTACGAAGAAAACCCTAGCTTTAGAAGTAGTCTTTATTTTGTAATATTTTTTAATTTTTTATTAAAAGTACTATTTTATTATTCTTAAATGTAACGTCATGGGACAACATCACCCCCATATTGGATTGTTGACAACCTCTCAGCACAATAATTGAAGAGTACAAATATTAAATCACAGAACCATAATCATGATTTTTCACTCCAAGATCCACAAATTTAAGGATTCAAATGAGCACCAAATAACTAATTCATTATAAATATTAATATGAGGAATTTTGATTGTAATGACCCTATAACATGGATATCCCAAATGGAACAATAATTTGATGTACACCAACTGAGATCCTTACAAAAGGTAAATATTATATTCATTTTTTTAGAACACGATTAATTTGTTTAGTATCAATAACATTTTGAAAGGGAAAATGATTATAATGTATCTTGGTCCTTTTTTATAGAGAATTGACAACACATCATGGTGATATTAAGATAAATATATTCATTATTGAATTGGTAAATCTTTGAGAAAAAGGTCTAGTTACAAAGAAGATTCAATGATATCGAAAGTTAAGTCTTAGGGTAAAGAACATTTCATATGATAATTTTTTAGACCTCTTTATGGAAACTTTAATGAAAAGTATCCAACATGACGTACATCTTATTGATCATAAATCCTTTGATCGTGCATTCAGTTTGGAAAAGAAATTTGAAAGTAAATAATATGACTGTTAGAAGAGTGTTTTCTAAAAACTACAGAGAGCATCACACTTTATTTTCTAACCTCACTCAATCAACAAGGTTGACACTTTATCAAATGGAGGAAATAAGAGCAAACATACTATGTTTAAATTGTGACAACAAGTACAACAAGGGGCGTAAATTCCATGGCCATAAATTATTTTACATAAATTGTGAAGAGAATGAATAGAAAGAATTGGAATTAATTCAATATCTACAACTAGAAGAGACAACTCCAAAAATAACTAGTCATGGATTGGCTAGTACCAGTACTCCAGAAACCCTCAACATATACGGATATACAAAAAAGAAAAGGGTTACAGTGTTGATTGATTCAGGTAGTACCCATAACTACATCAATTACAAATTGAAAAAAATCTCGATTACATTATATATCTGGCACCATAATTTCAAGTAATGATTGCAAATGGGGTACCATAAATTGTTCAAGTAAGTACCATACTATTAAGCTAAATATGGGGGAATATTTATTAGATAATCCTAGGATTTCAATCCAACTAGGTTGTTTTCATATTGCATTAGGGGTCCAATGGTTACAATGATTGGAAACTATGGATGTTAACTTTAATGATATTTTCATGATATTTTCCTCAAATAGAAAGGAAATTGAGCTTAGAGGTACCCAAGGGAAACCCTCTAAAGTGATAAGCTTTAATAATGTGCCAAAATTACTAAAGACGAGACATTGTGGTGCAATTGGACAATTGTATTAATTAGATGTTCAAACATATATATCATGTACGAGAGTGGATCTCCAAAAAATTATCAAGAATCATTTCATGGTATTTGGAGAGATGCCTAAGGGCTTCCCACTTGCTCAAGGTCATGACCATCTTATTCATTTGTAATCTGGAAGTGTACCACCAAACATCAAGCCTTATAGATATGAGGGTTTAATGGTTAAAAGCATGTACTTCTTCCTAAAATGTTACAAGTTAAAATCCAAATGGGATAGAGTATGCACACCTCCCTAAGCTTTAATAATATAAAGAAGAGTCCTTTATCCCATAAATCTCCTATTATATATATAATAGTTGTTAGCATGTGTTTCGTTCTAAGAAGTTAGAAGTTCAAATCCAATTGGGGTAGAGTATGTGCACTTTCGCAAGATTCAATAATACAAAGAAGAGTCCCATATCCCATAAACAAAGTGGTCTCCTATACCAATTAGGTGTCTAACTTAGCCATAAGTTTAATTTTAATTGGATTTTTATCCACAAATTTCCCATCAGTGAGATGCTATCACCAAATTGCTTGATCGAGCTTGGATGCCCCTTGTCTGATTGCTTGATAGTGATATATTTTATATTTATATTTTTTCCACAAAATATATTATATAAAAATATAAATAAATTATTCGACATATAAATCCTCGTACTTTCTTCAAAACATACCTTAAACTCACTTTAATTTTATTTAGAATGCTTGAATTAGCACGTTCCATGTATGTGTTTACAAAGAAATTAAGTAGATTGAATCAAAATGGTCCCCTACATTGACAGAGACGGAAAGCAATACTTAAACAACGTTGAACACTTATGTCCCACAGCATTAAAAAAATTAAATTTTCTGATAATTGATGTTCCCTGCCTTCTTTAAATTTAAATCTATTATATAAAATCACATTCTTAAATTATCCAGGGAATATTGATAAAGCACGTTAGAATATCGTTATATGAGTCACTTTTTATTAAAAAGATAATCTTTATTTCTTTTAGCTTGTGTGTATGCTTTGCATTTACAGAAAAAGTTCAAAGCACGCGTAAGCTTTGGGAGCTGACATTATTACGAATAACAGTCATAACATGACTTTTCTGGAGAGTTCTGACTTTTCTGAAGAGTTCTAAGCACATAAGAACTCACGAAAGACAATGGAAGCATCGAAGTTTAGAATGAGAATCATATATTTTACGAGCATAGCCAAGGTTGTTTGCTAGAGAATCACTTCTACAACTTCATAAGGTAAAGTATGTTTCTGATAAATGTAGTGTATTTTTGAAAAGTTCTCAACTTCAAGCAAGAAAGTGCATAGAACTACATTGAAGTGAAATTTATATACTATGCATAACCTTTATTATTAAATGGTGAAAGAGAAATTTAAAAACTATAATATATTATTATAATTGATATTTTTTTATTATAAATATATTATACTTTTGGTTGGTTGTTTGAGTTGAGAATTCTTCCCTATTTTATCAAATTTTGAATATTTTAGACTATAAATAATATTTAAATAATCACTATTTATTGTTAGGTTAATGAATTATAATTTTTTATTTATTTTTATGAAAGGAATTCTAAATTACTCAATTTTTTTTTTTATTGTAATTAGAAAATATATATTAAAAAATAATGGTAAATGCACAGAATAAATTTATAGTGAATTTATGTTTTATAAATTCCAGATGAATGAAAAAAAAATCTCTCATCAAAATGAAAAAAAACAAGTCATTTAATTCTTTATTTTCTAAAAAGTAGTCTTATTATTATTTAGTTATAAGACGGGATTTTGACGAAAACGATACAAAAACAAGGCATAATCAAGAATTGATCAAAATTGAATCCTCACTAAAATCAAGGGAGTCTTGAGCTTGAAGAGAATTGGAGTTTCTTTCTTTATGTTATTTTTGGCCTTTCTCTAGTGAGTAAGAGAAATGGAATTTTTTCTTCAATACATTTGAAAAGGAGGGAGAGGAGGGGGCATTGGTGTCATCCTTCCGTATCTTCTATTTTGAGGGTGAATCTTAGTTTTTCTAGAAGTGAGGTCTTATCTTGTAAATCATCCAAACATATCAATACGGGAATTGCCTCTCCTTTTGGAAGATCATGTTTTCTAATTGCACTCAAACTCATGGGACCTTGTTTCCATTGGGATCCTAAACCTCTTCTACTTCCTCATGATATTGCAGAGCTTCAAATCTATTATTGGAGTTAGACTCAGGCTTGGTGGGAGGCTCACACATTTTTCTTTCTCTTTCTTGAAAATTTCTTGAAACCTTGCTCATCATTGTTATGATGAATTTGATTTGGCTTAGAAAATTGCAAGTCTTTGATATTGGGGTAATTTTGAAAAGTTTCCCATACTCATTCCAAGTGTCACATTTGAACGGAACCTTCTCATGATTAAGAGATTGAAGGTGACTCCATCCCTCCAATTCAAGTTTAATCACCTTACACAATCGCTTATCAAGATATATTTCCATGCATAGTCTAGCATAGGGAATACCTCCATTAGATTTTACATTAATTTTATAATTACCTAATTTTTTTTGGATTACTTTGAAGGTATCTTCGCTCCATAATAATATTTGGAAGTGAAAAATTATAATCCATACTCGGGAAATAGACATTTCCATGTGGACATTGAATTCAAGGGTTTAGTGGCATAGGAACATTATCTTGTAACTTGTAGGGTGGGATAGATTGAAGATCAAGTGCATAGTTTCTTTGGTTTCAAAACTGAATATGAGGAAACCCTTACCACAATAAAACACTAGAGCAAGCTCTTGATCACCCCAATTCTTTGAAATTTATTTAGATAAAATGAGAACTAGGAGATAGACCTTTAAAATTACCTATTAATCATCTCTCCTTCAACATTAATATTTTGAGGAACCCCAAAAGTTTCTAAATTTGGTTTGGAAATGGCTAATGCACATTTGGTACAGTTTTATTTTTTAAGGTGAAGCTAGTCCCTAGAAGAAGACCAAAATAGGGTAACCATATTAAATCTAGGAGGAACCCTCATTATGAACCTACGACCAGGAAACACACACCAAATTGCAATAAATTGTTAAGGAACGCAAAAACGTATGGATATAACCTTGAATTTGAATAGGAGACTATGATGTGTAATTTTTGCTTCTCTTAAGGCAAGGTGGAAATGGCTAGGGAATTCATAGCCATAGCAAGAGCCCAAATTTTACGTCCATTCTCTCCATAAAATCTATTATTGTTATTGAGATCACCAAACATTAATAAATGAATATTTTCTTTTAATACATTAATATAATATAAAAAAATAATCAAACAATAAAAAATTAAACATCGGTTGGATAAAAGTGTACCATGTTATCTTTAGGCTAATGTAATAAATTATGAAAATTATAAAATAATTAAAAAACAAATTTACATAAATAATATAATATTAGTAAATAACTTATTCTTTTATATATATATATATATATATACACGTATGCATATCATCATAGAAATTGATTTGAAAATTTACTTTCAAATTGAATGTATTAAAATAATGCCAACATTTTTCTTTACCTGCTTTTTCTACTTGTAATAAAATAGACCAACAAAATTATCCTCATCCTTTCCAACTAAATGTTTCCTTCTTAAATTTGGTTTTGAGTTCCTTAAGACTTAAATTTTTTCATATATTGAATTTTTTTTTGTTTAAAGGAAAGGACATTATTTTAAGCTAAGTATAGGGAGTGTCCTTGTTCATGCTTCATGCACCACGCTATCTTCAAATATAGTGTAAACCATTACCCATTCTATTCCATTTAACAATGAGATATTGCACCATGCAAAGAGTTAGGTGCTTAGAGAAAAGACATTACCACTACATTAGCATATTGCCACACAATACACCCCGCTATAACTTATTGAGGCATGTCAGTGAAAGCCACATGATTCAAAACATCTCTTAATTACCACTCCTCCATCACACACCACATACGTGTGGGGGATTTTTATATTTCATCTCCCTAACCCTCAGATCCATTATACTTTCTCCTCCCATACCACATGATGGTCTTGAGCATCACACTCCAACCACAACCACTCTTTTGATCCCTTGATCAAATTCTCCAATCACAACCATTTTTTATTTGAATTAATATTTAAAATATCATGCTATGATTAAGTATCATGAAAATTTTTATTCACATGTTATACAATTAGCCACAATGGCCCTCAATGTTGATTTTAATTCTATTTTCCTCCTTACTTCTCTTTCAATATAGTTTTGTGTCAAAGACTTCAAAAATATATTTGAAAGGGAAAATAGAGTTTGTGTACTTAAAGCATACTTAAGAGATACCACTAAGGTGAAAGGAAGAACAATTTGTTGTTGATACCATGAATATGTTGGTTTTAAAATGATAAATTGTTCCACTAGTCAACTGCATGTAATTGGTGATCGGAGAAAGTAGAAAATGAGTTTGAAACTAGTATTATTTAGACTTCAAGATTGGAAAATGTTTTTGTCTGTCTCTAAATTATGACTTAGATGACGTAGTTTAATGCTATTTAGAGAATTTCAATTCCAAATATAGAATAATGAAATTGGATAAAGAATAAGATAATCAAATACCCCTCACCCTGGCTATTGTTAGGAAAATGTTGAAGATTTAAGCACTTATAAAACGTTCTAAGATATGTGATGTTACTTTTTTGAATTTTCATGGTTGTGGGTTTACTATTTTTAATAGGTGGAGGCTCCAACTAAAAATCTAGGTTGTGTGTAATATTCCCAATTAGCTTGCTACTAGTTGGAATATTATATGTTTCTCCATTTTATAGTCTAGAAGAATAAAAGGGATAGGGAGACCCTTAAATATCTTTAGTAGGAATAAAACATTCCCAATGTGAATGGGGATCAGTTTAGGTAGGCAAAATAAAGTCACCTGGGGTGTGAAACGGGGCAATGCATATGGACTAGATCTATGTTGACCAAATCAAGAGCGCTGCCAAAAGAGAAGATAAATCTAGTGGGGACAACACAGTTTTGGAGGAGGAATCTTTGCAAGGAAGTAACCGCATGAATGAGTGGGGTCAGGAGTGAGAAGGCTCACTAATAATAAAAAGGAGGGGATGGCAGCCATGAAAGGCATTCATAATATTATCTGTGTTTGGGTCTTATGATTTCTTGCATGCTTCAACTGTTTAGCTGGGGTTGTTGCACTGTTTAGTGCAAGGGATTATCATGTGGGAGTTGCAAAATCTTTCTTGGAAAACTTGTTGAAGGGATCTGAGAGGAGAACTCTGGGCTAAATTTCCACTATCAGACACTGGTTGAAGTAGTCACCCACATCTAAAACATAGTGTCTTGCATAAACTGTGTCATTTCACATGGTGTTACAGTGGGAGGGTTAAAACCCTTGATTTTGAGATAGTTTCCTAGGGAAAGGGGCGATCCCTCTCCCGGAAAGCTAGTAAGGAGGATTTTCAGCCATTTCTTGTATTTTTCAGCCACATGTATGCAGAGCTACAGTTGGACTTCATGATTTCATATCTATATCTATAGATCTACCATTTTGTACTTATGCTTTAATGAAACCCTTACCAGGTAGTCTTCATATTGTATAAAAGGGGATAGATCTCCATTTTCTCAACTCTTTGAGTAATATAAATTTAGATCTATTATTTCCTATCTTATTTTTGTAGAAACCCTCATTTAATTACATTATCACATGCTTCAGAAATTTTGTATGCTATAAGTCATGGGGTTTGGGTGTTTTTAAGCCACATTGAGATGAGGAGGTATGTTTAACATAGCTAGAGGGATTTTTTTCTGATCCCCTTTTTTATTTGAGGGCTATAATGTATAGAATAAGGGATCCAAGTGTTTTTTCTCATTTTTATAGCATATTTTTTTAAAAACTGTGTTTTTTTTGTCTATATTGTTGAATTTCCTAAGAAGGAATATTACAGTGTGAATATATATTAAGTAAATACTAGCACACACACATTAAAATTGGTTCACATGTCAATTGATGCTATTTTTTACCGTGAAAAAATGAATGGTTGGATTGTTGTATATGAAACACCTTTAATGTGGTTGAAATAGTTGATAAGTGATGTGCATGGGAATGATTAGTAATCCATGGTTAACTATGGTTGAATATTATCAAATATGATAATTTTTTGGACTTATATAATCAATATTAAACATTGGGATGGTTATTTACATGGTTGATTCAACATGGATTTATTGAAACATACGATTATCTATGTAAATTAAAACCTCTTCCATTGATGTACCTAATCGCTCTAAGAGGTTTGGAAATTATCAAGGTTGATTGTAAGAATGGATTTCATTAACATATTGAGTTCACAAATCAGAATTCCATACAAAATTATAGTGTTTAGACCCATACTTTGGGCATTTCAATGATTAACCTGAACCTTTATATAGATGTTCCTCATATTAGTCTATAACATCATTTCATTTATTGTATTTTTTATCATTTTTATTTCAAGTGTTCACGATGTCTATTGATACTACCCTTTCTCTTAGATTCTCTATTTCCATTTACGCAAATTAATGCATGTAGCAACATGGCATCAAAATTGTTCTCATCCATGAATAGTGTTTTACATAATGTCGAGAGTTCACATGGAGGTTATGCTTTGATGAGATTCGATGGGATTTTTAAGGAATATGGTGAATCATTTAAGTTTTCCATCATGTACCCAATTTTTAGCATGATATAGGCAATAATTCATATTTGGTGTTGTTATTAATTAATTTTTTTGAGTGATATTAACTTTAATGAAGACATGATCATCAAGTGGATCATTATTAGCAAAAAATTGTGAATCATTTGTCGAGCTTGAGCAGCGTTATTCTCTCTAGGGTTTATGCAAAGTTTTGATTTTTTTTTTTTAGGTTACTGTCCCTAGCCATGTTGATCATGGTGAATTAGAAATTGATGCCTTTGTAGTGGATACATAAATTGTAGCAGTATGACAAGAATCACCAGCATCATCTAAATAAGAATACCAACTAGAAATAATATTGGATACATTGATCCATCCTAGTGTAGAGTTGGTTTGTTGAAGTATATCATCAAGTGTATATTGGGAGTTCCTCTGGATGTTCAATCAATTTGAATGCTCATGAGAATTGTGAGGTAAAGAATACGGTGTTTTAACTATTTGCTGACTAGTTGAAGCTTATAGGCATCTACAAAATGGATGTGGAATATGCAAATAATTATAAAGATATGGATTAGGGACAAGTTGTGTAATTTGTGAATATTTTTTCATTCCATGGTGACAACTTTCCTTAGGAGGACAAGGGTTCACATCAATTGTTAAACTCATAAGTAGATATAGGAATGGAAACAATTGGAACATGATGGGAAATGGCTCAAACTTCTCGTCATTAAATAGAATATCTTACAATAAGTAACTTTAGAGAAAAATATAGGACTAACAACTATCTATAAATATTTTTCTAAAAATACCTTAGACGAATAATCTGCTTTCTAATTAACTTAATTGATGGGAGAGATTATATTTTAATACCTCTACTTAATTTCAAATATTACATTCATCAAAAATCAAAATGCCTAATTTTTATTTTATTTTATTTTTTCTTTTTGAAACTCAAAAACAATCCTTCCTAATGGTTTGGTGAATATATTTCCTAGTTTATTTCTAGATCCATGAAATTGAAAATATATGTCATCAATGTTAACAAGTTTATTAATTAAGTGATAGTGAGTATCAATGTGCTTTCTTTTCATATGAAACACATGGGTCTTTGACAATGCAATCAAAATGCTTATCCATATGTGTAAGATCCTTTAAAAGTCTTGTTATCCATATTGAATGGCATGATGTTATATTAGCTGCTACATATCCTACTTATGCAGGAGATATTGACATCATGAGATGTTTCTTAGAATCCAATTAAATCAAATTTGTTCCCAAATGAAGAATATCCTAAAGTTATTTTCCTATTATTAATACTACTAGAAAAATTACTATCTGTGTATCATGTAAATGTGTTGTCTTTAAAACTTGTGTACCAAAATACAATAGTTGTGCCGACAATATACCTGAACTTTCCAAAAAATTTAGTGAGTGTCCTTGGGATAATCCATAAATATAAAAGCGAATCTAATTGAATACATATCATTAGGCCTAGTTGTAGTATGGTACATGAGGTTTCCTAGAAGCTTATTATACAATGTTCAAACAATTGCTAGCCCGTCATCTTACTTGTTCAATTTTGTTACTATTGAAATAAGTGTCTATGATATTTTCCATTTTCCCATATTGAACCTCTTTAGTATATATGTAGGATATTATCGTTGACATATAAAAATCCCTTGAGAATATTTCTTGACTTCAATTCACAAAAATTACTTCATGAGACCAATGTATGTCATCAAAAATTCTATTTCGATTTGTATCTTTGAATTCATTTAACATTATATTCATAGTATATATCATATTGTCAACATAAATATAAAATATTATGGTTTTACCTTGATATAATTTTGTATATAGATTGGGGTCATTATTTGTCTTTCCAAACCCATTATTGAGGAAATATGAGTCAATCTCACTGCACCAAGCCGTTGGATCTTGCTTTAAACAAGAAAAGTATTTATTCAGCTTGTACATTTTGTAGTCTTTCCATTTTAATTGAAATGATCATGGATTATATACATAAACCTCCTATTATAAATTTCCATTCAATAAGGATAAATTTACATCCTGGTGACATTGTGATCAAAACCCTCCAAAAGTTTTCCTACACTTTAATTTTGGAGCCTACTGAGGATATTATGATCTTTCGTCTCATGGTAATTTCATTTGATATTGAGTCCTTACTAGATATTCAAGTATTTTTCTCATTTTCTAACTTTCACTACAACAGAAAAGGTCACAGGAAAATGTCGAAAAAATGTCACCATAAGCTCATTGTCGACAGTCAAAAGATATTGAACATGACAAAAGGTGGCGTCGCCAAAAGTATAGGTGTTATGGTGGCATTCAAGGCTTGTAACCAATAATTATTTATAGTAATCGATAGTGACTGTCACCATTCATATGAGAAATGGTGATGAACCTTAGCCTCCGTCACCAAAAAAATTAGCATCACTAATGGTGGCGTCACCAAAATTATAATTTTTGTGGTGACATTCAAGGTTCGTCATAAATAATGATTATAACAATGGATAGTGACTGTCACCATTTCTTCTGAACAACAATTATTTATTGTGATGGGCCTTTCATGATCGTCACTATTAATGCATATATATGGTGATGTTCATTGAATGTCACTATTTCATAAGAACATCAATGATTTATGGTGATGGAATTTTCATGGCCATCAATATTGATGGATATATATGGTTGTTCTCATTTACCATCACCATTTCATATTTTGGTGAGGGTTAAAAAATTTCACCATAAACTCATTGATGATATTAAAAAGAGTCTTTATCACTAAAAACTAATCATTGCCATTCCATATCAATATTAGGGCACGCTGGAATTGAACCACCAACCTCCTTCTTGTAAATCAAGTGCTCTTCCATTGAGATAACACCCTTTAAAGAATTAGACTTCAAAAAAATAAACCTTGAAACTTTATAAACTATAAATTCTACACCTTTAAATGAATTATAAAACTTTGTAAATTCTTGGCAAATCTTTTACTAAATAAGAAAAATAGCATCGAAGCTATAGGTCCCTACCTATTGGTTATGGAAGTTATGAAAATTAGGTGGAGGAAAAATTAGTTACTTATAAGATACTAAATATGTTCAGATGAATACCCTATTAGAAGTGAAACTCTAAAGAAATTTATAGCGTATAAATGACCTATAATTATCAAACATGAAATTTGCAATAACACTGAAGATTGATTTATCAACTTGTGAATCATGTAAATCTGTTGTGACAACATAAAAATATGTCTCCAAAAGACTCCTTTGCATGCCAAAAAGTGAAAAAAATGAGTATATGATGAGATTATCAATAATGAGCTATATGCTTGAATCCCACTGGCTATGGGGTCTATAAAACTAATTGGGACTGTTTCTCATAATTAATTAAATCAAGATGTCAAAATACAATGATCAATAACAATGCTCCTGAAATGTAACCACTAAAAAGATGTTAAAATTGTAAGAACAAAGTTTGGCTAATATTTGTTACACTAACCAAATATCCAAGGGGCATTCAAACACTTCCAAATCCACACCAAGTGTGAGTATCAAATATGGAATTGCATGGATATAAGGAAAGAACTCTCTACCTCTCTACCTCTTAATAATAGCTATGTTCTCCCACAAGTACTTCAACTAGTAAAGGGGTGTGAAGACAATAACCTCAAAGAAAAAATAACTACACAATACAAAAATACACTTCATCCCCCCTCTACCCTTATAGAATAGATCTAGAGGAATATAAAAAAATTCCATAGAGAATAGGATTAGAGTGGGAAAAATAAAGATGATCAGAAGAAAAAAATAACCAACAACAAAATCCACTAAATTGAACATCTTTAGAGTACATTAAAAAACAACGACATCCATAGTACATTGAAGTGACATTGGTCAATGTTGGGATTGGTCAATTTCCAACTATCCATAGTGCCACCAATATAATGAGATATGACAAGAGATGCTTCCATTAATGGAGCAACATGTTTAAAGCTCATTGTTTCTTGGTAACCATTGTCTCTAACTAACAACCATGCATAGTTCTAGGACATGATTGTAAAACATGGACACAAAAGTGAGCGTAAAGAAAAAATCATAGTACCACGAATCTAATGAACTGTGATAGGAGATGTTCCTATTAATGGAGCAACATGTTTAAATATCACATTGTTTCTTGACAACCATTGGCTTCAACTAACAACCATGCATAGTTATAGCACATCACTACCAAACATGGACACTAAGTGAGCATAAATACCAAAATCCCAATCTACCTTGATGGGAAAAAACAAGAAATAAAAACTTACTCACAATTTACCAACCATTGAAAGCATAGAAACATGAAATTAAACATCTTTATGCTTCTCATTAAGGACAAACAAAATCATATCACCTTTAATGATGAATTTAGAAACCTTTTTATTTTATAAAATGGTATTAATACACTTAACTTTAGTTCGTTGGGAAAAATAAGTCAGGGAGGAATTTTAAAATCAACGAGAATCATCTATTCATGGCATAAAAAAAGTTCAATATTAGAGCTTTGAAGATAATTGGACTAGAAAATGAAAGACAATATTCAACCATAAGATACTGTCAGAAGAATTAAAAATTAAAATATAAAGAAGATGGGCACATTTTACTTTAGTTGATAGATAGATCCACACGGGGAAATGAAAATGAGCTTCTCCAAACCCTTAAAATCAAGGAACCCATGATCTATTCACATAAATGATGGTGACAAGTAATGAAATATTTGACTGCCAATACTTGTTGCTTTTTCCTATCATAAAAGTGCAATATCAAGAGAATATACCTCTGGTAAAGAATGCTCATTTTTCCAATTGTAATAGCATTGCAATCATAGGAATTCATCATTAGGAAACTTTGTTGCATAAAAAGCATCATGGAAAGAACTATTGGCTTGATCACAAATGTAAAATAAACTTTATGTATTGAAATTTGAAATGAGGAAAAAAAAATTTAGTGTATTCATCTTTGAAACGTTGATAGACACATGCTCTAACCCAAGCAGCTGAAATTACTGATAATATTACCTAAAATGGAAAGTCAACAATGAGAAATTATATTTCAAAGAAAATGTATGAGTCTATTTTAACAAAATTGACCATTTCATGAGTATATTATTACCTAAAACCATCTCACAACGCTCTTCATCAACTCCAACAAGTAATGAATAATCCATGACATCAATTGACTGCAAACACACATTGCACACAATCATAATAACGGACTAGCTCAACAAAAATTTGAAACTAAGATTACAATTATGGGTGATTAAGAAAAAAGAAAACTATATTTACCACAACAATTGAAGTATCATTCTCGAATGATCTGTCTAAAAGGCGCTTGGCTTTATTCCCAATAAATATTGGAGTAGATGGCATGGTCTCTAAGATATTCTAGTGCATAATAACTTTCTTGTTTCCTGATGAATCTACATTGTAACGGGAGCAACTGAAATATTTGAGGTCATAAACCCGTGTTACATTTCTTCCAAACAACAGATTTTCCATTACTAACATTTCATATTGATCCCTTTTCCACCTTTTTAATTCTTTATAGTGACCTAAAATATAAGCACAATATGTAGCATGCGCACACACAATGATGGAAACAAAGGTTGGTAAACTCTCTAGGAGTCTTCAAAAGGTAATTTTCAAATATAGAATAAACAATAATATGAGTATCTAGCCTAATAATTACCAAGGATATTTTCCAAACATATGGGGCTTCCAGAACGTGAGTCACATATATATTTGAAATATTCTAAGGAAAACTTCATAAAAGACTCCAATTATGTCCTGGTAACTCTCTTAATAATAAATCTCTCATCCAAGGATTTTGGAAAAAATACATTGCTCTTTCTTCCTTGATGGCCTCATTTCTTGCAACGATTTAGTGACAATATAAAGACCATCTCTGTTGGAAAACACTTTTTCCTAAGGGCATCAATTTTTTTTTCATAATAACAGGTTACCAAGTAATTGACTTTTCTAGGAGGACCCTCATCATGAAATGATATTTTTGCTTGTGCCTTTTCTATATAATGATGAATATGAACCCCCATTCCTTTTGGAGCCATTTCTATAAATATCCTCAAATCCTAAACTTCTCTCTTTCAAAAGAAATCAAGTCTAAGGAACCATCTGACGGCTAAAGTGGATTGGAGAAAACTCCACCCATACCAAATAAATCTACACATTCCTTTTCTTTATCCATGTTTCTTTCCTTTTTCTTCTCACTATCACATGACTTGTCATATAGGTAGGTGTGATATTATTACAAGCTTAGGGCATAAGCTATTATTCTTGTTGGCTCATCATCATAAATAACAGTAACGATATTGTTGGCACTAGCTAGTAAAGTAATCTTACCCACTCCATTACCACCCCGATGGCTGACTGATGATACAAACATAGGACTATAGATTCTCTAATAGTAAACTCTAATAGACCCCAATAAATTTTCTTGTAAATTCTTGCTCTAGCATTTTGGTAATTTTGACATAGGATCCCCAATGCAGCTTCCAAAATATTTTGATACATTTAATGATTTTACTGGTGAGTGAGGGATTCTTTTCTCAAGAACCTCTATTCCACCTTTATCGTGCATATTTTAGGTGGATTTGGACACCAGCCTATCTCCTATTGCAATTTTTTGAACTAGATGAAAATATTTTATGTTTGCATATTCACTGCCACTGGAAATAGTAGCGAAAGTTGCAGAACCAAATTCCTTCCCTTGTAAAATCTCAGGTTGTATCTGCGACATCACAAGGGCAGAAAGTTGGTGTAGGACATCCAAGATTCAAACCCCCCTAACACCATAGTTATGATAGTCATATATTAATTATCAAGCATATACCCATATGTATAATTTATATCATAAAGTACCTTTGCAAGTTACTTTCTGAGCCAATCTTGTTGATGTGGATCATGGAACCCTCATTTTGAAGGTGCCAAATGCATAGGTAGAACATCGATGGAGGAATATCAGAAACATGAAATCATACTTCCAAACCAGTGACATTGAATTTGGGAACAATGTAGATCCAATATATTAGTATGGAATAGCCATTAATTATAATACACAATTATGGGTACTTTGAAAAATCAAGAGCTACATAAATTATGTAAGATATCACCAGGTCAAAAAAAAAAAACATGAAAACTTTTGTAAAATATAAAGCAGACGAATTCAATGGCATACCCATAAAATCAAAGGCAGACTCAATCTAATGAATAACTACATCATACAACTTTACTTGTTTCATCATGATTAGAGAAGATAAGATCTAGGAATTTTCCAAGGGATAAACCCCATGCAACATCAAACATGACTACTCACCAGGTTTCTTCTGGAACTCCATATTTCCATGCACATTTTAAGCACCTATATTTTTCCTTGGTGTTCACCGGGTAATGTCAAAACTAAAGGTAAGTGTCTTTCCAATATCGTGAGGCTACCTTAGCGGTGTGTATAAAAAAGAACATGTGCTTCTAAGGGTTCATTACACAAATGAAAAACATAATTATTCATGTTTTTGGTATGTTGTTACTTCAAAATTTTCCAATTATTATTGTGTAAATTAAAATTCTACAGGATATCAAGAGAAATCTATGGGAGAAGAAAAATGCATGAATAAAAAACCTACTTGGTCAAACAAATAATCTCGGAGGTACCTTCCTAGTGACTTGTCAAAAATTCCATAATACTTGATGCGGAAGAATTGTGAATGCTCATAGACTCTCCCCTTAAAGACACAATTACTTGACAACAAAACCAAAAAACTTTTATGATCATAAGGAGAAGGTGGGAAGTCCTATTTAGAGAAAAATCGTTCTTGGTTTATGTTCCCTAAAAGTTTCTCATCTAGAAAAACCTTCATCTCAATTTCCTTTTCTGTTATTCCTTGATTATCACATGCCACCTTCCCATGTAGCTCCTCCATTGTTATTTGATATTTGATATTAACCTTGGATTAAATAGAACCATTTTCCAAATATAAATTTTTTGATTCCTTATCTTGAAGTTCTAAATATGATGCTACTACCCCATATGAACCTAGACCCACAGGAGATATAATTTCATTTGGATATTCCTTTATTGAAGCTGAAAATATAGATAAATTTCCTTAAGGAGTAGTTGGCAGGGAAGATATCTGTCTAGATGGATATGTATAACTTGAGCACATGTATCTCCTATGGAGGATTTCTTAAAAAAATTTTATGTTTAAACAATTATGGTTCCATCAGCAATAGATTTATTATTAACATGTGATATATGTGGCCCCATACCTCCACTAGTAAGAGGTAGTTTGGACTATCCTTTATTGTTATCAATCATAGGTTCATCTGCTAAGGCAGAGACAATTCACATTGTCTTATATATTTTCAGGTTTTTCGTTTCTCCTAACTTCTTTTGTTCTAGAATAGGAACAACAAGACTAAGTATCATCTAAATAGATCCATCTAAAATTAATTGTTTGTGTGAAAATGAAACATTTATTGGTGATTTCAAGGGAATTTCAGGCAAGCTGGCACCTTCATTTGCAAAGAAACATGTCTCAAGGGATAAATGGTATGCTGCAAACACTGTGTATTTAACAACATGTTTAAATTTCTTCAACTTTTCATGACTTGCACCCATAATCATAACTTGTAAGCACAAGAGTGGAGTGAGTCCAATAAATTACGACTTGAAGAAAAGAGCATATAACTTAAGATCAAGATGTCACCTAATTTGGATATAGTCAACCATATGAGATACTTTCAAGAACACAATTTTGAGAACCACTTTACCTTTTTGGAAATATTTCAGAGAAAATATTAGATTGATTTCTAGGCTCCAGCCTCCATCTATGAATTAAATTATCATAGCATACATAATAGAAGTACCATTTCTACTAGACAAATTAGAATTTCAAGGCATATTAAGCATAAATATACTACTTATTTTGATGACAATGAAATATAAAAAATACACAATCAATCCTAGACAGTTTTCCACCCTTGGAATAACCATCCTAGACTGGAAAACGAGTTTCCAATTTGTATTTGAAATGCATATTTATTGATTCGCATCATAATATGTAGAATAGATCACTAATCAGCATGAGAAACTACTCCTTCATAAAATCAAAAATAAAGTTGTAAAATACCTTTTGAATTTTGGAGGGAACAGGTAGAGTGGGTCCACATGGGCTCCCCACACCAACTAAATTTGAGGAGGGATGGGCCCCTTATTTATCAAAAATTTTCCCTTGTCTCTCTAGAAAATTACTTGAACCCCAATTCACCTCATTTTTTAGTTTCATACTTTTGAGAGTATATTTGGAAAAAAAAGTGAGAACAAATTAGGGTGGAAACATTTGGTAGAAAAACACTGAAAAATAACTTTGGAAAGCATATTTGAATTGAGGAAAAAAAATTTCTCTAGCAAAATAACACTCAAAAATCTCACTTGTTCTTTTGTTTCTTAATCTCATATATTATTTTGATGGAATATCATTCATCATCTTAGGGAGGGTATGATCATAGAAATCATGGTGGAATAAATGGAAAAGGAGAAGGAGATGGTGAAGAAAATAACAAAAATTTCCCATTTATTCCTATTTCTGGAAGCGTGTCATAAAAAGATAGAGAAAAAAGAAAAAATAAGGTGGAAACTACCGATGGAGTTTCATAAGTGCAAGGAAAATTTTGGATTCATACTCAACGGGTGAAGCAATTTTTCTTTGGATTCCTGAAAATTGGGTTGAGTTTTTTAATCTATCACAACAAATATTGAGACACAATTTCAAAAGGAGCGTGACGATGCACAGTTATTTTGGGAAGAAAGGAGGGGAAGCAAGCATGTTCTCTTAGGTTAAAAAAATCGGTAGCAAGTTTCCTCAACAATTGAGGATTCCTGGAAGATATTGAACACCAAAATCTTGCAAATAATGTTTAATTGATCGAAGGAGGGAAGAAACAGATAGTGTATTTTCCCCTGCCATACATGCATGTGGTATTCCCTTTGTAGAGTTTTATGTCTCTATATTGGCAACTCGTGTTTAAAGGGGTGAATGAAGCACCCATTGGTTACAAGAGAAATAAATTGAAAAATTATGCACCATCATTATACATAAGGAGAAGGCGTTGTGGACTAATACAACAAACCAACCAACAATAAATTTGATAGTATGTCTCCTTCAATCCCATACTTCTTGAGAGAAATTAATGCTTCAAATGAAGAGAAGAGCATTGAATACATAGTTTAGACTTAAAAAATTAATTGAAATTTCAAATCATGGCTACAATATATGAATATGGATATTGATGCTATACAACAAAAATGTGTACCTAAACAAATCCCATACATCCAAGATGCAAGTGTCTACAACTCACAAAATGAAAAACATCTGAATTTTAAAAAATGATAGAAAATTCAAAAAATAAGTAGAAAATTTTATAGATGTGGTTGTGCTATAAACTTATAAATATGTTATGCCATAAAGACCTATTAAATCAAGATTTTAGAGGCCAAATTTATTTTTTTAACAATGATTTTAGGCGAGATTTTCCCTGAACTTGTATAGGGAATATTGTTGGTTGTACCTTTTGTTAGATTCCTATATTTCATATAATGAATTGATTGTAGCTGTAATTTTGTATAGCAGATGTTGTAAATAAATTTCCATTCTGAAATTTTATTTTCAAAAAAAAAATAATAAATAATAAACAAAAGGGGATAAAAAATAGATATGTGAAAAGAAAAATAAATATAAAAAAACATCAGAAAATAAAAAGAATAAAATACCCCATGAAAAATATATTTTATAGGAGTGACCAAGCCTAAATTCCACTCAATAAATAAAAAATTGCATCATTTAATACTTAGGAATTGTTGAACAAATGTGTTGCTAGTTAAAATTCCACATTGTAGTAGTAGAAGTAGAATAACGAGTTTAATCACTCAATTTAAGCGCTATAAGATGAAATAGAATAGTTTAGGCTAGTGAATGAATCAATAACACAATTTAAGCATGATTCAATTAGGATAGTTAAAATAAAGAAGAAATTAGTCACCCATTTTAATCAAGGTTAATTGAAAAGTTAAGAGGAAAAAATAAAAAAATTCCTTGAAAATTTAAATGCAACATTAGTGGATGAAAAAATAGTTTTAGAGGCTGATTAAGTTTATAATAGATTAGTTTAAATCACAATTTTTTATCATGATTATTTGTACAATGTAATAAGGCTTAGGTATAATTTTTTAACACTAGAAAAATTGACAGTTGAGATCAACCCCCACCTAGATCAACGGTGGGGGATTATTCCCCGCACCCCCCCCCCCCCAACAAAACGTCTTCCCTTCATTGACTGCACATTTTTGTTACCCTAGCAAGAATGACCATCTTCCACAACGATTTACCTAGTCCCCATCATCACCTCCCAACACGGTACATCCTCCTCCACTCTCCATCCGCCGCCTCATCCATTCGGACCCTACTCCCCCACTTCCCTTATGTTAAATTTTTTCCTGATACCCATTCCACTTCAAATAAAAACATGCTACCTGGAATTCCCCTGACTAGGTCAGCCAACCATTGCACCCAATAATGTCTTCCCGCTCCCGCTACCATGGACCCGCTCCTGGTTAAATGGTAAAACATAATGGTAATTACCGAAACTCTATATTTATCACCATAAAACCTTAAAATTTTCCTCTTCGTTTTTTTAAAAAATCAAGCAGAATTCACAGTGCTCCACATTATACCAGCATCTGGTAAATTTCCCTTCAATTATGATCAAATCACCATCGGTGACCCCACTTTATATTTCGACTATTAGATACCCCTTCTAGGTAATCCTAGTGTCCTCATCATAAAGGTTTTTATAATGGAACCTAAAGGAAATACCCCCAAGAATAAGGCCAATAAACCTGAAGAAAATCCTATGTTTCCCCCTGCCCTTGACCTTGATCACCTACCTTTAGTCAATACGCAATACAAGATTGATGAAAACATCTATGAATTCAACATGTTCGAACTTCACAGATGTTTGAAGTAAACATTTTTATACCTTAGTGATGAATTAGGCCTCCGGTAATCCTCCTTTCCACAAATCATGTTCCCAAAGACCCATTATTTTCCCGAGCTAATATCATGGTGCCAAATAAAATATGTACCCATGCAAAGAGAAGTTATTAGGTAGAATGGTGAAGTTATTTTCACTATAACTGTTGAATCTAACTCACAAATAATTCAAACCCTAACTCCCTCAAGCCACTATCATTATATTCTCTCACAGAACTCTACAAAAATTTAACCTTTCCACAAAGAGCGAAGATCTACAAAGTTTTTATCCTCGAGGATGCTCAATTTCCCAAGAAAAACCCCCCATACTCATCCTCCATGTTCACTGATTTAACCAAGAAGATAATCGCAATCATCTGATACATACTTGGATACCACTCTAATACGAGAGTTGATGAGGCCATTGTTGGTTTCTTATCAATTTTTACCACTGGTGGAAAGCCTACAACGTTCAATTACAATTAATTCATTGTGGAGGTCATACATGATCAGTTTCTAAATTTTTGTGCAGAGGGATCTTTAAAATACACCTCTATATTAGTTTATTTATGTATTTATCACCAGGCAGGAAGGTTTCCATTTCTTTTACAAATATTAGATCAGCAGGGTAATTCAGAATCAGTCATCCAATACACCTCCTTAGTGAGGAAAAACTCCACTGGGTTTACCTTCGTAGACTATGTTGATTAGTTTCGTTACACCATTATTTGTCTGCTAAATAGTGATGTGGAACCTATAATAGGATCATAGATTCAAAGAGTGTTGCATCTTAGTGACAAAGTGAAGACAGGTGATTGGTATTTATACCAAAAATATACTAAGATCATAATATATGGGTGTTAATTTACACCCTACAAACTTCCAAAATATTTTCCCATGAGGTTGTTCTCATTATAGTACATAAGAAAAATGATACATATGGATGAATTACATTTTTTTGCAGCTAAAAAGAAGGCACAATTCAAAATCAAAAACAGATTGGGCATTTGTTTGCAATACTAGGACAACTGGTAAAGAGGCAGATTTTCTTTTGAAGCAAATGAATTTCAAATTAAGTTCAACTATGTATTATTACCCTTTCAGCCTAGTTTGAAAGTTTAGAGTGGAGAAAAAGACCACTCCTTACGCCCACACTCGTAGGCCAGAGATAGAACAATTTATGAACCAGATTTAGTGGGAGGAGAACACATTGCATGAAGCCAAAGAAGAAATTATATCCACTACCACCTCTTAGACTCCTATACCACAAGAAAAAATGGATAAAATGATAAGGGAATAGGGGTCTCCTCCAGTGACATAAATTGGAGCTAAGGAGTTCCTGATATATAAGAAGAAACATAAGACTAAATCTCCACAAGTTTTTCATCAAGGAAGTAAAGAGGAGGAAACTATAGTTATTGTTGGGTACCAGATTTGTATGCTTTCCTCTCCCATTTTACCATTCTTTCTATCTCTTTCTACCATTATTATTCTTAAACGCATGAGGTAAAAACCTTTTCCTTATCTTTCATGGGATATTTGGTTAATGAATTATTTGTCATGGAGGTTTTACCTGTTTACATATTAACTCCAATATTTCTATAGATTTGGCTAAAACAGGAGCATTCTAGCCGTGAGTCGAGGAACAGCCTATCTCTGGCATTTTCCTCACTTGTTGTTACAATGTAACAGACTTGTTTTTACCAGCACCATCTCAGGCCTTTTTACGGTTTCCTTCTGGGAAACTAGTTTTCCATTGTAACAAGATGTATTTTTGTTACTATGGGGTCGCTAAGGGAAATCGAGGGTTCCAAGACATTTTTATAAAGAGGCCTGCGGGCTGTGAATTGGGGTTAAGCCCTTTTACATACAGATCTTGTAACAAATCTCTTTTATCATTAATCAAATGCACAACAACTTGCTATTTCTTCTGTAGCTCGTGAGTTTACCACAACCCTGATTAAATAGTTGGGCCCACTCTTCTGATCAGGTGCCACATTTTCCTTTTTCTTGCATTATTTTCATTTTAGTGTGATTTCCTTGCGAATGTTATAGTTTACTCTTCATTTTTGTGAATGTCCTTTAAATTCTACATTTTATTTAATTGTTGTTGTAGTGGTCTTTGCGTTATGGATTTAAACCTGTGATCTATAGCAGGTCATGTGCTTGTATCTCCATATACTTTGTCGTTATTCTTGAAATAACTAATGCCCTTGGGTTGATAATTTATGTGGAGAAAGGGTTGAATTTTGTTCATATTTAGACACCAAAATTTTAGCACCATTGCCAGGGAAGGCTAACAGGTGAAAGAACAGGATCTATAACAGATATAAGGTTCAATCTCTTGTCTTGGGGAGGGAATTTATTGCCCTGATTCAAGTCCTGAGCATAAGTTATTTCTGTTTTTATTTCCTAATTTTTATTGTTTTCTGTAGAATCGATCTCTCATCTTGGGGAGGGCATTTATTACTCATCTCCAAGTCCTTAGCATAGCATGCTATTTTTCTTTCTGCTTGTTTTTCTTTCTCATTAAAGTTAACCCCTCATCTTGGGGAGGGTATTTTGAAACCATACTCTAAGTCCCGGGCATAGTTTCTAATTTTTCGTTTTCATTTTCTTTTCTTTTGGCCAATTTCTCGTCCTTAGGAGGGTATGTGATTACCCTACTTCAGGTCCTGAACTTCGATTTTCCTTTTTATTTTTATTTTTTGTTTGAATTTATTCTCTCATATCGGGGGGGGTTATCTTCCCTGCTCCGAGTCCTGATCAATTGTTGTTACTTTGATGAACCCTCCTCACAATTCGTATAAAGAAGGATCTCAATAAGAGGGGCAGAGGAAGACCCCCAAATAAAGGAAAGGATCTGGGAAGGAAAAAATACATTCCGGAAATCATTAAAAAATATAGATCTGAGGCATCATCTCGTGCTACTGTTAGGGTTAGAGTTCATACAAAGTTTGAAGGGCAGTCTGTGGAGCAACCAATTCCATCCATGGTACCAGAAGGTGTTCTTTCGAAGTCATAAGACTTAATAAACAGGGTATCAGTGGAGGAGGTATCCTTATAAACAGCAGAAGGGGAAGAAATTGAAAGTAGGGGATCAGAAGATCTGAGAAGTTCTAACTGAGAAGGAGAACCTATAAAAGGGTTTTAATCCCCACGAGACCAAGGCACCATTGTGCAACCTCCTATCGTTGAATCAATCCAAACACCAACTACAGAACCAGTCGAAATTCCAAGTGAGTATTGGAGGGTATTTATGGCACCTATAAGTTCTCTAATGATTTTACCATTGGAAATGTTACAGGTGATGCACCAATGAGACCCATCCCTTTAACAGCCTTGCCTAGTTTCCATGGGATTTCTTCTGAAGACACTGACACATTCCTTTTTGAATTTGATATTGTTTGTTGTAGATATGACTATATTGCTAATGCCCAGAAATTGAAGATATTTGCTGCTACCCTAAAGGGGACGGCCCTGAGATGGTTCATGGGTTTAGGAGGGAGCATGATTGCCTCATGGGATGGAATGAAAGAAGCTTTCTTGTAGAAATACCAAGATTATTGTAAGTCTGGTAACATTAAGAAGGAAATCTTTAAATTTTTACAGAAAGAGGATGAAAACATGGAGGACTGTGTAGAACGATTTAAATACATATTGCAGAGGTCAGGACATAGTGACCTGGACAAGGACATTTTGAAGATCATTCTTCTCCGATCACTTAGGGAAGACTCTCTGCAACTTCTGAATATAGTAGGAAAAGGGGATATTTCGAAAGAGAACTTCGAGACTATCTATGATTATTGTATTAAGTGTTCACGGGGGGCTGCAAGGAGTGGGCAAGGGATTCAGTCATCCAAGACTTCCATTGGAGGGGTTACAAAAATAGAGATTGGAAATCTACTGGATAACCTAAGGACCGATATTCTGAGTACACTGTCAGCCCAGATGGACACTCTACAGGCAAAACAAAAGCAGATGGAGCTGGGAAAAAACCATGGCCATATTTTGCCCATAGTGCATAAAGAGACATCCTTTGAAGGAATGCTCATTGAACATGGTGGAAGCCTGCGCAATCTATGAACAGACTCACGCAACTAGTTCATGTCCTTCCTTGCCTGGATTGAAAGCAGTTTTCCAAGGAGCAAGTGAAGAAAGCATGGTAGACCAACTGAACTTCATGGGGCAGAAGAAGCCATGGCAACCTTGACCAGTAGCTATGAATCTAGGAATGTTTCAGGACCCATCTCAGTACTTTAACAATTTTAATATGGGTCCCCAACCTGCACCATTTTCAGCCATGTGGTCCCAATATCAGTATCCCCCTTAGCAACAATGGGTTCCTCAAGCCAGTCTGAATCCTTTATGGAATCAGACCTTGCATGGCCCCTCTCCTACTGGACAGTGCCTCAGTCTATGCCTCAACAACAACTTCAGTTTCCCTCCAATGTACCCCCAGGAAACACAGCCATTACGCCCTAACTTCCTATCCATCCCAAAACGAATCTGAACAATAAAGGGGTCCAACAAACAAACACTTTGAACCTTCCATCTTATAGTATTTATACCATGGGACTTTATGAAATAAATCTACGGTCTGGCCAGGTAGTAAATTCACCTACTTCACCTATTATTACAGAACAATTTGACAGTGAAGATACAGAACCAGAACCGAGAACAGTGAGGGAGAATTTAGATCAAAACATAATAAATCAGACACCTCCCTAAGCTATTCCTAGTCAAGGTCATTTAATTTCTCCTCCATACCCTAAAAGACTGAGCTTGAGTAAACCAAACCCTCAAGCATAATTTGACTTCCTAGGGGAACTGTAGAATCTCTTTGTTAAAATACCCCTGTTACAAGTTATGAGGGATGTACCAATATATGAAAAAACTTTGAAAGAATACTGCTCAAAGAAACCAGAGAGGAAACCTAAGGATCCATTAACCATTGATGTAGTGGGAAGATTATCTGATATCATGTTAGGAAAAATCATGCCTGTAAAATAAAAAGACCCTAGGAACCTGATTCTAACAAATCAGATTAATGGGGTGGAAATCCCTAATGTACTGGTGGATTTGGGAGCAACCATTAACATTATCATTGCTGAAAAAATGAACACATTAGACTTTGAAACATTAAACCAACCCCTACTATCCTAGAACTTGCAGACAGATCCACAATTAAACCATTGGGGAAATTAGAGGATGTGATCATTTCAGTAGACTCATGGCATTACCCTGTGGACCTCCTTATATTACAAACCCGATCTTGAGTAGGTGGTCACCCATTGATCCTAGGAAGACCATGGCTTGCAACTGCTGATGCCTACATAGGGTGAAGATATGGACACATGATTACATCAAATGGGATGATTACAAATAATCTCAAGCTTTATCCTCCTGCAGAACCAAGCCCATCTGAAAATTCATTACCCAATCAGAATTCTCTACCTGTAGAAGAGCTTGAACCTGAAAATGAAGATGTTAGACCACTCCTCACTATTGGGCAGGCCCTTCAATCCAAAACAGAAACCAAGGATGATGTCTTTAATGCTTTCATTAATGATTCTAGTTCTGTTTTTTATTCAACTCGACATATTCTATAATCTTCTATGAGCTGTAAGATGCAGGAAAACATTGAACCAGTGGATTACATCGAAGACGTTCCTATAAACTCATCCCATGATAGTACTCCAATTGAGACTGAACCAGGGAAAACACTTAATATCAACCAAAACCTATCTGAATCTCAGACAAAACAGCTTTTGAAAGTCCTTCAAGATCGTCATTAAGCTTTTTCCTGGGATTATACCGACATGAAGGGGATCCCTGCCAATCTATTTACTCATCATATCTATATTAAAGAATATTTTCACCCTGTAAGACAGCCTCAACGGAGGATGAACCCTGCTCTCATAAACATTGTCAAGGAAGAATTACAAAAATTATTGGATGTAGGATTCATTTACCCCATGTCAGATAGCCAATGGGTATCTCTGCTAGTTATTGTTCCCAAAAAGAATGGTAAATGGTGGATCTATGTAGACTACAAGGAACTAAATAAGGCAATGCAAAAAGACCATTTCCCTTTGCCTTTCATTGACCAAGTCTTGGATACCTTAGCTACGAAGAAGTTCTTTTCCCTCCTAGACAGATCTAGTGGATATAGCCAGATCTAGATAGCTCTGCAAGACCGGGATAAAAAAAATTTCACGTGCCCCTGGGGAACCTTTGCATACAGGGTCCTCCCATTTGGCCTGTGTAATGCTCATGCTACCTTCTAGGGGGGCAATCTTGGGAATATTTTCTGATTTGGTCAATGATAGTGTTGAAATATATATGGATGATTTTACTCCATATGGAAAATCATTTGAGGAAGGATTGGAAAATATAGAGAAGGTACTCAAAAGATGTAAAAAAACCCATGTATCTTTGAGTACAATCAAATGCCATATGATGAGGGAAGAAGGAGTAGTATTGGGAAATTTTCTCTCAGCTGCTAGAATTCAAGTTGATCCGGCTAAATTAGAGGTAATATTACATTTCCCGAAACATAAAACACCCACACAATTACGTAGCTTTATTGGTTGTGCTAGTTATTACAGACGCTTTATAGAAAATTTTGCTAAAATAACACACCCACTATTTCAATTGCTAACAAAAGATGCATAATTTTTGTGGACTTAAGATTGTGAGACAACTTTCATGAAAATTAAGGGGTTGGTGTGCACGGCTGCAATCCTCCAAGGACCTGATTGGGAATTACCATTTCACATACATAGTGATGCTTCTCAAACAATAGTAGGGGCTATTTTAGGACAGCAGGTAAACAAAACACCATACACAATTTACTATGTCAGCAAGAACTTAATTCCAACTAAATTAAATTACACAGTGACAGAAAAAAAATTCTTGGATGTCATTTATGTTGTCAATAAGTTCTGGCACTACGTCACTCGGTATTCTACTATTGTCCATACCGATCATACAACAATCAGGTATTTGATGAATAAACCTTTTACTTCTGGTCGTATTAAAAGATGGTTACTATTGCTTCAATAATTTTATATTACAATAGTAGAAAAGCCAGGAAAAATGATAATGTAGTGGCTGATTTCCTATCTAGAATGGATAACAATGATGAATGCACACCTGTAGAAGATAGTTTTCCCGATGAACATCTTTTTTCAGTTTCGACTAAACCTCCATGGTATGCAGATATTGCTAACTATCTTGCTACAGGGAAAGTGCCTCCTCATTTTTCATATAGGGAACAACAGAAAATTATTCATCACAATGCCCAATATTCTTGGATGGTAGGGTACCTTGTTCATATAGGAGCAGATAAGAAGATCCGACACTATGTGTCTGGGGATGATATTTATGAGGTATTGAAAGCTACCCATGATGGCCCTTGTGGAGGAAATTTTGTAGACAAGAGAACACGCCATAAGGTGCTACAAATGGGATATTATTGTCCTTCCATATTTCGTGATGCTCATAATTATGTGAGGAGGTGTGATAGTTGCCAATGTATGGGGAAACCCGGTCGAGCTGATGAAATGCCTTTGCATGCACAGATAGTCCTCGAGCCTTTTGAAAAATGGGCTATTGACTTTGTTGGACCCTTTAATCCACCATCCATGCAAAAATTCCACATCTTGGTCTGTACTGATTACATGACTAAGTGGGTGGAAGCCCGAAGCTGTTGCGAAAGCAACAGAGAAGGTGGTTTTAGATTTTCTATTTGAATAAATATTTGCTTGTTACATTACTCCAAGAGAGATTTTTTCAGATGGAGGAGCACAATTCACATCACACATGATAGCAAAGATCATGAAAAAATATTGGGTCAAGCACAAAGTGACATCTCCATACCACCCTCAGGAGAAATGACAAGTGGAAAGCACAAACAAGACATTGGAAAACATCTTGACAAAAACTGTGGCTTACCATCGTCGTGATTGGGCTCAGAAGCTACCAGAAGCTCTTTGGGCATAAAAAACAACATGGCGAAATACAATCGGGTTTTCACCATTCGAGCTGGTTTATGGGAAATCCCCATTGTTTCCAATATAATTTGAAATCAGTATGCTCAGAAGAGATCTTAAAGTTGGTTTAGATCTATTAGATGCCCAAAAACACCGACAGGCCCAGCTCAATGAACTATATGAAATCTGTTCAATGGTTGTCCAAAGAACCACTGTTATTCAACAGTAGAGAATGAAATGGCATGATAAGTTTATTAAAAATAAGGTGTTTCAAAGTGGAGATTGGGCACTACTTTATGACTCCTGTTTTAAGGATTTTAAGGGGAAGCTTTGCACTCGTTGGATGGGACCTTATGAGGTGGACGTTGTATTTGATAATGGAACAATCACGCTAGTCACAATTGATTGTACATGTGCTTCATTTATAGCCAATGGACATCACCTGAGAATATACCACTTCCCAACCTCTAAGGATGCTTTTATTAAACAACTCTCTGAGAAATCTGGTTTGAAGGTCATCAGCGTAGAGAATCCTTCCTCTGCACCCTTGTTATAATATATATATATATATATATATATATATATATATATATATATATATAAGAATAAAGAACTATATTGTTTATCTTATTGTATTTTTGTAGGAGTTACTACTAAGGAGTAAAAATCAAAGAAAAATTTCCCAAAGTATCAGTTGCTGCTACTCATGATGTTGTTACTCAGTTGCTACTACTCATGGTGTTGTTACTTTGTTGTTGCTACTCATGATGCTGCTACAACGGGTGTTTTTGCTCCAGTGCTACTACTCGATGTTATTACACTGGATGTCATTACTCCGGATGCTACTACTCATGATGATATTACTCATTTGCTGCTACTCATGGTGTTGTTACTCGGTTGCTATTACTCATGATGCTAATAAACAGGATGCTGCTACTTGACGTTGTTACTCCTTGCTCAATGCCGCTACTCCAGATGATGTTACTCCAGTGCTGCTACTTGATGCTGTTACACTAGATGTTGTTACACCAGATGCTGTTACTCTAGATGCTACTACTCGTGATGTTGTTACACCGGATGTTGCTACTCGATGTTGTTAATCCGATGTTGCTACTCACACTGATGTTACTCCAATGCTGCTACTCGTGATGTTGTTACACTGGATGATGCTACTCGATGTTGTTACTCTAGATGTTTCTACACTGGAAGCTATTACTCGTACTTCTATTACTTTGATGTTGCTACTCGCACTGTTGTTACTCTGATGCTGCTACTCGTGATGTTGTTACACCGGATGCTGTTACTCGATGCTGTTACTCCATATGTTGCTACACCAGATGTTGTTACTTGTACTATTGCTACTCTGATTATGCTACTCTCACTATTACTCTAATGCTGCTACTCGTAATAATGTTACTCCATCTACATCATTATTGCGTTCTCATCCTACCAACTGTCACATCATCCATGTAGGCTATCACGTATGCCTCCATGTGACTTTTACTGATTTAATTAAATATCCCATGTGAATATTTTAATGCCGCCGATGGAAAAAAGTTAAGTTGGGGGGGGGGGGTTCCATCATAGTCAAGGACGGCGTAATAATTGCCTCATAAATCAGTATGATAATCTATTCATGGTACACATTACGATTCCCATCAACATGTGGTATCATAATTTAATATGTCTTAGGATCTGTAAGATGTCTTATCCACTCTATATGAAAAAATTGTTATTTTTATTCACCACACTTAATATTCTTTTATGATGTTTCTTGGTCTCCAAGAATTACCGTCCGTATTTACCATTACCACTTTCCATTTTCACCATGTTGCTTCTCCAAATTTGGTATCCACCACCTTTCCCAATGGTCTGCTGTTACAGGAAGTGTTTCTACAAGTATCCATAGTATGGGTGGGCTAGCTGTGGGGCATGAACCTAAAAACACAGTTTCATTCTGCAGCAATTGAGAGGTATGGAAAGTATCTGTCGACGCAGGGTTGGATACCTACTTTGACAGATTGTAGGGGTTTGATGGAGGAATCACAATAGAATTCACACTCAATTTAGAGGAGAACCACAAGCGGGTTAGAGGCTTGGAATTTCTTGTCACAGAAAAGGTTAGCGGGTTGAGACAGTAGGGGCAGGAATGGTTTTCTCAGAAATTTTCTCTCTCGGAATTTCCCGAATTGTTCTTCCAGGCAGGAGAAAGTGTCGTTCAATGTAATATTCCAAAATTTGCATGTAGCAAATTAGAATATTAAATTTTGCTAGTGTCACTTAGGAGATGAATAAATGGGTAAGGAGACCCATACATTTTATAAATAAGGATAGTTTCCCTCATAGTGTGAAAGGGGATCATAATGCCAGCTACATTTTACACTCTCATGTGTGAACAGGGACATTTTGCATGTGGACAAAGTCAAGTTTGACCAAGTCAACAGCATAAATGTAGGAGGAATGGATCAGCAAATAAAATAGCTCAATGTGAATGAGGTTTAGCATAGATAGCTATATGTGAACTGGATTGAAGACCCTTAGGTGTGAAAAGGGTTGAGGTAGGTTGAAGAGGTCAACCTTGACCAAATTAAACATCGTAGTTTAGAAGAGAGGCTCTAATGAAGGTACAACACATTTTTGGAAGGAGATTGTTTATGTGATGGTGGAAACCCTATTGAGTGGGACCCAAGGTGAAAAGGCTCACTTAGTTTATAAGGAAGAGGATGGAAATCATTTGAGGTTATCTTATGAATTATATTTTTATGTCTTCTTAGACTTTTTCTCTCTTTAGCTATTTAGCTAAGATTTTCGGTGTTGTTTAGCACTAAGGTATTCCTGTTCAGGAATTCCATCTCTTCCCTTTGAGTAGCTCTTGGGAGAGACCTGTTATTTCATTCCACACATATGGCGTTGGTTCCAAGCTTTAGTCTTTATTTTTAGGGTATTTTCTGCAGGAGGTTGTGTTGAGTTACAAGGTGTTGCAGTGGAGGGTTGAGAAACCCACTTTCTGAGTTGGTTTTGCATAGGAGGGAGGTTTCCTTCTATTAGAGGATCCATGTGGAGGGTTCTTGGGATGATTTCAGATATTTGGTAGCATTCCAACACATTTCCATCACCTATAGTGTTATTCCATTCAGGAATTGCATTATTTATGGAGGGCAGTTTCAGCAGTGTCTTTTGTGGCCCTTTCGGGGAGTTTTCCTATGATTGGAGGGTTGTTATTCCATGGGGGAAGACCTTTGATAAGATAAGCATAATATCTATATTCTTAAAAACTTATATACTCTTTTGCTTTAGTTTTCAGTGATTATTCAGTCATATTGTTGAAGATCACAATTTGTATGCAGGGTGTATTCCTAGAAACCCTTTCTAGGTTCTCTAGCTTTTGTATAAAGGAGACTAGATCTCATGTTTCTGAACCATATTGTTTAATATAATATCATATCTATTTGTATTTTCTAGTCATGTGTACATACCCTCATTAGACTTCACAGTCTCTTTTATGCATAAATTTATGTGTCGCAGTGTTTGGGGTTTTAGCCCTTTTTAGCTATCCTAGGTGTGGGAGGTTTGTTTAACCCACCTAATTTGATTTGTTTCAGCTCTATTATTGGATTTTTGTTGTATATTTCCTGATATAAAGGATCCAAGAGTTTATTTCCTTATTTATAGCATATTTTTCTGAAAATTCATTTTTTATGCATGCGTGGTTGAGCAGTTCCTATTTGGGGATATTACAATGGTATTAGAGCAAGATATTTTCACTCAGCCTATGGACATCAAGCCAAAATTCTATAAGAGAGAGAGAAAGATCAGAATGATGGACAGGATGAGTTTTCTCTCATCACTTTTCAGATCCAGGAAGAACCTCTCTAAGGAGGATAAACAAGAAGAAGAGAAAATGAGCAATGAAACTTCTAGAGAGTTTGAAGAGGAGGAAGAGCCATGAACTTCCTATGATTGGAAGAGGAGACCAATGTTGCATAGAGCTCCAAATAATTGGAACATATCCTGTCCTTTTGGGAGGGAGGAAAAATTTCTAGAAGATGGAGGACACTTGGATCACATGATTCTAAGTGAATACATTGTTGAGTACAAATCTCAACCTAGAGCCTTCAAGGAGACTCTAAATTTCCCACAGTTCATTCATTTGAAGTAATAAAGAAGACCTTGTGGCCAAGGAAGGATCAAGGGCAATAGGTTTCTATTTTCTACTTTTGATGGTTCATTTGAAGCAAGGGTTTGGGCAGGGAAACTAGATGCATTCTTCCTACTACATCTGGTGGTAAAAAGGGAGGCTGTAGACATTGCAACGCTACACCTAGAGGGTGAAGAAAATATTTGGTGTTTCAGCCATTTGAGCCATGCAAGAGTGGTTACTTTTGTTGAGTTTACTCAAAGGTTCATTGGGAAATTTGGTGAAGAAAAATCAGAGGAGAAGAAGCCATCAACACCATTGGAGGAGACTTGTACCAGTGCTCTCACAACTATGGGGGAGCAGCCCTCAACATCTTCAGTTGGAGGAGTCAACTCCTTGGAGGAAGAAACCCTTACATCCATACAAGATACTTCCAAATTTCATCAAGGTATTCCTAAATTTTCATCTTCTATTGTTTCAGTAAATCATATGGAGGATTGTATACCATTGCATACTGCTCATTTCGAACAACATAATTTCACTGCGTTGTGCAACCTTGATTTGATCAAGGAAGGGATGAAACATTATCCTAATGGGCCACTATTGGGCTGCACACCACATGTGAGGTTGGGGTGTGAATTCTTGGAGGGTGGGATGAAATTTGTTCCAAAAAATTTTATACAAAACCATATGTTCATCCTTGATTTGGGACATGAGATAGCAAGAACACCATGGAGGAGATTTGCAGCACTGTCAAGAAGTATCAGTGAAGAGGCTTTGCCTTCAGCTCACTTGGATCCTTATGGATTCAAGATGGTCATTAGTGTGAGATATTTTCTAGGATATCTCCAAGGAATTGTATTCCAACATCCCATGGAATGCAAGAAGATAAATCTGATTTGGGAGAAGGGTAGTCTTCTTTGGAAGGGTACCAAGGTTGATCATGATGGGAGGCACCCACATTAGGATGAATGGGGGTGGATGGAGAGCAAGAAGCTGGTAATATACTTACAAATATATGACACCGGGCAGTAGGAGGCTTGGTTGTGTTGGCTACTCTTGAAGGAGTTTGGCCATCATGGGACATATCCTTTTCTCAAGGGTATGTGGGTGGAAGGAAATTGGTAGGATACTTACATAATTGGGAAGCGAGTGTGGATGCATTATGATGCTATGATAATTATGTCTTCACCACATGATATGTATGATGGAGGTATGAGGAGGAAAAAAACACTTTTGTTGCTTTGGAGGTTCTTGGGAGAGAATGGGCATATTTTCTCTCACACTTTGCATGATGTTGTAGGGGTAGGATTGCAGGGGTAGGAGATAGCACTATGATGGTGCAAGGAGACTACTCCCTAGCCTTGGATGATCTGGAAGTACTTCCACTTTGGGAGGAACTTCTTGTATATTGTAGAATTATGGGAGGAATATTTGACAATGATCATGTCAAAGAATGGAGTTATGAGTTGGCAGGAGCCTATTTGCATAGGCCAACAACACTACCACTTTGGAGCATGGACTTATTGATGGAGTGTCCCCAGGATCACTTCACATTTTATGCACTTGGTGGACAAGGAGGAGGTGAGAATGATGGAGTAGTGGATGGATTCATCTATTACTATGGTATGTTCTTATTCACTTGGATTTCCAAGAATAATAAGGAGGATCTTCATGCAGCATATGGTACATTCCTCTTCATAGGAGTATTTCATACCACTATGGAGGACTTATTTCATACCACTATGGAGGACTTATTTATCGATCCTATCATCATCTTACTTTCATTACATGGTAAGAATTATGTTTTTTCATTTATTTATTGTCCAGCACAATATTTGCATGCTCTTACCATTTCTTTGTAGTGCATAGCTCCACAAAGGAGCAAGATTTTCTTTGGGCTCCATGGACCATTTTTCGACAGCTATTATGATGGAGACAACCATCTATTGTATGAATTTGGGAAATTGTTTGGTTACTTCTTGTATGATAAGTTGATACATTCAACCATTTACTATTTTCTAGTAGATGTGATGACTTCCACAACTAGCCATTTGTCAAGAAACAACTTTCCATGCTATTTTCTGAAGCTGCAGTGGGTAAGACTGTCATGTGACCACTTGGGAGACTATTGGTACCTTCTAAAACCACATGAAACCTTCAGTATTTATTTCATTTTGATTCTAGTCATGATCCAATTTTCTGATGTTGTTCTTGCCTTTATGGGGAGCATGATTGGGGAGAAACACATTGGGTGGATGTGTTCTCTGGGAAGGAGGATTCCCACATTTTCTGCATTACATGTTCTAAGGGGAGCATGGGAGGAGATATGGCCACCACAGAAAAATATTTGTTTCTTTATGAGGAGGGCCATGAGAGGGATGGGATGGCATATAGTGGTGATTTCTTATCCATCATATATAATATGGTTTGGGCGAGCTTGATTCACAACGTTGGGGAAGGGATCTTTGGAGATCTAGTTTCCTTCTTGACACTTGAGGGAAACCTTATTGCAGCCCAAGATCAGAAAATTCTCTACACTTATCTTAAGTGGAGAGGAGTAAAATGTGGGGTTGGCTACCTTTTCTACCATGTTCAGATTTTCAACCCACCTACTTTGCAGGAGCTCAAGGTGTTGGAGGATTTTCGGGAGTTTCCATGTTGGGAGGTAACTCATTTTGTATGGATGATAGCTTGGGGATGGGAGATTCATATGGGGATGGTATATCCCAATAAATATCAGACATCATGCCTCAAGAAGGCCTTTAGAACACCCATTTTTTCCTCCATTGATACTTTACTTTCATATGATGATAGCTATAATTCGAGATGTTCAACAAAAGCTAGCTTGATTACTTGGGAGGGGAAACTTGGAGATATATTGATAAGACAACACCTTGATCCTTGGAGGATTTTATCTTATGAGGTTGCTGCAGGGGGAGAAGAGGATGCTCTTTAGTTATATCCTTGCAGTTGCTTGAGGACAAGCAACATTTGGGAGTGGAGGACTATAATATTCCAAAATTTGCATGCATGAAATTGTAGTATTAAATTTTTGTAATGTCGCTTAGGAGATGAATAAATGGGTAAGGAGGCCCATACATTTAAGAAATAAGGATAAATCCATCATAGTGTGAAAGGGGATCATAATGCCAGCTATATTTTACACTCTCATGTGTGAACAGGGACATTTTTCATGTGGACAAAGTCAAGTTTAACCAAGTCAACAACATAAATGTAGGAGGAGTGGATCATCAAATAAAATAGCTCAATGTGAATGAGGTTCAGCCTATATAGCTATATGTGAGCTAGATTGAAGACCCTTAGGTGTGAAAAGGGTTGAAGCAAGTTGAAGAGGTCAACCTTGACCAAATCAAACAACGCAGTTTAGAGGAGAGGCTCTAATGAAGGTACAACGCAGTTTTGGAGGGAGATTGTTTGTGTGATGGTGGGAACCCTATTGAGTGGGACCCAAGGTGAGAAGGCTCACTTAGTTTATAAGGAAGAGGATGGCAGCCATTTGAGTTTAGCTTATGAATTATATTTTTATGTTTGCTTAGACTTTTGCTTTCTTTAGCTATTTAGCTAAGATTGACAGTGATGTTTAGCACTAAGGTATTCATGTTCATGAATTCCTTCTCTTCCCTTTGAGCAGATCTTGGGAGAGACCTGATATTTCATTCCACACATCTGGCATTGGTGCCGAGCTTCAGTCTTGAGTTTCAATGCAGTTTCTACAGGAGGTTGTTTTAAGTTGCAAGGTGTTGTAGTGGAGGGTTGAGAAACCCACTTTCTAAGTTGGTTTTGCATAGGAGGGAGGTTTCCTTCTATTGGAGGATCAGTTTGGAGGGTTATTAGGCTGATTTAAGATATTTGGTAACTGGCCAACACATTTCCATCACCTAAAATGTTATTCCATTCAAGAATTTCATTATTTTTGGAGGGCAGTTTCAGCAGTGTCTTTTGTGGCTCTTTCGGGGAGTTTTATTGTGATTGGAGGGTTGATTCTTGCATGGGGGAAGACCTCTGATGAAATATGCATCATATATCTATTCTTACATCCTTATATATTCCTGTGATTTATTTTTTAGCGATTATTAATTCATATTGCTGAAGATCACCATTTGTATTCAGGGTGTATTCCTAGAAACCCTTTCCAGGTTCTCTAGCTTTTGTATAAAGGAGACTAGATCTCATGTTTCTAAGCCATATTGTTTAGTATAATATAAGATATAATTGTCTCTGCTATTCATGTGTACATAACCTCATTAGATTGCGCAATCTCTTTTATGCAGAAGTTTCTCTGTTGGAGTGTTTGGGGTTTTATCCCTTTTTAGCTATCCTAGGTGTGGGTGGTTTGTTTAACCCACCTAGCTTGATTTGTTTCAGCTCTATTCTTGGATTTAGGTTTTATGTTGTCTGATATAAAGGATCCAAGAGTTTATTTCGTTATTTATAGCATATTTTTATGAAAATTAATTTTTTATGCATGCATGGTTGAGTTGTCCCTATTTGGGGATATTACATTCAAATGGGCAGAGGATACGAGCATCGAACTGTGTAGTATATTTGGAAAAAATTTGCAGGTTTCATAATAAAATACATAACCTGTGACGGCCGGGCCACAACTCTGTTCAAGTATCATTTTAAAATTTTAATTCATCTTCGATTTTCACAGGCTCAGGTACATGCCTTGAGCATGCCCTTCTTCTTATTGAAACAGATGTAGCATATGGCATAGGATGCTTGGCATTCACACTGAATTCCAGTTGTGCTTTCAAATCATGGATTGGTGTGACTATTGGTTATGCATGCAATAAACAAGCTTTGGGTCTCCTGGGAGGAATTCTGTGGGACCTCAGAAGAAGAGGTGGTAGCCATTATTTCAATTAGAGAAGAGGAAAAAGTATCTTTGGCTGGTTTGGTAGAAGTAGGAAAATTGGAGGGAATTGATCAGGAGGATCCCGAGGAAATGGAAATGGAATTTGATCAGGAGGAACCCGAGGAAGAAGAGATGATGGTTGATCAAGAGGAACCTGAAGAGATGAGAATGGAGGAGGTAATTGGTGACACAGCCGAGGTTGCAACACAAGAACCAACCTCACTTGAAAATCCCACAGAAGAAGAAATGAGAATAGAGGAAGTAATTAGCGGCACGGCCGAGGCTATCACACAAGAAATAGCCTTGCTTGAAGAACCCACAGAGGAAGAAATTATGGATATCGTGTAGGAAGTTGATACTATTATATAGTCATCGACTTTTTTCAATGAAGAAAAAAGAATAAAATGGTGGATAGAGGAATGGAAAGTGATTTTTTTTTGCAAGAAACAACATCACCTACCCAGACAGACATGGATGTTGATACAGGTGGGGGTGTTACACAAGAACCACCCCCAATTCGGCTAGAACAAGAGGAGTCAACCTACGAAATCGATGTTGTTCCTCAAGAATTGGTACCAACTGTGGAAAAAGAGGCAATTCATGAGAAAAAGGAACGTAGAGAAGAAATTAACTAGGAGGTTGATCTTGTCCCACAAGAACCAGTATCGACACTAGAAGAAGAAATTGTGAACAAAGAGTGAGAGGACAGAAGGGAAACAAGTTGTGGAAGTGATGCTACTCCATAAGAACCAGCATCGACCCTGGTTGAGGTAATAATGCATGAATTTTTGGCTCACGTCGGAAATAAGGATGATGAGTCTATCCCCCACTCTCCATTCCCATGCATGGTGCCTAGAGGGTGGAGGGGATTTTACTCGCCAAAACAATTAACAGAGGAAGTAGTTGTCCAACCAGTTCTTCATTTTTTTGACATGGCCAAAATTGGCCCAGCCACTACCGAACCTCTGTTGGAGCACTTAGAGGCTTGTGAAGAAGACAGAAATCCTGTGGAGACATCGGAACAGAGAGTGGTCATTGAAACTGTCGTCCCGACAGAAGGAGTCCCCGAAGGAAATATAGAGAAAGAAGCCCTTGGAGATAGGTAGCCCAGCCAGAAAGGCTTTATGAGAGAATCCACCGATAATGTTGGTAGCATTCCACCACCTCCTGAGCCTGTCATAGGCCTAGAGACTGAATTTATTGTTAAAAAAGAATGGGTTGAACAGCGTGAGAAAAGAAGGTTACCTCTCAAAAATAGGTATCAACTGCAATTCAGCGAAACCATGAGACTAAAAAGGGAGGTTCAGGATTTGAAAAGCAAGTTTTCCAATTGAAAAAGAAGGTAAAAATATATAAATGGAAGGAAGTAAGGCAGAAATTTGAGGTCTCCTCTGCATCCACCCAGACCAGCTTGATCGAAGAATTGTTTGAAGGACGGGAATTTGTATTGGCCTCTAAAATCCGAAGTGGCAGTCTGCTGCAACTGATCATAAGAAGGAAACAACTCGAGTTCGAGAACAGGCTTCCAGAGTCATCACAGGGTACATGGATCAGTTATATAAGGCACGACTGAAGCACGCTAACCAGAAGGTCATAATAGAAGAACTGGAAGAACAAGTGCAACTGCTGAAAACAGATAAGGAGAAGATGTTCTTCCTGGCACAACAGGTAATGGCCTTCAGACTTCCTACACATAGCTATGCCTTATTCCTTCACGAACAATTTATTTTCTTTTTTCTTGAAAGTATATATAAGGATATTTGGTATGAAATTGATGACCCCATTCAATTTCTCCATATTTTAAAAATTCATGATATCACAGGACAACACTTAATGTGTGAGCTCTACATGCATGGGTATTTACTAAGGCATGATCAGTCCTTTAACCCCGTTCCATTCATGGAGGACATCCATTTAAGAGCTTTCACCTCTTATACCATCTATCAGATTAAGTGGAGAAAGGCCTGGGACACATTTGAGGAAAACTAAGATGGAAGGCCATTAATGATGAGGAAAGAGCATGGTCAGTCATAAAATATTTATAACAAGCATTATACATTCCTACAGTTTAAGGTCCGCAAAGAACACATGTTGGTAACCCAAAAATGGTGTGTCGACCTATGTGTCGACCAAATTACGATGTTCTGTAAGGAAGCGTTGGACAGTTGTCAGAAAAGGTGGATGTTGTCATCCTCATCCGTCAGAGAACGAGAACCATTTGGGGCACCTAACTTTGCACGAGATTTAGAGAGAATGTCACATTTTGTGGCATGCATTCATACCTGTGGGGTCAGATGGATGGGATTGAGATTTCGGTTTCCCCTTTTCTAGTTTCCAACTTAGCAGTATACTCTTGCATACAGCGTTGATCCAGACTGGTGGAAGGATGTTGTTTTGATATAGGGATATAAACAACCAGGGACAGAAATGGCTAAAGAGTATGACCTCACACAGCTTAATTCTGATCACAGTCGATCCAATCCAGATCTGAGGAGACAACGAGCTGCATGAGGACATGCAGATAGACCAGTTGGGGGGAGATGTTGGGTACTATATTTGTATACTTTCCTCTCCCATTTTACCATATCTTTCTCTCTTTCTACCATTATTATTCTTAAATGCACGAGGTAAAACCCTTTTCCTTATATTTCATGGGATATTTGGTTAATGAAGTATTTTTCATGGAGGTTTTACCTTTTTACATATTAACTCTGATATTTCTACAGATTTTGCTAAAAAAGGAGCATTGCAGAAGTGAGTCGAGGAACAGCCTATCTCCATCATTTTCCTCATTGTTAGAGTGTAACAGAATTTTTTGTACCAGCGCCATCTCTGGCCTTTTCACAGTTTCCTTCTGGGAAACTAGGTTGTCATTGTAACAAGATGTGTTTTTGTAACTCTGGGGCTGCTGAGGGAAATCGGGGGTTCTAGAAAATTTGTATAAAGAGGCTTGTGGGCTGTGAATTGGGGTTAATCCCTTTTACATATAGATCTTGTAACAAATACTTTTTTATGATTAATCGAATGCACAATAGCTTGTTGTTTCTTTTGTAGTTTGTGAGTTTACTCCAGCCCTAATGAGAGAGTTGGGCCCACTCTTCTGATCAGGTGCTTTGTTTTCCTTTTTCTTGCATTATTTTCATTTTAGTGTGATTTCCTTACTGATGTTACAGTTTACTCTTAGTTTCTGTGAATGTCCTTTAAATTCTGTAGTTTATTTAATTGTTGTTGCAATGGTCTGTGCATTATGGATTTAAACCTGTGATCTATAGCAGGTCATGTGATTGTATCTGCATATAATTTTTCGTTAGCCTTGAAATAACTAACACCCTCGGGTTGATAATTTATGTGGAGAAAGGGTTGAATTTTGTCCATATCCGGACACCAACAGTTATGACCGGTCCTCATGTTTCTGCTACAGAGGATGACATTTTCACATGAACTCCCTCTTCATCAACATCCAAATATCTTCCAGATACAACACAAACAACACACTTGGCTTGGGACGTAGCTAAGCCTAACATTTTTTTCCAAATACAAGGCAATCAAATAGAGGAATGATATGCAAAAATTAAACACATACACCAAATTATAGAAGAAAATAAAGACCTTAGAACACAAGATTTTCTTGGACTTTGATACAGAGAAAGGGAGAATACAGATTTTATTTCTTGAAGCACAAGTTCTAGTGCGAAAGACACCAAAACATTTACAAAGAATCTACATTTTCCTTTGATGCACAACAGATTCATCCAATTGACCAAATGGATATGCACATACAAATCAATGAAATGATGTACTCAAATTTAACTAACACTTCCATGTCACCCTCCATATTGCAGGTATCAGTCAAGAACATACAAACCTAGGTAAATTTGGAAAGGATCTCATCCTTAGCCGGAAATTATGTACTATTTCCCAATATAATTCAAAATTTGCAGGTATAAAAGGAAACATCACAGGGAAGGCATTCATGGCGGCCATATAATTTGAATTATTCATTTGTCATGGGGTAAAGAGCTTGTTCATCATGAAGCCTACCTTCTAGAAGTACATTGATGTAGATGATCCATATAGAAAGTTAATGAAATTTTCTATTCGAAGTGAAGACTGATGGGAGAAGTTATGTGAGTTACCTGAGTAAAACTATTCCATATCCAATACAAGGAAAACATCGCAACAGTTTTTGAGGTCCAGTCATCAACAATCATCCTCAAAAATAGAGCCAACAACCACATCAATTTCAAATTTCCTATTATCTTGCTCTATTTTTGTAAACATTTTTTGATATTTTGTAAAAAATATTGAGGTTTTCACTCAAGATATTTTTGTTATGTTTTGTATAAATACTTCCAAATTTTAAGTATTAGGTTTGGGATTTGTATCAATAAATCTACTCTTGCATGTTTAGATGTTCATTCAGCTCAAGTAGATAAATTTCAGAAATAGAGATTTTTTTTTAGGATTCCCCTGTCAGACTTATTGGTGATATTATTCTTCTTTTGTTAATGTTTTTCTTTCTCTGTTGATTCACATTTTGTTTCATCTATTCTATTCTAAGAAAAATAAAAATTTGAATTTGTTTATATACACTCGATTCTGGCTTATGAATAAAATAAATGTTTTCCACTGAATTTAACCATTATAATTCTTAACTTCTTCTTTTGTTATACAACACCCCCAATTTATTTTAATAAATGGGGACCCTTTATAAATAATTAGGAAATTAATTTTCATTTATTTCTTTAGCTTTAAAACAAAAAACTTTGAAAATAAAAATTTTCTTTGTATTTTTCCACTTTAGCGCATCGCAAACCGCATAAATTACAACCCAAAACACTTGTAACCCACTAAGTCATGCAGGTTGTGAAATTCGCTAAGCATTTTCCGAAGTTATATTAAAAACTTGCAAACACTTCAATTATCGTTATATTTTCCTTATCGAATCGCACCTCATTTAAACGATCAACTTATAAAGAAATTCGGTATAAGTTGCGATTCCGCGGACTTGACGAGCCAACAAAGAAATAAATATAAATCTCTAAAGTCCCATAAAGAGTGGCCGCTTAACTTTTTGAATGCGTAATTCTCATTTCACACAACTTAACCAAAATAAAGTTCATTTACCACATAAGAATTGCGATGTGTAATTTGCGCAGATCGCATTTCGCAGAATTTATGGGTAAACAACATAAATGGTAAAAGTTATAAGTTGCGATATGTGAAATAATGGCACTTAATTACTCAATCATGCTAAATGACTTATCTCGTATCAAACCGAAATCCAAGATCTAACATCTTAAGTTGATTGATAGCTATTTCGTGTGAAGTTGTAAGAGATTTTGTTTTGAAATGATTATCGATGATTGATATCATATTTAATAGATTCATATATATTCATGCCTGTTTGATCTAAAAAATTAATTTCTCTCTCTATTCTCTATACTTTTAATGTTCGTTCTATTTACTTGAAATCAGGAAATCATGAAATGAAGTGAGGAATATTGAAATGAACAAGAAAGGGAAAGAAATTTATCAAACACTATCTACTAAAGACTTAGACATGTCCCCCCTATTTTCAGACACCGCCTACAATAAGGATTGTGGTAGCTCATCATAGGAGGCAATGTATAAGCTGTTGGAAGAAGAAAATCCAAGGGTAATAACCAAAGTTGCTACAACATGCATGACAGTTACTTCAGATGCGACTTACTTCGACGTTGCATGTTCATTCGTCCACAAGGTAGCTGCAAGGCCAAAAATTCTCCCTTACACATACATGGTTAAGTGGGTAATTGACCAATTAAACATAGAATACAAAACATTCAAAGATTCGAAGGGAGAAAACATAGGGTCATTCAGGGCAGAAGATATACAAGAAATGTACCATCTACCCTCCCTGCAATAGAAATATGACAAAGTTTTTCTGTAAAGTGTTAGAGAAGGGCATCCATACCTCATGAAAGTCAAAATAAATGGGAGGAAGACCAGGGAAAGCTAAAGCAAGATAAACTCGGTATGTACCGAATTGCCCAAATCCCTTCCCCTTATTACTATGCTATTTGTATTTTGTGTAGGTTACTTTCAAAACCTGATACCACTAGGCTTTCAGTAGATTGGGTTCCATTTATTGACACAATCGTCAATTCCTTAATTCTGAAATGGGAAAATATCCTATTTGACAATTTAGCCAAACACATTATAGAATATAGGAATAAAAGGAGTGTTTCATCTAGAGAAATACCTCCCTTTTATATGACTGCCTATGTCATGGACACAACCTACTTTTCTTCTAGTTGAGCCTACCATGGGATGGAAATGGACTACCCAAGACCCTACCCCAATCCACATTTACCACAAAGCCCTTTGGGATTCAGACTTCCATGTGCCTTTTTATAAAAAAATTCATGGATTCATGTTGCCTATGCACCATATGATATTCAATGAGAAAGTCCCTAGGGTTTCCAAAGAATTTAGTATAGATATTCTTTCTGTAGCTAGATGGTTTGTAGAGGAAAATTTTACATATGTCATAGTATTTGGGAGTTATGCTTCTCCCCACATCCTACCATATTATATTCCTGATAAGTTACTTACAAGACAGATAGCATATCAGCTTGCTAATGGTATTACTAAACAACTGAAAGATGTTAAGAAGGTTGTTTGGCCTAATTTTCCTTTATAGTGCAATACTTTTTCACTTTTTGATATTGGCCATGCTTACAAGGAAGTTTCAAAGATTAATCTATTGAATTCGGCAGTAATGCCAAAGGGGCTGTATGATCCAAATTCTGTAGTTAAAAATGACACCATTGAGCTTAAAATGAAGCCTTTTGTAAAATAAATAAATGAATTTAATGATCTCTTTCAAAGCATGGAAAAGTTTTCAGATATAATTATGTTTGAAACGAGTCAACTTAACCAAGATGATTTGGAATCCTTCCAAATATACAGAAATAAGAGACTAGAGAGAGTTCCTCTCAACTTGTTAACTATTGAAGATGTCAATAGATCTACTCCAAGTATTATCTTGGATAATCAAACAAAAGAGAAGTCTGAGGATGAGTCACGTCAATCAGCGCATCAATATCACAATTCGGATCAATATGAAAATGAATCTAAATCCAGAAAGGATAGCCCGGAAAAAATAATTGATCAGGTAATCCAAGAGATAGAGATGTAGGAGAAAAGAGAAAGTAATGGAACATAATTGACTTCTCAAAAAGTTCATCATAGTCATGATAGACTTGATCAGTTAGAAAAGTCCCAAACAAATAATTTGAGTAGTGAATGGGATGAGATTTTTGAAGCAATAAAAACTCCTAAAGCCAATCCCAATTCTTATCAAGCTACTAGTTTCCAAAAACCTGAACATTCCCAAAAGAGAGTGGAAACTATTAATCCACTCCAACAAGTTCCAGAAACTCATGATCGAGATATCATATCAGCCTACCCTACAGAACAAATTGTTTTACAAATTTAGGAAATTCCTTCACTAGATATCTTCTACAGTCCTAGTTATAAGGCTATAGGCAAGTGAAGTAAAAGGTGAAGAATCAAAGAGATAGTCTCAGATCACACAAATGAATCTATTGAAATTTTGTGGAAGGATCCCTTAGATGATCCTACAACACATTTAACTAAATTATCACAATATGTAGGGGCATATGCTACTGCCACTATTGATAAATCTACTGAGGTTAAAATGTTGCTAAAGCAAAAGGAAGAAAAAATGCAAGAACTAGAGAGACTGTTAGATGAATAAAAATCTAACTCCAGTGAGCAAATGAAATCAAAGATATCCCAATTGCAAAAATATTTCGGGATTCTTAAATTGCAGCATCAAGAAAAAATCACTGAGAAACAAGAACAACTCGAAGCAGCAATGACCAATTTACAAAGCCAACCACAATTAGAACAATTCATAAAAGAAGCATTGGATGTAAATTATAAGTTAAAGAAACAACAGGAAGCATTTTTCCAACAAGCTTATACTATTGACTCTTATTGTGGCTCCAATGAAATACTGATCCAACACATTTCTATCCAGAAACTTGAATGTGAGAAGCTCGAGAAGAAAATCAATGAACACATTCAATGGAAAGAATCAGGCTCAGGAAAGGAAACTAATCTACCCCACGTAGAAAAGTTTCATAAGGAGATATTATTTAAATATTGGGAAGCACACATAAATCAGGAAGAGAAAGAAGCAACAAAGACATCAAGATTATCAAAAGAAATTACTGAATCTGTACGTGAACAACTGGTGAAAGAAGAACTTATCAAAGGGTACACATATGAAGTGTTCTCAAAATTAAAACAGCTACAAACATAGTTGAGTAAAAAGGAAGAAATGCAGGATGAAATAATTAAAAAGGTAAATAAGTTTGATCAAGAAAATTATTGGAATTTTCTGATCAAACCTTATCATCAATACCATATCCTGCAGTCTTTAACAAATTCAACAAAAATGTTGCAGCAAGTACTCTCAAATGCAGTATTCAAGGGATAGGTCAGATCGAATATTTCATAGCCAACTCAGCTCAAGCTGCTAGATATTTGTCAACTTCGTGACCTAATCCAAAAGAAAGGGAAGAATTCATAAATCATATTGTTACTTTATTTTCCTAGATTGCAGTTTAAGTTTGTCTTACGAGGATGGTTGTTTGAAACCTCCTCTATATTTTTGTAATAATATATCTTAGAACATAGTTAGTTTAGTATTTAAACCCCTCTCGTGCATTTAGAGAAGGGTCTATAAATTTTTCAAAAACATTTGCAAATAATGCACTATTGTAAGGTTGTGAATGCTTTGATGAATTAATGGAACATGTCCATTACCTTTTGACAATTAAAGTTTTTTAACTGATGTTTCACTACTCTACTCTTTAAATTTCTTGAAAGTGAAGAGGATCATATGTTAGTTCTAGTTTACATGAGTAGAACTTCGTACATATGGTACTTCTATTCACTTGTATTAAGTCTTACCTTATATATTGACAATCATATTTTTATTGAATTATATATTTGAAATGTTATTATAGATGAATGTTACATGCACTTATGTTCTAATATTTGTCTGTTATTTCTTATTGAATATATAATCACGCATATGAATGCGATATATTTTTCACAATTCTTCTAGTCAAACAATTTTGTTAGAAGAATCATCTTACATAATCTTCATCTCTTTCAACTGTTAAATGATCTATATTACTAATAGTTGAAGGATATATCTTTAGATCGGATAAAGGAAGAAACACCCTGGGTATATATTAGGATAATTAGTCTAGATATATGCATATGATAGATTAAGATAATTCTCCATTTGCATGTTGTATAATCAAAACAGCCTCAAAATTATCCTTATTGGGAAACTGGTCCCATTATCCCTAGCCAGAGGCAGTACACCAAACAGAAAAGGAGCTGCTTGAAGGTCCAGACCAGGTGGTTTTCCCCCATGTTTTGGCAGTGCAATTTCGAGGCCTCAACATTCTAGTGCTGGAAGGAGGGCCTTGTGAATGGAAAAAATATCTGATCAATCTAAAGGTCTATCTAATAGTCTGTCTCCCTCTAGATCCCCATCAACTTCCAGAAAATTATCTAGATCCTTATGTTTAAAATATGAAGTTGAACATCCTTCTCCTAAGTCTCCTAGTGATATTCAACCCATACTATCTTTTAATTCCCATCAAGCTTCCATAGAAGTTTAGTCTTTGATAGAAAATTTAGAGAGAGTATCCATTTCTACTGTAAATCCTGAATCTTCTCAAATATAAGATAGCAGTATTTTTTCCTCTTTACAACCTCGAAGAATATTAACTCGATTAGAAATTCAAAAGACAGAAATTCTTCCTTTTCAATTTCCCATCGTTAGTACTCAAAAGAAACTAAAGAGGACTCAATCAGAGTCAATCACCAACAATATTTTATCCCGTTCACATCCATTACATCCGCTCACTGCCACAACTTCCATTCCAACAATCAGTGTTACTTTGAATAGTTCTAGTACTCAAACTACTATTCCTTCAACTAGTCCTAGCACTTAGCTTGCCTCTTCTTCAACTCAAACTCCATCCATCCAACCAATTCAAAATCCAATGGTAGGCCTAGTACCTTCACCAAATGTACATCCATGGAACAATCCAGGGGCTGTAAATATGCCCGCTCCTCTTCATGTTCTACCAAAATCACCTGAGAGATGGTTACCTAAATTTAATCCCGATGATGGTCTTTCAATAAAAGAACACACTCACAATTTTATGTTAGCTTTCAATCTAAATGGAGTATTTGAAGAGGATTGTGTTGTAATATTTTCTTCGTATACTCTATTAGTATCCGTAGGATCCTGGTATTTTCACTGTCGGCCCGCTCTATAACTAGCTAGAATATGTTCGAAGAACAATTTCTAGACATGTTTGGGGATGAAAGGACTATTTCTACACTCATAAATGATTTGTCAAATATAAAAGCTAAATCATGTGAGAATATAAAAGATTTCAATTGAAGATTTAGTAAATTACTCAAATTGAGTGGTATATTTTGTCTCTTCCATCCAATATAGTTATTTTGGTTGATAGAGAAAAATTGCCAACACTTGCAGAAAACATGAAAGAATCTCTATCTGTAGAGAAACCTATAACTTCTCTTCAGAAAAATAATTCTCAAGAAGATCGAAAATCAAAGAAGTTATATTTCAAAGATGATTCTAAAAAGAGGCTACCAAAAGACACTTTTGATGTGGAAGGTCTTCAAAAAGTTTTGAAGACCATGACAAACGAGATGGCAGGTATCAAGAAACAAGTTTTTAAAAATTATATATCAAAAAAGACTTTAAGAAACTTTAAGAAAGGTTAGTCATCTAATACTCAACCTCCAAATATCATATCTAATGATGAATCTGGTCAAGATACAGAAGAAGTGCAGACACAGGAAGAAGAAGATGATGAAGAAGAATAAGTTGAACTAAATGGAATGTGGGATTTCATCCTACCAAATGAAGAACAACATGAAGCTTTATCTATGTGTACAAGGAGAAACAAGAATATTGAAGCAACACAACCAAATTAACAACAAAAGAGTTCTACTCCTGTTAAGGATAAATTAGTAAGCAAAAAGTCTACTTCAAAGGCTACACAAACAAATCCCGTTACTTCATATACTCCTCCTACATCTAAGACAATGGTAGTCTCAGACACCATTGAGTATAATATAGTTGAATATATGAAGAAAACCAGGGCCAACATTTCAGTTCACAAGCTTACTAAATTAAAGCAACAACAAAAAATCTTACTTAGAGACTTAAATACGGTTCTTGATTCAACCTTACCTGCTCCAGTTATAGTACAAGCTCCTAATGAAATGGGTAAGCCACCTTCCCCTTCAACTAAAATAGATGTTACAGACTTTATTATGATAGGTGATCAATCCATCTCTCATACTCCTGTATTTCTCTTAAACTATTAGATCTATAACAAAAACATTCATAATTGTTTAATAGAATTAGGGGCATCCTCTAATATAATGCCAAAATCAGTCTGTTCTAAGTTGAACATAACTCCTCAGAGTTCCCCTGTTCATATAGTACAACTTGATGGAACCAGAGTAGAGGTGGTAGGAGAAATAAATTGTGTTTCCATCATATTGTCATCAAATCCCAAGGCTACTAAAATAATCAATATACTCGTGGCTAATATTCTTGAGTTGTACGGCTTAGTTTTAGGCTGATTTTGGTCTTAAGATCTTCATGGGTATTTTACAACAAACTGGTCGCATATGTGGTTACCATATAATGGAAAGCAAAATTCGGGTAGACAAAAATTTCATAAACCATACAGTCACCGATCTTGAAGGAGTAAATGAGCCAGTAGCATTCAATAACAACATTATTGGAACCTACTCAACAGAGTCATTTTTGGGAAATTTCAATGCTCAACCATCACCGTTCTTTGATAATGCAGTTGTTTCTCAGATTGAGAAGTTTCCCCAGCCAGATAACTCCAAATGTATAAATTTTTCAGATAGAACAGTAGTTAATTCCTTATTTTGGACTCTTTATTTTGACCGTTCTAAATCTGAAGATGTAACAGGTGCAGGCTGTATTTTTAGAAACCTAGAAGGAGAAAAAACCATGTTAGTCTGCAGAGTAGAATTAAATTGTACAAATAATATAGCTGAATACGACGTATTAATCCAAGGTTTGTACAAAGCCATTGAACTTAATATCAAATATTTGAAGGTTCTAGGAGATTCAAAAATCATTGTTAGATGGGTAAGAGATACCATTCATTGCAATTCTGGACATTTAAAACATTATCAATCATTAGTCCAAGAATTAACCATTCATTTCTTAGCCTTCAACATTTCTTCTGTACCTAGAATGTAGAACGCTAATGCAGATCTACTGGCTAATGTAGCGTCAAAGTTAATTCCATCCCGAGAGTTTAGTCCCGATAGATTTTCTATTGAATTAATTTTTAGGCCTTCTATTCCTGATAATATTACCAATTGGAGAGTATTCAATAATGATTTAGATATCATAGATTTCTTAACATCTGAAGGATCTTAATATAGTCAAATTTGGATGAAAATGAACATGACATTCAGATTAAGAAAGAATAGAATGAAAATCCTATTCCTAAGTCTGTTGTCAAGTTAGAAGACTTATATGATCTAAAATATAGGTTTAAAAGAGTTACCAACTCAAACATTCAAAGCTCTACCTTAATATTTGAGTTAGTAAATCTAGGAACTGACAAAAAACCTCAAAATGTCAATCTAGGTCTTGGTCTATGTTCCGAAGAAAGATTATCATTTATCAGATTATTTAGAATATAAAAAAATTTCTTTGATTGGGATTACATTGATCTTAAAACATATGACACTTCTTTGATTCAACACACAATTCCTATGATCTCAGAAGAAAAACCTATACAGCAGAAATTGAGGAATATTCATCCAAATCTGGAAAATAAAATCAAAACAGAACTGAACAAACTCCTCAAGGAAAAAATCATCTTTCTAGTCAGGAATTCTAAATGGGTATCAAATTTGGTACCTGTCAGGAAGAATGACGGTGATATTAGAATTTGCATTGATTTTAGGAATTTTGACAAAGCTTTTTAGAAGGAAAACTTTCCATTACCAACCATGGAACAAGTACTGCAGATAGTAGCCAATTCTAAACTTATGTCCTTTCTAGATGGTTTCTCAGGATATAACCAAATTATCGTACATCTAGATGATAGATTAAAGATTCAATTCAAGACTAAGTGGGGAAATTACACCTATCAAAATATGCCATTTGGATTAATCAATGCAGGTGAAACTTTTCAGAGAGCTATGGACACAACTTTTAGGGGGCTCATAAATAAATCAATGGTTATTTATTTAGATGACATTACAGTATTTTCTAAACAAGTAACCAATCATGTGAATGATCTAAAGAAAGTATTTGAACGTTTTAAAAGGTATGGAATCTCATTAAATCCAAAGAAGTCATTTTTTTTATTACATGAAGGAAAACCTTTAGGATTCATTGTGTCAGAAAGAGGGATCTATATTGATCCTGAAAAAAATTGAAGAGATTAAAAGAATTCCTTTCCCTCATAAAAAAAAAGCTATGCAGATGTTTCTTGGGAAAATTAATTTTGTTAAAAAAAATTTCCCTAAATTTTCAAAAATAGTTTTACCATTACAGAACACGATTAAGAAAAATTTATTCTTTAAATGGGAACATAATCAAAGAGAAGCATTTGATTTGATTAAACAATCAATTATCAATACTCCATTTCTGACTACCCCCAATTTTCTTAATCCTTTTACTTTATACATGTTTTCATCATATACATCATACAATGTTGTTTTAACACAGCTTAATGACTAACAAATTGAAGCACCAATATCATTTTTCAGTCCCAATTTGCAAGGTGCAGAACTAAATTATTCATCTCTGGAAAAGAAATCATTTTCTGTATTTAAGGCTATAAATAATTCCAGACCTTTTCTCCTAAAAAATCACACCAAAATCATAGCTTCATTCTCTGCAGTGAGACAACTATTAATGAAAAGAGAATTAGGAGATAAAAGGGCTAATTGGGTTACCACTTTACAAGAATATGATGTAGAAAATAGACCCTCTAAAATTTTTAGAGGTCAAGGTTTTGGCAGAATGCTTACAAGAGAATCACATCTATCATCAGAAGAAGATTCACGTAACAATGTGCAAATATCATAGGTAAACCTCAATAATGCACAATCTCAATACGTTGATCTTATATTCTATTTGAAGAATGGATATGTTATGAATCAACTCAGTTACAAAATGAAACAATATTTAAGATTAAAGGCCAAGCTATATGAATTAATCAATGGTGTATTGTTTTGAATAAATTTTGATCATGTACTACTAAGATTCATAGAAAAATCTAAAGCAGATAAAGTCTTGTAGGAACTCCATGATGGACTAGCTAGAGGACATTTTGGAGGAAATAGGACACCACACAAAATATTGCATTCAGGTTACTATTGGACTACACTTTTCAAGGATGCTCATGAATATGCAAGAAAATACAAAATGTGTCAAAGTGCATCTGGAAGACAAACGAAGTCAGTCTTCCCATTACAGCTAGTCAATATCGAACACCCATTTGACCAACAGGGATTAGATATAATTGGTGAGATTGTTCCAAACTCTTCCAAACATCATAGATATATTCTCATAGCTACATATTACTTTACTAAATGGGTGGAAGAAATTCCATTAAAGGTAGCCAACATTGATAATATCATTGATTTCATCGACCAATATATCATAACTAGGTTTGGCTTACCTACTGCTTTAATGTTTGATAACACATCTTAATTCTCAGGAACTGCTATTATGGAATTTTCAATTAAAAGAGGTTTTGAACTTAAGTATTCTGCAAATTATTACTCGTAAGGAAATGGTTTAGCAGAATCTATAAACAAGAACTTGACTAGAGTAATCAAAATAATTGTTGATCCAAACCAAAAAAATTGGCACATGTCATTGATATTTTCTATTTGGGCAGATCGAATAACTAAAGAAAATTCTATTGGCACTTCTCCATTCAATCTTGTCTATGTAAAATAAGATGTACTTCCTACCAATGTATTTATTCCCTCTCTTTCCTTAGTACAATTTATTGATGAATCTCTTTCTTCTTCTTTACAACTTAGACAGTGTCAAATTCTTAAGCTAGAAGAAGAAAGATAAAAAGCTAAAGATACTCATGCACATCATCAACAGATAGTGAAAGCCTCATTTGATTCAACTTTTGTTATTACAAAAAAAAATTCAAATTGGTGATCTAGAATTGAAATGGGACAAAGCACATGAGGAAAAAGGTAAACATATGAAGTTTCAAAAACTCTGGCTAGGTCCATTTCAAATAATTGAAGAAATAGACCCATCGAAATTCTTATTGCAAGATCTCTCAGGCAAAAGAGATTTTTTGCATGTTAATGGGCAGATTTTGAAAAAATACATTTCATAGGAGGTAACTCCTTCTATTCCATGTATACTAGTGTCTTTTTCTTTTCCTTAGAAAAATAAAAGTTTCTTAGTATAATTTTTTTTCTTTTCAAAATAAAATCTCATATGATCCTTTTCTATTTATCACTTATAGAAATAAGAAGCGTTAAGGAAACAATTGAAAGAATTGAAAGACAGATATATTTTATTTTTACTGAAAAATACAATTTCACTAAAGTTATTTATTCTTTGATGAACTCTCATCCTTATATAGCATGATTATTCTATCATCAGTCAAGAAAAAATTCTTTAACATAGTAAAGACTCTTTTACATAAAATCAATATAAAACTCAACATTATCATCTAGAATCCTCAAAAGGAACAATGATTCACCCCATCCGGGAAAACTTATTAATTTTTGAAATAATTCAAAAAATATTATAACTATAGAAACTTAAAAGATAATAAGTCTCATCACGAGCTTGTTTACCATGTTCATAGGGAAAGAGATGAAATCACATTACCAATACTTCCTACCAAAACAGGGTAATGAATTGAGATTATATCAAGAGGACAAGGGGTCTCATCAAGAGCTAGCTTGATTAATTTAATTACAACTAGTGAATGGAGTTGTCATCATTTGGCTACCAAGCCAAGACAATGACTTTTAAGTAAATAAAAATATGATACAAAAAGAAAATTTTCAAAAAAGTTCGAATTTATTTTTGGAAATTGTAAGAAACACACGATGGGACAATGAATCATTGTTGGGTAAAAGGTGCCAAAAGCTTAAATTTCTTATTGAAATAGAGACTGTACCTATGATAAAAGAGTAAATATTTATAAATTTGATCTGTGAGAGCCACCTGATTTATCTTTTTGAACTAGGTAAAGACTGATATAGATTCTCATACTTATATCTTTAAAAGAGGGATTTTTATGACTTATAATCAAGATAGATTTTATTACTTAGTAAGATATTATTTGTTTGAAATTCATTACTGCAATTATTTTTATTTCAAAAAATCTTTAGAAATTTCAAAAATTTAGTTAGAGATAGTTGGTTCTCCCAAGTGAATCGTCAATTGTTGTGATATATGACACCCCCATTTATTTTAATAAATGGGGACCCATTAGAAATAGTTAGGAAATTCATTTTTATTTATTTCTTTAGCTTTAAATAAAAAAAACTTTGGAAATAAATTTTTCTTTGTATTTTTCTGCTTTAGCGCATCGTAAACCGCATAACTTACAACCCAAAAGACTTGCAATCCACTAAGTCACGTAGGCTGCGAAATGTGCTAAGCCTTTTCTGAAGTTATATTAAATTTTTTTAAACAATTCAATTATCGTTATATTTTCCTTATCAAATTGCACCTCATTTAAACGATCAACTTATAAAGCAATTTAGTATAAGTTGCAATTACACGGACCTGAAGAGCCAACAAAGAAATAAATATAAACCTCTAAAGTCCCATAAAGCGCGGCCACTTGAATTTTTGAATGCACAATTCACATTTCGCACAACTTAACCAAAATAAAATTTGTTTACCGCATAAGAATTGCGGCGATTTGTGCAAATCACATTTTGCTGAATTTGTGGGTAAACATCATAAACGGTAAAAGTTATAAGTTGCGATATGTGAAATAATGGAATTTAATTACTCAAGCATGTGAAATGACTTATGTTGTATCAAACCCAAATCTGGTATCTAACATATTAAGTTGATTGATAGCTATTTTGGGCGAAGGTGTAAGAGATTTGATTTTGAAATGATTATCGACGATTAATATCATATTTAATAGATTCATATCTATTCATGCTTATTTGATCTAAACGATATATTTTTCTCTCTATTCTCTATACTTTTAATGTTTTCTCTATTTACTTGAAATCAGGAAATCATTTAACGGAGTGAGGAAGATTGAAATGAACAAAAGTCAAATAAATTGTTGAAACATTGTCTACTGAAGAATCAAACATGTCTCCCTTATTTTCAGATGCCACCTGCAACAAGGATTGTTGTAGTTCATCATGGGAGGAAATTTCTACGCCATTCGAAGAAGAAAATTCAATGGTAATAACCAAAGCCACTACAATAGGCACGACAGTTACTTCAAACACGACCTACATCGATGCTACATGTTCATTTGTCCACAAGGTAGCCACAAGGCCAAAAATTCTCCCTTATAAAGACATGGTTAAGTGGTTAATTGACCACTTCAACATAGAAGATAGGAAATTGAAATATTCAAAGGGAGAAAACATAAGTTCATTCAGGGCAGAATATTTACAAGCAATGTACCATCTACCCTCCCTGCAGCAGAAATATAACAAAGCTTTTCTACAAAGCTTTAGAGCAGAGCATCCAGACCTCATGAAAGTAATAAATGAATGGAAGTAAGACCAGGGAAAGCTGAAGCGAGATAAACTCGGTATGTACCCAATTTCCCAAATTCCTTCCCCTTATTGCTATGTTGCCAGTATGTTGTGTAGATTGTTTTCAAAGCCTGATACCACTAGGTTTTCAGTAGATTGGGTTCCATTTATTGATGCAATTGGCAACTCCTTAATTCTAAACTGGGAGAATATCCTATCTGAAAATTTAGCCAAACACATCATAGAATATAGGAATAAAAGGAGTGTTTCATCTAGATAAATCCCTCCCTTTTATATGAGTGTCTATGTCATAGACGCAGTCTGATTTTATTCTAGATTTCTTACCATGGGATGGAAATGCACTGCCCAAGACCCTACCCGAATCCACATTTACTACAGAGCCCTTTGAGATTCAAACTTCCATTTGCATTTTTACAAAAAAATTCATGGATTCATGTTGCCTATGAACCATATGATATTTAATGAGAAATCCCCTAGGGTTTCCAAAGAAGCTAGTACAAATATTCTTTTTGTAGCTAGATGGTTTGCAGAGGAAAATTCTATAAATGTTAGAGTATTTGGGAGTTATGCTTCTCCCCACGTCCTACCATATTATGTTCTTGATAAGTTAATTGCAAGAGAGATAGCCTACCAGCTTGTTAATGGTATTACTAAACAACTGAAAGATGTTAAGAAGGTCGTTTGGCCTAATTTTCCTTTACAGTGCAGTACTTTTTCACATTTTGATATTGGCCATGCTTACAAGGAAGTTTCAAAGATTAATCTATTGAATTTGGCAAGAATTACAAAGGGGTTGTATGATCCAAATGATGTAATTAAAAAATACACCACTGAGCTTAAAATGAAGCCTTTTGTAAAATAGATAAATGGATTTGATGATCTCTTTCAAGGCATGGAAAATTTTTCAGATATAATTAAGTTTCCAGCCAGTCAACTTAACCAAGACGATTTGGAAGCCTTCCAAATATACAGAAATAAGAGACTGGAGAGACTTCCTCTCAACTTGTTAACTATTTAAGATTTCAACAGATCTACTCCAATTATTAGCTTGGATATTGAAGCAAAATACATGTTCGAGGATGATTCGGGTCAATTAGAGAATCAATATTACAATTCGGATGAATCCACATCCAAAAAGAATAGCCTAGAAAATTTATTTGATCAGGAAATCCAAGAGATAGAGATGCAGGAGAAAATAGAAAGTAATGGAACATAATTGACTTATCAATAAGTTCAACACAGTCATGATACACTTGATTAGTTATAAAAGTCCCAAATAAAGAATTTGAGTACTAAATGGGATGAGTTTTCTTAAGCAATAAAAACTCATAAAACCAATCCCAATGCTAGTCAAGCTACTAGTTTTCAAACACCTGAACATTCCTAGAAGAAAGTGGAAACTATTAATCCAATACAAGAAGTCCCAGAAACTCATGATCGAGAGATCATATAGGCCTACCCTACAAAACAAATAGTTTTACAAATTGAGGAAATTCCTTCACTGGATATCTTATACAGTCCTAGTCATAAGGTTGTAGTCGAGAGAAATAAAATGAGAAGAATCAAAGAGACAGTCTCAGATCTCATAAATGAATCTGTTGACTTTTTCTGGAAGGATCTCTTAGTTGATCCTATGGAACATTTAACTAAATTATCACAGTATGTAGGGGAATATGCTACTTCCACTATTGATAAAGTTGTTGAGGTTAAAATGTTGTTGAAGCAAAAGGAATACATAATACAAGAACTAAAGAGATTGTTAGATGAAGAAAAGGCTAACTACAGCAAGAAAATGAAATCAAAGATAGCCCAATTTCAAAAATATTTCGAGAGTCTTAAATTGTAGTCTCAAGCAGAAATCACTGAGAAAAAAGCACAATTGGAAGCAACAATGAGAAGATTACAAAGCCAGACATAATTAGAGTAATTCCTAAAATAAGCATTGGATGTAAATGCTAAGTTAAAGCAACAATAGGAAGTATTTTTCCAGCAAGCCTCTATGATTGACTCTTATTGTGACTCAAATGAAATACTGATCCAAGAAGTAGCTATCCAGAAACTTGAATGTGAGAAGCTCAAGAAGGAAATCAATGAACACATTCAATGGAAAGCATCAGACTTAGGAAATAAATCTAATCTACCCCACATAGATAAGTTTCATAAGGAGATCTTATTTAAATATTGGGAAGCACAAATAAAGCAGACCGAGAAAGAAGCATAAAAAACATCAAGATTATCAAAAGACATTACTGAATTTGTATGTGAACAGATGGTGAAAGAAGAACTTATCAAAGAGTACACGTCTCAAGTGTTCTCAAAATTCAAATAGCTAGAAACATAGTGGAAGAAAAAGGCACAAACATAGGATGAAATAATTTAAAAGGTAAATAATTTTGATCAAGCAAATTATTGGAATTTTCTGATCAAACCTTAGCATCAATACTAGATCCTGCAATCTTTAATAGATTCAACAAAAATATCGCAGCCAGTACTCTCAAACACAATTTTCAAGGGATAGGTCAGATCGAAGATTTTACAGTGAGCTCAGCTTAAGCCTATGCTAGATATTTGTCAACTTCCTAACCAAATCCAAAAGAAAGGGAGGAATTCATAAATCATATTGTTACTTTATTTTCCTAGATTGTAGTTTAATTTAGTCTTATGAGAATGGTTGTTTGAAACCTCCTCTGTATTTTTGTAACAATCTGTTTTAGAACATAGTTAGTTTAGTATTTAAACCCCTCTCATGCATTTACAGAAGGGTCCAGAAACTTGTCAAAAACATTTGCGAAGAATGCACTATTGTAAGTTTGTGAATGCTTTGATGAATTAATGGAACACATATGTTATCTTTCGACAATTAAAGTTGTTTAACTGATGCTTCTCTACTGTACTCTTTAAGTTGCTTGAAAGTGAAGAGAAGCAGATCAATTACTGTCAGTTTACATGAGTAGAAATTTGTACACATGTTACTTCTATTCACTTATATTAAGTCTTACTTTATACATTGATAGTCATGTTTTTATTGCATTATGTATTTGAAACATTATTATATATGAATGTTACATGCACTTATGTTCTAATATTTGTCTGTGATTTATTATTGAATATATAATCACACATATGAATGCAATATATTTTTCACAATTCTTCTAGTCAAACTATTTTATTAGAAGAACCATCTTACATAATTTTCATCTCTTTGAAATGTTTAATGATCTATATTACTAATAGTTGAAAGATATATATTTAGATCGCATAAAGGAAGGAACACCTCAGTTATATATTAGAATAATTATTTTAGATAGATGCATATGATAGATTAAAATCATTCTCCATTTTCATGTTGTATAATCAAAACAACCTTAAAATCATTCTTATTGGGAAACTAGTCCCATTATCCCTAGTCGGAGCCACTACACCAAATCGAAAAGGAGTTGCTTTAAGGTCCAGACTGAGTGGATTTCCCCCATGTTTTGGTAGAAAAATTACAAGGCCTCAATGCTACTCTATGTTTAATGGATTCTTAATCTTTCCTTATTTACCATATCACAAAGCTTTTTTGATCTAATAAGTCTGCCTACCCTGCCTTGTTAAATTTTTTTGTCATTGTTGCAACTAATAAATTGAAATTTTAATTGCTTCCATTCCCCAATGGTTTTCCCAAGATATTCCAACCAAAAAAAGTTAAAAATAAAACTCTGAACTTAACATCTACCGTAAATTATTAAAACAACAAAGTTCAATTTGGTAGAGAGATCCATATCTGAAGCTAGCAGGGGTAGATCCTAACATCCAAAGTGGTTTTTTGGTTACCTCTGGAATTTCTTTCACAACCTTAGGAAATTAATGAGCGATAAAATTTTAGCGACCATACTAGGGAACTCGAAAAAATCCATTTAAAATCACTTTTCCCTCGTGAAATTTTCATTTCAGTGCTTAAATTTATTTCTAGGTTTTTCACTAAGAAATAGATCCAATTTAAGGTTGTTTCCCACTCAATACTTATATATATATATATATATATATATATATATATATATATATATATATATATATATATATATATATATATATATATATATATATATATATATATATATATATATATATATTTCTTTGTGTGTGTGTGTGTGTGTGTGTGTGTGTGTGTGTGTGTGTGTGTGTGTGTGAATATTTTGTAGTAGATCTAGCTTCTAAAATATTATACACTAGATCAAATCCAGATCCAAGTCTTGTGGAAATTGTAGATAATCCCGAAAAAATAATTCAGAAGAAAAGTGCAACTAAGAGTGAATCAAGTTAAATTATTCCTCCAAGAGATAAATCCCTTCCTGAAAATTTGGTTACCTTAGAAGACATATAATTTGATTTTGCATTTGAAAACAAACTTTTTAGAATTAAATCTGATAGATTTGTACCTAAAACTATTGTTTATAATGACCTATTACCATCTCATAAATTAGATTGTACTTAGCATAAATATTAATGAAATTAATCACCCAAATCATCAAATATTTATTCTACTGCATCCTCTCCTATTCCTCGACCATGTTCACCTATTGGTGTTGTTCCTCTGTTAATTCCTCCCAGCAGTTCTACTCTCAGATAAATTATTTCTATACCCAATTCATCTACCATTCCTACAACCTCCAATACATCACACCAAACTATTATAGCTCTGCCTTTCATACCAACTATACCCACACCTCCTACTAATACATATTCCTCTCATCCCCATATTCCCATTTTGGCTGCTTTTTATGATCCCCTGATTTTACATGGGCCACTTAATCCCATGCCATAAGGGTATAAAACTCACATACCTCAATTTGGTAACACTGGATCAATTACTTCTCAACAAAAAATAGATCGAATGCATGATTACTTCGACTTACAAGAATTTTATGAAGATGATGTTAGGATGAGGTTATTTTCACAAAGTCTCACTAGAGAATTTATTTATTTTTTTAAATAATTAAGAGTTTCATCCATCCCAGATCTAGCTCAATTTCATGAAGCTTTTCTTAGAAGGAGGGAAGTCAATAAAAACCCTCTCTATATCTTAGTTTAATATGAGATTATCGAGAGAAATCCAAGAGAATCCATCCAATATTACTATACTAGGTTGAACAATTTTATAATTCTATTGCAACTGCAACACAACCACCTCCCAGACTAGCTTTGCTGAAGTTTACATATGGTTTTCAACCTGATATGGCCTACCAACTTAGGGAAAGAAACCCTGCCACCTGAGAATAAATGCATAGGAATCTAGTTAGTGTATAAGAAAACGTGTTAGCAAAGAGAGCTAGGTTCAAAACTGAAAGAAAAGTCCAAAATAAAGAAGAACCAACTTCTTCTTCTTCATATGCTAAGTTGGATACCATAGTAAAAACTATGGAGAGAATGATGGATAGGATGATCAAAGTTGACAGAACTCCTCTAAGAGAAAATCAAGGAGATCCTCCTATTAAGAATCCTAATTTCAAAATAAATACCCCACAAATCAAACAAAGAGAACAGAGAGACCCTGGTGATCAACAAAAAATTATGCCAGAATATTAGGAAAACTACGGTAATGAATAAACTAAGTTAACAGAGGAACATGAAGACAATCATATAAATCTATTTGGAATAAATGAGATAGATAAAATCTTCTAGAGTAAAGAAGAAGAATATCATTTTTTTTTCTCCACCAGAAAAAGATCCTTTAGAACCTGAAGAATACAAACAAGGATATCAAAATGGTATGATGGAGTTACACAAGAAATGCAAGTTAAGGAGCTAAAAATCCTCCTGAAAGAACTCAAAATGACACTCCCTCAACCAGTCAAACAAGAACAGATCCTAAAAAATAAATCTCTAATAAACTAGATAATTCTTCAACTAGTCGAACAAAATTTGATCCTCAAAAGGAAACACCCAAGAAACCATATGTAAATGTCAAAGAGGTTAAAAAATCACAAACATAATTTAGCATTGAAAATGAATTGGCTAAAGTGAAAATTCCTATTCCTCTGACCCAATTGGTGACTAGAGATGTTTATAAGACTCAAGTCATGAAAGCCTTGAAGATAGGAGAAAGGACAAATGCAGTTAATTTAAATGATGACTGACCTAAGTTCTTGTTTGGACTTGAGGTCAAAGGAAAATCTTAGGATGGAAGTGTTCCACCTTTTTACATCAACTTGAGCATTCATGACAAAATCTTACACAACTCAATGCTTGATTCGGGTGCTTCCCATAACTTAATGTCGAGGGCTATCATGGAAAAATAGGACTAGACATCAGAATACCTTATATAGATTTATATTCATTTCATTCTAGAAAAGTGAAATGCCTAGGGTTGATTAAATATTTGTGAGTCGCTTTAATTTAAATACCAACCAAGAGTCTAGTCATGGACATTGTAATAACAGACCTACCACCCAAGTATGGGATGCTACTGTCAAGATCATGGGGTGCAAAGTTACATGGCACTTTGCAAATGGATATGATCTATGCTACCATTCCTTTCTTTGGTCGTAAAAGAAGGTTATACAGAGAAAATTTGATGAAATACATGTTCAATAGCCAAGATAAATGAAAAAAATACCCCTTGTACTCCGCGCACTCTAACTTAGATTCCTTCTTGATGTACAAGGAAAAACCAGTTGAAGAGGAAGTTTGACAACAAGAGGTTGAACCCACCAAAAAAAACCAAATAGCTGAAACTAAAAAGAAAGAAGTATACGAAGAAGCTCTATGGAATATGGTTTTCTACGAAGCTATATTTAAATATGGTTCAGGATCTGGTGTTTTTATCATGAACCCATCAACCAATTTGTCTAAAATACATGCTTGTAAACTAAATTTTCAGTATACCAATAACATAGTAGAATATGAAGCTTTGATCTTAGGGCTATATATTTTAAAGAGCTTAGGAGCTAAATGGATTTATGTGCAAGGGGATTCTAAGTTCATTATCAAACAGATCAAGGGTGAATATGTGACTAAACAACCTAGATCAAGAGCCTATAAGAATGTAGTTTTATAATTTCTGCAATGTTTCACTAAATATGATTTTTTTGTTATCTTGAGGACCTAGAATATTTTAGTTGGTGCTTTGGTTGTTTTAGCCAGTTCTTGTAAAATTCCTTTTCACCCCAATAGAAAATATGTAGTGCAAGTCAAACATAGGCCAATTTTCCCAAATAGTGCTAGATATTGGTAAGTTTTCAGAAATGATGAGAAAATTGAATTTTTTTTACAAACAAAACATGAATTTGAATGTGTAAATATAGACATAGATAATGATAGTGATAACGATTTAAATAGAAAAAACATAGAAATACAACCAAATAAAACTAATGATAACCAATAAGAGCTAGAAATTTTGCAATTGAAAGATAATGTATTGCGAAGAGGATTTGTACCATTGGAAGAGATTTTTTATTTCAGTGATGTGGCCAAAAAACCTAAAATTGAACATGTGGGTGATAATGTAGAAACCTGTAACATTGGAATGCAAGAAAGTTCCAAAATTGTGAAATTGTTTCAATCCTTTCCTCTTAAAGAAAAGCAGAAATACATGGAAATTCTTAAGGAATTCTCTGAGTGTTGGCATGGAGTTATGAGGACTTAAAATCTTATGATACTTCTATCATTAAGCACACCATCCCCATGAAATAAGATCAAAATCCCTTCATGTAAGAATTAAGAAGAGTAAATCTATTATTGTTGCCTTTGATTCAAAAAGAAGTGAAGAAACTATACGATGCCAAAATCATAGCACCATGGAGGTTCTCAAAATGGTTTTCTAACCTGGTGCTAACGAGGAAGAAAACATGTGAAATTAGACACTCTGTAAGATTTAGGAATTTGAACAAAGTCTCACTAAAGGAAAATTATCCACTTCCTAAAATGGAGCACATATTACAAAATAGAGTTGGTTCCAATAGAATCTCCTTATTATATGGATTTTTAGGTTACAACCAAGTTCTAGTTCATCGTGATGACCAACAGAAAAAAACATTTACTACAACATGGGGCAATTTTATGTATGCAAAAATGCCTTTTGGTCATATGAATGTTGGGACAACATTCCAAAGAGAAATGTACATAGTCTTTGCTAATGAAATTGATAGGTTCATCGTAATATACCTAGATGATATTATTATATTCTCAACAACAGATGAAGAACACTTACTACATTTGAGAAACGTTTTTGAAAAATGTCGAAAATTTGGTATCTCTCGGAACCCTAAGAAAAATCGTTTTGGTTTTGAGAAAGGAAAATTTATAGGTCATATCATTTCCAAATAAGGGATTAGACTTGATCCTAGCAGAGTCGAAGTCATACTCAAAATTGATCTTCCTAGAAATGATGAATAAGTTCAATCCTTCATTGGTAGAATAAAATTTCTTAGGAGATTTATCCCTAAATTCGCTGAAATATTAAGATAAATTACAAACATGTTGAAAAGAGAGACTATGATTATGTTGGATACTAAAGCCAAGAAATATTTTAGTGAATTCAAATTAGCTTTAACCACTACTCATGTTCTGATAAGCTCTGACTTTAATAAAGATTTTACGATTTTCTCTTTTTATTATAAACATACTATTGTGGTTGTTTTATATTAGAAAAGAAGTGAAGACCATGAACAACCCATAAACTTCTTCAACAAAGCTTTGAGAGATGCATCACTAAAGTACAACATCATGGAGAAGCAAGCATTTGATTTGGTTAAGGCATTGAAAGAATTTAGGGTTTACATCTTACATTATCATATCATTGCATTTGTTCCAAATGTTGTGGTAAAGGATATTCTCACACAAGATGAACCAAATGTTAGGAGAGGGAGATGGATTTATGTAATCCTTGAGTATGACATTGAAATACAGCTAACCAAACTCTTTAAGGGTCAAGTATTGGCCAAAATAATGGCTAAGTCTAACTTTCATGCCCTTTATATCAATTTTGTTGTTGCACTTGATGACAAGGAATATTTGGTGACTCCACAAGAATCAGAAGCCTTTTATAACTCACCATGGTATGTAGACATAGTTTTTGTACTACAAAATTTACAAGCTCCTTCTGGTTTAAAAAATACTAAAGTTAGATTTCTCAAATTGAAATCCATGATATTTTGTATTTTAGATCAGAGTTTATATTGGAAAGATGTTGGAGGTATCTTTCTAAATTGTTTGTTGAAATATGAAGCAGATAAATTCATACAGGAATTCCATGAAGGGGACAGTGGAGGACAATTATATTGGAAAAATATGGCCAATAAAATTTTAAGAATTGGTTTTTATTGGCCCACTTTATTTTCATATGTGCATAAGAGAGTTACCTATTTCCACAAGTTTCAAAATTTTTAAGGCAAAAGAAAGCTTTTACCCTTACCATTAAAACCGATTTCACTTGAAGTCCCTTTCCAACAGTGGGGTCTATATTTCATAGGTGAAATTCATCGAGCCTCCTCAGGCCAAAATAAGTGGATATTGAAAGCCACTGGTTACTTTATAAAATGGATTGAAGCCATCCCATCTAGACAAGCCACATATACTGTCATCATCCAATTTCTAAAGGGAAATATTTTTTCCATATTTGAGTGTCCCCACAAACTTATCACTGAAAATTTTGTAGCCTTTAAATAAAATAAAATGGTATACTTCTATGATAAAAGCCATATCAAACTAGGAAACTCCACTACCTACTATTCACTAGGAAATTGAATAGTTGAGTCTTCAAAAAAAAAGTTTAGTCAACATTATCAAAAAGTTTTTGCAGGAAAATAAAAAATCCTAGCATAAAAAAGTTGATTGATGCCATGTGGGATGGCATAATTAATACCAAGAGATATATTGGAATGTCTCGATTGAAAATTGTATATGAGGTAGATGCAAATTTTCCTACTTCATTAGGAATCCATATACTAAAATTGTTGTAGGAAGAATAAGTAGAAACAAATGATTTGCAGACAGGAATCAACCAGACCATCCAACTGCAACAATCCAGAGAGGAAGCCTATAATTAGACACAATTGATTTAGGAAAATGTCAAAAATATTTATGACAGAAGGACAAAAGGTAATGATTTCTAGATGGAAGATTTGGTGCTAAAATGAGATTCGAGGAATGAAGATAAGGGCAAGCATGGAAAATTTGAAAACTTATGGAAAGGGCCATAGAAAATTGAAGCTATTGGAGGTAACAATGCATTTTTATTGAAGGATTTAAATGAAGGAACACTGTCTGGTGGACCTGTGAATGGCAGAATTATTAAACATTATTTTCTTATAGAATAAATTAGTTTCAAATTAGAATCATTGTACATATATAATTTTACTTTTTATAGAAAACATGAGGGAAATTTTCATCACAAGTTGAAGCCCAAAGAGAAGGCCCTAAGCTTGTAATGATTGGTTTCCCACATACATATGTGACAGCAGATGGATCAGATTTAGTTACAGAAGATAAATACCATGCCAAATGGATGTAGGCTACTTATCTACAACGTTCTTGGCACCTCACAAGGAGAGTAACATCCCGATTGGAGCTACTATTAGAGTCCTATATTTTATAGGGCCACTTGATTGTAGTTTTAATTTTGCATATGAGATGTTGTAAATAACTTTCCATTCTGCAAAATTATTTTCAAAAAATAAAAAATAAAAGAAAAGAAAATAATAAACAAAAGGGTATAAAAAATAGATATGTGAAAAGAACAAAATAAAAAATAACATCAGAAAGTAAAAAGAATAAACTACCCCATCAAAAAGAAATTTTATAGGAGTGAGCAAGATTAAATGCCACTCAAGAAATAAAACATTGCATCAGTTAAGACCTATAAATTGTTGAATAAATGTGTTGCTAGTTAAAATGCCACATTGTAGTGGGAGAAGTAGAATAGATAGTTTAATCACGTAGTTTAAGCGTGATTAGGCTGAAATAAAATTGTTTAAGCTAGCGAATAAATTAATCACACAATTTAAGTGTGATTCAATTAGGATAGTTAAAATAAGGATGAAATTAATCACATAGTTTAATTGTGGTTAATTGGCAAGTTAAGAGGAAAAAATAATATGTTCCTTGCAAATTTAAATCCAACATTAGTGAATGAAAAAGTATTTTTAGAGGGTGATTAAGTTTTATATTAGATTAGTTTAAATCTCAACAATTGATCGTGATTATTTTCACAATGTAATAAGGTTTAGGTATAATTTTTGAACACTTTAAAAGTTGACGGTTGAGATCAACCCCTGCCTAGATCAATGGCGGGGGATTATTTTTGCCCCACACCCCCTAGCTCCCTCACACTTGATCTGTGAGGGGGTTCCGAAATAGCATGACCTACCATTCAACGTGGAACCACCAGATGAGTTTGCACCACCCCACTCCTTTCCACTCATTTCGCACCCCCCTCCCCCTCCGAAAATTCATCACTCTGTTGATTTCACACTTCCGTTACTCCCAAACGAATGACCATCTACCATGATGATTTCCCCTGACCCCACCATCACCCCCCACCACGGTCCATCCTCCTCCACTTTCCATCCTCCACCTCATCCTTGCAAACACCTCTCGCACACTTCTCTTCTATTAAAATATTTCTCGATACCCATTCCACTCCCAATAAAAATTTTCCACTTGGCATTTTCGTCGACACATTATACAACCATTTCACCCATTAATTTCTTCCCACTCTTGCGACAATGGACTTGCTCCTGGTTAAATGGTATAACACAATGGTAATTACAAAACTTCTATATTAATCACCCTAAAACCATAAAATTCCCTTCTTTGTTGTTTTAAATAATCAAGCAGAATTCACAGTGCTCCACGTTGTACCAGAATCTGGTAAATTTCCCATCAACGGTGATCAGATCGCTATCCATGACCCCACTTCAAAATTTTACTATTATCTACCCCTTCCAAGTAATCTTAGTTTTGTAATTCTTATTTTTTTGACAATGGCACCTAAAGGAAAGACCCCCGAGAATAAGCCCAAGAAACCTGAAGAAAATCATATGCTTCCCCATTCCATTGACCTTCATCACCTAAGTTTAGTTTTTGCAATACAAGTTTGTTGAAACCATCTTTGAATTCGAAATGTTCGAACTTCAGAGTTGGTTTAAGCAAAAAAATTTAGAACCTAGTGATTAATTGGGCATATGGGTATCCTCCTTGCTCCAATTCATGTTCCCACAAACCCATTATTTTCCTCAGCTAATATCATGTTGCCGAATCAGATATGTACCCATCCAAAGATTAGTCGATATCCTAAAATTGTGAAGTTATTTTCACCATAACTACTAAATCCATCTCAAAAATGTTGCAAATTCAAAACCATGAATCCGTCAATCCACTATCAATATATTCTCTCATAGAACTATACAAAATATTAACCTTTTAACAGAGAGGCAAAATCTTCAACTTTTTTCTCCCCGAGGATGCTCAATTTCCCAAGAAAAACCCTCCATACCCATCCTCCATGTTCCCTGAGTTAACCAAGTGGATAATCGCAATCATCCCATACATACTTGGCTACCACTCTGATGAGTGGGTTGATGAGGCCATTGTTGGTTTCTTATCAATTTTTACCACTAGTGAAAAGCCTAAAATTTTCAATTACAATGAATTCATTGCAGAGGCCATACATGATATTTTTCTAAATTTTCCTACAGAGGGAGTTTTAAAATACACCTATATATTAGTTTATTTTTTTATTTATGATAAGGATGGTTGGTTTCCATTTCTTTTGCAAAGATTAAATGAGCAGGGTAATTCGTAATCGGTCAGCCATTGGACCTCCTTAGTGAGGAAAAACTCCATTGAGTTTACCTTCGTAGACTATGTTGATCAGTTTCTTTGCACCGTTATTTTTCTGTTCAAAAATTATGTGAAACGTATAATAGAATTAGAGATTTAGAGAGTGTTGCATCTTAGTGACCAAGTGAAGATAGGTGATCCTCATTTATACCAAAACTATACTAAGATCAGAATATATGGGTGTTAATTTCCACCCTACAACCTTCAAAAATATGCTCCCATGAGGCTTTTCTCATTAGAATACATAATACAAATGATACATATGGATGAATTAAATTTTTTTGTAGCTAAAAATAAGGAACAATCACTAGTACATTTGGGGGAAATTCCGACACTTGGTTCCGACGCTTTTGACCAAATGTCGGAAATTTCCCCAAATTTTTTCAATCCCGACCGAAACCATCACTATACCAATGTTTATAAAAAAGTGTCGCAATACCGACACTTAGACAACATGTCGCAATTGCGACGTTTGGAGGAATACGTGGCAATTGCGACACTATGCCCCAAAGCGTCGCTATTGCGACGGCTGCCTCCAAACGTCACAAGTGCGACACAATGTCCAAGTGTCGCAATTGCGACATTTGGAGGCATCCGTCGCAATAGCGACGCCTTTTCCGCCGTCGGTATAATGACACTTATATGCACGCTACATAAAAATATGAAACTTATATGCGCGCTACATAAAAATTATTTTATTAAAGATACGAAACTTATATCTGTCGCAATAGCTACATTAACGTCTGATTTCACGTGTGCATTCGCCCTCCTCTCTTGCAGAAAAACATTCACTCTCAGCATTCACCCTCAACTCTTGCAGAACAGCATTTTCCCTCAGCATTTGCACTCAGCTCTTGCAGAACAACATTCACCCTCAGCATTTTCCCTCAGCTCTTGCAGAACAGCATTCGCCCTCAGCATTCGCCCTGAGCTCTTGCAGAACAACATTCGCCCTTAGCATTCGCCCTGAGCTCTTGCAGAACAACATTCGCCCTCATCATTCACCCTGAGCTCTTGCAGAACAGCATTCGCCCTGCATTCGCCCTCAGCGTTCGCCCTCAGCTCTTGCAGAATAGAATTCACCCTCAGCTCTTGAAAAATGGTAAGTTCTTACTGCAGACCCTTCCTCCTATAGTAGGGTTGACTCTATTTGGGTTTTTTTTGTCAATTCCATTGGATTGTATTAGGCTGTAGGGTTATATATAGATGTCAAGAATCAAGATTCAATACCCTCTATTATCTTCATCACCCAATACAAGATTTAATTTTTTCCCAAAGAAACGCTTATTAATTTGGCAGCCATTATTTCTCCCTGCTTTAAAAACCCTACATTTAAATGAAAACAAGCATTGCATTTCAACTACAAAAATCTATTAGTCTTCAAATGTACATGTGTGCATCACTTGTGTAGGGTATTCCTTTTCCACTTTCACATTATCCAAGAATGTGTGCAGTATAGTTCATATTTTTTTTGATTTAGATTATCTTGAAAAAGGAAAGGTAAATTATTTCCCATGGAAAAAGAAGGTTTTCCCTTTTTACTACTGGAAATGGTACAACAAAGTTCAATTTCTACCTGAAACTCCTATGAAATAGGAACCAAATAAAGGCCATGTCCTCAATGGACATCATTTGGCTTTGAAAATGGCCATTACACCGTGTTGTTTCTTATATTACATCACGATAGTTTATTAGGTCATTTCTTGTTTCTTGAGATGAAAACCAACCAATGAAATCATGAAGATCCTTTCAAGAAATAAATGACCATTTCTCAATCATATCTCAACTATTTTTTATTTTATTCAGTGGTCGCTTACTTTGAGAGAAATTTGACACTTTTATAAGGAATATAACATAAAAACAAAAAATGGGAAGGAATTTATGAGGTAGATGTCCTTTAGTTGTTGTGAATTAAGAATTGATAATACATGATGCATGTTCTGTACTACATACTAGATTCCTTCCTGGAGTTAGGACACAGAGTATTGAATCAAAGTTGTAGTTTCTAACTTCTTTTATTGGTTCATCAATCTTGAAATTCAGACATTGCATGTCTTCATTGCATCATGTTTGAATAATTTGCATCATATCGTACAATAGGAAATTAGGAATTATGATTATTATTACTTTATGGATCTATTAAGTTACTTTTAAGTTTGCATGGTTTAGTGTGAAATTATTCTAGTGTGCCCCTAGGCCCAGGTGAAGGAATGCCAAGGACTGAGAACCCTAGTTTTTAAATGGTATTGTTTCTAACTATTTTTTAAAACATACAAATTACAATTAAATTCTAAAACTTAAGAGTTAAAACTTAAATGATTCAAATGAATTGGTATGCTATTTGGATGAATTGGTCTGGCATATTTAGAAAGATCAAACCTCAGAAATAAACATGTCTATTTTTTAATGGTAAAGAAGTCTTATACATTAAAGTTACAGTTCTGTTATAGTAGATGTATAAAATGATTCCTATAGGTTTATTGGCATGGGGTTGATCGAATACAATCTGGACATACACAGCCTAATTTCCAAGAGGAATTATTTGTTCACACCAAAGGTGTTGTAGCTACTATGACTATGATGCAAAACTGGACAAATAGCATATCTATCATACTAGGCATGGCTTAGACAGAGTAGTTACTGGTGAAGAAATTTTTGCTGGCTTTGACTTTAAATGTAACAGAAATTTAATCTCTTAACCAGAGGTTTCCTAGATCTTAGTTCTGTGAATTTTCTGCCTTGGGACTACTATGAAATATTATACAAAACAACAGTGGAAGTGAACAGTATTCCAATTGTAATGTTCTCTTATAATTAAATTTCCCAAGGGAGGACAAAGTAGCCTATACAACCCCATAGGCTATAGTCAATTATAAAGGGGGAAGTTAAAACTTAAAAAAAAAAAAAAATTAAACCTTAAAACATACCTACCTATCCATGAATGATAAGTTCATAACTTACCCAGCGAAAGCGTAGACTTACCACAAACATCCATTCTCAAATTGCTATGGATGAGCTAGAGCCTCAAGATGAGAGTGATTCCTACTTGGAGAGCATGCTAATTGAAGATCTAAGTGATGTTGATGACATGGATGCTGATGATATGGCTTGAGGAAGTCATTGCTCACTATTAGGCTTTAGCTATTTTTATTTTAGTATATCAAAATTTCCTAGTTCATGTTTACAGTTTTCCATTTGGAGATGCCTTGAGGCAAATTTTGAATTTAGTATGACAATGGACATATATTTTGAAATTTTGAATCATGATTCTAATTTCTTATAAGTTATTAAATTGTAAATTGAGCTCCAATTTGCACTTGATATCATATATGAATCATGATATTATCAAACTAGAAATTTTGAAATTTCAATGACAAATGTCACATGTGAATGTTGAAACTTGAATGTTGAATGATGTGCATGTTTAAATCTTTAAAGTTTAAATTTTATAAATTATTAGTAATTTACAAATTACTATATTAGTGTCATTAAATTTACAATTTAGAAAATATAGTATTATATATGATATATAAATTATAATATTTATTAATATAAAAATACCCAGACAAATCCATGCACCCGATTTCAAAAAATGTCGTCCTTGTCCCCATCCCCATTCCCGAACCCACGTTTCCTGGAAACATAGTTTCAAACATTAAATATCAACAAAATTGTTTAAAGGATATTGAAAGGAAAAAGGTGATGGAAGATAGAAAGTGCTTTACTTAAATGCTCTAAGGATTTTTCAATAGTTACTCCAAAAGCTTCACTTCAAGGCCCTTCAAGATCGTCTCCAACAATGCTATACCATCAGCTTCAACAATGTTGCTCCAAAAATGTCCTCAAGGTCTTCACAACACGTTTACTAGAAGTTTCTCCAACAATATATTCAATAAGGTCTTCATTGTCAACTCGTCTCTTGTTTGGGTGCCTTAATGTGCAATGACATGTTTCCAGGACTGAATTCAATGCAAGGCATATTTGAAACTCTAACTCTGTCGTTTGGTGTCTTATTAGAAATTATTTCAGTTTTCATTTTGTGTTTTCAAGTTAGATATTGTTTTCAAGTTTTTACATTTATAATTTTATTGCAATGTGGCAGACTGATCAAGGCAGTACAGGAACAACCCCGAGACGGGATGATCGTGGAAAGAGGCCAGCGAAAGAACATGTAAAGTGCCAGCATTGCTCTATCTTCAGGTTTTTTAGTTATTTACATAATTTAAATAATATTAATTTTGTTCAAATATGCAGGCACCTAGCCATGGTACGCCTGATGATTCCCTCTTTAAGGAATATCTTTCTTCATCCCTATCTCCAGTGTTCTTGTTGCGAAAAAAGGCACGAGATGCAAGGTCAGAATTTAATACTTTGATAGACGTGCCTCAAACACCTGAAACATAAGAGAGGATAAAAAAACTTATGAGCCATCTAGAAGCATATCAGGTAATAATAAAAATTCAAAAGGATATTTTTTTTGTTTTGCATGAGATGAATTGTGATAGTTTGATTTTTAATTTTTACATTGGCTAAAGTAACAAAAAGTTCTTTTGTATGTAGTGTTTTCTGGCACTTGCTGAACCCGGTGTTGGTGGTAGTGGGACAGAAGGGCAAGAGATTGCCCAGCAACCCTCTCGTACACCTTCTACTCCTTTAGGTGCCAGCCAAGAAACACACCCTGCCCAAGCAGACACCCAGCCAACCACTGAACGTGTTGGCAATGATGAGGCTGATATGGCTAACTACATTATTGCATTTCCTGGAGCTACACGTGTCAGCTCCACAGGGACCATTAATGGCACGTTGTTGGTGAACAATGAAGGTGTCCCTATAAAGCATGTACAACTCCCAGGTAAATTTTAATATTTTAACTATTTCATGTACTTTATCTAAAACATATTTATCATGATTTTTATTTTTAAATTAATGATAATATCTTTTTTTTTTCTGTGTAGGAAACAATGATTTCTACAGGTTTTTGGAGAGCCATGCGTTGGTAATTTTTGGCCCAACCATACGCACAGGGTGGAATTCCCAGAATTCCAACCTGAAAAAAGAACTTCTAGATTATCTAGATGCCCTTTTTGGGGTCGCCACATTTGACAGAACAACGGTGGCTCGGGTAGCCGGAAAATATTTGAAATATACCAGGCACACCTATAGGATGCAATTGCAATTTAACCCTAGATATGAGCATCCTCTCACAGTTCCAGAGAGTGATTGGAGAGCACTCATCCATGATAGAAAAGAGAAAAGGGAAAAGAAGGAAGGAAAAATGCCAACTCGACCCGCAAGGTAAATTACAACTTTAATTCAATAGCTTTAATTTTCTCTATGTCTAAAATAAAAGTGTGCTACGTCATATCTGACTTTAATCTTTTGATGCTAGGTTGCCTGACACCTCAAAGGCAACCAAAGCTAGGATTGAAAAAAGGGCCATCACAAGCTAGGCCAGGGCGGCTACTTGAAATTGGCCGCAAGAATTGTAATTAAGTAGCTAAACATCTTATAATTAATTGTATCACCTTCCAACGTTTTTGTAATCCTATAAAATATGATTAAAAATACACAATCATATGTAATGTAGGGTGATGACTTCGGAACAGAAACTACAGAGGAATATAAAAATATCACTTTCCATTCTGGCTATCAAGCCGTAGTTGAACGTCGCAGAAGCTTGGGGCAGGTCCCAAGATCCAGAATGCCTGATAAGGTAAAACATTAACCTTTCAATATGTTTGTTTTCGTCCATAAATTTAATGTCTAACAACTTTGTTTAAATCATGGGAGCAGCACTACCAACGAGGCAAATAACCCGGTTTTAGAACCAGATGTAGATGATCCTCACGTGCAACCTGATCATTATAGTGGGGACCAGGCCGACAATGCTACTATCAGTGAGGGCCGTGACGGTAATTAATTTCCACTTATAATTTTTTCTAATTATACCTTGATGGTTTTCCTTATAAATTTTTTTGTTTAAATGACAGAGAATGTTTCCCTTGAGGATCTTACCACCAGAGAGGAAGACAGGGCAACAGTCCCAACGGCGACAACTGGTGCACCAGGTAAATAATCTCATTACAATTTTTTTTATTAATATTACCGAACTAGTTCAATGATATTTAAAAACTGACAATTAAAATTTAATATTATCTGTTTTTGTAGGCGATGCCCCGTCACTAGATGAGACCGGACATCGTGACTACGCAACTAGGTCAGCGGCGACAACTGGTGCACCAGGTAAATAATCTCATTGCAATTTTTTTTATTAATATTACTGAACTAGTTCAATGATATTTAAAAAATGACAATTAAAATTTAATATTATCTAATTTTGTAGCGTGCTAATACTAAAATAACGACCGGACATCGTGACTATGCAACTGGAGTAAATGAAAACAACTATTGCAGGGTAAATAATCTGTTCAATTTTTTTTATCAATATTCGTTGGATTCGATAAGTATTTTAAAGCGACAATTAATTTAATATTATATTTTGTAAGTGATGCCAATTCAACACGGATGAGACCCGGACATCCGGCCTACATAACTTCAAGGTGGTCATGACAACTGGTGCACCAGGTAAATAATCTCATTGCAATTTTTTTTATTAGTATTATTGAACTAGTTCAATGATATTTAAAAACTGACAATTAAAATTTAATATTATCTGTTTTTGTAGGCAATGCCCCGTCACTGGATGAGACCAGACATTGTGACTACGCAACTAGGTCAGCGGCGACAACTGGTGAACCAGGTAAATAATATCATTACAATTTTTTTTATTAATATTACCAAACTAGTTCAATGATATTTAAAATCTGACAATAAAAATTTAATATTATATGTTTTGGTAGGTGATGCCCTGTCACAGGATGAGACCAGACATCGTGACTACGCAACTAGGTTAGCAGTGCGGGTCGAAAGGCACGAAACAGGAGCAGAGCACGATGATATTGATGATGTAATTAGGAGCTTTACAAATAGGAAGAAGAAAAAGAAAATTTGATAATGTAAAATATTGTATTATTATAAGACAAACGTTACCATACTTGGAACGTTTTTTGCGTTATATAAAAAACTCATTTATCATACTATTTTTATGTCAAGCATTAATTGCAATGTTTCCTTGCGTACTTTTTGTTGAATTGTTTTTTTATTACTTATTGAATATTTTTTTTTATGCTCATGAAATTAAAAAAAGAAATATAGATTGGGTATTGGAGAATTGAGAGTGATATGAGGGGGGGGGGGGGTCGGGGGGAAGGGGCCATAAGAGCTTCCGCCTTCACATGGTTGGCCCTGTTTAGTAGAGAATAATTTATTGGAGTGATTTAATCTTGGAGAAAACCTCCCTCGATCCAGCATAGCAACAAAAAATTCATTGTTGACTTAGTTGCTACTCTTTCAGATCGTGGGAGGCTTGTTCCAAGTTCATGCGAATCCAATAAATTTTTCTTGAAATGAAGAGGAGCTTATTCAGGTATGTTTTGACATTTTCAACATATGTTCTAACATTATCATAATAATGCATCTTAAAGTAAAAAATACTACATCAATTACTTGTATTTATTGTATAGATAATGATGGATTTTGATTGACTTGGCAGTGCAGGTAAAAATCCTCTTGCATCATGAGCAATACAACTTGTCAACCAGGGTCATGTCCAGGATATTTTTGCTTGTGCGCTTGACCAGGTTCGTAATGTCACATTTTGTAAGTTCCTTTACTGTTCATAATTCAATATTAAGCTTGTTCATGATTATTATCTAGGTTTTTTGTATGTGTTTTTTCATCTATTTGATTGTAAGCAACTGTGCATGTTTCCTATTGTTCACTATGATTTCTACCATTACCACTACCAGGATGAATCCGAATTTATTGTTACATAGGTTACTTTATTGTTACTATGATTTCTCCATTTACGATTTCATAGGTTACATCATGTAAAGTTGTCAATCTCATGTTGGTGATGAGCTTTAGTTCTCCAGATTTGGGGCTTTTCTGATATTTTCTCCCTCATGTCATTCCTGCATCACCTCGTTGTTTGATCATGCCAATTTTCTACCACTTGTACCAATTGGCACATGTCAATCTCTGAGTGGTGCCACATTTCACCTATTTTCAATGAGAGTTTAGGGTTTCTCTAACATAGCTTCAGAAATCCGATTCAGTGCCTGCTTGAATATCATCACATAATACTCATGGTTTGGATTGATGAGAATGTTCTGAATGGTTGGTTGATTCATAAGAACCACCCATATAGTCATCTTGAGATATTTTAGAAGTTTTCTCGGGTTTCCTTTTTCACCGTTTCTAGTGGGTGGGATGTTGTGGGGTGATCCATCAATATTGGTGCTCTTGTAGTAGGGAATTTGTTTTTGGGGATATAAAGGAGCATTTGATGTAGATATCCCATTGGATGCATTCATAGATGGGCATGAGAGGTCAAGAATTTAAATTAAAAATATGCAACCTCTAGCATGGCAACCTGAAGGCCGTGAGAGACACTAGTTAAAGATTATTTTGTGTTGGCCTTAATATAGTCGTGATTTCTTTCTATTATCTTAATGCAAGTATATAGTCCGGTCTCATTAAAATTAGGATTTTGGTTGTATTTCTCTTTGGTTGTTTCTCTCTTAATGCTCCAGAAGTTGCCAAAAGTTGCGACAGTTGTTTAGTTTTCCTGTTACAACTTAAAAGTGGTTTTTAGCAATGGGAATCATGTTTTTTAAGGTTCATACTAATATGAAGTTATTGTAATTCTATATTCAGCATAAAATAAGATGACCTCTGCTTTGGGCAGTATGACAAAAATTACCACATATACCTCATTGGGTAACAATGGAAAGGGGAAGAAGTTGTGTGCAATGTTTGATAATTATGGCAGACAATTGTCTTCTCTTTCATTTTTTTCACCCATTTCCTTTAATCGCTCAAGCAGAAGAGGGACTCTGAGATTACGAGATAGAGAGAAGGTATTTAATGCAAGAGCTATGGTAAAGGAGTTGTACTTCAACAAGGATGGTTCAGTGACAAAAAAATTGCAGGTCAGAGAAAAAATTATGTTTAAAGGAAGGTCACCTGGACGTGAAACTTCACTGCGGTGGATCTTTCCTTGTCCACTTATATTCAATTTTAATGTGTTATTTTAATTTTTCATGGAGGGTTGTTTTGGCATATGGTATGGCATTCAATTGCACACTTACTGAAAGCATTGTCAATTTGTCTTGCAGGCGGTGTGAACAAACTTGCTGATCTTGTTGGAGTCACCCTTGGGGCGAAGGGAAAAATGTTGTCTTGGAGAGCAAGCATAGTTCTCCGAAAATATTTAATGATGGTGTGACAGTAGCTAAGGAGGTAATTTGTAGATGTGTGCTCTGGTTTTCTCTTTAACGTTTTATTAGTTCCCCCTCTTAAATGTCTTAGATTTGGTAGGCATAATTTGAAAACTCAAAGGTGAAAGGAAACATATTTGTTACCCAGTGGTCTACTTGGTCTATGGACTAGCCACATTAGAGTAATGCATAAATCGTTTCACAACAATAAAAGGAAAGGGTTATGGCTGAGTCAAATTTTATTGTTATTGACAGTGTAATGAAATGTATCTCAATGCTATGGTTTTGGCCTTTTTATTGGTTGAATTAGAGGACCCAGTTGAAAATATTGGGGCCAAGTTGGTAAGGAAAGCTGTGGAAAAGACAAATGATTTAGCTGGGGATGGAACCACAACATCTGTTGTTCTTGCACATGTTGGAATATTGAAAAATTCCAGAACAATGAATGGAGAACAAATCTCCCTTCCTCTAACACAGAGAAAATAAAAATTTCTTTGATAGGAGACAGAGTTTCAATACTTTGAAAACAAACTTCTATTCCCTTCAATAAATCAAGAAAAAACTATTACACTTCTTCCTCACTGAGAGGGATTAAAAAATTATGACTGCTACAAAACGCAGTGCATAAAACCAACTCACAGTTTGTTCAAAAAAAACATACTCTGTCTCTAAAACACTCTGCTGTGTTTTTCACTTTCGCACTACTGTGCATACACACTTAAAAAGTTACACTCAGTCTTTCACTTTTTACACACTGCTAGGTAATAAAAAATTTACCTACTGTCCATAAAAGAAACTACCAAGCTTTTTTGTCCTTTTTATTTTTATATGCCGTAAGATATAAAACATATTATAATAAACCCTCTTTTTAAAATAATAAAATTAAAACTAAATTCTATGGCGCACCTTTCATTTCGCATATGATATATATATATATAACATATGTATATATTAAAGGATACATAAAATTAAACTATAAAAACATTAAAGAACCCTTTCCGTCGGACTTCAAAAGTCTGAATAGGTTGAATTTCAAACCAAATTCATGTTCCAAAATGGGATGCTGACGTCTACCTAATTTGTAACACGAATTCTCAATCCAATGTGCCTTATAAAAAATTCGGGTCCGGTTTTCAGGTTTCCAGATTCCCTTCAATTTCATGCGATCCAATATTAATGCTCCACGTGTCCTCCTTTTGAATTTAAAAAAGTGGGGGGTAAATTTATGTTTGTTTAATTTCTGGTTGGTGAATTGCATTAATGCTGGTTGTTGTGTTTAAATACAATCTTGTACAGAAATATGGTTGTGGCTGTCTAAAAAAAAAACTTGCAGGAATTTTAAATGTTGAATTAAATTTCTGGATGGCATGCAAGCAACCTTCAAAAAAAAAATGTTGTTGTTGCATCCATCCTTCTGCTGCAGCAGTTGAAGTTAAAATTCAACAGCATAGGGTTTAATAAGTGAGGGTGTAAAGGTAAATTTTTGTCGATAGTACTGGATTAAGATCATCTATTCATTTTTGTAGGGTATTATGGTGTTTGGTTTTTTAGTTTTGGGTTGGGCTTATTGATTCTAAGATAGTTTTTGAGTGAAAAAATTGCTATCAAGTATTAAAAAAATTTGGTTCTTTTGTCAAAATTTATGAGCTTGTTAGGAAATACAAAACTGACAATGGTTGTATCTTAAATTTGTGGAAAATAATTTGAAATGAGACCTTTTTGTTTAGGTTGTTGCAGCAGGTGCAAACCCCGTTCAAATTACTAGGGGCATTGACAAGACAATAAAGGCCCTTGTTTCGGAATTCAAAATTTTTTCAAAGGAGGTAAACGCTTGCCTTTTGAGTAGGCTAGTTTTTCTTTTTGTTGATGGTTTGGTGTATCTAATTGAATTAGTTGCCTAAGGTATTTTTGGTTACAAACTCCTTTTCATTTTTCATATAGTATTGGCCTTGTGGAATACATTTTATTGTGTGGTCCTGTTAGATCTACAACATTTGTAGTTGTTTAGTCTTATGGCCGAGGTGCACTTTTATTATGGAAATAGTTGATGCAATATTGTCATTTAATCCTTACTGCAGGGTAGCATGTTGAGAAGTTTCTTGTGAAACATTTGGTATTCAAAATGACACTTGATCCTATACAACATCATCCACTTGACTTCAAAATTCATATTCAAAGTGTGCCAGACAATTCTTGCAAAATTTCAAATATTTATGTTGTTTTAAACCATTATCTTTTTCATGTATTGGATGCTGAAAATGAGAAAAAAACTTTGGTATGAAACCAACTGGTGAATAATTTCCAGCAAAAAAACCACTTCCAAGACATGATTTATAAGTAGAACATATGTACTTATGAAGCATAGAAAGATATCTTTGATGCGTTGTCAATGTTTGGCTAGGGTTATTTTTGGAGAAAATAACTCCCTATTCCTAGAATAGTGATCTTCAATACAAGTAAATGCCAGAGAAGAGAGATCATCGTGTGACATAAAACTATTAAAAAAAAGTGAACAGGGAATGATTATTAATTATGGCATACTAAGTTGTCAGTGATTTTGAATATTTGTCTTTAACATGTAAAAATGTTAAACTCCAAACTTACATCATCATGGTTTGGCATCATGAGCTTGACTAATTGTCCACCATGCTCATAATTTCATTATTGTCTTCATATATATAAACAACGTTTCAAATAATAATAATAAATTTCTATAAGAAAAATCCAGACCTCCATGCTGCTGCTCCTTGTGAGAAAAAGTCAAAATTGCATTACATAATCTGACACATAAGAATATCCTATATCCCCGTGGTATGTATCCAAATTCTTATAATAGTGTCTTCAAGACTTATGTTGACATCGCCAATGAGATATTTAAGCAATGAAAGATGGAGCCTTATTCATTGTTGTATATGTAAGAGTCTTTTATTAATATAAATATTGATGGTTTTGTCTTTCTGAAAATGAAATGTAAAAATAATTTATTGTGGTCAATTGAAAAGGTTTTTTTTTTAAGCTTTTCATTATGGAAGGGCAACATAGATATATGCCCTTCTAATTGAAATTCAGACCTGCCCTTCAAATTTGATCACTGTGTGGGACCTTAAAAAACAATAAAACTATTCTTTCGCGCATTATATAAAACATATAACAAAACCTTTTTCAAAACTTCAAACAAACCCTTTAGCCGTGGGTATTTCATCACGAATTGATCATTTTACCATGTACCTTCTTCTAGAGGAAAATTCTTCCACTTGATTAGGTACTTCATAATGGTTATATGTCAAAGAGATACAGAATGTTTATCTATAACTTTTTGTGGTTCAAGAATCAACTTTCATTCTTCATCTAATTTTGGAAGTTCCATTTACATTGGCATATTTTTCCCCAAAACCTTTTTTAGGCAAGATACATGAAAAACCTTATGAATTCAAGAAGAAGGAAAATATAACTTCTATACCACTTGTGCAATACTATGAATAATTATTTAGGGCCATAACATTTTTGAGCTAATTCTTTATTCTTCTTTTTCTTGAATGAAGATTGCTTATAATGCTATAATCTAAAAAATACCCAATTACCCTCCTCAAATTATATTTCACTTCAATGTTGTTCCCCTTTTTGTTTTGTCATGTTTCATGTCATTTGAAGGTTTTCCATAATAATTTTCAAAGTTTCTTTAGTATTTTCCATATGTGACTCTGTTTCCTATACTTTGGACTTATCTTGCAAAAAGTATGAGATACTAGGAGTTGGATATCCATAAAGGTCCTTAAATGGGGAAATTTTAGTAGATGTCTGATAGGTAGTATAATATTACCATTCTTCCTTGACGAACCCACTTCATCCATTAAGATTTCTTTTCTAAAGAGTAACATTGTAGATAACCTTAAAAAAGTTTGTTAACTATTTTTGTTTGACCATTTGATTGTGTTTGATATGTAGAACTCATGGCAGCTAGTGTTTCTCCACTCATATTAAATAATTATTTCCAAAAGTTTCTTGTTACTATTACATTAGGAAAACCATGAAGACTATGAATTTCTTTCACGGACACTTCTGCCACTTGGCTTGTTCTTTATGTACTTTGAGCTCTACCAAAAAAATCTACAAAATTTGTCTACATAAATGACCACAAAAATGTAATACTTACCTTTATATTTCAGTAACCCTATAATAAAGTCTATTGATATATCTTCTAGTATTTGAATATGTATGTGGAATGGTTGAAGTAACCCTAGAGATTTTACTATCTCTCTTTTATTTATTATGCAAACCTGACCTTCTCTTACAAAATTTTGAATATCTTTCTTCATTCCTTCCAAAAATATATTTTTTGATCCTTTGAGATGTTTTAAGGAACCTTGTGTCCTACCATCAAAGAGACATGGGACTCCCTTAATATTTTTTTATTCAAATATTCTTGCGTGCATAAAAATATTCTACATTTGCACCAAAGTATATCTCTCTTTCACTCCCAATGCTCCATAGAGTTCATCCCATCATTTATAAATTTTAGTATTTATTTAGTACCATTGTCATTTTCCCATTATGGAAAGCTTCTTCTAGCCACCTAGGAATAGAAAATGTAATTGGATATAAATTTGAGGCCTCTTCTATTTTAGAAATAGCATCATGTACTAAATTTTCCTTACCCTTTTTGCAGATTATCTCAAAATTAAAACTTTTCATTTTTTCTCCTCATTTTTGTTAATCTTCCAATGAAATCCATAGCTTCAAAAAATACTTTATGCTATCATGGTATATCTTTAATTTAAAGTACCTCCCAATGATATACTATCCCCATTTTTTATTGCATGTAATATTGCTTCCATTTATTTTTCATACGTATATTTCACGAAATATTTTCTTTGAATTCCTTGCTTTTAAAAGCCAATGATATCCCTTATTGTGTTAATGTTACGCAAATTCTTTGTCCTAGTGCCTCACACTCTACTATGAATGTTTTACCAAAAGTAGGTGCAATCGATGGTGTAGAAGACATGGCATCCATTAAAAGAGAGAATGCCAAAGTAGCCTCATCATTCCATATAAATGATATTTTCTTCAAGAGATATGTGAGTGGACTTGAAATGCATGCATAATTCTTAACAAATGATCAATAATATCATGTAATTCTAAAAAATATTCTAAGAACCTTGATTTTCTTAGGAATAGGTCATTTTGTAATAGCTTGCATCTTTTGATCAGGCTCCAACTTCACTCCTTCCTTTAAAACAATATGAACCAAATATTCGAATTCTTATTTCCCAAAAGCACATTTGGATATTTTTACATAAAAATGATTGTTCTCAGTAATTTATATAACTTTTCCACATGTTTAGTGTGGTATTCCCATGATTTATTATAAATATGTGTATTATCAAAGAAAACCAACACAAATTTTATAAGATGGGATCAAACAAAATTGTTCTTAAGTCGAGCCCTCTGGACTTCAAACGACGATAAACCATAATTCAAACCAAATTTGCGTTCTAAAATAGCCTGCTGACGTCAGCCAATTTTGTGACGCGAAAACCAAATGAATTCCGCCCTAATCTTTTTTGGGTCCGAAGTTGTGCTGGCGTACAAATGGAGAGTTGTGACGTGAATTTCTTATCAAATTCGCCCTAATCTTTTTCAGGTCCGGATTTCCACTGCCCGAGTGGCCCAAACAAAGATCTGCTCCAATCAATTTCTACCATGTGTCCTCAATCAAAACTTGCCCTGCTCCCGGCTGCGGGTGCATTCGATGGCGTTTAAGGTGATGGGACATGGATGTGGCGATTTCATATCAATCGCATTAAGTTTTAACACTGTTCAATTAAGTTCCAAGGTTTTCACATCAAATCCGCATTTAATTAATTAAGTTTTAACACTGTTCAATATCGGACCTCCACTCCTGTTAGCGATTCCGCATGCTCCAATATGATCCAGCCTTCGGCTCTCATTAATGATCAGAGATTAATTATGATGGGAGTCATTCGATTGCATTGCAGTCGGGTTGATAAAATGGCGTTTCGCTATGGTTTTTCAGACGAGCCAATTGTTGGGTTACACTGCCTGCTCACTGTGACAAGAAGGAGAAGTGGCCAGCTAAAATCGCTAGCTTAGACCTTGTTGCATATCCGCATTTCTCTTGGTCTCGTCTCGTGTTTGTCCTTCCTCTATTTCTTGGAATTCTGCTTCTCTGTCTCCTCTTGTGCCCATTGTTGAGACTACACCCATGCCTCGCCTGCGTCAAAGGATGCGTTGCCACAGGGGGAGCACTAGAGGTCAACTCGTGCACGCTCCCTCCAGCCACTCAACCGAGTCATCTTCCGACCAGTCCAGTGATTATTATGCAATTCGCTATCAAAATACTAGGAGTGGGTGGGGTCAGGTTGTAGGATCTGGCAACCGTATGGATTCCCCTGCTCCTCGTTTCCCCACCGCTATTTCACCTTATCCCATGACGTGCATTGCACAATTTTCCTTTAATTTCTCTCTCAACCGCCCACGAATCACAGCTTCAGTCACTATGGCTTTCCGCGAGGAGGCCCAAACGAAGGAAGAATGCACCTGTCTGGCGGGTCTGAGCTCAGAAAAAGCTGGCCAGCATTCGGGCCTTCAGGAGGGGAGCCGTGGCATGAATGTGGAGGTAGCACCTAGCGATCCTGGACCTTCAGAAGGATGGTGCCGAATCGTGGAGGAACCACCAGAGGAGTAGTTTGGTTAATTTTTTTTTCTTGCTTCACGGCCCACTTAATTGGGCTGCTTTTAAATTATATTACTATGCTGGACCTCTGTAATATTTTTGAATTCTGTAAACGTTCAAGACGGGTTTCCCCGTATGAGGGCAGTCTTCTTAATTTTTTGATTTTTTGATGACAAATTTTCCATGAGTCTGGGAAATGTTTTTGTGTGAGGCGTATATCAACAGTACATGTCTCTGCACATTTCATGTATCCGCTTTATGATACTATTTTCATGGATGGTTTTACTTCATATAATATATTCAAAAAAACATTTTTTCTCTTGTGAAAAAAAAATGATTAATGTTTATCACTCTGCCTTCAAAACTAGCGATGTTGGTTTATTGATATGGTTTGATGGTATTTTTATATTTTGGACATATCACACTCCTCACATGATTAGCGTTTTTCTCTGTTCAAGGATTTTGGGTACTTTAATTTGTATTTGGAACAATGGACGTCGGTACTCTATCTGTTGCTTTACTATTCTACATACTTCTATTTCACTTTCTTATAGATACCTCGGGCATATTTGGATGCTTTCTCAGATTGTCGATAATCTCCATGTGGACCGTTACTGGGTTTTATATCAAGTCCCTGTATGTGACATGGGGTATTTTTCTATCACTGTTTGGGGTGGGACTTCCACTTTCTGGATGGATATTTGGGTTCCAATCTTCAGATGTGAAAATGTAATGACTTCATGGACTGTTTTACTTCATATAATATATTCAAAACAACGTTTTTCTCTTGTGAAAAAAAAAATGATTAATGTTTATCACTCTGCCTTCAAAACTAGCGATGCTGGTCTATGTTGCTGGTTTATTGATATGGTCTGATGGTCTTTTTATATTTTGGACATATCACACTCCTCACATGATTAGCGTTTTTCTCTATTCAAGGATTTTGGGTAATTTAATTTGTATTTGGAACAATGGACGTCGGTACTCTATATGTTGCTTTACTATTCTACATACTGCTATTTCACTTTCTTATAGATGCCTCGGGAATATTTGGATGCTTTCTCAGATTGTCGATAATCTCCATGTGGACCGTTACTGGATTTTATATCATGTCCCTGTATGTGACATGGGGTATTTTTCTATCATTGTCTGGGGTGGGATTTCCACTTTTCTGGATGGATATTTGGGTTCCAATCTTCAGATGTGAAAATGTAATGACTTCATGGACTGTTTTACTTCATATAATATATTCAAAACGACGTTTTTTCTCTTGTGAAAAAAAAAATGATTAATGTTTATCACTCTGCCTTCAAAACTAGCGATGCTGGTCTATGTTGCTGGTTTATTGATATGGTCCGATGGTCTTTTTATATTTTGGACATATCACACTCCTCACATGATTAGCGTTTTTCTCTGTTCAAGGATTTTGGGTACTTTAATTTGTATTTGGAACAATGGACATTGGTACTCTATCTGTTGTTTTACTATTCTACATACTGCTATTTCACTTTCTTATAGATGCCTCGGGCATATTTGGATGCTTTCTCAGATTGTCGATAATCTCCATGTGGACCGTTACTGGGTTTTATATCAAGTCCGTGTATGTGACATGGGGTATTTTTCTATCACTGTCTGGGGTGGGACTTCCACTTTTCTGGATGGATATTTGGGTTCCAATCTTCAGATGTGAGAATGTAATGACTTCATGGACTGTTTTACTTCATATAATATATTCAAAACAACGTTTTTTCTCTTGTGAAAAAAAAAATGATTAATGTTTATCACTCTGCCTTCAAAACTAGCGATGCTGGTCTATGTTGCTGGTTTATTGATATGGTCTGATGGTCTTTTTATATTTTGGACATATCACACTCCTCGCATGATTAGCGTTTTTCTCTGTTCAAGGATTTTGGGTACTTTACTTTGTATTTGGAACAATGGACGTCGGTACTCTATCTATTGCTTTACTATTCTACATACTGCTATTTCACTTTCTTATAGATGCCTCGGGCATATTTGGATGCTTTCTAAGATTTTTCGATAATCTCCATGTGGACCGTTACTGGGTTTTATATCATGTCCCTGTATGTGACATGGGGTATTTTTCTATCATTGTCTGGGGTGGGACTTCCACTTTTCTGGATGGATATTTGGGTTCCAATCTTCAGATGCGAAAATGTAATGACTTCATGGACTGTTTTACTTCATATAATATATTCAAAACAGCTTTTTTCCTTTTTTAAAGTTTCATTTTTTTTTTTTTAAATTGAACCCGTCGTCGGTATACCGACGCCTTGTAAGCGTCAGAATTGCGATAGCTTAAAAACTTCGGAAGAGCAACAGTATAAAAACGTCGGACTAGCAATGTTCAAAACGTCGGACCACATTTCGTTAGAATTGGGACAGTTTACAAACGTTGGAAGAGCGATGTTCAAAATGTCAGACCACATTTCGTCAGAATTGCGACAGTTTACAAACGTCAGAAGAGCGACGTCCAAAATGTCGAACCACATTGTGTCGTAATTGCGACAGTTTACAAACGTCAGAAGAGTGACGTTCAAAACGTCGGACCACATTTCGTCGGAATTGCGACAATTTACAAACGTCGAAAGAGCGACGTTCAAAACGTCGGACCACATTTAGTCAAAAGTGTGACAGTTTACAAACGTCAGAAGCGCGACCATTTGGGAAACGTCGGAAGAGTGACGCTTGTTTGGAAGCGACGGAAAAAGTGTCGATAGTGCGACACTTTTTAAGTGCATTGGAACTGCGACAGTATGGAAAACCACATTTTTCTCGCCCTCGAACTGTCTCTCTTACGACAACTATGTGTCAAAATAGCGACGAATTGGCCATCGGAAATTCCGCCAAATTTTCTAGTGAATTCAAAATAAAAGCATAGATTTGGAAATTTGTTTGCAATACCAGAACTACTGGTAAAGGGGAAATTTTTTTTTTAAAGAAAATGAATTTCAAATTGAGTTTCACTTGGTATTATGACCCTTTTTTCCTAATTTAAAAGTTGAGAGTGTAGCAAAATACCACTCCTTACACCCTCACTCCTAGGCCAAAGATAGAAAAATTTAGGATACAGATTCAGTGGGAGAAGAACACACTATAGGAATCGCAAGAAGAAATTATATCCACTACCACCTCTCATATTCCTACACCTCAATAAAAATTTAAAGGATCTCATCCTTAGCCAAGGATACCAAGATCAAGTAAATGGAATACTTGGTGATCAAACTGGGATACAGTCCCAGTGATTTAATGACAATAGAAGATATTGTGAAAAGGAAAAATGTTGATATAGAAGCATTACGAAATAATCTCAAGCTTCCTACTATAGAAGATCCATAAGCCAAGGAAGTTGGAGAAATGTAAAAGCAAAAGGAAGACATGTTCAAGATAAAAATTGAACATAACAACCAGATTAGAGACATGGAAGTGTAAATGGACAACCTTCTCAAAGATAAGTAAAAGTCATCACATTTGCCCATAGTTCCAATCATATCAATCCCCATCTTAGTTGAAACAACCCTAGGGGAATATACATCAACCTCAGCACCAACACAGACTACATATCCTTAGAGTGAGCTGGTTAAAGCCATGGAAAATCTGTCCATTCAAGGGCAATGAATTGCTAAATTAAAGGCCCAACTTAAAACATTGCAAGAATGGAAATTAAGAATTGATAGTTCTTATGTTGCAGAATTGCAGAAAAATCACAATCTCACTCAGAGATTTGAACAAATGGAAAGTAAATTGGCCATGGCACAAACTTTGGCATAGAAAAAAAAAAGTGTATGGATAGAGACAAATGAAGCCATCATTGAAATATGGCCTTCAATCCAAATAATTTTTTAGCAGCAAGAATTAATACACAAATCTAAAGAAGTGATGAAAGAGATTAAAAAAAAATTGGAACAAAAACCTGGTGAAGCAACAACAATTATAAAAATCTGAAATTCCAAAACTATAGAATAAATAGAAGAGAGTGGAATTCAAGACTAGACATAAACGATATTGGAGGTGAAGATAGTGTACACTAAAAGGAACCTTATGATGGAACTCGAGAATAAATGCAACAATATGGAATCTAGCATTCAAATATTCCATAAGAAATTTCATATGCTCAATAGGAAAGGGTTGCCAGGATTAATTAGGATAGGACACAAGTTGGTTACCTTGAAATACTATCACGAGAAAGTATGTAGTATTTCCCAAGATAAATCAAGATTTCCAGGCATAAAAGGAACCATATCAAGGAAGGAATTCATGGAGGCCATATAATTTAACATATTCATATGTTATGAGGTCAAGCACTTTTTTATCATCAATCATACCTTCCAGAAGTACATGAATGTAGATGAGTCAGATAGAAAGTTATTAAAATTTTCTATCCTGAGTGAAGAGCACTTTTTTATCATCAATCATACCTTCCAGAAGTACATGAATGTAGATGAGTCAGATAGAAAGTTATTAAAATTTTCTATCCTGAGTGAAGACTGATGGGAGAAGCTATGCCAGTTACTTGGATAAAACAGTTCCATCTCCAACAACAAGGAAAGCAACGCAAAAATTTTTTCGTTCCAGTCATCAACATTCATCCTCAAAAATAGCGGCAACAACCACTTTAGTTTCATATTTCTTATTATATTGCTCAATTTTTATAAACAATTTTTTATATTTTACAAAAAATCTTGAGATTTTCTCTCAAGATTTTTTTGTTAAGTTTTGTATGAATACTTTCGATTCAAAGTATTAGGGTTGGGATTTGTTTGAATAAACCTACTGTTGAATGTAAAGTTTTTCATTGAGCTCTAGTGGATGAATTTCAGAAATATAGAAAGCTTTTTAGGATTCTTGTGTCATACGTGATGGTGATGTTATTCTTCTTTTGTTTATTATTTTCTTTTTCTCTTAATTCACATGTTATTTCATCTATTTCATTCTAAGAAAAATAAAAATTTCAATTTGTTTAAATACACTCAATTATGGATTATGAATAAAATAGTTTTTTTCCACTAAAGTTAAACATTAGAATTCTTAACTACTCTATGTTTAGTGGATTCTTAATCTTTCCTTCTTTACCATATCACAAATATTTTTGGGTCTAATAAGTCTACCTACCCTTCCCTATTAAATTTGTCTCTCATTATTGTAATAAATAAATTTAAAGTTTAATTGACTCCATTTCCAAATGGTTTTCCCATGCTTCTCCAACCAAAAAAAAATTAAAAATCAAACTCTGAGCTTCACATCTAGCCTAAAATTCTAAAAACAACAAAGCTAAATCTGACAAAGAGATCCATCTCTAAGGCTAGTAGGGCTAGATCCCATATTCAAAAGCGGTTTTGTGGTTACCTCTAGAATTTATATCACAACCTTAGGAAATTGTGGAGTGATAACACCATTCAATACAAATATAGATACAATACAAGAAATTAAATGTTGACCATATTGTATATGTACAATACAAAAATGTGCAAAAAAATATATACCCAAAGCCCAAACAAGGTTGTATGGTCACTATGCTTCAAACATCATGCAAGTTATCATTGACAATGTAAGGTCATGAAAATAAATTGATGCAAGCATTGACTATGTATGACCATATGTTTGGGACACCATGTTAAATTCATAGTTTGAATCTTGATTTGAAAGATATTATTGTTGAAGTTGCAGAAAGAAAAAAAAAAATTGATGAAGAAATAGAAATACAATTTTTTATTATAAAGGACCAACATGCATAAACAATGTTTAGACAATTTCCCAAACTCCAAATTCTTTATATTGGAGAAAAATCTATGCATCTCGGAGGCATGCATACAGATTCTCAGTCATAAGAAGATAATGAACATGGCCACCAAAACATAAACTGCAGATCCATGACATGAAATGCTAGAACATGGCCACGAAATACATACACAATGGATCTGTGTGACTCAATAATTGAAGCATAGCCACTAAAAAATAGAAGCATGAATCTATGTCTTAGTATACATCAGTAGGACTATGGACACATGACAGGCAAAGAAGTGTCTGAAGATGGTCCTCAAAGTACAGAAATGATACATAACTCCAATGCAACGTGGGAAGGATGCCATATATGAGTGAGATGTTCAAAACCTAGGGTCTTCGATATGATCCCAATGGTATGAATCTAAATCATGTGAATATATGAGTTGATTTCAAGCATGGTATAAATTTTCTAATTATCATCTAATGAGGTAAATGAGTAACAAACACGAGGGAATCCACCAATGAGAAAAAATGACCGCAAGGTACCTAGTACAATCCACTAGGTGTGAATAGATGAGCTAATGTCAAACACCATTGAAATTAACCAATCAGGTTCCAATGATGCAAAACATTTTCAATCACGAGGAAGACTGCCATTGTGGTCTACATGCTCCAAGGTAATATTGGTTCCTAGGTCAAGTTTCTGGATAATGAGCAGAGGTCGACATGAGAAGATTCATCGAAGGAGGGCCTTGATATATCCCCCATCCATCAACACATAAAAAACCAAGATGATATGATGTATGTATGAACTCATGAATCAATGATGTAGAACTGACACGGGGATGGTGTACAAAAAGGGTCAATAGGCTACTGTAGATGGCCAACACAAGATGATATTTCTCTTGAAGACATAGAGGAAAAACACAAGAGTGACTTTGGAGCATGACTAATTAGCACCATGTGATATCATGAAACAATTCAGACGGCATTGAGGCATGCTCCATATGATTGGAAGTGTAACCATTTGGGGAGTAAAGAGACTCATATGGATGGTACGACTCCTAGGCAAGCTAAATCCTAACTATAATATACTGAAGCAGATAAGTGCCATGTTCAAGGGAGATGTAAAGGATGTTGTCATTTCAGGACCAATGGAAATAAATTCTCCCTCCTTTCTCTTTTTACAATTTAAATTTTCACAAAGCTATCTCCCAAGCCCGAAAAAGGGATAAAAGTATACAAGGGGGGACTTCCGAGCCATAGTGGAATAGAGTATATGTTTCTCGTACTTAGTCTATCCTAGTATGGAAAAGGGTTAAAATTATACTGGGTATATGACCCTTTAGGTAATTTTATGATCATGAACGAGACAAGTTCACTCGAGAATATTTTCTAAACTAACAAGTCTAAAAAAAGATTAAGGGAAACTCCTCCAGTAGGAACTATTGGTATAGAGGACAACAAATAAATCTGGTAATAATGGAACTACTCATGAAATAAATAATAGAAGATATTAGATAATAGGACCACTCATCGCAGTGGTTCATCCAAGAGAAGGTAAAACACCAAGTGAAAGTGGATGATAGTACAAGCGTATGATGATGGTGTAAGAGAGAAACGAAGCCTCAATATACAAAAATAGGCTCATCAAAATTGGTAATCACAAGGGATAAAGTGTGGAATCCTCTTGGGGTATGGCCAAAAATATGAAACAACTAATTTTTTTGCATTTAATTATGCAAGGAGTAATTTCTCCAAGATCTCATGCCCAATTGAGATCACTAGACATCAAAAGAGAATGTATACAAAAATATAATATCAAACCCCTTTCCATATGGCCATGTATGCATTTTTGATGTAATTTCTAATGTGATAGAGTATGAGCTAGTACCTTTCCTCCTCGCAAGTTGGTGAAGTTTTTTGGGCCTGACGTACAATTTGTGCGCTCTAATCAAGAGATATGTTTCATACACTCTCGATCTAAAGCCTGCACACAAACACAACCAAACATAGAAGACAAGTGATATCCCACAAAATATTGGTAGCTCAAAACATCTAGAAATCACACATATAGCATGCTTATATAAATACGTACAGGGAAGGAATATGTGTTTCTATTAATCATGAAAAGAAATCAGATTACAAGCTTACACCTTCACCTCAAACTTCCTCTCTGTGATCGGGTAGAGTCTCCCCACTATAACAAGGAAATGAGTATGAAGAGAAACACCTAAGAAACAAATACCTCACAAGATCTCTCTCTAGCAACAAAATCTCAAGATCTCTAGCACATCAAGAATATGTCTCTCCAAAAGTAGACTGACCCTCTCAAATGGTCCAATATAAATAGGAAGAAGAGAGATCCCAAGAGGATGTATGTAGATGCTCAAGACGACGATAAGTCATGGAAACTTCTAACTGATAATTCTTGGCTAGCTCAAATAGTTGATAAGGTGAACTGATCTCCTATGGACTAATTCACTATAGAATACATGCCCCGTCGCAGGCATAGAAAATAGTGAAAAATACCATAGTCACATGTGTTGATCAGTGGTTTCCATTGATGTCGACCCAAGAAGCACCAGGGGATACCCTAATATTTCATGGGAATTTTGATCCACAAAATTACTATATTCTTGGTCAAGAATTCCTTTGATAGTTTCTACTTGTCGAGATTTTTCCATTGATATATGGCATGCCACGTAGTTCTTCATGGTTTGATATATATTCATGTTTGAAGTTTGTAACCCTAGTTAGTGGGCTAAAACCCCATGGGGTTGAGGCATGAGTCATTGAAAATTAAATAATTAATAATTTAAGTTCCTAAAATCCCACCCATGTTCACTTGTTGAAGCCCTTCTCAACCTAAGCATTTATATAAATTGTGATCCTCATATCCTCCTTATGTAGGGATTTTGCTACCTGAAATAGGTCATCGTGGCATTTTCACTCTAAGTTTTTTTTCTACAAATGTTTAGAAGCTACAATTTGTATGAGGCGAAGCCAAAATCCTGAGGAAGCTCCTGTAAAAATTTTAGATCAAGGTGCACAATATTTCAGAGATATGATCTATGTAAGTCAGCATTTTTGCAGGCTCCTGAACTTCATCTCAAAGAAGTGACCTTGGGAAAATCATCATAAATCTCTCTCTGAGAATCAGATTGGAATTCTGTAAAATGTGGTAGATAGTGCATGGAATTTAGTTTTCTTTATATCAATTTCAGAGTTGAATGAAGAAACAATGACACGTGGCATGTCGTACAAGTTTTCTCTATGGAAATAGTTCATAATTAGGTCATTGTGACATATTGGGCATAACTCTCTCCTAAAGAATCTAAATGGGATCAGACCTGTGGCATTGGAAAGAAGACTCGTAGTAATAAAACAGAACCAAAAATCAAATATTGGGGAGCTAAAATAACAGAGATACACCAGTTTAAATATCGATATCCTGGAAGGAAAGAAAAATCTAGATCATGTGTTGTCAAGGGCTACAAAGGACCAGAATTTCTAGGTAAACAAGAAAAGCAAGGTGCAACAGAGGGTAGCAGGACAAGAGAAGAAATCGAGGTGCAGAAAAATAGGAAGAATTTCAGCACATGAAGTCTTCAAGTGGGCAACACTGCATACAATCATTATAAAGGTATCATTGTACTAAGTCATTGTAAATGCATCATTGTAAAAATTGTACAAGTGTCTATCTACCAAGAGTTGAAGAGGCGGTGTCGAGAGGTCTAGGATCATCAGGTCGTTGTCTCATAGTTAGGGTCATGGTATAATGTGTCTTTTTCTTCTACAACATTCTATATCATTGTAAAGTGGACGATTTTCCCTGGTACGGGAGTCCATTCTTGTTTTATTCTTCTATAGGGTGGTAGGGTGGTGCTAGGCTGGTGCATGAAGTCACCAATAGGTTCAAGCCTGTGAAAAATTTAGGGTGGTACGGTGGCACTAGGGTGAGTTGTAGCTCATTGGGTTTTGGGGCTTCCGTTCAGTTGACTGCTGAAGGATATCGGGCATTGGAGCATCCATCCAGTGGGAGTTGGATAATAATACTTTTCTAGATTCTAGAAATTTGGAGATTTATTTTCAATTGGAGTTGAATATTAAATAATTATTAGAAAAGCATTCAAGTGGTTTTTGTCCCAGAGTGGGTTTCCACCTTAAAAACTATGTGCATTTGTGTTCCTTTTGCTTACTGCTATCATTGTACAAACATTGATAATAATTGAAGATTAGATAATGATCTAATTGAAAGGAATATTGATTCACCCCACCTCTCAGTATTTCCAAAAATTGGTATCGAAGCTTGGTTCCTTCAATAGAAGTTTAACAGTTTGAAGGAGGTCATGGACCATACCAAGAATGGTGTACCTCTGTTCAATGAAATAAATTATACACTCTTGAAAGGAAGAATGGAGGTCTATCTCTTGGTGTTGGGAAAAATACTGAGAGGGGGGGTGAATCAGTATTTAGAACTTATAATATAAATTCAACTTTTTCTTTTGAGCAGATTTCCATACACAGTTTTTATGAATGGAACTAGCGTATGCACATGGAAATGTAGAAGGAAACTAGTGTATACTGATTTAACTTTCTAGATTTAGAGAAAATTCTCAGAAGCAATCTTATAAACAGATTTATCAGTTATGTATCAGATTATGAGAAGTAATCAACAGAATAAAGCATCACACACATGAACAACAATATTTAAGGTGGAAAACCAATTCAGGAGAAAACCACCGCTACTGTCGTCTCTGTTTTCAATCTTTATTATATAGAAAACCTTTTACAACATAGTGTTGATGTAGACTCATACCAATACACAGGCTTCTACCTGCAAAAGGCTGCAACCTTCTCTCGTTTTCCAGCTACAACTGGAAGGGAGCTCCGACCCCCTGATCTCGTTTACCAGCCTCTCCTGGAAGGGAGCTTTGACCCCCTGAAATCAATCACCAACATCTACTGACAGAAAGATTCTTCTTTCATACTAAACGCTTGAACCCCCAGATCTACTGCTGACCACGTTTCATCAATTTTCATACTGGATCCAACAGCTTCAACACAACCCTTCACTTAACATCAACAAACATACTTTGCCCAATACTTCAAACAGAACAGTGAGACCACTGTAACCAGAATGTCAGAAATAAACCAGACTTCATAATAGATATGAAGATACAAACTCAACCCTGAACATTCATTAATTCAAATATCATACGCTACTTTTCTTCACTGAAGCCACGTACATACGCGCTTTCCTGCATACCAACCCGCGTATACTTCTGTGTATTTTATTCTTCAGAAACCCTAACTGCCATACACGCTTTTCATGAAGAGAACCTGCGTATATACCTACTTTTTATGAAACCAACTAGTGTATAGATCTGTAAAAATAAATTTTTTAGAACAGACCAGATCTATAAAACCTACCCAGATTTATTCATTTTCTTCAGCAGACTTGCGCCAGTTCTTCATGATTTCATCAATCGATCAAATCAGAGATTCATCATCGTCATATCTAGAGATCTTGAACCATCATTATATCCATGGGTGCATCATAGATTCAGATCTATCAATTAAGAACAGAGTTCATCCATGCAGATATTCCTTAGAGAAATTTATTCATCAACAACCCTTACACATGCACACCTTACAGTATGATCTTCTTCTCCTTGAATAGATTTAGCTTTTACCAATACCATGAGTCAAAACCACACAACTTCCGATGGTATTCTTGGATGGAATCAAATAAGTTATACAATGCTCAATACTATGTGCCAAAACCATGGTAATTCCCCTTGGTATTATAATTTTGGAGTGCAAAAGGGCATACACGACTTGGGACGTACTTATCCGTGTGTATACGCGACTTGGCCTTTACAAAAGCGCGTATACATTGTGACATATTATATTTATCATTTCTCTGGCACATACTAGACTTATTTTTCTCTATCACATCTGAACTTCATTGTAGATATATCATTCTTACATCTTTAACACATAGGTTGCTATCCAAAGACAACTCATCAAGTCAGTTTCCATCAAGGACAACTTCATCAAGTAGGTTGCCATCAAGGACAACACATTGCATCATAATGCGAACAATCTCACCCTTTGGACTTGATGGAAACCATGACCAAAAATACATTCAGCAACAACATTCTCCCCCTTTGACATCAAGGGCAAAGGGTAGATCAAGATCCTTTGTACCGACAATACCATGCTCCCTCTGAGATCATGTTGCATCTGCAAACATAATATTCAATGAAGTACATGACTCTATAACTCAACTTAGTTTGACCTTTCCTATCACCAAGGACTCATACTTACATCAATGATCCAACCAAGTGGATTTACAAGTTTGACTCAATTACCCAACCAAGTGGGTTTACAAAATGAAATAAGTCTTTGCATGACTGAATATTACAATTTTTACATCATGGGTCTCAACATGACCTTTTTCATCAAATTACAGAAATGAATTATACAATCAAGATCAAATATTCTCAAGCATGATATCAGACTACAACAAATAATTAGAATGCCAACAATGCATCCTTTCCACATGACTAGTGCTCTCCCTTAGCCTGTGCATCCTAAACATTTTCAATCAGCAAATCATCAAGGCATCTTCATCAGAAGTATTAAAGAATGAAATAGAAATATGAGAGCTGGAACATCACCAGAGAGACCCAACAGCACTGCAGCTGTGTTGAAGAATGCTGACCCAGAAAATTTTTGTCAGAAAACACTCATATGCGGTTTTCTATGTATAAACTCGTGTATATACGCGACCGTCCTTCAGGAAATCCGTGTATCCAATTTAATCTTCTAAATTCAAGTAGATATGATCTTCTGCATGGCAGAGACTACTCCCAGCTTCTGTCTAAGATATTCTAACGCTTCCCAGGGTAAAGTTTTGGTAAATATATCATCAACTTGTTCTTTGGAGGGAACATACTCCAACTTCACCTTTTGTTCAAGCACTTGTTCACGTAAGAAGTGATACTTGATGGGAATGTGCTTGGTCTTGGAATGCATAACAGGATTCTTTGAGATACTGATGGCACTTTTATTATCACACATAATGGAGATAGGAGGTGAACATTTGATTTGAATGTCTTGTAAGGTTTTCATCATCCAAAGAAGTTGAGTGCAACATGATGCGGCAGCCACATATTTTGCTTCTGCTGTAGATAAGGCAATAGAGCTTTGCTTCTTGCTGAACCAAGATACTAACCGGGGCCCCATATAGAATGCACCACCACTAGTGCTTTTCCGATCATCAACATTTCCATCCCAATCTGCATCAGTGTAAGCATGAAGAGTGAGATCAACATTCTTTGGATACCATAGTCCAAAGTCTTGAGTTCCTTGTAGATATTTGAATATTCTTTTGACAGCATGAAGGTGAGACTCTTTCGGATTAGCTTGGAATCTTCCAACAATCCCAACTGCATGCATAATGTCTGGTCTAGTCCCAATGAGATAAAGTAGACTTCCTATCATAGATTTGTATTCCGGTTGATTCACCGTGGGAGAATCATCATGTGAACTGAGATTACATCCGGTTATCATTGGTGTACTTACAGGTTTGCATTCTTCCATGCCATACTTCTTCAGAATTTGCTTAAGATATTTTGCTTGTGATAAGAATATGCCATCTGTTGCTTGTTGCACTTGCAAGCCAAGAAAGAATGTTAGTTCCCCAAGTAAATACATTTCAAATTCTTGCTGCATATCAGAAGCAAATTTCTGACTCATAGACTCTTCATTACTTCCAAAAATGATATCATCAACATATACAACCATAATCAATAGTTTATCATTTTTAGTTTTTGTGTATAAGTTGCTATCAGCAGACCCCTTTGAAAATCCTTGTTGATGAAGATATTTGTCAAGACGATAATACCATGCCCTTGGAACTTGTTTGAGACCATATAGAGCCTTTTTAAGTCTACAAACAAGATTTTCATCATTTCCCAAAATGAATCCTTCTGGTTGTTCTATATAAACTTCTTCTTCTAGATCACCATTGAGAAATGCAGATTTAGCATCCATTTGATAAACTTTGATTTGTTGAAAACTTGAAAAAGCAAGAAACATTCTTATGGCTTCAAGTCTAGCTACAGGAGAAAAATTTTCTTCAAAGTCTATACCTTCTTGTTGAGTATACCCCTTGCAAACAAGTCTAGCTTTATTTCTTACAACATCCCCATTCTCATTTAACTTGTTTTTGAATATCCATTTAGTTCCAATGACATTTTTGTCATGAGGTCTTGGTAATAATTCCCAAGTGTGATTCTTTTCAATTTGATCAAGCTCTTCATTCATGGCTTGAATCCAACATTCATATTTGCTAGCTTGATTGACATTGTGTGGTTCAATAGTGGATAGAAATGCCAGATAGCTAGAAGATCCCACAAGAGTCCTTCTTGTTTGTACACCTGATCCCTTTTCTCCCAAAATTTGAGATTCTGGATGATTCTTTTGAACATATATGGATGGAGCTTTTTCAGATAAATCATCTTCGAGTTCTTCATTGGGTTCACTGTCTATATCATTCCTATTTGATGTAGAAGGATATATGTCATCATCGTCTTCATCTGTTGTTTGTTTTTCTTCTTTTGGAGCTGCAGGAGACTCATCAATAACAACATCAATACATTCAACAATATTCCGAAGTCTTTTATTGTAACATTTATATGCTCTACTCCTAGAGGAGTAACCAAGAAGTATTCCTTCATCTGCTCTGGGTTCAAACTTACCAAGTTTTTCATCATTATTTTTGATAAAGAATTTGCTTCCAAAAACTCTAAAATGCTTCACGGTGGGAGGATTACCATACCAGAGTTCATATGGATTTTTATCACTATTTACACGAACATGTGCCTTGTTAAGAATATTTACCACTGTATGTGCTGCTTCTCCCCAAAATGTGTCAGGTGTTTCGGAATCATCAAGCATAGCTCTAGCCATTTGTTGAACTGTTCTATTCATTCTTTCTGCTACGCCATTTTGTTGTGGAGTGCCAGCTACAGAAAACTGTCTTTTTATGCCATGTTGTTCATAAAATTCAAGGTATTCATCTGATGTATATTCTCCTCCTCGATCAGATCTAAGACACTTGATTTTTAGATCCAATTCATTTTCAACCAGTGCTTTGAAGATCTGAAATTTCTCAAATTCTTCATCTTTGTGTTTAATCAACCCAATCCAACACATTCTAGAGAAATCATCAATGAATAAGATATAGTATTCTTCACCACGTGGTGAATTTTTCCTCATAGGTCCACATATGTCAGTATGAATGAGTTCAAGAGGCTTACCTGATGATCCTTCCTTGGCATTAAATTTTACTCTGGTTTGCTTACCAAATTGGCAAGATTTGCATATGATATTTTCAGGTAGAGTAATATTGGGAAGATCACGAACAACTTTAAGTCTGCTTGATTTGTTGATTTGAGAGAAGCTCAGATGCCCCAACCTTCTATGCCATAGCCAGTTTTCTGAAGATTTACTCAAGTAACATTGTTCTTTGTAGTTCTTCAATACATACAGGCTGCTTGGAGTTCTTCTTCCTTTTATAATTGTTTTACCTGTATCAAGATCACGTACCACACATTCTTTTGAACTAAAGACAACTTCAGTTCCTTGATCACACATTTGACTTACACTTAACAGGTTATACTTTAATCCATCCACATACATGACATTATTAGCTTTCACCTTTTATTTTAGAAAAACAGACCCTTTTCCCTTAATGACAGCAGGAGTATCATTTCCAAATGTAACATTTTTTTCTTTTTCTAGAGCACTATATGCAAAAAGTTTGTTTTTTTCACCTGTCATGTGTTTTGAGCATCCACTATCAATATACCATTGATTTTCTTCACCTTCTGCAAATAAAGCTATGCCACAATTTTCAACCTGTAATTCCTTCTTTTTCCACACTTTGGTGTTTGAAGGAAAATGCTCTTTTGGCTGGACTTTGCTCCTGCATTCAGATTCTTTATGGCCAAAGTTATTGCAATAAGCACATTCAACTTCATTTTGAAGAGGAGAAAAGTTGTTATAGGTATTCTTCTTTGTTCCAAAATCCATCCTTTTCTTTCTTGCTTCTCTTTTCATGATGGTTTTATATGCAACACATTGAACAGCTTTATGACCAAAATTGTGACATGAGAAACATTGTCCATTGAAGAAGAAATTTCTACTATTATGAAATCTTCTACTTGAATTTACCTGTTGGTTGGTGTTTCTTTGTAAGGTATTCTTGTTAGTGTTCTTTGAATTGAGCTGGTCATGCTTTACCTGTGAATATTATTTATTCCCTTGTTGATTGGCAGAATGTTGGATACTAGCTGTAGCTGCTTTTAGATAATTTGGTGCTGAAGTCTGAGAAGATTCTCCGATATATCCAAGACCTGTCTTTATAAAAGGATAACTTTGTACCTTGATAATCTCATCTAAGGTTTCAGATCCTTTAGAAAATCTAAGATTCAAAGTATTCACTTTCTCAATTTCTTTTCTTAGACTTACTATTTCACATTCTAATTTCTCATTGTGTTTCTCCTTTTCTTCAAGCTGATTTTTCAGAGTTTCTATGGATATTTTACTTTATTCTAAGAATATTTTACTTTCTTCTAAGCATATTTTGAGTTTATTGAATTCATCAAGAAAATAATTGTCGTCTAAATAATCCATAAAAGTATCTTTTTCTTCTCTAGATTCTTTTTAAAATTCCATGAGAAGTCTAAGATCTTGTTCACATTCTTCCTCACTGTCAGATAACCCATCACTGTCTTTATGAGTATAGTAACTTTTTCTAGTGCTAAACCGATTCTTATTCATTCTTGCTACTTCCTTCCCTTTTCCATTTGTTTCTTTGTAAGGACACTTAGCAGCATAATGACCAACTCTTCCACAAGAAAAACATTTGAAAGGAAGCTTACCTCTGAATCGTCCTGTGCCAAGTTGGAGTTTCTTTACAAAATTTACGTCATCTTCTTCTGATATATACCCTGATCCTTCTGTCTCTTGTACTTCTTTCCCTTTTGTAGAAGCCCTAAAGACGGCTTCTTTGACTTCAGATGGTCCTCCTCTTCTCATTTCACATGCAGTTAGTATGCCATGAAGTTGCACCACAGTAAGATTTTGAAGATCCTGCTTTTCTTCAAGAGCAGAAACTTTTGACTCAAATTTTGCCATTAGTGATCTTAAAAATTTCTCAACCAAAGTAGATTCGGTTATTGTTTCTCCCAGATTTCTCATACAATTTACAATATCATCAAGACGTAAAAATAAATTGGCAATGCTCTCCTCATTATGCATTTTTAGATTCTCATATTGAATTCTGAGAGTTTGGAGTTTAGCACTTTTTACCTTTGCATCACCTTCATAACTTAGAATGATTTTGTCCCATATTGCCTTTGTTGTATCCAGCTGCATGACTTTGACAAATTCTGATTTCGTTAGACTTCCCAATAGAGCATTGACCACCTCTTCATTTGTTTCATAATTCTTTCTTTCCGTTGGATCTGTTGGTGTTGCGGCTGGATATTGATATCCTCCTTCAACCATAGCCCATACATCTGCTCCCAGAGACTGAAGATAGGATCTCATCCTTGTTTTCCAGAAGATTAAATTGTTTTCGTTGAAGAGCGGAGGCCTGATAGATGTTGTTCCTTCTTGATTGCTCATCTTGATTGATCTTCCTTCTACCGGTTAAGCTTTTTCAGAAGGACCTCCTCTGATACCAATTGTTGGGAAAAAATACTGAGAGGGGGGGTGAATCAGTATTTAGAGCTTATAATATAAATTCAACTTTTTCTTTTGAGCAGATTTCCATACGCGGTTTTTATGAATGGAACTAGTGTATGCACACGGAAATGCAGAAGGAAACTAGTGTATACTAATTCAACTTTCCAGATTTAGAGAAAATTATCAGAAGCAATATTATAAACAAATTTATTAGTTATGTATCATATTATGAGAAGTAATCAATAGAATAAAGCATCACACACATGAACACAAATATTTAAGGTGGAAACCCAATTCGGGAGAAAACCACAGCTGTTGTCGTCTCTGTTTTCAATCTTTATTATATAGAAAACCTTTTACAACATAGTATTGATGCAGACTCATACTAGTACACAGGCTTCTACCTGCAGAAGGCTGCAACCTTCTCTCATTTTCCAGCTACAACTGGAAGGGAGCTCCAACCCCCTGATCTCATTTACTAGCCTCTCCTGGAAGGGAGCTTCGACCCCCTGAAATCAATCACCAGCATCTACTGACAGAAAGCTTCTTCTTTCATACTGAAGGCTTTAACCCCTAGATCTACTGTTGACCACGTTTCATCAATTTTCATACTGGATCCAACAGCTTCAACACAACCCTTCACTTAACATCAACAAACATACTTTTCCCAATACTTCAAACAGAACAGTGAGACCACTGTAACCAGAATGTCAGAAATAAACCAGACTTCAGAATAGATATGCAGATACAAACTCAACCCTGAACATTCATTAATTCAAATAGCATATGCTACTTTTCTACACTGAAGCTGCGTACATACGCGCTTTCCTGCATACCAACCCGCGTATACTTCTGTGTATTTTTTTTTCAGAAACCCTAACTGCCATATGCGCTTTTCATGAAGAGAACCCGCGTATATACGCGCTTTTTCTGAAACCAACTAGCATATAGACATATAAAAATAAATTTTGTAGAACAGACCAGATCTATAAAAATTACCTAGATTTATTCATTTTCTTCAGCAGACTTGCGCCAGTTCTTCATGATTTCGTCAGTCGATCAAATCAGAGATTCATCATCGTCAGATCTAGAGATATTGAACCATCATTATATCCATGGGTGCATCATAGATTCAGATCTATCAATTAAGAACATAGTTCATCCATGTAGATATTCCTTAGAGAAATTTATTCATCAACCCTTACACATGCACACCTTGCACTATGATCTTCTTCTCCTTAAATAGATTTAGCTTTTACCAATACCATGATTCAAAACCACATAACTTACGATGGTATTCTTCGACGGAATCAAATAAACCATACAACGCTCAATACTGTGTGCCAAAACCATGGTAATGCCCCTTGGTATTATAATTTTGGAGTGCAAAAGGGCATACGCGACCTGGGACGTACTTATCCGCGTGTATACGCGACTTGGCCTTTACAAAATCACATATACATTGTGACATATTATATTTATCATTTCCCTGGCACATATTGGACTTATTTTTCTCTGTCACATCTGAACTGCACTGTAGATACATCATTCTTACATCTTTAACACATAGGTTACTATCCAAAGACAACTCATCAAGTCAGTTTCCATCAAGGACAACTTCATCAAGTAGGTTTCCATCAAGGAAAACACATTGCATCATATTTCCAACACTTGGCGCAAGGCTACGAAGTATGGGACAATGTTGAAAATGGATTTACATCAACCGTGGATGAACAAGGAAAGAAGAATTTGGTAAATGATGCAAAAGAAAAGAATATTATTATCAGTGGACTTATTGAATCTTCTTATCATAAGGTATTGGGTTGTAAAACCACCAAAAATGTATGGGGCATGCTTGAGAATATATATGGAGGTGATTCAAATGTCAAAGGAGCAAACCTTCAAATTTATAGAGAAACATTTGAGCAACTCGTAATGAAAGAAGATGGCAGCATTGCTGCATACTTCCAATACATTGATGAAATAACCAATACTCTGGAAGGATTGGGAGATCCAGTTGACGAGAAGAGTATTATACGAAAGATTCTTAGAACGTTACCAGGGAGATTCAATGCAAAGGTATCAGTCTTAAAATACAGTGCAAATACGGACAAACTCAGCAAAGAGGAATTACATGGAGTTCTGATAGCATATGAAATGAGACTTGATGAAGAAGAGGACAAAGAAACTGTGTTCGTCGCATCTATGAAAACCAATAAGGACAAACAACCTTCAATTGAAAATACATGCACCTGCAAGTGTGAAGAAAAGGGAGATGATGAAGAAGGTCTTATAGATGAAGAATATGCTTACTTTAAGAGAAAACTAAAAATTGGTAAGGGAAAATTCAAAGGTAAAATTCCATTGATATGTTTTGGTTGTGGTGAGGTTGGGAATTTGGAAGAAAAATTTCCAAACAGAAGTGATGGAAACTCAAAAGGAAAGAAAGGGTTCAAGAAATTCAACAAGCAAGAAAAAAGGAAAGGATCCAAAAAGAACTTTCTCTCTAAAGAAGATAGCTCATCATCCGATGTAGATAGTGACAACGAAGAAGAAGCCAATGAGAGAGTATTATTTATGGCCAAGCACAATAAATAAGACGTATCAAACAACGAAGAAGAAGGGTTTACCTAGAATAATTTTCTAAGGAGGCAATCAGGCTTATAAAAGAGTTCAAGGCTGAGAAGATCCGTTCCAATACTCTTGACGAACAAGTTCAAGGTCTCAAAATTGAAGTTGAAGAACACAAACGTATTGAAGAGTCACTTCAAAAGAAGTTGGAAGAAAGAAACCAAGAAAGGGAAGCATTAGAAGCTGAAGTAGTCTCGCTGCATAAGGAAGTGAAGAAGGGAAAAATTGTCCAAAACTATGCCAACAGCTCAAGGGCATTGGAAGAACTCTTCAACAATCAACGATATTACAACGACAGAACTGGCCTCGGTTACAAAGAAGAAGAAGTATGACCTTCTACAACAAAATACAATGAATCTATGAGATCCGACGTGCATGTAGGCTTCATTGGAAAAGATTTGGAGGAACATCCTAGGAAGATGATTCCTCGACAAATATTTCCATCTAGGTACCAACATATTTTTCATGGCTATTTTTATTCGTGTGGAATATTTGGTCATAAAGTTGTAGAATGTCGCTCATACCTTAGGAACGAATACAATTCTAGGAGATCCTTCAAATATGAACCTCTCAGGGCTCAATGAAACATCAATAGATTTTAACATTTAATAAATAATGTGGAATGTTACAAATTTTAGAAATTTGGACACATAGCCAGAGACTGTAGACTTAAAATCCTCTAGAAGAATCTTCAAAGCCACATAACGAACAAACATGGAAGAAGAAGAAGACTAATAATTGTGCTCTCGCTCGCAAGACTCAAAACAACAAAGATGTGTGGTATGTTGATAGCGGTTTCTCAATGCATATGACTAGAGATACAAGGAAATTTGTATCTCTGAAAGAGAAGAAGGATGGAACTGCATCCTTTGGAAATGATGGATCTTCAAATGTTATAGGATCAGGTACTGTCACTCTCGAAAGAAAATATTTTATAGCCAAGAATGTTCTATTGGTTAAAAACATGAATCACAATTTGCTCAGTGTTGGACAAATGTGTGATCAAGGACACATAATGCTATTCAACTCCACAAAATGTGAAATTAGGAAAGGCAGGTATGGTAAAATTGTGGCTACAACAAGTTGAGCTCCAAATGACATATAGGTTATGGATGAAGCAACTACAACATGTCTACTAGCTAAAGAAGATGAAATATGGTTATGGCACAAATGAATGGGTCAGATAAACTTTGACAATCTTTTCAGGATAAGAAAAAAGGAAGTAGTACGAGAAATGCTGAAAATCTTAAAACCTTCCAACCCACTATGTGAGGCCTATTTGCACGGCAAGGAGACAAAATTCCAATTTAAAACAAAAGAACACTTTGCATCACATCCATTGGAATTGATACATAGTAATCTATGTAATCCTATGAGAACAAAAGGCTTAGATGGAGAATTACATTTCATGTTAATGATAGATGAATATACCGGGATGATAGCTGTCAGTTTCCTAAAGAAAAAATCTGAAGCATTTGAGTTCTTTAAGATCTACAGGGAGTTGGTTGAAAATGAAACTCATTTGAAAATAAAGTGTCTAAGATCAGATAATGGCGAAGAATTCACTTCCAAATTATTTCAGCAATACTGTGATGAAAATGGAATAAAAAGACAATTTTCAATAGCATGAACACCTCAACAAAATGGGGTTTTTGAAAGAAAGAAAATAACTGTACAGGAAATGGGTAGAACAATGTTGAAGGAATAAAAAATGGATGAAAAATTCTGGGTTCAAGCAATTGATACGACAATCTTCATTATCAACCGAAATCTTCTCAGAAATAATTGTAGCAAGACCCCATAGGAATTATGGAAAGGAAAACCAGCTAATGTAAAATATTTCAGAATCTTTGGAAGAATTTTTTTTTTTTTTGAATAAGAATAATTCTATTAAGAGAAGAAACATATAGTACAATCAAGCTTGCATGCAAGCGAAACTGAAAAGCATGGGAGCCATAGGTGATAGGCTATCAACCTCCCTCTTGGATGACAATCAAGGAATGAGTAAAAAGATAACACGGAAATGTACAGAAGCTAGATCTGTACAGAGGTATCTACCTAGTGTGGGTGGATATTTCCAAATAAAATTTTTTCCCTTTTTTCTTGCTTACTTTGACCCATCCAGTGGAATTTGGATGAGCCATGACTAGTTGTAAACTATTCTGCCCTGGGGGCAGAATATCCTTATCAGAGTCAGAGGATGAAGACACGTGAGAGCGTTTTTGATAGATCAGCGGGGTATATGGGTTCGTTGGACTGGCTGAGGGAGCGTTCAACGGAGTCCCATTATTCTGCCCATCTGCTTCAATTTCATCCTCATCCGAGCTGGAGGAGTTTGTATCATCCATGGGGGGTGGAGGAACACAAGGATTCTAGCTCTTGGATTTGGGTTTGCGATTTAGATTCTTCTTTTTGTCGAGGAACTGGGTACATTCATTTTGTAGGTGCCTCATTTGATGACAATGGCGGCAACGGAAGGCTGTATTTTAATAATCCAAGGTTTGTGTGCAATGGAAATCCCCAATATTGAGGTTGATCTGATCCGAAAATCCTTTGCTGATATCTATTTCCACACATAATCTGTTGTAGGTGTAGAGTCCTTTCTCCTTCATTGAAGAATCTGTAGCGAGATATCGTCCTAAGGTGTCTCCAATGGCTAAGAAAACAAAGACATGTCATAGATGCATCGGAAGATTCGGGAGCCTGACCCAAATGGGAAGTTTGGTGATGAAAACTATAGAAGGGTCAAAGTCTGGAAACCATGGGGTGAGGAAAAGTCCAGCCAAGCCCCAGAACCAAGGGCCTCCCATTAAGGCTTTCTGGTAATCTACGTTTAAGTCAAAAGCCACAATGAAGAAGCCTTTCAAGCATAAGTAGATCTTGTTTTTTTTAGTCCAGTTGGTATGGATCCATTGGTATAAATCTGCTGTGTGAGGCCATAGACCATTAAATCTGCATATGATTGCGGATTCTGCAAATTTCTGATAGTGATCGTGAATCGCGGGATGAGAGAATTCGATAGAAGGAATTTCCTTCGATTTATCCACCAAAAATGGCTTGGGAACCATAGTTGGTTGGGCTGCTTTTGAAGAAGAATGAGGATGGATGACATCTTTATGGACTGCATCTTTATAAGAGAATGGAAGAGCAGAGGAGGTCTACCCAAAGGACCCTCCTCTTAGATGAGAAGAAACCATAATAGAAGCATCCTTTTGAATATAGTAAAAGGAGAGGGGAAGGGGTTCCTTTAGCTGTTTACCTTTATATAGAAATCTCTGGTAAGAGGAGGGGATCCCCAGCGGGAGTTCAAGTTTTAGAAAAATATCCTGCACAATATTTGTTGCACGTACCCAATGTGTCATCGTATTTCCAGAGAGGAGTGTGATTTGTATCTGAAATGCAGGTGCTTCTTCTAGCAGATCTGGCCAGTCCGAGAAACAAATCTACTTCCGGCAAGCTGTGGAGGTAGATTCTGATGACTCATGAGTGTGGATTGCATGTTCTAAAGCATCCTTTGTCCAGAAACTAGCCACTATTTTTTTGTAGAGATATGTATTAGCTCGGGCAATATTTAATGCGTTTGAGCCATTAGTGAAAGCCCCAGATTCCTTACTTTCAACAAGGTAGGCGGTAGCACAGAGAGGTGGAAAAAAACCCCAATACTGGGCTTCATCTGAAATCCTTTGCCTTACTGTGAGGGCAGCCATTTTAGAGCTGCCAGAAGTGATTGCAAGATATGGAACTGCGCCGTCAGCATCCACCTCTGAGCTAAGGAGAGGCCACTGCCAGATTCTGCAGCCCTTCAAAGTTGGGTTTGCAACAAAAAGTTTGACCACGTAGAGAATAGCTAGCAGATCTGAAAAGGTGCTAAACTCTTTATCGCGGAAGGCTGTGCAGATATCATGGGTTGTAGAAGCTAGTCAAAACCCCAGGCGGGAGTAGGCTTGAGATGGGCATGAACTTGCATGAATCACATGACATCTACCTCTGCAAGCGCTTGGAGGTTTGTCGATTGCGTGTAGCCTGCTTTTGGGTCTCGGAAACTCCAGGATGGAAAGAAGCCTCCAGTCTTCAAATCGTGTGGGAGCGGCTGACCCAGCGCCACAGAGGAACCTGTAACAGTAAACCCTAACAGTTGCACTCGCCATCGTTTTCAGCCCTCCTTAGAAGAAAATTTTATATCAAAAGAGAAGATTTAAATTTGTGTAAGTTTGAATCACTTATTGATGAAGGTATCTTTGTTGGTTACTCATGCAAAAGAAAGGCCTATAAATGCTATAATCTAAGACGAAAACAGATAGTGGAGAGCATAAATGTTACATTTGATGAATATGGTGTTCTAATGAATATTGATGGGGATCTAGAATATTTGAAACTAGAGACAGAGGCTGAAAACGACACAGAGAAAATTCTAGAATAAGAAGCAACTATCAACCAGGAAGAAGTAAATAACGATCATCAAGATATACCGAAACAACAGCAAGGATCTCCTCCAAAGAGAACAAAAGTATGGATTCAAAAGAACCATCCATAAAATCAAATCATTGGTGACATAAATGAAGGCCGACAACTTCGTTCATCAAAACAAGCTCACATTGCTTTTCTGGCAACCTTTGAACCTAGTAGTTTTGAGGAAGCCAACCAAAATGAACATTGGGTAGCAGCTATGAATGGAGAATTGGATCAAATCGAGAAGAATAACACTTGGGAATTAGTTCCATGACCAAAAGATAAAAATGTCATTGGGACTAAATGGGTGTTCAGGAAAAAATTGAATGAAGATGGACAGATTACCAAAAACAAAGCAAGATTGTTTTGCAAAGGCTATGTACAAGTGGAAGGAATTGATTTCGACGAAACATTTTCACCAGATGCAAGAATGGAAACCATCTGAATGTTTCTCGCCTATGCATGTTCAAGAAAAATAAAAGTCTACCAAATGGATTTTAAGTCAGCATTTTTGAATGGAGAATTAGAAGAAGAAGTTTACATCGAACAACCTGAAGGTTTTCTACTATCAGAAAAAGAAGACTATGTTTGAAGGTTAAAGAAGGCTCTATATGGTCTCAAGCAAGCTCCTATAGCATGGTATGCTCGTCTTGATGGATATCTACATCAACAAGGGTTCAAGAAAGGTATTGTTTATAGCAATATTTATGTACAAATAGATAAAGATAATTTAACAATTGTTGAGGTATATGTGGATGATATAATATTTGGTAGCAATGATGATCAACTAAGTAAGAATTTTTCTACAAATATGCAAAGTGACTTTGAGATGTCTTTACTTGGTGAGTTGACATACTTCTTAAGGCTTTAAATATATCAACAAGAGAAACGCATATTTATGTGTCAAGCAAAGTACATCAAGGAAATGATCAAGAAATTCAAATGGAAGATTGCAAACTCACCCTTACTCCAATGGTGATAGGTTGTAAATTGAGCATAGACGACTCATCTAATGATGTGGATCAAAGGTTGTATAGATCTATGATTGGCAATCTTCTATATGTAACAGCCTGTCGGCAAGATGTTATGCAAGTAGTTGGACAAGTAGAAAGATTCCAAGCAGCACCAAAATAATCACATATTATTGTTGTCAAAATAATTCTTTGATATCTAAAAGGCATAGAAGAATATGGCTTGTGGTATCCCAAGGGTAACAATCTCATTATTCAAGCCTTTACAGATGCAGATTGGGCAAGAAGCATTGATGATCGTAAGAGTGCTAGTAGAGAAACATTCTATCTAGGTGGTTGTCCTGTATCATGGTTGAGCAAAAAGAAAACCTCAATCTCGTTATCTACAGCAGAAGCAAAATACATTGCAGTGGCAACATGTTGTACTCAAGTCCTTTTGATGAAACAAAATTTGCAAGATCTTCAAGTACAATTAAGTGAGCCTATTCCCATATTATGTGACAACACCAGTGCCATCAACATCTCCAAGAATCATGTCTTGCATTAAAAAAAAAAACAAATTCCAATCAAGTATCATTTTGTTAAAGAACAAGTCGCTGAAAAGAATATCAAACTTGAGTATGTAGGTACAAAAGAACAAATCGCTGATATCTTCACCAAACCTTTACCTCATGAAGCATTTAAATATCTTTTCCAGAAGCTTGGGATTATCCCATGTTCTCATTATATTTCCCTATTAATAATATAAATGGGTAGTGGAAGTGTGTACAGGTCTGCAGGATGGTTGTGTGGTAGGGGGAGTGGAAGTGTGTACAATGCATGCAGGATGTGTTATCACTCGTGCTCTTCTCAAGTTGCGGAAGAGGAAAGTATACCCGAGGTAACCACAAACCAACCTTCAGATGCAGAATCTAGCCAATCTGCATCCAGAGAGGGCTCTCTCTTTATGATTCTTTTACTTTTTGGCCATTTTTATTATTTTTACCCTTTGATTTTCTTTTTAGGGTATACCCTCTTTACATTTTTTAAATTTTTTGATTTTTTGGTTTTTCAAGAATATGGAACACCTTTGTCCAAGAAAAAGGTTTGAACATATTCCATAGTTCAATCAATACAATCATGAAAAATGACACCTATTGGTATAGGAGTCTAACAGATGGTTGTGTGTCACGGGGAGTTACCCTTTGCCATTGATGTCAAAGGGGGAGAGAATGTTGTAGGAAGAGGTGTCATGATCGCAGGGGGAGTACTTGTGCTACCATCAATGCCAAAGGGGGAGATTTTTTATCAGTGGTTTTCATTGATGTCAACCGAAGCAGCACCAGGGGCTACCCCATTCAGAGCTGAAGGAAAAAACAGTGACATGTGGCACGCCGTACAATTTTTCTCTAATGAACCACTCCATAATTAGGTAATTGTGAGAGATTTGGCATAAATATCTCCTATAGAATCCAAATTTGATTAGAACTGTGGCATTAGAAAGAAGACTCAGAGTACTACTACAAAACCGAAAATCACATATTGGGTAGTTGAATTAACAGAGATACACCAAATTCAATATTGAGATCCTAGAAGGCAAGGTCTAGTGTCTATAAAACTTAAAACAACCATATGTACTAAGGAACACTGACCTTACTGGATAAAATACACTGATAACACCTTGTATGTTAGTACTTTCCAACATAATCAACACAACATCTGCATACAAAATTAATTTATTGCATAAAATATTAAACTTTTGAAATCATAATTATTCATAAGAGTGACTCCTAATAGCATTGTCATTTCTTCATTATTTCTTGGCATAAATGTGATCTATTGTTCATTTCTTTACATTAATATTTCTTTTATCTTCTAATTCATCATTTGCATCGTACTAGTTGCATTTAATACTTTCCCCTTTTTTGTTGTCTTCCAAGAAAGTATTTAGTTTTCAACACCTTTTGTTGTGCACATTCTTCACTTTTACCTTTTCCAATTTTCCTTCATTTTCCAACAAGTCATATTCCTACTCTATCATCTCATGAATGTCCTATTCCTATTGTCCAAAATCAATTCCAAAAAGATCAATTTCATTAGATTCCTCATGCATGCATTTCTCTTTATTCTTCTTGTTTGCAATCTCTATGTAGTCTTCCTAAATACTTGAATTCATTAGCCATTCTTCTAAAATCTTGAATTATTCTTTAATGTATGCATTTATAAGGTTGTTTTCATCCTCAAGAATTAAATGAAGTAGAACTTCATTCAAATGAGACAATTTTGTCTCCTCTTTCCTTGTTTCAACTTCTCTTATACAGATACATACACAATCAGCTTGGAAAAAATCATTTAGCTTCGTAGATGTTGAAAAAATCCATTATTTATGAATAATTTTTTAATATTTCATTAACTTACATTACCTCAACATGATGTCCTCATCAAATTCTATCAATATCACATATAAATGTTTTCTTCCATATATTATTTCCTTGTTATGGTTGTCTTGATAAGATGCATCCTTTGAATACGTTTAGCTTCCTGTTTGATTTACTTTATGAGACAATGTTGTCTCTTCCTTCAACCAATCATTCAACCTGTGCCTCATACTCTTTATCATCTTTCTTTGAAATATTTTCGTACCAGACCATGTAACATGTTGCTTCATTCTCCATCCATATCTCTGGCCTTCATACTCACTCTCTTGTAACAAAATCATCATAACCATTAACCTTTCCTTTAACTCCACATTTTATTTTTCAAATTCCTCTTAATGCATCTCATTCTTTATTCTTCAATTAACCAAGCATATTTTTTTCATCTTTTTGTGTCTTTTATTTGAATCCTTACATGGCCATTAATAGTAATATTCATTCTTCCTTTGTGAACTTATTCTTGTCCACTTGTAAGTTCCACTAAGCCTCTGTAATAGAAATTATTTTTCACCCCAGTACAAGTATCTTGTCAATATTCACTCTTATGAACCTAGATTTTTGGTAACCTCATGGTTCTCTATCTTTGTGACCTTCTCACCTTCCTCTACTCTAGGCTATTTCTTCCTACTCACTCTGAATATTCTCACCTATTCCTTTCTCTAGACAAATCTGCCCACATTTGCAACTATGAAGTTTTTGGTCAGCTTCTAACTAACATTAGCTATAATCCATTGGAACTTCTCTCTTTTATAAAATATTTACCACATTTTCCATTTACTTCCTACAATTTGAAATCAACTATTTATTTTCTCAAATTAATTTTAAAATAATCACTCCATGTTACTCGTCACATTTCATCAGATCTGCAATTCCAAGAAATTCTAAGTTCTTTAATAAAAACTACTACAAAATTATTTCTATTAGCAGTCTTCTCATTTTTTCTTTAAAACTAATATTAACAATTTTCTCTAGGTCTATTCCTTGGTTATAATTATCCTTTCCTTTGCACAATATACTTTGTGTTTTGTTTCCTTATCTAAACCTTCATTATTGCAGAAATAACTATTTCCCATCATAGGTGAACATATACTCATATTTACTATCGAGTTGAATAAATGTAATACCTAAATATCTATACTATATGTGCCTTGTGAATTTCCTTTCAATATATTTTAAAGGATTTATATGTTAATATTCCACCAAGTGTTACCACCATATTTGCATTGCAATGCTTCTAATTCCATTTATATGTTGAAGCTCAAATCAAAATTTCTGATCACACTCCCTCAATTGACCTTGAATTTTATGGTGGTAAATCCCATAAACTCATTGCAAAGATAATTGTGGATTTCCTTTTAAAGTTAACTTGACACTTTAATTTTTCCCATAAACCTTGTTCATATATGAACTGTTCATAGAAATTCAAATTTACCGATCATTAGCTCTTATGTGCCTAACTCAATTTCATCCATATCACCAATGTTATGAGCAAGTTCTTAACAAAAGGGGTCAAGGCCTCTCAACCTCAGTATATTGGTGTTTCCATGTTATAATTTAAAATAATAAAACCTCAAATGTATATGAAATATCCATAATCTAGTTCAATCTTATTTGCATGCGCCTTGGGCTCACACAGATACGCAACTTTCCAGATAACTCTTCCTCTTACTTTAACAAACTTCCTTTACATAATTATGTTTGTGTCTCCATTGACTCAGATGAATACAACACCAAAATGCATCTAGTCTAATTTTAATACTACATGGTTTTTTCAACCAAATATATCTTCACACTCATGTTAATCATGTCATTTAGGTGAATTAAATTGATCTGGCATGCTATACTTTCCTGTGGTAGAATATGTTTCAAGACCATATATATTTTGGAGTTGAGGAAATCTGGATGATTCAAGGGTGCAACATTCTTGGTGAATCTAATATCTCTCAAGTCCATATTTCTCTCTATCATCTTGTATGTGGGACCACCATATTTCTATTATGCAATCAAGAAATCAACAATTCTCATCAACTAACAATCTTGCTTGGACCTTTACATGGAACCCTAACTGGCCCAAATTACCATCGTGTTTCCTTTGATGTTGGTCTTCAAATATTGAACTCGACTGAACCCAAATATGGATCCTACACGTTAGGCACTATCTCAAGAAATATTATGGTATCTAGTTATATTTGACTATTTTGAATGATAATATTCTTGGAAAATTCATAATTTCAACTAAATACCCACATAGTATAAACATATCAATTCAAAAACATAGAGATCAAACACACATTATGGAGACGATTCACACAACCTTTGTTCATCCAAAATTTGTACGAATTATTCTAATTTACATTAATAATCCCATTATATCCTTTCAACTCTACTCATATTTGCTAGCTTATTCCAATCTAATCTACACTTTTATTTTGTCTCCTATTTTGTATCAATCTCATCAACACAAATGAATTATGTACAAGGATGGATTTTTAAGATCCAATAAAGACGAATCAAACCATACATACAAGGAATATATACAATATAAGCCTAAAATATATAATTCTCTCACCAAATCATCTCAATTAGTGTATTATGTGTCGATGAGAAAATAATCTCGCATTTCTCTAATAAATCTCTATTACAATTGGAAAATGGAATTTCTAACATTAATTATATTAAAATTAATTAAAGGAACTCACTCCCTTTATTAATTGTGGTAAGACCTCCTAGGTCCAATTGAATTGAATAAATGCTCCTACATTACAAGGAATTTAGGTAAGCAAAGACCCAAAGGTAAGTAAGATTATTTGAGGAAACCAAGGCCCATTTACTTTCTTTGATATGTCAGCCCAAAAAGAAAGATATGTACAACTTTTTTATGGTTTTTAGGATTTCTTTAGGTGCTACCAAATATGAGAGATGATATATTAGAAGATTCATTAAGATATATGTCAAGTGAACAAGTCTTCGTGCAATACAAATATAGCGAAATGTCCAGTTAGATATCCACCATCATGGGGCCTAGATATTTGGCTAGACTATACTACATCAAAAACCAAGAATTCGGGAAATGTTAGATTGAACCACTAGATGAGTGTTGAAAAAGTACCTTTGTGATTTTCCATGGTTGATGTAACTGCTTGAGGCCTTCATGAAATCCTCCAATGCTTATTGTATAGCATTCGCTTCACTGATATTCGAGACTCCCATGAGCATGGTATCAGAGGGAAATCATTGGTGTGCTTTTGTTGGGTTTTTTCTTATTATTGTTAATTATTTGAGATTATGTTACTGAATATCTAAAATTTCACATCTTGTCCCTTAAGTATCGAAAAATGAAGAGAAAGGGAGATAAAGGGTATCCTTGGAAAATTCCTCTATAGGAATTGAAGGTGTCGGTTGGGGATCCATTAATAAGGATGGAAAAGAAGGGGGAGGAAATGAGGGAACCAATCCATATTTTCCAAATATCTAAGAACCAAAAATCTCGAAGGATATGAAGAATGTAACTCTGACTTAGCTTTTCAAATGATTTGGAGAGAACAACTTTGTTGAACATGCCTACTCTTTTTAGTTAGTTTTAGGAGTGATTGATCTCTTGTCCTATGATGATACCATCCAAGAGTTTAAGACCTTCCACATAGCTTGTTTACACTTTTGAGATAATATAGGAGACGATAGGTTTGAGTTTGTTGGAAATTATCTGTTTAATAATTTTTATATAACATTGCAAAGGGAAATCTAACAGAAGCTGATAGAATCACACAAATACTTTTATTTGGGTATGAGAGTGAAGAGAGTGGTATTCAACACCAAGAGGATGGAGGAAAATTTTATGGATTCCTCTACAGTAAAAAGTATATCATGCTTAAGGAATGGCCAACATGCTTGAAAAAATAATCCATTGTGAAACCATCCTATCCAATGGCCTTATTTTTTTCCATGCTCATGACTACTTCTTTGACCTCATCAATAGTAATTTATGTTATCAAGCCATCATTCTGATCATTTTTTATCATGGGTACAAATGTTGGTTGTGATATTAGTAATTTTATACTTCCTATCGATAGCTGGATCTTCCAGAAGGTCACTATAGAGGCTAGTGAACTACTTCTCTATATCCTTGTGTTATTTGAATCTATTACTTTGCACATTTAGTAAGGAAAAATTATGTTATGGTGTTTGTTTTTAATCACAAACTTGTGAAATAATTCAATGTTTATATCACTTTCGTTGAGCCAATATACCCTGTATTTTTCTTTCCATAGCACATCCTCCTTAGACTTGCGTTCAACTTTTATTAGAACGGAAACTTCCTCAATGATGAGTTCCTCAGTCTCCTCTTCTAGAATCATTCTTTCCTAGATGGTCTCCATCTATTCTTCTCACCTAAGCTTATCTTTGAGGATGTTTCCAAACTCCTCCGTATTATGTTTTCTGATATATCCCTTGAGAATTTTGAATTTTTGTTGGAATATTTTCATTCTTCAAATTCTAGGGACTTCAATATCTTACCATAAATTTTTGTATTATTCCTTGGGATATTTGAGCCCAGATATTTCAAATTGGAATGGCCTATTTTTGGGGCTACCATTAAGATCCATCTCTAGTGAGATTGACTAATGATTAATCCCATGAAGGGAAGAATGGATGCTTCTAGAAAAATATCTCTTTCCAAAAGAACTTCAGATATTTAAATTTGTCTAATATAGAGGTGATGTGATTCTTAACTCCACATTTTCTATTCCATGTATATAGACCATTGATGGTATCCACATCAATGATAGCTATTTGTTACATCAGGTATTGGAAATTAAGTGAGTTTGAATATGTTTTTATCATGTATGAATTTGATCATGATTAAATTTGCCCCTAAAATCAAAAATTCATCCCTATGGATTCTTCTGATTCTTGCTAAGGACTAATGAAAGTTATTCCTTTCTAAAGAAAGGTGAGGTCCATACACTATTCATAAGCACCTTGTATTATCTGATCCTAGATAATGGAATGTCTCAAAGAGAATGTGAGGTCCTATTACCCAATATATGAACCCTATTTCTTTTGGATTCAATAGAATAGCTAGTTTACCTGTGTGCTCACTAGCATATGCTGCCATTATTGTACATAATTTCCAACAATGTGAGGTGATAATGCCTAATCACTCCCTTGAACATTTTGTATCCTAAAATATCAGTATTGAAGGCATTTATTTCTTTATTTTTTTTCAAGAAGTCATTAATTAACATGGTAGCTCAAGCCCAATATATTCCATTATATTATTTTCATTGAGATGGATGTTGGTAGGAGGAAAACAACTTTAAAATTAGATGAACCTTTGCAAATAGGCCAGAAAATAACCTACTTCTTTGAGAAAACCATTGTTACGCTTTATCCATTTTTATTTTCGTCCTTTCTATATGTTGGAGTTCCCTTGAAAGCATGAGAATGCATGCCTACGATGGGGTTGGATGACTAACATCCGAAGCAGGAGGGGGAATTTTTTTTTTTTGACTCTTAAGAAGGATTGATGGAGTATATTCATGTTTTGTTTGGGAATAGAGTGTGGATTCTTACCTCGACATACATGAAGCATAGATGAGAATATTATTTTATCTGTGTCCATATCTTACATGTTGTTAGTGTTTCCTACCTTACTTTCTTCTAACACTTCTTATTTCCTTTCGATAATGGTCTCCTTAGGAATTTATGGGATTTTTATTTTGTCTATTAGGATCTTATATTGGGTCTTGTTCCATTGTAGAAGCTATTTCATTATAATGTGACTATCCCTCCATTTGGACATGATCAACTAGAACTTCATAATTTTTCTTGGAATAAAGGAGCTCCCCCAAGAAGGAAATTGGGGTCTTGTGGGTTCTCCTCCTATTGTTAACTTTCTTAAATAATTTTGAATCTTGTTGCATTTGGGTTTATTGTGTCACAATATCCATCAAATGGAAGTCTTTAAATAAATGGCCATATTCATTGCAACATCTATAGTGAAAGGGGACATGTGCATAGTCCAAGGGCTTAATTATTTCTTGATCATGGTATGAAATCTCAACGGATTCTGACAATGACTTTGAAATATTAATATAAGAACATATTGAAGCATATATTGTGTACATACACTTATTTTTCATCTCTAAGATTTTCACAAAGGATCCTAGGGTGTTAGCAATTTCCTCAAGGATGCTCACTTCCCAATACTTTTTCCGTAGAGTGTAGAGCCTGATCCAAACTTGTGGAGCTAATTCGTTTTCCCTTTTTTTAGATAGTATCTTGGGGTCTAGAATCTCATGAAGATTATTATGTTGCTAAAAAGATAAGACCCATTCTCAAAAGCTCTTGTTTGATCCTCCAAGTTGATGAAGATTACAATGGAAAGTTCTTTGTCTCCCAGCTCCAAGCCTATGTGATCCTTTTGTTTGATTTATTACTTGATCCAAGCCACTAGAACCCTTTAATTTGTCCAAATCCCAATAAATTTGTAGATTAATGTGTGATACTACATATGTTAGATGAAACCTTCAATTCCTACTACACTTCATATATAGAGTTTTGAATTTCTTTAGCAATATAATGGATTTGGATTTTTATTTACCATATATATCTAAGTGTCAACTTCTCTATTGGTTGGGATGAGGATTGGCCTCTTGTTGATTTTTTTAGAAACAATTGATGAGGTGCTTGAGGTTGATTCCTTTTTTGAGGAATGCTCAAGTCACTATGACTGCGTTGCAATAGGAGAGCCCTATCACCCGCCGCCGCCCACCCCCTCCCATCCCACCCCCGTTCTATTTCTACCATATATCCTGATGAGGATGGATCAAGAGTAGCCAAAATAGAGTTTTAGGGTGTTGGCTGAAGCGACATGGACAAGTTAGTAAAAAGAAGGAAACAAAGAAAATTGTAGCTTTAGAAGTAGTATTTATTTTGTAATATTTTTTTATTTGTTATTATAAATATTATTTTATTATTTTTAAATGTGACATTATGGGTAACTAACCTCCCCCACACTGTATTATTGAGCATCTCTCAACACAACAATTAGAGAGCACAAATATTAAATCACAAAACCATAATCATGATTTTTCACTCCAAGATCCACATCTTTGGGGATTGATGAGCACCTAAGAACTATCATTCTAAATATTAATATGAGGAAGTTTGATCGTAATGAACCTATAACATTGATATTATAAATGAAACAATTCTTTGATATATGTTAGACTCCTATACCAATAGGTGTCATTTTTCATGATTGTCTTATTGAACTATGCAATATGTTCAAACCCGTTTTCTTGTGCAAAGGTGTTCCATATTCTTAAAAAATCAAAAAATTTAAAAAATGTAAAGAGGGTATACCCTAAAAGAAAAATCAAAGGGAAAAAAGAATAAAATGGTCAAAAAAGTGAAAGAAATGAACCCCAAACAAAAATAGACCAGGAAAGTGTGCAAGTCTAAATGCCACTACTATTTCATTTTTTGTAATAAACAAAATTGTGTGCAACTTGTCAAACTTTTGCCACAATTTATGAAGAGTCAAACTGTTTAAACTTGACTCATTCATTTTTCAATTTCATGTTGTAGAATAGAGAATAAATATCTGACCAAACAGTTTAATCTTGACAGATAAGTAGATAGGTAGAGTTAATAAAAATGTGCTCAACCGTTTAATCTGAGCTCTTGGAGGTAATAAGTGTAGATTTAGATAGGTTTGCCATGTAAAAGAAAAAGACGATTGATAAGGGTTTGCCATTCTAAGTGCACCCTAATAAAGAAGACAAAATGGTAGGGTAAAGTAAGTAGGGTAGGTAGATGTTGTTGCAGGATTGCATGTGATGAATGATGGTTCTAAATGTGTTCAATTTTACTTTCATCACAAAGTGCAAAGGCAGATATTACATTGGAAAAAGTTCACAGCAGAGCAAAGTCAAAATTATTAATTTCCCCTCTCATTTTCCCTAAATATTTTACTAATATCCCTTAAGTGCTAAGGTATTTGAAGATTAAAGGGGCTCAAGGCATTTCCTTGACTTTTGGAGGGACCGGACCCTCGGCCCAATAATTGAAAAACCTAAGTACTTGAAGTTATCTATTATTACATTCATTCACCTCTCAAAATATTTTCCTAAGTAAAATCCCATTTTACTTAGGAAAATCCTCTAATATTTCATGAAAAGCCCTCAAAATCACTTTTTATTCTAAGTCTAAGTGATGAAAGTATAACAATGATATTTACTTTTGAATTCTCACTTTCTTGGTTATATTTAAGTATTTTGAGTTGACATTGTCCCTTTGTCATATTAACTCTAATTTATCTGTTAACTCCCTATGAAAATCACCTTTTCCTATTATATATAAATCCTTTTGTAATAATATTCCCAAAACCCATGTATTATAGCTATTTTAGCCAAAAGTATTTTATTCCAACTTATTCAAATAAAAAACCCACAATATGTTCCCTTTTGGCTAAAATATAACATTAAATCTATTCCCGCCCCCTATGGTAATAAATCACATTGATTTAATCACCATATATTAAAAATATACGAAAAAGGTTTAAACATATGTATATGTGTTTAAAACAGAAAAATAAACCCAAAGTTTAATTAAAACTAAACTTTGAAATAAATCATCCCTGCGCATTTAACATTTCCCGACCATTTTTCCATATGGGATTAATTAATCCTTAAGATTAATTAATAACCAAACCCTCCAATCAAACGCCTCCCGAAATGATTAATTCATATTAAATCATGTCAGTTCCGCCCATTAAATATCCATCAACTCCATATCTCGTCAACCGTTGGATCGATCCGCCCAAGATCAACGGCTCGCATTGATTCCGCTGACCATCCCCCATCCAATAGTTAACATGCGAAATGAAAAGTGGTTTTCAAATAGTGTATGCTACGTGTCAAGCATTGTATCACTTCGCTGCCCATCCGCCCGAAACTGCCTTTGCTCATAAGTGGTGCGGAAAAAACCACTTACCATTCCCCCCCCCCCCGTGACTCACCTCCCGTACAGAATGACGTCAGTCATTAAAATAATAAAAATTCCCCCCCGTTTGACTTTGCCAATAAAACAAAAAATTCGTGTCTTTTTCATTATTCTGCACGAACTGAACGAATACACCCTCCATGCAGAAAATTTGAATTTCAAAATCCTGAAGTCTGCCAACCTGTATCCTGTCAAAGCAAATTGAGGTCGAGCCTCTCAGAAGCTTATCCGCACTCACCCACATCTATTCGAAACGTTCTTTTCTCCAAAAATAGGTATTTACCCTAAAAACGCACTGAACTTTGTAAGAAGTGTGGTTTTCCTCTTTATTTTACTGAAACAGAGTTAAAAAATTGATTGCTAGTTCATTCCTTAATCCCGAAGAACTGTAATTGATTTCCCAACCTGCAATAGTACCTGTTTTTCCCATCAAAACCCGTAAATTTGCTCAATTTTCGCCATAAGCCGAATTTCCATTTTTGAATCCACAAGAACCAAGAATGGAAGTTCCTGTGGCTTTAAATGTTGCCCCATTAAACGCCCCTCACAGAGACCTGGATTATTTATCATTAGTCGACAGGGATTTCCAAATCAAAGACCTGACTTTTACTGAAAGCCCTCTTCGAATTTTTTGTCGCTGCAGAGACAATTATTTGAATGGCTTGGATACAATTGGGTTATGGGAATCTAATCTTCCCCGATACCTCTTTCCCTCTGTTTATATTTTCCCCGAAATAATCCATCTTTGCCATACCAATTATGATCCTAACTAGAGAGCAGTATTATCCCCAAACCAAGACGTCCTTTTCCCAATTACGGCTCAGTCAATCAATGAGATGCTTCATTTTCAACCTGATCAAGCCCTCACTCCCCTTTCCCTGGGAGACCTTCTTGATAAATCTACAAAACTATCCCATGAAGAACTAAGCCACATCTGTCAGACCTTTATGTTGCCTGATCATCAGCCTAAATGCCCTCCCCCTTATGTACATGATTTTTTCACTGAGGAGGGTAGACTTTTTTTGGATATGATATCTTTTATAATGGGCTTTAATACCAGTGAATTTGTTGACCATTTAGTTCTAGTATTATTGTCTATTTTTACCCCTGGACAGCCTCCTGCTATCAGGTATGACTTTGCATCTTACATAGTAGACAAAATCCATGATCAATTCATGAGATTAGAAAATGAGAAAGTCTTCAAATATTCCTCTATCATCTATCACCTCATGCTATATTATCAGTCTGAAAATTTCCCTTTCTATACCAAAAAGCTTGATGCCCAGGGGAATCCTAGATCTGTTATCTTTTGGTCAGCCATCACCCATAGTTCTCAAGATTCTCCCTATTCCTATAATGAGTTCATTGATCTTTTTATACACCCTACAACTACCTTGTTGACAGGAGTTTCTCCTCCCAGAATCAGCAATGAAATCAAGAAAACTCTACAGCTATCAAAACAATACAAGATTGGTGATTGGTACTTGTACCAAAATCACACAAAAGTTAGGATATATGGATGTGAATTATGTCCATTTAAATTGCCAAAATATGTCCCCATGAGACTCTTTGCATTAGAGTACTTCAGGAAAATGAATAACTCTGATATAATTCATTTTTGTAATGCAAAGAAGAAGGCTCAACTCCGGATCAAAAGTCAATTAGGTCTGTTTATCTGTAACTCTAGGGATGGAGGGGAGGAAGCTGAAAAGATATTACAAGACTGTTTCAGATTACAGAAGAGTTTTTATTGTGCACCTTATGACCCATTCAACTTCATTTGTGAGAAAAGAATGAAAAATAAATCAGCACCATACATCCATCAGAGAATTCCAGAGATTGAAAAATATGCTAATACAGATGAATGGATGAAAGGCACCTTGATAGAGCATGATATTGAGCAGGTCAATATAAGAAATGTTATGAAAGATATTAAGAAGATGCTTGACCTAGACTCTTTTTTACAGGTACCAAGATCAGAAGTTGGCCCTTCCTCAACTGGGATTATTCAGCAGGAGTTACAAGAAAACATTGCAGTAGAATAAAAAGGAAAAGAAAAAGAACCAGACATACAAATAATTGAAAAGTTCACAATGATAGAGTTACTAGAGACATCTAAAGAACAAATTTAGGTACAAATCACTCCAGTTCAGATCAATGAGGTAGAAATTGCCAAAATTCAAACTCCTCTTAATATGGAAAAAGGGAAAAAGAGAGAAGCTGAAACATCCACCCCTGGTGATAAATCTATAGAGCAACACGATACTAAAAGGCAGAGATTGAATCCTCTTCCAGAAGTTGAATCATTTCAAGAAATTTCTGACAGTCAAGGACAAGGACAATCAGGCAGTGAGCAAACAGATACAGTCAGTGGGACATCTACTACCTCTCACAGGGAAAGGCTACAGGAGCAACAAAGTATGGAAATATCTTCTTTTAAAACACCAGTCAAAGATATAGGAGATATAAAGAAGACATTTATAAACATCAAAGCTAGGAATGAGCCACTGAAATTACAAGTATATAATCAATATTTGAAAATGGCTCCAAAGAATCAAGAAAGACTAATGTCAGCTTTTGACATTCAACAGGGAAAAATGTTAATGAGCCATTTGAAACCCAAGGTGCAATAACCCCAAACACCAGCTGATTATATTAGGACAAACTTTGAAGTCCTAGAAAAGGATATATATCGTTTAGACCAGATTGAATTACATAAGCAGCCTGTGGAAATGATCTATTGCACTTTGACTGATAAAGCCATGGCAGCTCACAAGTTACAAGATTCTTTGGAGAACACCAGTACACAATTGCAGATTGAAAAGGCTTCTTCTCAAGCCAAAGATAACAAAATAAAAACATTGGAGTTGATAATAATTGGTTTGGGACACAATCCAAAGGATGTCAAAGGCATAGAAACATTAATAAAAAAGAAGGATGATGACATTGCTGCTTTGAGAAAGCAGTTGAAATTGCCAGCCTCCAGACATCCTCAAATTGAAGAAATAATAAAGAAAAATTCTGAAGAAGAAATGATGGAGTTGCTATTAAAAATGAATGAGAAATTAGTTGAAACAGAAAAATAACTGGAGCAAGCATTAAAAGAAAAACAATCTGCTCTTTCAACATCTACAACAGAGGCAATTACAGGTACGCAGCCAACAGGTCAGCCAGCAGAGGCATCACAGGTAGACACTTCAAATTTGAGTTCAGAACAATTAGCAAAACAAATGGATGACTTGAGACTTCAAGTAACTAAACTTCAGCACACAAAGTTACAACTTGATAATTTAGAAAAGAGATATGATATTTCAAAAATGAGTGTTGCTGACAAATCAAGAGAAATCAAGAGATTGGAAAAATTGGTTAAAGCATTAGAAATGATCTCACATTGGAGAAGCCTTTGAGAGAGATAAATGAAATTCTTTGGGGTAATATTATTCAGTCAATAAAAGATATCTGGCCTTCAATCCAGATAATGTACGAGCATAATGATTTGGTCAAAGCAGCTCTGGATGAAGTTGAAAACACACGAGCAGAATTGGGAAATAGGCCTGAAGAAGAAAATCAGCTTATACAGTTTCTAAACACCCAAACCAGACAGCAGCTTGAAGAAATGGGTATTCAGGATAGAACTGCAACAATCTTAGAAATCAAAAGAGTTTTCACCAAAAGAACTCTTATGCAAAATTTGGAGCGAAGGTGCTTTGACATGCAGGCAGAAATAATAGCTTTCAGAGAAAGATTCAATGTTTTGTTGAATAAAGGTCTGCCCAGTCCTATGATTCAAGATGATAAAATAATGGACTTACAAATTTATGTTAGTAAATTGGACATACATGCTCATAATCTAACCAATTCCTTAGCCAGTTCATCACAAGCTACATTACCTACAGGAAGGAATCTTCATGACATATTAGAGAATTTATTTTTTCTGGAACATGAAGTAAGGCATTTGTTTCCTAGCTCGCCTAATTTCTTCAAATATAATGAGGCTGATGAAACATTAAGGAAGCTTCAACGGAAAAGAGTAGCAGAAGATAAATGGTGGGAAGATTTGTTGGAACTTTTGTAATATTTATCCTAATGTGAAATTTTTCCTATTTACTACAGTATAAAGGATAAAGGAACAAAAGGAGGTTAAAAAGTATTAGTTCAGTTGAAAGTGTATCAGTAAGAACAAAGAGTATCAGTGAAGCAAGGCAGTTATAACAAAATTACTGAAGAGGACAACGATGAACCAAAATATAGCACCTGCCTCCAGCACATCCTTGAAAAGAGGAAACAACACAACATCGAATACTTCTTATCTTATCCATGAGACCATCTGTCTCTATTTTTATTGTAACTTATTGGTGATTCATTTTAGATTATATCTCGTTTTGTTAAGAGATATTTTGTATTTTTTTTTGTATAAATAAGCCCTCGATTGACTTAGTGAGGGTGGATTCTTCTACTTTGCTGTAAGATTGACTTTTTCGGAATAAAAGTGCTTTGGAGAAATTTCTTTGTGGCTTGCTGGATGATGAATTGAAGCTCAAGACTTTTTGCAGGATTCATGTGTCAAACAACAGTTCAATAAGTCATTTCTTTCCTATGTTTTAAGTTTTATATCTTTTTATAATATCACTGTGTTCCATTTCTGAATAATTGACATAAAAGAATAAATCAGAACTTACTTAAGTGTACTCTGATTTCAATTGTAATTGTTCTAAATGTTTTCTTCTAAACTGGTTATAAGCAATGAATTCTTAATTGCTCTTGTTTCGCTGGTTTAAACATTTTGATTACTATAGTAAAGAATTCTTAACTGCTCTTTATTTGTACATTCAATTTCTTTCTTTGAACATGTTGAAAGATTCTTAATTGCCTTTCATCCCTTCAAAATCCATTTCATTCACTTTAATTTCTAAAATTGTTCTCTGTTTGGCTATCTTGCCCTGCAAAGCCATCTTGTGTGTAGAATCTTAATCCAGTAAAGCCATCCTTTCGACTCCATAGCCCAATGGCCTGAATTACTCAATCGTGCCCTTAGTTGGCGGATTCCACCATTTAAATTCAAACAAACTCTTGAACTTATAACTAGCCTAATATTTTCTAAGAACAAAGCTAAATCACAAAGAGAGAGCCCTCTCTGGATACAAATTGGCTAGATTGTGTATCTGAAGGTTGGTTTGTGGTTACCTCAGATTCACTTTCCTTTTCCACAACTTCAAGGAAAATCAGAGTGATAACATAGTGGCGACCATACTGGGGATCTAAATATCTTTATTGTCAATATTGTTTGCTTATAAGCTACATACAGAGTCTGAATATCAACCAGGTAGCCTTTGAAATGCTTTTGCTCTGCAATTGCATAGTAAATAAATGTTGCTTCGGTCTATCTCTGGTTTAGCTTAAATAACTGAACTTTAATTTCAAACATTCAATCAGATTCTCTAGTTCAATAAATCTTTGAGAAAATTTTAATCCAAAATCTTAAATTTCTTAAAGAGTTTGTCGAAGTTGCACTTTCATTTTATTTAAAACAAAAAACCAAAAATAAAACATTACTAGGAAAACTGGCTTCAGAAAGGACTCGTATACCAGGTCAAATCCTGATCCAAACCCACCTCCGGTATTCGATAATCCAAATCTGATTCCTAGGATTCTTAGAAGACAAGGAAGTCAAGAAAGCTCTGAAAGAGGAAGTCAAGAAAGTTCTGGAAGTTCTTGACCTCTTTCTAGATCAGCATCCTGTCCTGTGAAGATTATAGATTTTGATGAAATACCTTTTGATGAGCGATTTGAAACATCTTTATTTGTGAATTTTTCTGAAACTGAATTAACCAGACTAGTTTCGGACCCATTGTTTTTTTAAGATTTACAATTGAGATTTGTTTCATTACATCTTGACAGATATTTACAACATTCCATTCAATCTGAACAGACCTTTGAAGAAACTTCAAACATTTCTGTAATTACTACAGCTTCCCCAAGTTCAGCTACTTTTCCTCAAAATTCTCAAACACAAGTCACTCCTTCTACTCCTCCACCCACTCCTTCCAGACCATCATCACTTGTTATTCCATTACACCTTCCAATGGCCAATAGATATGCTCTGTTAAGGTTGCCAGGAAACCCTGCTGCTTTGCCTCCAGATTATTAGAGTAAGATCACCCCTTTTGTTGGTTCCGGTACTTATACTGCTCAACAACATACCAAAAGGATGACAGATTACTTTTAGTTCTATGAAATTGATGCTGATGATGTTCGAATGAGAATTTTTGTCCAGAGTCTTACTGGGGAAGTTAGGACACGGTTTAGGGCTCTTGCTCCAAACAGTATTGCTGACTTACCCGCCCTGTATAGGTCATTTTTAAATAGATGGGAAAAGAAGAAAGACCCTCTTCAGATCCTATCTGACTTTGGAAAATTGAAAAGAGGGACCTAATAAAATAGTGCAATATTATATCATTAGATTCAACGAAGCCTACAACGCTGTCCCTCAAAACCTTAGGCCCCCTCCGGATTCAGTACTGGTTAAATTCCCTGATGGTTTTGACTCTGACATAGCATATTCACTTAGGGAAAGAGCCCCCCAAACCCTAGAAGAGATGAAAATCATAGTGGTTAGTGTTGAATCTAACCTCATAGAAAAACAAGCTAGAGCTAGGGCTGAAAGAAGGATGCCTCTGAACGAAGAACCTTCAGCTTTTGAAAGAAAGATGGATGCAATTATTAAAGGCATGGAAATATTGAGAGACAGAGTAGAGACAATCAAAAGAAAGTATTTTGGAGATGGTCAAAATGTTGTTATAAACCCAAACTTTAGAAGAAACCAAAACCAAAATACTGGGAAAAATGTCCCTGACCAAAACATCAGGCCACCATTCCAAGAAAATTTTGTTGAGGATTCATCTTCTGAGGAACCAACAAAGGACGTTGAAATAAATAACGTGACTGAGAACAAAAATGAACCAGAAGTTTTCTTATCTCAAGAAGATCAAGAAAATCACATTCTTTAAACATTTCAAACTCATTCAGGAGAAACTTTTTATTTCAAAGAAGGATATGACTCAGCAATTTATGAAGTTCATAAATAGTATAACTTGAGAAGCAGACAGATTGATGTGCCAGAGAGTAGTAGACATAAAGCTGTAAAACAAAACATCAAAGGTAAAACTAACACTCCTCCTATACAAATTCTGTCTAGAACAGGTCCTAACCCCGCAAATCCAATAATTGAAGATGTGTCTGATAATCAACCAAATAATAAACAACTTTCTCATACTTTTCCTCCTGCAGGAAACGTAGAAGAACCAGCAGAAGTTAATTCAGAAACACCTTCAACTCATCATCCCACCCATGAAAAAGAGAAAAACACTGAAGACCCAAAAAATAGAGAAAACCCAACTCTCCAAAACACTAGAGCTCAAACAGAAAAACCTTTCAATCTAGAGGTTGAAATAGGCAAAATAAATATAGTTGTTCCACTAGTAGAATTGGCTAAACATGATTTCTATAGAAGCCAAATTAGCAGATCCCTTAAGATTACTGGAATGGATGATTCAGTAAATGTTTTTGATGATCAACCCAAACTCCTTTTTGGCCCTGAGGTAAATGGAAAACCAGAAAGTGGAGGAACTCCTCCATTTTATGTGAGTTTGAATGTTCATGACAAAATACTTCATAACGCCGTGCTTGATTCTGGAGCGTCCCATAATTTAATGCCCAAAGATGTGATGGAAAGATTAAACCTTGATATTACCAGACCATATAAAGATATTTTTTCTTTTGATTCAAGTCAGGTAAGATGTTTAGGTTTGATTAAAGATTTGTGTATTACTTTGGTGCAATACCCTACGAAATATGTTCTGATGGATGTAGTAGTCGTAGATATTCCTCCCAAATATGGTATGTTGTTGTCCAGATCCTGGGGTGCCAAACTCGGAGGATCTATTCAATTAGATATGTCATATGCTACTATTTCAGTATTTGGTCAACCTAAAAGACTATACAGAGAGACCTTGATGAAATATTTAGTCAGTAGCCATGAGAAGCCTAAAAACTTCCCTGTCTATTCAGTAAATTCTGATATGGACTCATTCATCCTCTATAATGTTGAATCTGACCTTCCTACTAAACTAGAAGCACCAGAAACAGAAACTGCGAATAAATATACTGTTCAAATCGAAGAAATTTATGAAAACAAAGAAACATCAGACATTCAAGAGACACCAGAAAAAACGGAAAAACCAGGTCTTCCTGTTACGAAACATGTTAAAACAGTTGATGAAGATTATGAACATGAAATTCTGTGGCATTTAGAATTTGATGGTTCAGTAAACAAGTTAGGAATAGGAGCTGGAATTTGGATACATAATGTTGAAAATGATCACGCCGAAGGTCATTCTTATAGGTTGAACTTTAGATGCACTAATAATATGGGAGAGTATGAAGCTCTTTTTCTAGGGCTTAAACATGTAAAAAAGTTAGGAGCAATTAGAGTATCAATCATAGGAGACTCTGAGTTAATTATTCAACAGATTAATGGTGAATGTTCAACGAAAGACCCCGGATTAAGAGAATACAGAGGAACAGTTGTGGAAATTCTCAACACTTTCCTACAAGCTCAACTGGCCAAAATTCCTAGAAGACAAAATTTGCATGCTCACAGTCTTGCAATGTTCGCTAGCACATGTAAATTACCTTTTGGACCTAATCATCAATTCACAGCTGAGATTAGACGTAGACCTGCTATACCGGACAATCCCATGAATTGGCAAGTGTTTATAAATAATAATCAGATTAACAATTTTTTAACCTTAGAAAATGAATTTTCTAACAATAGTATAGATGAAGATACAACAATCAATGAATCTGATCAACTAGAAAAAAAAGAAACGAATATTTCAGAAGAGACTGCAATTCACATGCTTTACCCAACCAAATTCACTAAAAAAGATATGCAAGATTTGAAACAAATTGAATTCGATGAGATCATAGAGGATGAATCTGAAATTATTAATCTGAAATATAATCAATTACCCAAAGGATTAACTCCTTTGGAAGATTTTTTGACTCAAATGGCATTCCACTAAAACCCAAAATGGAACCTTTAAAAGCTGATATTGAAGAATTTAATTTAGGAACTGAAGGAAATCCCAAGATGGTTAAACTATCTAAATCTCTGCCAAAAGATCAAAAGGTTAAATATGTTGAACTTTTAAGAGAATTCCAGGATGTTTTTTCCTGGAGTTATGAAGATCTGAAGTCATACGATACATCAATCATTCAACATACAATACCTTTGAAACAGGATCAGAAACCATTCAAACAGAAACTTAGAAGGATCAACCCTGTTTTACTACCTTCAATTGAGAAAGAAATTAAAAGAATGTATGAAGCAGGAATTATAGCTCCTATTAGGTTCTCTGAATGGGTTTCTAATCTAGTACCAACAAGAAAAAAGACTGGAGAGATTAGACTATGTGTCGATTTGAGAAATTTAAACAAAGTTTCTTTAAAATATAACTATCCTTTTCCTAAAATGGACCATATCTTACAAAGGGTAGTAGGATCTTCAAGGATTTCTCTTCTGGATGGATTTTCAGGGTATAACCAGATTCTGGTTCATCCTAATGATCAAGATAAAACAGCATTTACAACACCATGGGGTAATTTTAAATATGTTAAGATGCCATTTGGACTCAAAAATGCAGGGGCAACCTTTCAAAGAGCAATGGATATTGCATTCACCAAAGAAATTCATGATTTTCTGGTTATTTATCTAGATGATTTAACTATTTTTTCCAAGACAGATCAACAACATTTAGATCATCTAAGACAAGTGTTTATAAAATGCAGAAAGTATGGTATTTCTTTAAATCCAAAAAAATCATTGTTTGGTCTTGAAGAAGGAAAACTCCTAGGTCACATTATTTCTAAAGATGGCATTCGAATTGATCCTGAAAGAATACAAGCCATATTGCAGATACCTCATCCCAGGAATATTAAAGAACTTCAAGCTTTCATAGGAAAGATCAATTTTTTGAGAAGATTCATTTCTAGTTTAGCTGAATTACTTAGACTGCTTACTAACATGTTAAGAAAGGATTCAAGCATTGACTGGACCGTGGAAGCCAAGCAATCATTTGAAGAAATCAAAATGGCTTTAACCAGAACACCAGTTCTTACCAGTCCAAAATTTGATAGAGATTTCATTATTTTTTCATTTGCTTCTGAACATACAGTTGCAGCTGTTTTACTACAAAAAGATGATCAAGGATGTGAAAAACCAATAGCCTTTTTTAGTAAAGCACTTAGAGATGCATCATTGAAATATAATATCATGGAGAAACAAGCTTTTGCACTTGTGAAAGCAATTAAATATTTCAGAGTTTATATATTGTATTCTCATGTGATAGCTTATGTACCTAATGCTGTCGTTAAAGACATCTTAACTCAAGATGGTATTGAAGGCAAAAGAGGTAAATGGATAGCTACCATATTAGAATATGATATTGAAATAATACCTACAAAACTCATAAAAGGACAAGGTTTGGCTCAACTCATGACTGAAACAAATTGCCAAGCCCTGAACATTAATGAACTGGATGACGAACAGGAGATGGCGACTCCACAAATCAGTCAGGCCTTTTTAGACTCACCCTGGTACACTGATATCATTTATGTTTTGTTAAACCTGCAAGCTCCTCCAGGGTTATCCAGAACGAAACAAAGGTTCTTAAAAATGACATCTTTAAAGTATTGTATTTTAGATAGTGCTCTTTTTTGGAAGAATCATGATGGAATTCTATTAAATTGTTTATTGAAAGATGAAACTGACAAGGTTCTTAATGAATTTCATGCAGGGGATTGTGGTGGACACCTCTACTGGAAGTCAACTGCAGATAAAATCTTAAGGGTTGGTTTTTACTGGCCAACCTTGTTTTCAAATGTTAAGAAATTTGTAACTTCTTGTCATAAGTGTCAGATCTTTGAAGGCAAGAGAAAATTGTTGCCTTTACCATTAAAACCAATTTCCACCGAGAGACCCTTTCAACAATGGGGACTGGATTTTATTGGAGAAATCCATCCCCCTTCTTCTGGGCAACACAGATGGATCCTTACTGCCACATATTACTTTACTAAATGGATTGAAGCTATCCCATCTAGACAGGCCAATGATTCTGTAATTATAGGGTTTTTAGAAACCAATATAATTTCAAGATTGGCTGTCCAGAAAAAATTATAACTGAAAATGCTGCTGCTTTTAAGTCTAAGAAAATGATTAGTTTCTGCAATAAATATCACATCACTTTAGGCCATTCAACAACCTATTATCCTCAGGGTAATGGACTAGCAGAATCTTCCAATAAAAGCCTTATTAATATCATTAAAAAATTATTGGAAGAGAATAAAAAGAATTGGCATAAGAAACTTACCAATGCATTGTGGGCAGACAGACTTACAACTAAGAAATCAATTGGGACCAGTCCATATGAATTAGTTTATGGTATTGAGGCTAGATTTCCATCATCCTTAGGAATTCCTGTTATGAAGTTACTTCAGGAGGCTCAAGTAGAACCAAATGATATTCAGAGAAGAATAAACCAAACAATTCACTTGCAGCAGACCAGAGAAGAAGTGTATCAACGATCCCAAGTTTTGCAGGAAAAGTTAAAGAAGATGTTTGACAAAAGAAATAAAGCAGAAGTTTTTCAACTAGGAGACAAAGTTCTAAGATGGGATTCCAGAAGGGAAGATAAAGGGAAACATGGAAAATTTGATTTCTTATGGAAAGGGCCTTACATAATTCATGCTTTACAAGGAAATAACACATACTTTTTGAAGAATTTGGATAGTTCAGAAGCTGAGGAAGGACCAATCAATGGTCGAATGCTAAAACACTACTTTGATCCCATTTACTAAGATGTTTTGACTTTTTAACTTGTACATAATATATCCTTTCTAATGCATCATTTTTTATTGGATGGTGACTTGCTGAAGTTGAAGCCCGAAGTGAAGGCCCTAAGCTTCAGAATTTTCACTATCATATATACAATAAAGCCACCAGAAAAAGAAGATTTCAGGGTTCAATTAAAGGCATTTTAAGGCATCTGACCTCCTGCTCTTGAGTTTTCACTAGGAAAAGCCATCCCCAAGTGGAGCCAGTGTTAGACTCCTATACCAATAGGTGTCATTTTTCATGATTGTCTTATTGAGCTATGCAATATGTTCAAACCCTTTTTCTTGTGCAAAGGTGTTCCATATTCTTAAAAAATAAAAAAATTTAAAAAATGTAAAGAGGGTATACCCTAAAATAAAAATCAAAGGGTAAAAAGAATAAAATGGTCAAAAAAGTGAAAGAAATGAACCCCAAACAAAAATAGACCAGGAAAGTGTGCAAGTCTAAATGCCACTACTATTTCATTTTTTGTAATAAACAAAATTGTGTGCAGCTTGTCAAACTTTTTCCACAATTTATGAAGAGTCAAACTCTTTAAACTTGACTCATTCATTTTTCAATTTCATGTTGTAGAATGGAGAATAAATATCTGACCAAACAGTTTAATCTTGGCAGATAAGTAGGTAGGTAGAGATAAAAAAAGGTGCTCAACAGTTTAATCTGAGCCCTTGGATGTAATAAATGTAGATTTAGATAGGTTTGCCATGTAAAAGAAAAAGAATATTGAAAAGGGTTTACCAGTCTAATTGCACCCTAATAAAGAAGAGAAAATGGTAGATTAAGTAAGTAGGGTAGGTAGATGTTGTTGTTGAATTACATGTGATGAATGATGATTCTAAATGTGTTCAATTTTACTTTCATCACAAAGTGCAAAGGCAGATACTACATTGGAAAAAGTTTCACAGCAGAGCAAAGTCAAATTATTAATTTCCCCTCTTGTTTTCCCTAAACATTTCACTAATTCCCCTAAGCACTAAGGTATTTGAAGATTAGAGGGGCTCAAGGCATTTCCTTGACTTTTGGAGGGACCGGACCCTCGACCCAATAATTGAAAAAACCTAAGTACTTGAAATCATCCATTATCACATTCATTCACCTCTCAAAATCTTTTCCTAAGTAAAATCCCATTTTACTTAGGAAAATCCTCTAATATTTCATGAAAAGCCCTCAAAATCACTTTTTATTCTAAGTCTAAGTGATGAAGGTATAATAATGATATTTACTTTTGAATTCTCACTTTCTTGGTTATATTTAAGTATTTTGAGTTTACATTGTCCCTTGTCATATTAACTCTAATTTATCTATTAAATCCCTATGAAAATCACCTTTTCCTATTATATATAAATCCTTTTGCAATAATATTCCCAAAACCCATGTATTATAGCTATTTTAGCCAAAAGTATTTTATTCCAACTTATTCAAACTAAAAACCCACAATATGTTCCCTTTTGGCTAAAATATAACATTAAATCTATTCCCGCCCCCTATGGTAATAAATCACATTGATTTAATCACCATATATTAAAAAATATACGAAAAAAGTTTAAACATATGTATATATGTTTAAAACGGAAAAATAAACCCAAAGTTTAATTAAAACTAAACTTTAAAATAAATCATCCCTGCGCATTTAACATTTCCCGACCATTTTTCCATATGGGATTAATTAATCCTTAAGATTAATTAATAACCGAACCCTCCAATCAAACGCCTCTTGAAATGATTAATTCATATTAAATCATGTCAATCCCGCCCATTAAATACCCGTCAACTCCATATCTCTTCAACCGTTGGATCGATCCTCCCAAGATCAACAGCTTGCATCGATTCCGCTGGCCATCCCCCATCCGAAATTTAATGTGCGAAATGAAAAGTGGTTTTCAAATAGTGTATGCTACGTGTCAATCTCTGTATCGCTTCACTGCCCATCCGCCTAAAACTGCCCTCGCCCATAAGTGGTGCGGAAAAAACCATTTACCACTTTTCCCCCCTGTGACTCGCCTCCCGTACAGAATGACGTCAGTCATTAGAATAATAAAAATTCCCCCCCATTTGACTTTGCCAATAAAAGAAAAATTTCGTGTCTTTTTCATTATTCTGCACGAATTGAACGAATACACCCCCCATGCGGAAAATTTGAATTTCAAATTTCTGAAGTCTGCAAACCTGTATCCTGTCAAAGCAATTTACAATCGAGCCTCTCATAAGATTATCCACACTCACCCGCGTCTGTTAGAAAGGCTCTTTTCTCCAAAAACAGGAATTTACCCAAAAAATGCACTGAACTCTGTAAGAAACTCAGTTTTCCTCTTTCTTTTACTGAAATAGAGTTAAAAATTGATTGCTAGTTCATTCCTTAATCCCGAAGAACTATAATTGATTTCCCAACCTGCAACAGTACCTATTTTTCGCATCGAAACCCGTAAATTTGCTCAATTTTCACCATAAGCCGAAATTCCATTTTTTTGAATCCACAAGAACCAAGAATGGAAGTTCCTGTGGCTTTAAACATCGCCCCATTAGATGCCCCTCACAGAGACCTGGATTATTTATCATTAGTCGACAGGGATTTCCAAATCAAAGACCTGAGTTTTACTGAAAGCCCTCTTCGAATTTTTTGTCGCTGCAGAGACAATTATTTGAATGCTTTGGATAGAATTGGGTTATGGGAATCTAATCTTCCCCGATACCTCTTTCCCTCTGTTTATATTTCCCCCGAAATAATCCATATTTTCCATGCCAATTATGATCCTAACCAGAGAGCAGTCTTATCCCCAAACCAAGATGTCCTTTTCCCAATTACGGCTCAGTCAATCAATGAAATGCTTCATTTTCAACCTGATCAAGCCCTCACTCCCCTGTCTCTGGGAGACCTTCTTTAGAAATCTACAAAACTATCCCATGAAGAACTAAGCCACATCTGTCAGACCTTTATGTTTCCTGATGATCAGCCTAAAGCCCCCCCCCCCCCTTATGTACATGTTTTTTTCACTGAGAAGGGTAGACTTGTTTTGGATATAATATCTTTTATAATGGGCTTTAATACCAGTGAATTTGTTGACCATTTAGTTCTAGTATTATTGTCTATTTTTACCCCTGGACAACCTCCTGTTGTCAGGTATGACTTTTGCATCTTACATAGCAGAAGAAATCCATGATCAATTCATGAGATTAGATAATGAGAAAGTCTTCAAATATTCCTCTGTCATCTATCACCTCATGCTATATTATCAGTCTGAAAAATTCCCTTTCTATACCAAAAAGCTTGATGCCCAAGGGAATCCTAGATCTGTTATTTTTTGGTCAGCCATCACCCATAGTTCTCAAGATTATCCCTATTCCTATAAAGAGTTTATTGATCTGTTTATACAACCAACAACCTCTTTGTTAACTGGAATTTCTCCTCCCAAAATCAGTAATGAAATCAAGAAAACTCTACAGCTATCAAAACAATACAAGATTGGTGATTGGTACTTGTGCCAAAATCACACAGAAGTCAGGATATATGGGTGTGAATTATGTCCATTTAAACTGCCAAAATATGTCCCCATGAGACTCTTTGCATTAGAGTACTTTAGGCAAATGAATAACTCTAATATAATTCATTTTTGTAATGCAAAGAAGAAGGCTCAACTCCGGATCAAAAGTGAATTAGGTCTGTTTATCTGTAACTCTAGGGATGGAGGGGAGCAAGCTGAAAAGATATTACAAGACCATTTCAGATTACATAAGAGTTTCTATTGGGCACCTTATGACCCATTCAACTTCATTTGTGATAAAAGAATGAAAAATAAATCAGCACCATACATCCATCAGAGAATTCCAGAGATTGAAAAATATGCTAACACAGATGAATGGATAGAAGGAACATTGATAGAGCATGATATTGAGCAGGTCAATATAAGAAATGTTATGAAAGATCTTGAGAAGATGCTTGACCTAGACTCTTTTGTATAGGTACCAAGATCAGAAGTCGGCCCTTCCTCAACTGGGATTATTCAGCAGGAATTACAAGAAAACATTGCAGTAGAATCAAAAGGAAAAGAAAAAGAACCGGACATACAAGTAATTGAAAAGTTAACAATGACAGAGAAACCAGAGACATCCAAAGACCAAGGTTAGGTACTAATCACTCTAGTTCAGATCAATGAGATAGAAATTTCCAATCTTCAAACTCCTCTTAATATGGAAAAAGGAAAAAAGAGAGAAGCTGAAACATCCACCCCTGGTGATAGATCTACAGAGCAGCATGATACTAAAAGGCAGAGATTGAATCCTCTTCTAGAAGTTGAATCATTTCAAGAAATTTCTAATAGTCAAGGACAAGGACAATCAGGCAGTCAGCAAACAGATACAGTCAGTGGGGCATCCATTACCTCTCAAAGGGAAAAGCTACAGAAGCAACATAGTATGGAAATATCTTCTTTCAAAACACCAGTCAAAGATACAAGGGATATAAATAAGACATTTATCAACATCAAAGCCAGGAATGAGCCACTGAAATTACAAGTATATAATCAATATTTGAAAATGGCTCCAAAGAATCAAGAAAGACTAATGTCAGCGTTTGACATTCAACAGGGAAAAATGTTAATGAGTCATTTCAAACCCAAGGTGCAACAACCCCAAACAGCAGCTGATTATATTAGGACAAACTTTGAAGTCCTAGCAAAGGATATCCATTCTTTAGACCAGATCGAATTACATAAGCAGACTGGGAAAATGATTTATTCCACTTTGACTGATAAAGCCATGGCAACTCACAAGTTATAGGATTCTTTGGAGAACACCAGTACACAATTGCAGATTGAAAAGGCTTCTTCTCAATCCAAAGATAACAGAATAAAAACGTTGGAAGAAATAATAATTGGTTTGGGACACAATCCAAAGGATGTCAAAGGCATAGAAGCATTAATAAAAAAGAAAGATGATGACATTGTTGCTTTGAGAAAGTAGTTGAAATTGCCAGCCTCTAGACATCCCCAAACTGAAGAAATAATAAAGAAAAAATTTGAAGAAGAAATGATGGAGTTTCAATTAAAAATGAATGAGCAATTGGTTGAAACAGAAAAATAACTGGAGCAAGCATTGAAAGACAAACAATCTGCTCTTCCAACATCTACAACAGAGGGAATTACAGGTACGCAGCCAACAGATTAGCCAGCAGAGGCATCGCAGGTAGACACTTCAAATTTGAGTTCAGAACAATTAGTAAAACAAATGGATGACTTGAAACTTCAAGTAACTAAACTTCAGCACACAAAGTTACAACTTGTCAATTTAGAACATAAATATGATCTTTCAAAAATAAGTCTTGCTGACAAATCAAGAGAAATCAAGAGATTGGAAAAACTGGTTAAAGCATTAGAAAAGGATATCACATTGGAGAAGCCTTTGAGAGAGATACATGAAATTCTTTGGGATAATATTATTCAGTCAATAAAAGATATATGGCCTTCAATTCAGATAATGTACGAGCAGAATGATTTGGTCAAAGCAGCTCTGGATGAAGTTGAAAACACACGAGCGGAATTAGGAAATAGGCCGGAGGAAGCCAATCAGCTTATACAGTTTCTGAACACTCAAACCAAAGATACAGCCTAAAGAAATGGGTATTCAGATAGAATCCAACAATCTTAGAAATAAAAAAGAGTTTTTACCAAAAGAACTCTATGCAAAATTTGAGTGAAGGTGCCGGACATGCAAAGTAATAATGGCTTTCAGAGAAAGATTCAATGTTTTGTTGAATAAAGGGTTTCCTAGCCCTATGATGTCAGAAGATAAAAATAATGGACCTCAAAAATTTTGTTAGGAGATTGGACATAAATGCCCACAATCTAGCCAATTCCTCAGCCAGTTCATCACAAGCAACATTGCCTACAGGAAGGAATCTTCATGACAGATTAGAAAATTTGTTTTTTCCCTGAACATGAAGTACGCATTTGTTTCTACGCCACTCAAATATACCGAGGCTGATGAAACATTGAGGAAGCTTCAATGGACAAAAATAGCAGAAGATAAATGGTGGGAAGACTTGTTGGAAATTTTGTAAAATTTATCCTTATTTTGCCTATTTACCACAGTATAAGGGATAAAAGATAAAACAAAGGTCAAAGAGTATCAGTTCAGTTGAAAGTGTATCAGTAAGAACAAAGAGTATCAGTGAAGCAAGGCAGTTAAAACAAAATTACTGAAGAGGACAACGATGAACCAAAATATAGCACCTGCCTCCAGCACATCCTCGAAAAGAGGGAACATCACAACATCGGTTACTTTTTGTCTTATCCATGAGACCATCTGTCTCTATTGTTTTGTAACTTATTAGTGATTCATTTCAGATTATATCTCGTTTTGTTAAGAGATATTTTGTATCATTTTTTTTGTATAAATAAGCCCTCGATTGACTTATTGAGGGTGGATTCTTCTACTTTGCTGTAACATTGACGTTTTGGAATAAAACTTCTTTGGAGAAATTTCTTTGTGGCTTGATGGATGATGAATTGAAGCTCAAGACTTTTTGCAGGATTCATGTGTCAGACTACAGTTCAATAAGTCATTTTTATCCTATGTTTTAAGTTTTACATCTATTTATAATATCATTGTGCTCCATTTCTGAATAATTGACAAAAAAGAATAAATCAGAAACTGCTTAAGTGTACTATGATTTCAATTGTAATTGTTCTAAATGTTTTCTTCTAAACTGGTTATAAACAATGAATTCTTAATTGCTCCTGTTTCGCTAGTTTAAACATTTTGATTACTATAGTAAAGAATTCTTAACTGCTCTTTATTTGTAATCATTCACTTTCTTTCTTTGAACATGTTGAAAGATTCTTAATTGCCTTTCATCCCTTCAAAATCCATTCCATTCACTTTAATATCTAAAATTGTTCTCTGTTTGGCTATCTTGCCCTGCAAAGCCATCTCGTGTGTAGAAACTCAATCCAGTAAAGTCATCCTTTCGACTCCATAGCCCAATGGCCTGAAAAACTCAATCGTGCCCTTAGTTTGCAGATTCCACCATTTAAATTCAAACAAACTCTTGAACTTATAACTAGCCTAATATTTTCTAAGAACAAAGCTAAATCACAAAGAGAGAGCCCTCTCTAGATACAGATTGGCTAGATTGTGTATCTGAAGGTTGGTTTGTGGTTACCTCGGATTTACTTTCCTTTTCCACAACTTCAAGGAAAATTTGAGTGATAACAATATACACCAAAAAACATCCTTACAAAAGGTAAATATTATGTCCATTTTTTTAAGAACAAGTTCAATTTGTATAGTATCAATATATTTTTTAAATGAAAATTTATTATAATGTATCTTGGTCCTTTTTTGTAGAGGAATTGACACAAACTCATGGAGATATTAAGAGAAATATATTCATTATTGAATTGGTAAATCTTTGAAAAAAAGGTCTAGTTACAAAGCACATTCAACAATTCTGAAAGTTAAGTGTTAGGTAAAGAACATTCCATATCATAATTTTTAGACCTCTTTATTGAAAATTTAAAGAAAATCATCTAGCATGACGTACATCTCTTTGATCATAAATCCCTAGAGCATTCTTTTAGTTTGGCAAATAAATTTGAAAGTAAAAATATGGCTGCTAGAACATTTTTCACTAACAACTACAGATAACAACATGCTTCCTTTGCTAACCTCACTCAACCAACAAGGTTGACAGAAAATCAAGGAAATAAGAGCAAACATATTATGTTTAAATTGTGACAAATGGTAGAATAAGGGGCATAAATGCCATGACAGGAAATTATTTTACATAGATTGTGAAGAGGAAGAAGATAAAAAATTAGAACTAACACAAGATATACAACTAGAAGGCACTACTCCAACAATATCTAATAATTGATTGGTTGGTATCAATACTCCAAAAACCCTCAATATATAAGGATATCTAAAAAACAAAATGGTCCAATGTTGATTGATTCAGGTAGTTCCCATAACTACATCAATTACAACTTGGAAAAAAATCTCAATTACTTTGTATATCTGGCACCATAATTTCAAGTAATGATTGCATATGGGGTACCATAAATTGGTCAATTAAGTACCATTATATTAAGCTAAATATGGGGAAATTTCAATCCAACTCGGTAGTTTTGATGTTGTATTAGGGGTCTAATGGTTACAATGATTGGAAACTATTGATGTTAAGTTTAATGATCTTTTCATGATAATTTCCTCAAATAGAAAGGAAATTGAACTTAGAGGTATCCAAGGGAAACCCTCTAAACTGATAAACTTTAATAGTATGAAAAAAATACTGAAAACAAGACATTGCAGTATTCAAACATATATATCCTATACTAGAGTGGAAGTCCAAAAAGTTATGAACAATCATTTCATGGTATTTGGAGAGATGCTTAAGGGTTTCCGACTTGTTCAATATCATGACCATGTTATTCATTACTAATCTGGAAGTGTACCACCAAACATCATGTTTTATAGATATCAAGGTTTAATGGTTAAAAACATCTATTTCCTCCTAAACAGTTACAAGTTCAAATCCCAATAGGATAGGGTATGCACACCTTCCTAGGCTTTAGTAATACAAAGAAGAGTCCTTTATCCTATAAACAAAGTGGTCTCCTATATATGCATATGGCGGGGGGTAATAGTTATTAGCATGTGTTTCGTCCTAAGAAGTTAGAAGTTCAAATCCAATTGGGGTAGAGTATGCACACCTTCCTAGGATATAATAATACAAAGAAGAGTCTATTATCCCATAAACAAAGTGGTCTCCTATGTAATATCCCAAAATTAGGAAAATGCTACAACAATGAGAATATCTCAAGATATTCTAAAGTCGGAGCTACAAGAATATGCAAACACAACAATGGAGCAGCAGTAACACTCAACTCATAGAAATGTGAGAGAAATCCATAGCCATCTCATTAGATATTAGAAACAACAAATGCATACAAGATCTTGAGGAAAAATGCTACTCAAGATAGGCAATGTTCATCCTTAAGAAACAAGTACAAGAAATATGATAAAACCACTGCTATACATGTCTGCTCAAGCTATGACAGTGCAATTTTATGGAGAAATTGCATGCTACATATGTAAAATACATGGATGTACAATTATATGGCCCAATACAACATTGGGAGTGGATATCTCAGCTCCCAAAGGCTACCTCATGTCAATCGTGGAAGGATTGGCTATACAATACAAAATCTGCAAAATGTCAGAGTTGTTGGGTAGCAGCTGCAACTTAGAAATGGAAATGGATGGAGATGGTTGTAGAAGATGCCAAAACTTAATATGCCTCCTCCAATGGATCTTTCAAGTGAAAGGCTAATCCCCTCATCACATATCTTAGCCTCCAAAAATCTGCAAGAGCCCCACTGCAAATGCTTCACTAAAAATAACGTAGTTACTGGATGGAACTACACTATAGGGGAAAGAGAATGGGTTGGCCCAATGCCAAGATCTGCAATCAGCTCCAAAGGCTTGCAAATTGATCTCTCAAAGGAAAGAGAGACTACTCCTCTGAAAAATAGCTGATGGAGGTGGTGTAGTGAACCCTCACTACAACACCCTGCAACACAACATTATTTTGTTGCAGAAATAATGTTGTCTTGATGGAGGATGCTTGGCCTCAAGCCTAGATGTGAGGAAAATCAGTGCAATCCCTCAAGAGGCCTCTGAAGAAGGATAAGGAATCCTAAACAGGAATTCCCCAGCAACTCTTTGCTAAAAAGCAAAGAATGCACAAAGTTTGAATAGACAATGAGATGAATAATACAAGCATGAGAAACAATGGTTGCCTTGCCCTCCTTTTAAACAAGTGAAAGCCCCTCTCCATGGGTCCCACTCCTCTTAGGTTTTCCTCCACCAAATAACCCTCTTCCCATTCATACTGCGTTGTTTCTCTAAGTGTTCTCCACCTCTCGGCCCACCGCATTTGACTTGGTCAAACTTGACATTGTCCACTTGCAAATAACCCTATTCACACATGAGGGTGTGAAAACCAGCTCCAATGATGATCCCCTTTCATACTATGAGGTATTTTATTGATATTTTCATTATGCATGGGTCTCCTTACCCATTTATTCTCCTCCTAGGTGAAATCAACAAAAAATGATATTCCAAATTATTGTCGAAAAATATTGGAATATTAGAGTCCTCCCCTCCCAAATGTTGATTGTCCTCAAGAAACTGCAAGGAGAGAACTATAAAGCCTCCTCTCAAGGCATGGATTCTATGATGTGTTGAGGAATATCTTCTTCATGTGGATCCTCCATCCCCCAAGAAATAAACCATGCAAAATGAGTTACCTCCCAACATGGCAACTCCTAAAAGTCATCTTCCACCTCTGGCTCCGACAATGTAGATGGGCTGAAAATCTGATCCTGGTAGACAAAGTAGCCTAAACCATGTTTTCCTCCTCTCCACTTAGGATAAGTGTAGATTGTATGATGATCCTGGGCTACAATGACATTGCCCTCAAATGGCAAGATGGAGATTAGACCTCTAAGGATCTCCCCTCCGACGTTATGAAACATGTTGGCCCAAATAATCTCATATGTGATGAGTTGGAATTCATCATCATATGGCATCATATTCCTCATATGGCTCACCTCATAAGGAAAAAATTGAGCTGTTGTAGTGGCCATACCATCTCCCATGCTCCCTCTAGAACATGTAGTTCAAAGTGTGTGGGAGTTCTCTCCCTCCAAGGACACATTCACCCAATGTGTCTCTCCTCCAGTTATGCTCCCAAGAAGAGCTCTAGCAGTATCAACCAAGGGAACCATAAGGAGAATCATGCTGGCTGCCATGTGAAGTAATGGAGAAGGACAATGGTCCCTCAAATGTAGCCAGCGCAGTTTGACTCTCAACTGCCATAGAACATGAAATGATGGGTGGCCTCCCCACCCTTTTCTTGCTGCCCCAATCTCCTAGATAAAGTGAATGATTTCATGTGAAATGTGAGTATGTCCTCCATAAGAAATCCCCTCCCCATACCCTCTTAGGGAGTGATCATCCATAATGGCCTTATGTAGACCATAAAATCTAGAAGGAAGGATATTCCTTCTTTGAGCAAATCCCTGCACATATATGGTTAAGAGATGCATACATATATTAAACAAACCACTATGTAAATCAACAATACTCTTACCACATTTTTTTCTCATATAAATGGAGTGGCTCATAGATGAGTCTCCCCTAATCCTCAAAGGGAAACGAGTTGACTGTGCAAACTCCTCCATCTCCTCATGATCCATGGAATGCCTCCTCAAGCTCTTCGAGTGGTTCCTCCCACAAGAAGAAAATAAATTTAATGTGGCAATCATGGTTGGCCCATGGTTCCTCTTGAAATGTACAACATGTATAGTAGGGAGAAACATGCTCCCAATGGGCATCCTCAGTCTCAAGCCCACTCTCTAATAAAAGCTTCCCATGAACATAAACATAGCAGCAATACATGGAACCATAGTACAATAAGAACAAGTTGTCAAATGAAAACTGGAGAGTGAATCATAGTTCCACCCATGGAACCAATGCAGTGCATCATTTTCCTACATCAAAATGAAAAATGAGAAGTGCTTTACCAGCCACTTATTTGCTGCCACAATCATTTTACTAGATATAAACATGAAAGTACAAAAGGGTGTCAATGGTGCACACCAAAAATCATGTGGCTTTCCCCACAAGCCACCAATGAGATAGCCAACCTCAATGCTACAAATGGCTTCAAGTACATCAGTATACAATATGCAAGAGTGAATAATCCTCCTTGGTACAATATGTTGCTCATAAAAAGACAAAAAGTACAAATCATAAGGTGAAATTGTACATTCTCCATTATGTACTCGAAGACTTGAGCTGAAATGGCTCAACTGAAAATGCTCCCTTACTCCCAATGAGTAGGAAGGTGGCTGTGACATCCTCTCCATCATTATCTGGGCTCTGCATCTCTCCATATGCTGAAATATGTCTTGCTGAATTCCCTCCCAAATGAACTCCTCTTCCAAGGAAAGATATGCATCACAATGCATGGAAAAGAAGTCCTCATGTGCTGCATGCAGCAACTTCTCCTCGATACTAGAATCTCTAGTCAAGAAGACTCTGCCATGTGAATAGATGACCATATCATCCACCATATACTCATCATCTCTATCTAGGTCATCGAGAATCATGCATGCACCAAGATCCTCGGAGTACTCTACTAAGAGCTGAGACCTCCAATAAGGATTAATCCTCCTAAGAGATAGCACTGGTGATCTGGCATGTGAAGCTCTCCTCCTGCTGCGATCTACTACTTTGACATACCTCATGCCAAATTTCTCCTCCAAACCCTTCACCTCTCCAAAATCTAAGGGTGGTGAATCCAAAGACAAGATGTCTTCCATCAATGATATATTTGGTGGCCTCCCTGGTGGAATGCCTCTATGCAGTGAGACATCAATGTCAAGGTGGATTGCACATATGGTTGGGAAACCTTGCCCTTGCTCTCACAGTGCAATACAATCTGCCTCCTCTTTGCACTAGCTTTTTTAAATAGAGAAGGTTGTGTGCCTCTCATCACATGATGCTACTCTTCCTCCCTTCCTCCTCCTTCCAACTGCAATGCTGCATAATCATGTTGCTCATTGATTGTGCTTGGAGATGCATGTATGATATCCTGGGGACTTACTTGTAGAGATGCAAGAATCCCTCTAGTGGGAGCAAGAGCTCCTCCTTCCTCTGCATGAGTTGCTAGATCAACTCTATAAATGACAGCGCTGTTGCCCTCAGCCCTCTCAACATGAGTGGGAAACCCTCCAATGATTGGATCCTCTTTTGGAAAAGGGATATCTTTGCCTCCTTGTGCCAAAATACAAGATGATGGTCTTGCCTCCAACAAAGTAACATGCAAGATATCAGCCTCCTTCAGGGTCCTCTGAAGTGTTTATGAGTCTATGGTTTTCTTCATCACATGCAAGGGTTTTGTTTGTTTAGATGTGTTTTTTTCCTCCACGTGTGTTTCAAAATTCCTCCTACCAAATATTTCCATCAAAGTTCTAATGAAAATTGCATAGGAAGAGGTATTTTCATTCTTCAAAGTAAATGACTCAAATAACCACCATGCATAGACCTTACCTCCAAAGTGCAGTGCTGCTATTCTGATGGCTTCATCTTCGGAAATCTGATGCTGCTGCAAAAAGGTGTCTAGTTCTTATACCCAAGCCCTGACTGAACATGTAGGGGAACCATCAAAGATAGATAGAAGAAATATATCCATATCATGCTTCTTGCTCCTCCTCACCATGATCTTGCAAAACTCTGGAAAGGTAATATGATCTCTAAACTTCTGAGTTTGAGATTCATACTCATGTTCTCAAGAGTTCCTCCCTTCGGCATTCCTCCTTCTTCTTCTCCTCTCATGGCAAATCTGGCCAAGTGACTGCACTGGACATCATAGGGTGTGGTTGCATGCTCACACTCCCTATAATAAAATCTAGAGTTTGACTCAGTTTCAAACCCTCTTGGAGACCCTATACATATATCCTTCCTTATCTTCTCAAATTCTTCATGAATGCTCTGTACAGATCTTGGAAGAAACTTGGTAAGCTTATCTTCCTTTTTCTCTCCACATAGTGGAGTCTTCATCTTCTCTCTCCTTGATAGCATGATGGCTCAGATCCACTAGCTGAGCCAAAGATCATGCTTTGATACCACTGTAATATTCCAAAATCAGGAAAATGCTACAACAATCAGAATATCTTAAGATATTCTAAAGTTGGAGCTACAACAATATGCAAACACAACAATGGAGCATCAGTAACACTCAACTCATAGAAATGTGAGAGAAATCCATAGCCATGTCATTAGATATTAGCAGCAACAAATGAATACAAGATTTTGAGGAAAAAGGTTACTCAAGATAGGCAATGTTCAGCCTCAAGAAACAAGTACAAGAAATATGATAAAACCACTGCTACACATGTTTTCTCAAGCTATGACAGCACAGTTTTATGGAGCAACTGCATGCTACATATGTAAAATACATGGATGTACAATTATATGGCCCAATACAACATTGGGAGTGGAGATATCAACTCCCAAAGGCTACCTCATGTCAATCCTGGAAGGATTGGCTATAAAATACAAAATCTGCAAAATGCCGAAGTTGATGGGTAGTAGATGCAACTCAGAAATAGAACTGGATGGAGATAGTTGTAGATGATGCCCAAAATTAATATGCCTCCTTGAATGGATCTTTGAAGTGAAAGGTTGATCCCCTCACCAAAGATCTCACCCTCCAACAATTTGCAAGAGCCCCACTACAAATGCTTCACTAAAAATAACGCAGTTACTAGATGGAACTGCTTTGTAGGGGCAAGAGAATTGGTTGGCCCAATGCCAATATTTGCAATCAACTCCAGAGGCCTCCAAACTAATCTCTCAAAGGAAAGAGAGACTCCTCATCTGAAAAATAGCTAATGAAGGTGGTGTAATGAACCCTCACTGCAACACCCTACAACACAACATTATTTTGCTGCAGAAATAACGCTGTCTTGATGAAGGATGCTTGGCCTCAATCATGGATGTGAGGAAATCAGTGCAATCCCTCAAGAGGCCTCTCAAGAAGGAGAAGGAATCCTAAACAGGAATTCCCTGGCAACTCTTGCTAAATAACAAAGAATGCACAATGTCTGAATAGACAATGAGATGAATAATACAAGCATGAGAAACAATGGCTGCCTTGCCCTCCTTTTAAACAAGTGAAAGCCCCTCTCCATGGGTCCCACTCCTCTTAGGGTTTCCTCCACCAAATAACTCTCTTTCCATTCATACTGCGTTGTTTCTCTAAGTGTTCTCCACCTCTTGGCCCAACGCTGTTGACTTGGTCAAACTTGACCTTGTCCACTTGCAAATAACCCTGTTCACACATGAGGGTGTGAAAACCAGCTCCAATGATAATCCCCTTTCATACTATGAGGGATTTTATTGAGATTTTCATTATGCATGGGTCTCCTTCCCATTTATTCTCCTCCTAGGTGAAATCAGCAAAAATTAATATTCCAAATTATTGTCGGAAAATTTTGGAATATTACATCCTATACCAATTGGGTGTCTAACTTAACCATAACTTTAATTTTAATTTGAATTTTATCCACAACATTTCTCACATGCTATCACCACATTGCTTGGTCAAACTTGGATTCCCCTTGGAATAGCTTTAATTCCCCAAAAGCAACTTCCATCCTCAACCCCTTCCTATAAAATTTAAACCCAAAATCTAATAAAAACTAAAATCGAAAACAAACCAACTAATTTACATCTGATTAATAACTATAAAATTAAATTATTATTATATATAATTTTATATTTTATATTTTTATTTTTTCCACAAAATATTTAAAAATAAAAATAAAATGTTCGACATATAAAATTCTCAGACACTCTTCAAAACATAACATAACCTAATCGCACTTTAATTTTATTTAGAATGCTTGAATTAGCAGGTTCCGTGTATGTGCATAGCTAGCCACAAATTTAGTATGCATTTAAAAAGAAATCGAGTAGTTTGAATCAAAATAATTTAGTATGCATATTTAATAGAGATGGAAAGCAATGCTTAAACAATGTTGAACATTCATGTCCCACCACAATACAAAATTAAATTTTCCGATCACTTATGTTCCCTGCATTCTTTAATTTTAAATCAATATAACAATGTTAAACACTCATGTCCCACCAGAATACAAAATTAAATTTTCTGGTCACTTATGTTCCCTGCATTCTTTAATTTTAAATCAATGAATATTGATAAAGCACATTAGAATATCGTTATATGAGTCACTTTTTATTAAAAATATCTTTATTTCTTTTGGCGCTTTGCATTTACAGAAAAAAGTTGAAAGCACGCGGAAGCTTTGGGAGCTTAGATTACTACGAATAACAATCATAAGAACCGCATAAGAACTCACGAAAGACAATGGAAGCATCGAAGTTCAGAATTAGCAAGCCTATCTTTTACGAGCATAGCTAAGGTTATTTTCTAGAGAACCACTCGTACAACTTTATAACGTAAAGTATGTTTCTCATAAATGTAGTGTTTTTTTTTCAAGTTCTAAACTTCAATAAAGTGCATAGATCTACTTTGAAGTTCAAAGGGAAATTTTAATACTATGCATAACCTATATTATTAAATGGTGAAAGAGAAATTTATAAACTATGAGAATTCTTCCATATTTTTATCACATTTCGAATATTTTATACTATAAATAATATTTAAATAAACACTATTCCTTATTAGGTTAAGGAATTATAAAATTATTTTGTTTTTTGAATGGAATTCCAAATTACTCCATATGTATTTTTTATAGTAATTAGAAAATATGTATTAAAAAAATGGCAAGAATTTATGCTCTATAAATTCATAATAAAGATGAATGACAAAAGAAAATGTCTCTCGTTAAAATGAAAAAAACAAGTTATCTAACTCTTTACCTTCCAAAACTTAGTCTTACTACTTTGTTATAAGACCAAATCCTGAAAAATTGTTTAACGAAAACGATACAAAAATAGGGCATAATAAAGAATTGATCAAAATGCACTCCCCACTAAAATCAAGGGAGTCTAGAGCTTGCAGAGAACTGAAGTTTCTTCCTTTATGGTCTTTTTTTCCTTTCTCTAGTGGGTGAGAGGAATGCAATTTTTCTTCAACACATCTGAAGAGGAGGGAGAGGAGGGGGCATTGGTGCCATCCTTTTGTATCTCCTCTTTTGAGGGTGAATCTTACTTTTCTAGAACGAGGGCCTTATCTTGTAAATCTTCCAAAGATATCAATGTGGGAATTGCCTCTACTTTTGGAGGATTGTGCTTCCTAATTGCACTCAACCTCATGGGAGCTTGTTGCCATTGGGATGCTAAACCTCTTCTACTTCCTCATGATATTGCAAAGCTTCAAATCTATTATTGGAGTCAGATTCAGGCTTGGTGGGAGGCTGAAGCATGCTTCTTTCTCTTTCTTCAAATCTTTCTCGTCATTGTTATGATGAATTTGATTTGGCTTAGAAAATGACAAGTTTTTGATATTGGCATAATTTTGAAAAGTTCCCGATGCTCATTCCAAGTGTCACATTTGAAGGGAACCTACTCACAATCAACAGATTGAAGGTCACGTCATCCCTCCAATTCAAATTTAATCACCTTACATAATCCCTTATTAAGATATATTTCCATGGATAGTCTAGCATAGGGAATACCTCCATTAGGTTTTACATAAGTTTATATATTTACCATATTTTTTTTAAATTACTTTGTAGGTATCTTCGCTCCATAATAGAATTGGGAAGTGAAAAATTGTAATCTATACTTGGGAAATAAGAATTTCTATGTGGACATGGAATTCAAGGGTCTAGTGGGATAGGAACATTAACTGGGAACCCTTGAATGGTGGGATAGATAGAAGATCAAGTCCATAGCTTCTTTACTTTAAAAAATTAATATGAAGAAACCATTACCAAAATAAAACCTTAGAACAAGCTCTTGATCACCCCAATTCTTGGAAATTCATTTAGATACAGTGAGAACTAGCCCATAGCCATTTAAAATTACATATTCATAATCTCTCCTTCAATAAATTAGTATTCAAAGGAACCTCAGAAGTTCCTAAATCTGGTTTGGAAATGGCTAATTCCTATTTGGTGCATTTGTATTTTTCAAGATCAAGCTAGTCCCTAGAAAAAGCCAAAAATAGGGTAACCATTCTAAATCTAGGAGGAACCCTCATTATGAAGCTACAACCGGGAAACACTCATCAAATTGTCAAGTAGCACAAAAACTATGGATAGAACCTTGGATATAAGTAGGATACAATGATGTGTAAGGTTGGATTCTCCTCACATGAGGTAGAAATGGCCAGGGAATCCCTAGCCATAAAAAGAGCCCAAATTTTGCGTCCATTATGTCCATAAAACCTATTATTGTTATCTAGATCACCAAACATTAATAAATAAATATTTTCTTTTAATATATTAATATAATCTAAAACACTAATCAAACAAGAAAAAGTTAAACATCGGTTGTATCAAAGTGTACCATGTTATCTTTAGGTTGATGTAATAAATTGAAAATTATAAAATAGTTAAAAAAAAATAAAATTACACAAATAATATAATATTAGTAAATATCTAATTCTTCTAATGGTCTATGCAATAGAACAAGAAAAATAAATATATCTTAAAACTTATACTCTACTATATTCCCAATTCAATACATTTAAAAATGTTCATATCATCATAAAAATTTATTTCCAAAGTTATCTTGAATGTATTAAAATAAATCCAACATCCTTCTTTACATGCTTTTTCCACTTGTAATAAACTAGACCTATCAAATTATCCTCATCCTTCCGAACTAGATATTTTCCTTCTTAAATTTGGTTTATAGCTTCTTAAGACTTCAAATTTTTCATATATTAAAATGATTTTATTGAAATGAAAGGCCATTATTTTAAGCTAAGTATAGGGAGTGGTGTTGTTCATGCTTCATGCACCACACTGTCTTCAAATATAGTGTAAACCATTACCCATTCTATTCCATTACAAAATGATATGTTGCACCATGCAAAGCATTAGTTGCTTAGAGAAGAGAGCTTACCACTCCATTACCATATTTCCACACAATAAACCCCTATATACCTTATTGGTTTCAACAACATGATTCAACACATCTCTTCATTACCACTCCTCCATCACACACCACGTACCTCTAGTGGATTTTTATATTTCATCGCCCTAACCCTCATATTCCTTGTACCTTTTCCTCCCATACCACTTGATGGTTGTGACCATCTCATTCCAACCATAAACATTTATTTTCTCCCTTGATCAAAGTCTCCAATCACAACCATATTTTTTAATCCCTTGATCAAAGTTCTTATACCTATATGATTTGAATTAATATTTAAAATATCAAGCTATGGTTAAGTCTCATGCAACTTTTTATTCAAATATTTTACAATGTTGTTCATAATTATATTGGCCTCCTTACTTCTCTTTTAATATTATTATGTGTCAAAGACATAAAAAATATATTTGAAAAGGAAAATAGAGTTTGTGTACTTGAAACATACTTAGAGATACTACTAAGTATAAAGTGAGAAGCATTTTTTGGTGATGCCATAGATATTTTTGTTTAGACTAATAAATTGTTCCACAAGTCAACTAGATGTAATTAATGATCGGAGAAAGTAGGAGGAATTTGAAACTAGTATTATTTAGAATTTGAGATTGGAAAATGTTTTGTGTGTATCTAAATTCTATGACTTGGATGAAGTAGTTGAATGGTATGTCGAGAAGTTCAAGTCCAAATATAGAATAATAAAATTGGACAAAGAATGAGATATTAAAATATCCCTCACCATGGTTATTGTTAGGAAAATGTTGAAGCTCCAAGGGCTTATAAAACATTTTAAGATATGTGATCTTATTTTTATGATTTTTCATGGTCGTGGGTTTGATATTTTTAATAAGTTGAGGTTGAAACTAAAAGTCAATGGTGTGAAGTTGTATCAAGTAGATACTAGCAAAACCACATTAAAAGTGGTTGATATGTCAATTGATGTTATTTTTCATCTGGAAAAACTGAATGGCCTGGATTGGTGCATATGAAACACTTTCAATGTGGTTGAGCTAGTTGATGAGTGATGTGAATGGGGATTATTAGTAGACCATGTTTGAATTTGGTTGAATATGATCAAATATGATAATTTTTCGGATTCATCCAATCAATATTTGTGATATTCCAATAAAATAACGCAATTTTTGAAGGAGACTGTGCTGTAGGTGATGGTAGCAGCTTGGCCTAATGCCAGACAAAAAAATGGTGCTCAAGGACCCTCCTTACTAGCCTCTCGGATGAAGGGCTGCTCCCTCCACTGGACAACAAGATCAGAACTAGATATATCACTCCTCCACTGCTATTTCCCTACAAAAGAACACAATCCTGAAGGAGACTACATTATGTCTGCTGGATGAAGCTTGGCTTAATGTTGGATGGTGGAAATGTAGCTCAATAGACCTATCTTGAGTAGGCACGTGAAGTCCCTCGAGGATGAGGGTGGGATTTCCACTTGGAAACACCCTTGTGCTAAACAACTGAAGCGTGAAAGAAGTCATAAAATACCAAGACATAATCAATAATCATAATGCCCTCTATGGTTGCCATCCTCTTCATTATATGCTTGGTGAGTTTCCTCACCCTGGGTCCCACTAATTAAATATGTTACTCTCATGCATACACTTCTCCTCTATGACTACTCTTTCCTCCATTAACTCTCCACTACCTCCATGACAACATTGTTGATTTAGTCAACTTTGATCCTGTCCACATGCTCTAGCCCCTGTTCACACCTAAAGATGCTTTATTCAGCTGATAAAATGATCCACATTCACATGAGAAGTAGTTTTATCCCAACTAAAAGGATTTATGGGTCTCCCTACCCTCTTATTCATCTATCTAAATGATAAAATAAAATTTCAATATTCCAATTAGATGGAAGCTAATAAGGAATACTACAATATTAAACACTGGGATGGTTATTTACTTCGTTGATTCAACATGGATTTATTGAAACATATGGTTATATATGTAAATCAAAACCTCTTCCATATATGTAACTAATATCTTTAAGAGAGTTGGAAATTAACAAGATTGATTGCAAGGATGGATTTCATTAAAATATAGAATGCACAAATCCAAATTCCATAGAAAAGGATGGTTTGCAAACCCATACCTTGGGAGTTTCAATGATTAGCCTGAACCTTTATACTGATGATCCTTATATTAGTTTATAACGTCATTACATTTAGTGGATTTTTTTTCGTTTTGATTTTAAGTGTTTACGACATTTATTGATATTACTCTTGCTCTTAGATTATCTATTTTAATTTATGCAATTTAATGCATGTGCCAACGTGGTATCAAATTTATTCTCCTCCATGATTAGTGTTTTACATAATGTGGAGAGCTCATAGAGTATATTCTTTGATGAAATTTCATTAGTTTTTTTAAGGAATATGGTGAATGATTGAATTTTTCCACCATGTACCCAAGTTTTAACATGATCTAGGTAATAATTCAGATTTTGTGTAGTTATTAATTAATTTTTTGATTCATCTTAACTTTAATGAAGACATGAAAATCAACTAGATCATTATTAGCAAAATAAATGTGAAGCATTTGTGGAGCTTGATTAGTGTTATTCTTTCTAGGTTTTATGCAATTTTTTTATTATTTTTATTGGTGTTACTATCCCTAGCCACATTGGTTAGGGTGAATTGGAAATTGAGACCTTTGTGGAGGATGCATAAAGTGTAGCACCATGGAAAGAATCACTAGCATAATCTAAATACGAGTAACAACTAGAAATAATATTGGATACATTGATCCATCCTAGTTCAGAGGTTGTATGAGTAGTATATCATCAAGTGTATATTGGGAGTTCTTCTGGATGTTCGATCAATTTGAATCCTCAAGAGAAATGTGAGGTAAATAATATTTTGTTTCAACTATTTTCTAACTAGTGGTAGCTTATAGACATCTACAAAACAAATGTGCAATATGCAGATAATTCTAAAGATATGGATTAGGGACTAGATGTGTAATTTGTGAGTATTTATTCATTCCATGTTGATAGTTTTTTCTGAGGAGGACAAGAGTTCTCATCAATAATTAAACTCATAAGTAGATATAGGAATGAAAACAATTGGAAACTCATGGGGCATTGATCAAAATTCTCACCATTAAATAGAATATCTTATAATAAGTAACTTTCAAGAAAAATATAAGGATAACAACTCTCTATAAATATATTAGACTAATAATTAACTTTGTTAATAGGGGAGATTATATTTTAATACCTCTACTAAATTTCAAACATTACATTCATCAACACTCAAAATGGCTATTTTTTCTCTCTGAAACTCAAAAAAATCCTTCCTAATGGTTTGGTGAAGATATTTGCTAACTGATTTCTAGATCGATAAAATTGAAAAGGCATGCCATCAATGTTAACGAGTTTATTAATTAAGTGGTAGTGAGTATCAATGTGCTTTCTTTTCATATGAAACACATGGTTCGTTGACAATGCAATCAAACTCCTTATCCATATGTGTAAGATCCTTTAAAAGTATTTTTATCCATACTGCATGGTATGATGTTATAACAGTTGCTACATATCCTACTTATGCAAGAGAAATTGAGACCATGAGTTGTTTCTTAGAGGCCCATGAGATCAAATTTGTTCCCAAATGAATCATATCGTTAAGTGTTTTCCTATTGCTATTACTACTAGAAAAATTACTATCTATGTATCATGTAAATCTGTTGTCTTTAAAACTTGTGTACCAAAATACAATAGGTGTGCCCATAATATACCTGAATTTTCAAAAATTTCAGTGAGTGTCCTTGGGAGATTGCATAAATATAGAAATGAATATCACTTAATACATAGCATTAGGACTAGTTGTCATAATGTACATGAGGTTTCCTAAAATATTATTATACAACATTCAACAATTGCTAGCCTATCATCTTACTTTCTCAATTTTGTTACTATTGCAATAAGTCTCTATGATTTTTTCCATTTTCCCGCCTCGAACCTCTTTAGTATATATGTAGGATATTATCGTTGACATATGAATATCCCTTGATAAGTGTGCTTGACTTCAATTCACAAAAAGTACTTGATGAGACGAATGTATGTCATCAAAAATCCTCTTTTCATTTGTATCTTTGAATTCATTTAACATCATATTCCTAGTATATATCATGTTATTAAAATAAATAGAAACTATAATTTTTTTATCTTGATATACTTTGGTTTATAAAGTGGGTTCGTTATTTTTCTTTCCAAACCCATTGTTGAGAAAATATGAGTTAATTTGACTTCACCAAGCCCTTGCTTTAAACTAGAAAAATATTTCCTCAACTTGCACATTTTTTACTCTTGGAATTTTACTTGAAATCATCATGGATTATCTACATACACCTCCTCTTATAAATTTCCATTCAATAAGGATGAATTTTCATCCTAATGATGTTGCGATAAAAACCCTCCAAAATTGTTCCTACACTTTAATTTTAGAGCCTATTGAGGATCTTGTGATTTTTCATCTCATGTTCATTTCATGGTTGATTGATGCTTTTCTAGGTATTCAATTATTCTTCTTTCTTTCTAACTATCAAAGTCACTTGCTCACCCATTATCAACCTTTGATGAATTCACAAGTGCAACTTTATTATGCAAGCTTACACAGGAATTGTGCAGTTCTTAAGAGTAAGGCTTGTACACTCTCTAGAAATAATGCATTGTCCAGTTACAGGGTTGGCACAATCAATATTGAAAGTGATTACATAGTCCATAAGGACATCAAACTATGCAAGCTATGCTAACATTCATTGTGCACTTTCCATTGAAAATCTCCCTCACCTTGGTTCCAATTGTACTTCTATTTGAGTGAGTTTTCTTAACTATCACTTTTTCGCACCTTTGCATTCACAAGTGTCGCTTTCAAATTCTTGATTGTCATTTCCTCTGGATTTCACATTAACAAGTGTAATTTTCATGTTATCATCACTCTGACATGTGTCACTTTTAATCTCTTTAGATTTTTCTAGCGTCATTTTCACTTTTTCTTATTGTCGCAAGTGTCTCTTCAAACTATTTTCACCCTTGTATATGTCGCACCTTTCCACGTCACTAGAAGCATCCCTAGAACATTTTTCTACATTATATGTTACTACATATCATAATAATACAAGCTAGACACAATCCTATAACTTAGCACAATTTCTAGTTGCAGTTGACCCTTGTGTCACAACTTGTATTCTAATTTTCCTAATGTTGTGTTTCAATTATTAGACTTAGAAATATGTGTAGCTTTGTTGTCATTTCAAGGTGTGATTTATTTTCATGAGTATTGTGTAGTCGACTATATTATATTGATGGAATTCATGTGTGTGATACATTTTTTAACCTTGTTCAGATGATTTTCCCACTCTTACTCTATTGGTCCCACACTTAGCCATTTTGGAGTTCTTCTTGTTCCTTACCAATAAAAGTTGTGAATACATGAACTCTCCTCTAGATGATGAGAACAACTTATCCATGAGCCTCAACGATGAAATATTTCCTTCCTACACTTGTGCACAAATTTCACTTTAAGGTCAGCTCCTACCAATGCACATTGAGAACCTTCAAAGCATAGTTACTAATCCTTGGTGGATGCACTAAATCACTACACTAAGATTTGAGCAATATTTCATTATATAGTGCATGCATAATTTCTAGTGGACCTCCACAAAAGAAAATTATGTAATACAAGGTCTCTTTCCTCTCATAGTGAAGTGAGCACCTTCTTGGAAAAGTGACTTGAATTATGTTTCTTACCTTATCTAAATATGCAATATCCTCGTGTAGTGAGCCTTCTGGAGTGCAGGTCGCATTTCTAGTGTGTAGTCAACCACTGCATAAAAAACTATGCTAGCACAAGAACCTTCCTCTCAAGCACTCCACATGTCATAGTTATAGTGCCTAGTCTTGCATTCTCTTCTTATTATAACCCATATTTTTAGCATGGATTGTTTTTCTTTCTTCCCTATCACATGTTGTAGTTCTAGTGGACAGTGGTGCCTTCGTATTTCACTACTAAAAAAAATTGCACCTTTCCTTAACTTTTCCTCTCAGCCATAATGCATGTTGCGTTATTAGTTAGCAATCTATCAACGATTTTCCATTAGACTCCCTCACTGCATAGTCATCGAGTCCTGCCCTGCCTTCCTACTACATGTTGCAGTTCTTGTCCACATTAAAGACCTCGCTCAATCACTATGAAGCTCAGTTGCACTATCACTATCTCCTCCTTCCTTGAGCCCTGCGCACCGTACATTTTTAGTCAGCAAGTTCATCACACTCTCTCTTTTACTTTCCAATTTTTTTGGACCTTCAATATCCCCTGATCATTGTGCATAGTGCAATTCTAGTGAACAACAACGCTTTCCCTCAACCACTATTGAGATCAAATGCAACATCCTCAACAAGAATTCCTCTTTCAGACCTTACAAAAGCCTATCATAAGTAGTTTCTTCCATCAAACAATTAGGGACATAAGGGATGACTTCAATATCAATAATGCCTTATCATGAGTGAGCTTCATTGGCAGGTGAAAATCCTCAATAGGGCACGATAATGCTCATGGAAGATGTCAAGCAAAAGGAGAAAAGAAGCACTTGCATAGAATAATCACAAAGAATGACAATCACGAATACATAATGAGCTCTTGGACCATGACAGAATGAAGAAAATTCCTGATGACTCGGAGGGTCCCAACATTGTTCCAAGAGACTTTTTAAGGTAAATTTGAAGAAAAAGGAAAATATTTTATGAAGAAGAAGAACAATGTAGATCTTCATGAACATTAAATACAAAGCAACAAGAATAGAAACTTGGAATTTCTACATCATCATGAAGTTCCATGTCATCATCGCCAAGTCATGGCTTGTAGAAGTGTCATCACATATTCCAATGTTATCAATGTGTCTTGCTACATGATGTGGAATGTAATTATGTATTTTCAAATAAAATTACAAAATGTAAATTTGTGGAAGTCTAAGAGTCACATCTGGAGCAAAGAGTCTTATAGACGTTCAAATGTCATTTAGGAGTCCAAGATTCATGAGTGTAACTCAAGAGTTATAAGGGGAGATGAAAGTTCATTCCTCTTGCTATAAAAGAAACTTCATAGCTCAAGAAATGGGTGGATTTTACAGGCTTATACTTTGGAGAGTTATCCTTGGCTTATTCAACTTGGCATAGGAGAGAATATCATTCTTTGGAGAAGTAGGAAGTGAATTAATGCTCCACTACTAGAGCTAGTGTATCACCATTATAAATATGTACTTGGATCTTTCACCTAGTAATCATAAGCTCACTAAGGAAATAGATATTCATGCATGTATCGTGAATATTGTAAGAATATTATTTGGATGTTTGTGGTATATTTTATGTTCATATGTACTAAAGAAAGTGAACTACTTCATTGGATTTGGTGATTATCTTGTTGAATGTGTATTTTTTTTCTTTAATGATTATTGTGTCTATGTGAAATATTTTTCTAGATAACTAGTGAATATTTCCTTGATCTCATGTGCCTCTCTTAGGATAGTGCTATTAATTTCCTTCTAGAGACTCACTCTTGTCTCCGCTTTCCTGAAGGCCTCCCTTTAAACATTGAAATTAGTGTTTCAAAATATCAACTTACTTTGTTGTTTGAAGGTTATCTGTATACTATCTTATGTTATCCATTTAAACCAAGGGAAACATTATATTTATTGTGGCTTCAATAATACTTGAGATGGGGCTCCTAATCCAAATGGTGTGAGGCCTAATTGGGAATTTACATGAGGGAGACCCCCTATATGTTGGTGGTATCCAACACTATCAACATTTTGGCACTAGAAGGAGAGTTATATGACAATTTTTTCCCGTCCAGTCTGTTTTGAACCACTTATCTCAAATGGCTCATTCCCAAATCATAATCATGGGATGTTTTTCGAGGGATCTTGTTCTTACCATCCCTGTGGACATTGTTCATAACTCTTATCAATTTAAGTTTAATGGTGATGGTGTACTAATGTCCTAGAACATATTTCTAAATTTTTTTATTTTTTTATTTCTAATGGAATACATTTTAAGGATGTCGTGACCATATAGTTCATTCTCACATTTTAAGGTCAAGTCAAGAAATGCTGTCATACATTACCAATTTCTTTTATCCATTCATTTGAGTAACTTGTGAAGTAACTTCATGAATCCTTTGACAAGTATGATTCTCAATATGTATGTGATAGAATTGATCATCTTAGAATGAAGTCAGGTCAATATTTAGATTATTTCCTTAATCGATTTCTTCACCTTTGTTGTGAGTTTCTTGAAGAATATTTTGACTTCAATTTTATCAGCAAAACATTTCAGAGCGTGATTCTTCTCTTCGTAAAATCTATTGGATGTGAGCCCCCATATTATTCCACTCTTCCAACATATGTTGATCATGAAACATCCCAAAATTGTGAGGAGGAACCTACTATTCCTTTTGTTCCTTATCCTCTTCCTTTATCAATACCAAATTGGGTGCCTCCTTGTGATGTTATTGAAGTTAGGAAATGTGAAAATAAAATGGTTGATTCGTCTTCTCCACCTTGAGCTAGTTCCCATGATTTATATTTAATGGAGGAAATCTTGGAGTGGTTCATGAATCATAAGGTGAAGACTAATCCCCTAGTCTTTCAAGATGATATTAGCACCCATAGTTTCAATCTTGAATATAATTTGATTGAAGGTATAATTTACTCAAGGGATACCCTTCAACATCTACCATCCATATTTCATGATTCCTTGTTCCATAGTATGTTTTATCAACCTACTTCAACTCTTAATTACATTTAACCTATTGTTTCAAGTGGTAATCAAGAATAGGGTAGTTGTATTTCACATGTAGAGGAGAAAAGTGTTCAATATATTTCCTATATTTCTTTCCTCTTTCAAGATGATAATATCACCTTTCTGACTAATCACTAGTGTTGTAACCGTGATAACCTACCAAATGATTTTGAGACCTACATTGAATTTGATACTTTGGACAAGCATCACCTTGAAATCAATGTTCCCATTGCTACATATGGTGATGAGTACCCAAGTAAATCAGATGATATCTCTCCCTCTCTAGAGGAATTGTATTTGCATGTAATGTCCCATGTGCGAGTAGGGCCCGCAGCCACGTGTCTGGGGTCTGCGTAATTAGGGGTGTTGCGCAAGGCCCACCACCCTCAAATGCTCTGGTGGGCCTTAAGATCCCACCCTTAACACCCTCGGATGCCACCCTCACTAACAGTTCGGGCTTTTGGGGTAGTGGTTGGGCCTTTGTGGTATCAAAGTCGAGGTCTCCAGGTTGAGAATCGCGGAGCATGGTGGGCTGTAATGTCCCATGTGTGGGTAGGGCCCGCAACCACGTGTCCAGGGTTTGCGTAATGAGGGGTGTCGTGCAAGGCCCCCCACCCTCAAATGCTCCGGTGGGCCTTAAGACCCCACCTCTAATACCCTAGGATGCCACCCTCACTAACGGTTCGGGCTTTTGGTGTAGTGGTTGGGCCTTTTCCGTAATATTACAAATTAGCATGCAACTAATTGGAATATTGAATTTTTCTTTTATCACCTAGAAGTTGAATAAATGGGTAAGAAGGCCCATGCATATAAAAAACAGGAATAAAATCCCCATGTTGTAAAAGGGATCATGATACTATCTGGATTTTACACTCTCATGTGTGAACAAGGACAAATGCATGTGGACAAGGTCAAGTTTTACCAAGTCAACATCGCTGGTATGAGAGGACGAGATCATCCATAGAGACAACGTAGTGCAAGTAGGAGGAAGATTCTTTGGTGGAGGAAACCCTAATGAGTGGGGCCCAAGGCAAGAAGGCTCAAATTTGTTTAAAAGGAGGGCAAGGCAGCCATAGGAGGGATGAATTGAAGATTGGATTTTGGTCTGCATGACTATTCTTCTTTCTCCAACTGTTTAGTTGAGATTGTTGTGTTGCTTAGCACAAGACATTACTGTCTAGGAATTCCTTCTCCTTTCTTGAAAGGCCTCTTGAGGGAGATTTTACTGAATTTCTCCACATCCAGGCTTGAGGCCAAGCATCCTCCTTCAATTACAACATTATTTCTGTAGTAGTATAACGTTTTGTTGCAGGGTGTTGCAATGGGGGTTCACAACACCACTTCTGGAGCTTATTTTTCAAAGGAGGGAGCCTCCATTCATTTGGAAGATCAGTAAGGAATATTCTAGAGAAGATTTTCATATCTTGGCACTTGGCCAAAGTACTTCCATCATCTACAGCGTAGTCCCTTGTAGGATCTGCGTCATTTCTTGCGGTGTTGTAGTGTGAGGGTCAAGAGCCTTAGTTGTGAGCTAGCTTCTTAGCGAAAGGGCCAACCCTTCTCCTGGAAAGCTTTTAAGAAGGATACTCCTTCATTTATTGTATTATTCAGCTGTATGTATGAAAATATTTAGCTAGATTACATTTTTTCAGATCCAGATCTGCAGATCCACTCCTTTTGTACCCATTCTCTCAGGAAACCCTTGCCGAGTTATCTTTATAATGTGTAAAATGGGCTCTATCTCCACTTTTATCTAAGATCTGAGTGATAAAACTCCTGATATGTGATTTTCCTTCATATTCTATTAGAAACCCTCATATAATTGTGTTGTGCTTTCTTCATAAAATTCTGTATAGTCTAAGTCATGGGATTTGAGTGTTTTTAAGCCATATTGAGACAAAGAGATTTGTTTAACACATAAAAATGGATTTTTTTCTGATCCCCTTCTGGGTGAGAGTCCCATAAGGCATAATATAAGGAATCCAAGTGCTATTTCTCCCATTTATAGCGTAATTTTCTAAAATTAACATTTTTATGGTCCATGTAGCTGCATTTCCCCACATTGGGATAATCTAATGGGACATAATTTTTCTGTTGTAACAATAATATTATGGCTATGTGCTCTACACACATTTTACAGTGGTATCAGAGCATAGTCTTGGCTCAGCCTGTGAGTTTCAGTCATTATGCAATTAGAAGAAGAAGAGAATAAGGAATAAATCGAAATAATGAATAAAATGAGCTTTGTCTCATCATTTTTCAGATCCATGAAGAACCTCTCTAAGGAGGATAAGAAAATGGAAGAGGAAAGTTACAGTGATACCTCTAGAAGGTTTCAAGAGGAGGAAGGCCCATGCACTTCCTATGATCAGAGAAGAAAAATAGTTTTGCAGAGAGCTCCAAAGCATGTCAAAATGCCCCTTTCTTTTTAAGAAGACAAAAATCAAGGGAATATAAGACATTTGGATCACAAAATTCTAATTTATTACCTTGTTGAGTACAAATCTCAACCTAGAGCCTTCAAGGAGACTCTAGCTTTCCCACAATTCATTCATTTGAAGGAAGGAAGGAGACATTATGGAAAGGGGGGAATCAAGGGAAATAGGTTTCTATTGTCTATCTTTGATGGGTCATATACAAAAAGATATTGGGCAAGAAAACTTGATGCATTCTTACTACTAGATTCAGTGGTACAGAGAGAGGCTATAGAAATTGCAGCACTGCACCTTGAGGCTGAAGCCAAAATTTGGTGGTTCAGCCATTTGACTCATGCAAAAGTGAATAATTTTTTTGAGTTTACCCAAAGGTTGATTAGAGAATTTTACAAAGAGAAACCAGAGGAGGAGAAACCCTCACCACCATTGGAGGAGACTTGTACCAGTGTTGTCACAACCTTGGGGGAGCAACCATCATTACCAGCAGTTGGCGGAGCCAACACATTAGATGGAGGAACTATTGAAGCCATACAAGGAGTTCCCAATTTCAATCAAGGTATGATTGAATTTCCACTCTATTATTGCAGCAAATATTTTAGAGGATTGTGGAAATTCTCCTTTGCATGACCAAGTGTCAACACATATTGCTGATTTGGAGTAGCAGGATTGCACTGTATTGTGTAACCTTGAATTGAACAAGGGAGGAATGAACCATCATCCTCATGTGCCGTAGTCGAGTTTCATACCACACTTAAGGTTGGGGTGTGGAATTTTGGAGGATAATATGAACCATGTCCAAAAATCTCCTATACAAAACCATATTTTCATCCTTGAGTTGGAGTATGAGACAACCACTACATCATTGGAGAGATTAAGAGTGATGTTAATCAATAACAGTGAGGACGTTTTGCCATCATCACACTTGGATACTTATGGATTCAAGATGGTCATTGGTGTGAGAACTTCTCTAGGAGATCTCCAAGGAGTTTCATTTCAACATCCCATGAAATGCAAGAAGAAAACTCTGATATGGGAAGATGGTAGTCTTCATTGGAGGACTACCAAGATGGAGAATGTTAGGAGACATCCACAGGTGGATGAGTGGGTGTGGATGGAGAGAAATAGGTTAGTGATCCACTTGCATATTAATGACACCGGGTAGTAAGAGGCATGGCTGCATTGTCTACTCTTGAAAGAGTTTGGCCATCATATTACATATCCTTTTTCTAAGGGTATGTGGGTGGAAGAAACTTGGCAGGACACTTGCATCATATGGCAGAAAAGAGTTTGGGTGCATTGTGTTGGTATGACATTCCTCATGTCAATGAGCATATCTTCACCTCATGATTTGTATTATGGAGGTGTGAGGGAGAAACAAGGGTTATTGCTACTTTGGCTACTCTTGGGAGAGTATGGGAATAAATTTCCCCATACTTGGCATCATATTTCCAGAGGAAGGAATGGCACAATTGATATGCAAAAAGGCTACCCTTCAGCATTGGATGATAAGGAGGTGCTTCCACAAAGGAAGGAAATTTCCTCGCATAGCAGCATGATTGTGGATGACTTTGGCATGTGGCATGTCAAGAGAGTAAGTCATGGAGTGACAAGAGCCTTATCACTAAGGCCAACAGTGCTGACACTTGGGAGTATGTTTCTAGTGATGAAGTGTTCCAAGGGGAGAATGTATCCCTTCGTTTTGTAGACTTTTATGAGGATATTCTCATGGGAGGACTCATCCATGGACCAGACCTTCAGCCCACCCACTATGCATGGTAAGAAATATATTTCTATACTTATTGAGTATTTCATTGAGTATTTGCATCTTCTCACCATATATGTACAGTGAATTGCTCCGCAAGAGGGCAAGATTATTTATGGGTTTCATGGTCATTCTAGAACCAACATTTATGATGGAGATAACCCTTATCTACATGACTTTGGATGTGTGTTGTCATTATTGTTGTACTCAGCTAATATATAATGCTATTTATCACCTCATGGTAAATAAGAAAGCATGCGCATCTGTTATCTTGTTGGAGGACCACTTGCCACATGATGATCTAACACAATTGTTAGAAATACTATGTTGTATCCACTTTAGAGACCATTGATATCATCCAAAATTGCACCTAACCTTCTGAATTTTTCTGACTTGGAAGCCAAACGGTGATTATGTGCCATTCATTTTGTATGGGATGGTTTGGGCTAGCATGATTCATGACATTAGAGAAAGGATCCTTGAAGATCCAATCTTCTTCTTGCCACTTGAGGGAAACCTTATTGCAGCCCAAGATCAGCATATGCTATACACTCATCATGAGTGGAGAGGGATATAGTGTGGTGTAGGCCATTTTTTCTACCATGTTCAGTTATTCAACCCACCTACATTGTAGGAGCCCAAGGTGGAGGAGATCCTTCATGACTTGCCATGTTGGAGGGTGACTCATTTTGTATTGATGATAGCTTAGGGATGGAGGTTTCACATGGGATTGATAGTTCCCAATGCATTTCAGAATCCATGCCTTGAGAGGGCCTCTAGACAACACTTAGTTTCCTCCTTGAGTATTTCACCTTTTCATGATGGTGGCTATTTGGGATGCTCACCAAATGCTAGCTTGCATGCTTGGGAGGGGCACTATGGAGATTCATTGATGATACACCATCATATTCCTTGGAGGATTTCATCATATGAGGATGCTACAAGAGGAGGAAATGAGACTTTTTAGTTCTATCCTTGCAGTTTCTTGAGGACAAGCAACATTTGGGAGGGGAGGACAGTAATATTCCAAAATTAGCATGTATCTAATTGGAATATTGAATTTTTATTTTGTCACCTAGTAGTTGAATAAATGGGTAAGAAGGCCCATGCATATAAAAAACAGGAATAAAATCCCTCATGTTGTAAAAAGGGATCATGATACTAGCTGGATTTTACACTCTCATGTGTGAACAAGGACAAATGCATGTGGACAAGGTCAATTTTGACCAAGTCAACAACGCCGGTATGAGAGGAGGAGATCATGCATAGAGACAGCACAGTGTAAGTAGGAGCAAGATTCCTTGGTGGAGGACACCCTAATGAGTGGGGCCAAAGGCAAGAAGGTTCACATTTGTTTAAAAGGAGGGCAAGGAAGCCATAGGAGGGATGAATTGAGGGGTGGATTTTTTCTCTGCATGACTAGTTTGCTTTCTCCAATTATTTAGTTGAAATTGTTGTGCTGCTTAGCACAAGGCATTCATGTTTAGGAATTCCTTCTCCTTTCTTGAGAGGCCTCTTGAGGGATCTTGTATTGACTTTCTCCACATCTAGGCTTGAGGCCAAGCATGCTCCTTTAGCTACACCGTTATTTCTATAGTAGTATAATGTTGTGTTTTGGGGTGTTACAGTGGGGGTTCACAACACCACTTCTGGAGATTATTTTTCAAAGGAGGGAGCCTCCATTCCTTTGGAAGATCAGTGAGGAAGATTATGGAGCATATTTTTATATCTTTCACTTGGCCATAGTACTTCCACCATCTACATCATAGTCCCTTGTAGCATCTATGTCATTTCTTATAGTGTTGCAGTGTGAGAGTCAAGACCCTTGGTTTTGAGCTAGCTTCTTAGGGAAAGGTCCAACCCTTCTCTCGGAAAGCTTATAAGAAGGATCCTCCTTCATTTATTGTATTATTAAGTTGTATGTATAAAGTGATTTACATAGACTGAATTGTTTCAGATCCAAGTCTGCAGATCCACTCCTTTTGTACTCATTCTCTCAAGAAACCCTTGCCGGGTTATCTTTATAATATGTAAAAGGGGTTAGATCTCCACTTTTCTCTATTATTTGAGTAACAAAACTCTTGATCTATGATTTACCTTCATATTATATTAGAAACCCTCATATAATTATGTTGTGCTTGCTTCAGAAAATTCTGTATTGTCTAAGTCATGGGATTTGAGTGTTTTTAAGCCATATTGAGGCCGAGAGATATTTTTAACACATCAAAAGGGATTTTTTTCTAATCCCCTTCTGGCTAAGAGTCCCATAAGACATAATATAAGGAATCCAAGTGTTGTTTCTCCCTTTTATAGCATAATTTTTTGAAATTAATGTTTTTATGGTCCATGTAGTTGCATTTCCCCACTTTGGGATAATCTAATGGGACATAATTTTTCTGCTAAAACAATAATATGATGGCTATGTGCTCTACACACATTTTATGAGTTTCTATTCCATTTTTTTGTTCTTGTATTACTGCATCCCCATTTTGGGATATTACATTGCAAGGTATTGATTCAAGCATGCTTCTCATAGTGTGCAATATCCAATTTTGGGTTGGGATAATATTTCAATTCGGAATGTCCTTGAAATTCATGTAATCCATACATCTTCATATATCAAATGTAAAGAAATAAGTAGTCATTTTTTTGAATATTTGTTACATTAAGTCGAAGAAAAGAAAGGCCAATTTAAATGTCACATTGGTATGCCTTTATTTGACCATTATACTAATGATTATGATATTAATACATTGTTATTACAATATCAATATGATTTTGGTTACGAATGGTACTCCTCCTCCTAATATTTTTAATCCTTCCTCGCATTTAGCACACTATTCATTGTACCCAGATATATTTTATACGTCTTTCATATCAGCAGATCCTCTAGATATTTATCCAATTTGTCATGGTTGCAATAAGGTACAGAATGGTGTGCTTCTACCATCAGATGATGAATAGTTTCAACCTGTTATTCGTGATCTATTCAATTGTAAATATTTTATAATTCAGGAGAAATATGTTCCAAATCTAGATGATCAAGGGAGTTTTTTTCTCAATGCATTTAAATGCCCTATCCATTAAGGGTATGACATTTTTAATCTTAAATGTGATCAAAGTAGTGGCACTAACAATTTTTTCATTCATACATATAACATTGGTGATTCATGTCTACCTGCCAATTTTTCCAAGCCACCCATATTTAACGATCCACCGTAAAAAAATTCAAAGACCTATTAGGAAGTAGAGGCACTTCAACCTTTCTTGATGGTTATGTCACGTTCTCACATTCCTGCTAATATCTCTAAAATAAGTTGGATCCATATTTTCATGCATAATTATTTCCTTAACATTCATCCACTAGTTTTCAGTTCATTATTAAAGGAATTTCAACGTTTCCAAGTTAATCTTCTTAAACCTCAACATATACTTTCTCATGAGATAAAGGATCCTTATTTAGATAGTCCCTTTTCCTATGAATATCTTGTATTATGCCAAGGGTTGGGGATAAAATATTTCATGTATCCTTATAGCCTTAAATCCTTTGATTTTGATTATGAAGATAAAATTAATTTTGGCTTGGAGGATTTCTCCCTGTCAAACACTTCCGATATCGATAATATTCTTATCCATTTGTGTATATTATGAATTTAGTCATCTTCCTGGCTCAATCACTCTTCTTGAATGTTAGTGAATTCTTGAGTCATTCGACGGACCAAAACACTTGTGTTGACACAAAAATTGTGTTTGATTCTACATATCTTTCCAATATTTTCTCAACTCAGTATCCTAATTGGTTTCCTGGGTTTACGGCATTAGAAATTGTTTTGATTGCCTTAAGATTTAATATTTTTTGTTTTGCATGTAAATAGATACAAATGGAACCAATAGAGAATTGATAACTGTATATGTTAATCAACAAATTTGATCATAATACCACATATTCTTTTTTATTTAAATGAGCTAATTTAAAAATCATTTCTTTTAAGCCTTCGGGAAAATTTCTTGTTTCAATATTAGGATCCAATCAACAAATGGTTGAAGCAATATTATATGGAAATCTACTATGCTAATAATAAGCTTGGATCTTTTCTAATGTTTTCTAAGAAGGACAACACTGATGCAGGTACATTCATAAGAAGCTATCAATTTTTTTGTTTGTTTGCTGTAATAATCGAAAAGGTAAAGTTGTAAAATGGTTAGAATTAGTTGCAATGAAACATCTTTCTAGTATTATCCAAGACCTTCAACCTTTTGTGCAATCCATTCAAGTTTTTAGCGTATATTTTGCACATTATTTTATATTGGTTTTAATTTCTTATATCTTTGTTTTTGGAGGTTGGAAACTATGGTGGCTACATTGGAAATTTCATTACACTTAGCCCTGGCCTTCTAGTTGGTTAGGTTAGGAGTAGGTTTAGTTCCATTTTAGTTTCCCTTGTATATTTGATCCAGGTGGCTCCAGAAAGGCTCAGAAATGAAAGGTGGCTCCGGAAAGGATAAAAAATCAAATTCTTTGAATTTCGACAAAACCATAACTAGAACATATATCTCTCCATCTTGATTCCAACAGTGCAAACAAAACTCAAATATGAGTTTGTATGCTCAAGATATTCACAATCAAAGTTTTGGTCAACTAGGCCCACTAGCTAAATTTGGCAGAGCGGCACCTAAATTTGGATGCTAACTAAAACGAGAAGACCTCCTAAATTTGGAAATTGTTAAATAAGAAAAAAAATGGAACTTAATGGAGATGATTTATGGTGGCCGAAAATGGATAAATTGTCACCTACTTAATTTGTCCAGAATGTGTTCAATGATTTTTGAATGGGGTATTTATAATAAATAAATAAAAAATGGTTGGAGGGAGGTAAAACCCCACCAACCACATTACTGGCCTTCTATTTTTCATGATGCTCAGAACTATGTTAGGAGTTGTGATAGTTGCCAACGTATGGGGCAGACCAGTAAAGCTGATGAAATGCCTTTGCAGGCACAAGTAGTCCTTAAGCCTTTTGAGAAATGGGCTATTGAATTTTTTGGACCCTTTAACCCACCCTCCCAGTAGAAGGTCCACATCTTGGTTTGTACTGATTACATGACTAAGTGGGTGGAAGCCAAAGCCGTTTCAAAAGAAACAAAGTAGGTAGTATCAAACTTTCTATTTGAGGAAATTTTTTCTCGTTACAGTACTCCAAGAGAGATTGTTTCAGATGGAGTAGCATAATTCACATCACACAATATAGCAAAGCTCATGAAAAAAAATGGGTTCAAGCACAGAGTAACATCCCCATTCCATCCCTAGGTGAATGGATAAGTGGAAAGCACAAACAAGACATTGGGAAACATTTTGACAAAAACTGTGGCATACCATTGTCGGGATTGGGCTCGGAAACTCCTAGAAGCTCTCTGGGCATACAAAACAACATGGCGGAATACAACTAGATTTTCACCATTTGAGTTCGTGTATGGAAAATCCTCATTGTTTCCAAAAGAATTTGAAATAAGTACACTCAGAATAGCTTTGGAAGTTGAGTTAGATCTATCATATTCTCAGAAACACCGATTGGCTCAACTTAATGAACTTGATGACATTTATTCAATGGTTGTCCAATGAACTACTGCTATCCAGTAGCAGAGAATGAAATTGCATGATAAGTTTATTAAAAATAAGGTGTTTCAAAGTGGAGATTGGGCACTTCTTTATGACTCCTGTTTTAAGGATTTTAAGGGAAAGCTTTGTACTCGTTGGATGGGACCTTATGAGGTGGACACTATATTTGATAATGGAATAGACAGGCTAGTCACAATTGATGAATTACGCGCTTCATTTATAGTCAATGGACATCGCCTGAGACTATACCACTGGCCGACCTCTAAGGATGCTTTTATTAAACAACTCTTTGAGAAATCTTGTTTGAAGGCCATCAGCGCATTGAATCCTTCCTCTGTACTCTTGATGTAATATATATATATATATATATGTGTGTGTGTGTGTGTGTGTGTGTGTGTGTGTGTGTGTGTGTGTGTGTATGTGTATGTGTATGTGTATGTATATGTATATGTATATGTGTGTGTGTATATATATATGTATAGATATACATATACATATACATATACATATACATATACATATACATACATATACATGTACATACACACACACACACACACATATATATATATATAAATGAAAAAATGAAAAAAATAAAAATAAATAAAGAATAAAGAATTGTGTTTTATTTTCCTGTCTTTTTGAAGGAGCTACTACTAAGGAGTAAAAGGCATAGAAATAATTTTCAAAGCACCAATTGCTGCTACTCATGGTTTTGTTACTTGGTTGCTGCTACTCATGGTGTTGTTACTCAGATGCTGCTACTCATGGTGTTGTTACTCATTTGCTGCTATTCATGGTGTTGTTACTTTGTTGCTACTACTCATGGTGTTGTTACTTGGTTGCTGCCACTCATGGTGTTGTTACTCATTTTCTTCTAGTCATGGTGTTTTTACTCAGTTGTTGCTACTCATGGTGTTGTTACTCGGTTGCTGCTACTCATAGTGTTGTTACACAGTTGCTGCTAGTCACGGTGTTGTTACTCCGAATGCTGGTACTCGTGTTGATGTTACTCCGATGTTGTTACACCGATGTTGTTACTTTGATGGTGTTACACCGGTGTTGTTACACTGATGTTGTTACACCAATGCTGTTACTCTGATTCTGTTACACCAATGTTGTTACACCGATGTTGTTACACCGGTGCTGCTACACTAATGTTGTTACTCTGATGCTGTTACATCGGTGCTGTTACACTAATGTTATTACTCTGATGCTGTTACACCAACGTTGTTACACGATCCACATCATTACTACGTTGTCATCCCACCAACCTTCACATCATCCAGGTAGGCCATCAAGAATGCCTCCACATGACTTTTACTGATTTAATTAAATATCCTATGTGGAGATTTTAATGCCATGGACAACAAAAATTTAAGTTTGGGGGGGTGTTGTCATGACAAGGACAACGTAATAATTACCTCATAAATTAAGTACGACAACCTGCTCATGGTATACCTTACGATTCCCATCAATATGTGGTATCATCATTTAAATCGTATTGGGATCCGCAAAATGTCTTGTCGACCCTATACGAACAATTATTATTTTTATTCTACCACACTTATCATATTTCTTCATGATTTTTCTTGGCTTTCAAGAGTTACCGCCCGTATTTACCGTTACCACCTTTCCATTCTCACTATGTTGTTCCTCTAAATTCGGTACCCATCACCTTGCTCAACGATATCCTGTTATAGGAAGTGCTGCTACAAGTCTCCACAACATGGGTGGGTTGGCTGTGAATCCTGAGCCTGAAAAAATAGTTTCAGTTCGCAGCAATATAGAGGTTTAGCAAGTCTTTGTCGACGCAGGGTGGGATATCTACTTTGACAGATTGCAGGGGTTTGATGGAGATATCACAATGGAATTCACACTCAATTTAGAGGAAAATTATTCATGGATTAGGGGTTTGGAAGTTCCTATTACAGAAGAGGCAATCACAGAGGTTAGCGGACTGAGGCAGTGGGGCAGCAAAATTTTTCTCGGAAATTTTCTCTTCCAGAATTCCCCGAATTTTTCTTACAGGTAGGACAAAGTGTCATTCAAATGGGTAGGGGATACGAGCGCCGAACAGTACCATATCCTTGGAATGAAGTTGATTTCTTTGTAATAAAATACATTACCTACGAAGGTCGGGCCTCAACTCTGTTCAAATATCACTTAAAAATTCTAATGCACCTCCAATTTTCACAGAATCTAGAGCATGCCTTGAACATACCCTTTTTCCTCTTGAAAAAACTGCAACATATGGCACAAGATGCTTGGAATTTGCGCCGAATGCTGGCAATACTCTCCAATCACGGTTTGGTGCGATTATTGGTCATGCACACAATAAAAAGGCTTCGGGTCTCCTGGGCGAAATTATATAGGTCCTCAAAAGAAGAGGTACCAGCCATGATTGCTGCTAGAGAAGAAGAATTAGCCTCTCCGGCTGGTCAGGAAGAAGAAGAACCGGTCTCTCTGGCTGGTCAGACAGAAGAAGAACATTCAGAAGAAATTGATTAAGAGGAACCCGAGGAAATGGAAAGGGAAATTGATCAGGAGGAACCAGAGGAAGAAGAGATGATGGTTGATCAGGACGGACCTAAAGAAATGAGAATGGAGGAGGTAATTGTTGAAATGGCCAAGGCTACCACACAAGAACCAGCCTTGCCTAAAGAACCCACAGAGAAGAAAATTGTAATATCCCTAAATTGGAACTGCTAGCTAGGCATGATTGAAAAACGCATTTTTCAGAAATAGCTGCTATAGAATTGGAATTTAGCCCTTGGATCCCTTATATATAATAATGTAAGACCCAAATCCAAGAGGAGAGCAAAAAAAAATCAAACTAGGTGGGTTAACCAGACCTTCCACACCTAGGTGCTTTATTTGGGTTTTATTTCAACATGTGGATAATATCTTTGGTCAAAAATCTTTATAATAGTGGGGTTTTTGGGAATATTTAGATATAGGGATTTATATAAATAGGATAAGGTTTTAGTTAAGGATTTAATAACATAGGTTAAAATTTAATATGAAAGGGAGAATGGAATGCACACAAAATACACAATATGACTAAGTAAAGTGAATAAGTAAAGCAAAGCTTGTTTTCTCATCATTTCACCAATTTACTTAGGATAAAGCATTTTTGAGGGTTTTTGTATGTTTCTGAGTGAAGGAAGTTAATCAGATGGGGTTTTATGTTTCATTAAGTAATAATGATTCTTTACTTATGAAAATGAGTTAAAATGTATGAATAAGGGATAAATAATGGTAAATGGGGATTTAACATAAGAATTTAACATTTTCAACTAACCAGTCATCGAGCCTTGGGTCTGGTCCCAACAAAAGTCAGAGAAATGCTCTGAGCCTATTTGACCGATAGTCTAAAACACTAAATACTTACAGGGGATGGGAAATTAGTGATTTTTTTCCCGATGATGAATATTACATGCTTTTTCCCACTTCTTTCTACCTACCCAACATTACTCTAACATTTTTTCTTCCTTTTGGCAGGTGCATTTAAGCTTTCAACCTTGAAACATTTATTCTTTTGAAAGCATAAACTATATAATTCTACCTTATTTCATCCGAGGGCTCAAATTAAACTGTTGAGATCCTCATTATTTTCTACCTAACTAATGATTTGTCAGGATTAAACTACCTGACAAATATTTATTCACTATCTTAAACATGGAAATTGAAAACATGATAAGTCAATATTAAACAGTTTAACTGATCATGGATTATGGAATTTATTGACACTCTGCCATAATCATTTATTTTACAGAAAAAGTAAAAAGTAGTGGCATTTTAACTTGCTCACTTTCATGTCTTATTTTCATCTTTTTCTTTCGAGGTCTATATATATATATATATATATATATTTAAGTCCTTTGATCTTTCTTTTAGGAATTTTTACCCTCTTTTTTATTTTTTATTATTTTATTATTTTTATTTTTTTCAAAATATGGGAAAACAACTTGCAGAAAGCAAGGTATGTACATATTTACAAGACTATCAAAATTATGAATCCTATATTTATAGGACCATAACAGCCTACACTTGGGATGAAGTGGCCTATCACATTCTTAAATACAAATCTTGTGATGGGAGGTCGAGAATTGTGGATGTCGATCACTTTAGGTTTATCCATGAGATAAGGTTCTAGGAAAAATTACCAATTCCTCAGAGACTCAATGTTCCAAATTTCCTCTTACAATCCATCCTTGAAATGAGTCATAAAGTAAGGGAATTTAAGCACTAGCACATTGGCCATCATGGCCTGATAAAGCTATTCTTCATGGATGCTTTAAGCCACCTAAGAAACCTTGTGCTATGGAATGAATTTGTAGACATGGACAGGGATAATTTCATTGAAACACAAGACATCACCTCCAAAAAGTAAGAAGAAACACCAACCTCTAATACTAGGGGTAGGGAAGAAAAGGAGTAAGAGGACGAGAAAGTAGAAACAAAGGAGGGAGAGGCAGAGAAAAAAAATAGCAGAGGAAGAGAATGTTATGGATCTCCCCAAACCTCAAGGGCCAAAAAGACAAGGGAAAAAAATAAGTGTCTCACTAGGAAACACAAAGCCAGAGGTGGCTTCCATATTGGCCACACATGGCACACTAATCAAGCCCAAAAGAAGGAAACCAGGGTCAAGCCCCTTGTAATTTTAAACAAGGAAGAGCACCGAGATAAGGCAAGGGAAGTTTCATCCTCCGTCAAAATTCCCTATCACCATTAATGAATGAGCAAGAAAAAAGGAAGATGTGGGACCTAGTGAAGGTAAGATTGAAGAAATTACCTCTCCCAAAGACAAAAGTACACCACCTATCCCACCCATAATGAGGCCCACCACTAGATTAGTCACATCGAAGAGGTTCAAAGCGCAATATTCTCTAATACAAGAGAAAACATAGAAGCTACAGGAGTAAACATGGTTGCTACAGGAGAAACATGGGTTGCTACAAGAGAAACAGGGGTTGCCATAGGAGAAAAAGAGGCTGCTACAGGAGGAACAGAAGATTCTAAAGGAAGAAGAAGTCACATCAAAAGGAAAGGAGGAAGGACTCCAAGAACTCTAGGAGCCTGATCCACAACCTAACCTTTACTCTTATTACAAATTTTTTGAATGAGGAAGGATTATACCTGAAAAAAATTTCTATACCACTTTTCTTTGAGTTGGAAAAGGAAAGAGGTCAAACTCATAGATGGATGCAAATTGAAGGGTCCATAAAGGTAGAAGAGGTAGACCTCATGGAGGAAAGAGTGAATGAAATAAGCATATAACTAAAAAAATTAAGTTCGAAGGAGTCATTTATGAAGGAAAAACTACAAGAAGAGAATAAAATTATAAGAGAGCAGTTGCAAGGAAAAGAGGTACAACTTGCCACCATGGGAAGTTTATCCATGGAAGCCATACAATTTAGGTAGCCATCCAAATCCTATGCCATCTTCCTTAAGGAGAAGTGGCTACAATTTTAGATAAAGGAATTAGAACAATATGGATCTTTACCTTTCCAATACTATAGAAAGTTCATTGAATTTTTCAAAATGGAAAGTATTGAGGATAAAGCCATATTGGATGAGTTTTACATGCACAATATGATCCTCAGAGACATAAAATTCTGGGACCCCAACTCAATATTTTGGGACATGTAGGTAATATAATTATCTTCTTAGCTGACCCATGAGGAAACAAGGGTTGAATAAGTAGAGAGGGTGATGGAAAAAGAATATATGGAGCGCTTATACACCATATGAGAATTGGTGAGTCCCAAGGTTGTCATCAGTAACCACCACCTCATCTCTACTGATCCCAAATTTACACCTTGATATATAGAAGCCCAAGAAAAAATTGTCTTGCATTTTGAGGACACCTTTAGGATTTTGGGGACCAAAAGTTTGCATTATTTCCAGATAATATGTCATTCCCTGCCTCACAGTTTGCAAATTATAGAGTACCACTCTCTAGAAATACTGAGGAATTCCATGGACAAAGACCCACTATATAAGAGAGTCATGCAATGGTTGAAGATCAAGTGGATATGACTCAAAATAATTCCTCCCTTACTATTGGGCCTACAAGAGGAAATAAAGTAGAAAAAAGAAAGAAAATAATAGACAAATATAGAACCAAATGGAGGTTTCTATCCATAAGAAGCCACACCATCTTATATGCTTTGGCATTTCATAGAGGCCACGAGGAACATGAATGAAATCCATATCAATGACTAAGTTTTGGAAACCGTGAGAAACACCTTTGGAAGGGGGGTGATGATGGGTACCATTAATAAGTATATTTTTAGGTCGATTGTGCTATCCTCCAACCCTTGAAACTCTCCTTTTCTCACATTAATTCACATGTTTAGCCATAATATTCTTAGTAACAATATCAGAGAGTGCTTGTCATACTACATGGACTAATGTGATTAATATGTAGGTAAAATAAGAAACTTTGGAGATATTTACTATGTGAGGGCTTGGTGGAGACATCTAGAAAGAATCTGGATGGATTTTCCACATCATTAAATCAACAACTTGGCTTGAGATCAAATATTCCTCACCAAGAAATTTAATTCAATAGCATCCCAGGGACTCAAGTTCACTTGAATATAAAAGGGAACTAGATCCACCGATTTCAAGATTTTGGAGGGGAGCCTTCCTCCTTTCAAGGGATTTTCCCCTCAGATACATTTTGTATAAATAAACCAACCGAAAGGCTCATTAGGATTTGAAATTTTTTGGAAGACAGGAGTAGATATAGAGAGCCACATGTTTTTTATTCTTATTATGATATTTCATATGATGTATGTGACTCTTATTTTCTGTCAACAATAAGTGCATCGTTGACATGCATCAAAGTTGGTTTTGGAGGGATAAAACCCTTGAGTTTTGGCCCAACCTAGAGGCTTTAGTCCCTCTTTTGTATTCTTTCCTTTTTCTTGTTTAATTAGGGATTACATTACAAAACTTGTAGTTTCAGGTTTTCCTACCACCTCTCTTATGGGAAGAGTGGTTGGAAGACCTAAAAAAACTACCCAAAACACGTGTTTATGATTTCTTTGAATTTGTTAAGTTTATTTTTCATTATTTCTCATGCTTGGTTCCTACAATTCATAATCTAGTAGCATTGATTTAGAAATTAGAATTCGTGTTGTAGGGTAGAATAGATCTTAATAAAATTCAACTCATCCTTTCCATGTTAATTTATTGTCTTGTAATATTGATCATTTGATGCATGTACTTGATTAGTCTGTAGGGATTGTGTTCACTTACAGAGGTGGGAAAAATATTCTATATCCACCTATATCATCCCATCTCTTTCATGGACACTTCACATTGTTTCCAAACTGTACCACCGATATCACTCTTCCATGAAAAATGAAGGACATCGTGGGCATAAAGTTTGGTGCAAGATAGGCCTCTAGGGGTGCTCCCACACCCTTTTTTGACCTTACCTCACCTTTATCCACCTTTCTTCACCTTCAATATACCATTCTTGTCCTCAAGAAGCTCTCAGACCCCCTTAGGTAGCAAAACAAGGCCTCCTGTAGCACTTCCTATAGCAGACATGTAGCTTCACATACTTTAACTAGATTCACTCTAGACTTTGACCTTTTAATTACAAAATGGAATAATGGACCCAAAGCTATAATTTCATGATTAGGGAGGACTATAATACCACTCCAACCCCATCCTTTCCTCACTGCAAACATAAGAAAAAAATCTATATTTAGGCTTGGAAATTCTTTCATAGTTGTGTTAAAGATTGAATTCCTCATTTTTAAGAAAGTTTCAGATAAATTACTCATGCAAATAGGCTATTAATTTTATTAAGTGTACGAAATGGTGTACCATGGTTTACTTATGCAACTATACAAGCCTCTTCCTTTTATGCAATTTCAATTAGCATTTACATTTAATAAATGGAATTTTCACTTTAGTAGTTAAAATCATGCTCATTTCCTTGAAATCATGATATGATTTCATAAGAAACTTTATTTGTATTTATTGGAAGGAGAGGTATTTTAATACCTTGATATTGTCTAGCATTTGAGGGTAACATGAGTAGAACCTAATTTTCTTTGAATATATCATTTTCACCTATAAGTTTGTATGAACCCCATATTGACAATTTAGGTTGAGAGTCCTTGGTAGTTGCAACATCCTTAGTGGAATACCAGAGACCATCACATAAATTGGATAACATTGTGGAAATAATTTGGATACCATGGTAAACATTAATTTAATAACATGGGAGACATTTATATACTAGCTAGCATGGTAAACAGTCATTGACTAATATGGGAGACATTCTTAGGCTAAAATGGTAGACATACACATCTATTGGATAACATTACAGACATACCTTGGCTAACATGGCAGACATTCATTGACTAACATGACAGACATACATTATTTATCATTGGAATATTACATTGTCTAACATGAAAAACATACATTGGGTAACATAGAAGGCATACATTTGTTAACATGGAAGATAAATATAGCTCCATATTATGGCTCAGATGGAAAAAAAATTATGGCTCCATACTTGCATGGAAAATAATCTCCAATTCCATACTCACATGGCACACCAACTATGATTTTTATAGCTCCATACATTGGCTCCCATAATAAACCCACAATCACATCGAATCTCAAATAATTCTGATGTCTAGCATCGTTGTGGGGCATGAATTATAAAACTCATGGTTTGAAATTGTTTATACATACATACATACATACATACATATATATATATATATATATATATATATATATATATATTTGTTGTAAAATGTTATGGTATATGTGACATATGACTCTTATGATATAATGAAAGTGACCCTATTATCTTGATACATGATTATGATAGTAATCTAATTGTATAACAATTATCTGGATTTTACAATGATGAATGTGATCTATAAGGAAGTAACCATGGCATATGATGGATTGTGATCCTATGTGGTAGTATATTTTATATGAAAATTTCCTTGATAACAACAATTATGATACAAGATGGAAATATCCTTGATTAGCAATGACCCTATTTGACATGATACTTGCAAACAATGACACAGGTATGAAGATACCCTTATTGGAATTTATTACATGATGGATGGAAAATGTGACATTACATATGATAGTGATATGATTTTTGGTCTCTTGGAATTGTCTCGTTCAATTCAAAAATGAATTTGTGCACTGACTTGGGTTGGCCCTAGGATGCCTAGTGCGATTGTTATGTCTCATACTCATTATACTTTGTATCTTAGTTGAAAATTTGATTAATATATAATAGAAGAAGGATGTAGTTGGGTTTTCTCCTGGTGAGGTTCTTCCCTAGTCTCTGACATAAATCATGGTGTCTCTATTTATGACTGCTCTTTTTTTGTTATTCTTCTTAGTTCTACCATTTTTTATGTTATTTTTCTCTCTACACAATTTCTAATTATGACATGATTTAATAGGGTGAATATTATGTGTAAATGATGAAAAGTTATGAAAATTTAATTATCTTCACCAGAGAAAAATTTAGCCCTAAGAAAGCTAACAAAATAACACCTACTAGCGTCAACAATTTGTAGGAAGTCGAAATTTTTATGGTGCCACTCCATTTTGGGGAAATCTAACCGTTGAGGATACCTTTCCTCTTGGAAAATTTCAAACATTGAATATACAGCCTTTTGAAAACAAATTAGCCTCCATACACCCCATATTCAAAGGAGCTAACCTCAGTGGATGTCCCTTTATAAGATGGAGCAGTCCTTAAGGTTTTTTTTTTTCTTTTAATAACATTACCATTCTTGAATTTTCTTATTTTGGGGTACCACATTCAACCCATGGTTCCTACTACCCCTAGTTACTATCATGGCAGATTCCCACCTTCAAGGCCTAGATTTCAGAATGCACTAGCACATCATGTTCCGCCATTTTAGTTACCTTTCCTTGCATATTTGGATCTCTTCGAATTGGGTAAGATCAATAATTAACTCATATATCACAATCCATTATGGCCACCCATGTTATGAAACCAGCTCCTAAAATAGAAGAAAAGAGAGATTAACGCCTTAGAAAATTTTATCACTAAATTGAAGCTGATGGGTTGCTCAACAGTCAATTCGGAGTAACTGTTTCAAACCACTTTTGGCTAGAACTTAGCCTTTCAAACCTTGAGAGGGCTCTCTCAAGGAAATGTATGATCGTCAATAGATAATTCTTGGGAAAATGATGGCTAACTCTTGAGTATGCTTTGAATGATTTTTATGTAGGTGAAGGATGTAAATTAATGGATACCATTAAGCATGGAATCAAAGTGGAACTCAATTACATGGAAAACATCTATCATGGAAGTTGAGGCATGTGTACTCTCGTAAAAACATAACTTGAACAAAAAATATATGCATAAAGGAAGTTGGAGCATGTTTAACCATGCATTCCCAATAATTACACATAAATAAAGCTAAATAAACATTAAAAATGAAGATAATATAAACACACATAAGAGAACATGATGAATCTTAGGACTGAGAGAATTTTTCTGCAACTATATATTACTTACTCAGAAATATTACAAAAGTAGCATCTGACATAACATCAATCAACCCTCTCTAAACCTCTCATCTTCCTATTTATAGAATTAGACACCTTTACATGCAGTCTACTAGCTGGGATAGACCTTTGAATACTTCCAAAGACACCTTATCCAACAAAGAACAAATTACAAGGAGAGAATATAGAGATATTTCTATTTACAAGAGTTTAAAACCTAATAGGACTCTAACACCATTTATTTCACTAAAAATCTTTAAATGCTCCATACATGATGATATTTATCGAAAAATACCACTTTTCCAGAGGTGGAAATGACCATGACTAAGTAATAAACATCCACACTAAAATCTAGGGTCTTCTTCTCAGATTTTGAGGATGTTGTATTATGCTTGATGATGTATCCAACATGATGAGACGCCAGCCCAATCATCTTCTATGATGAGTATTCTCACCAACCAAATTCTCCATTGATATAGTTTAAAAAATATAGATGACTGATGTGCTTTTAAAATACATTTAATGCTTCAAAAGAATTAAAATTATCCCTCGTTGCAGAAAGAGAGGTCTTTAGGAAATTCCGTAGCGAAGAGTCTGTATCACTCTTCCCTTGGCCACTTCTGCAAATTTTTTGATTTATTTTCTCATTAGAGGGCTTCCACTAAGCCCAAACATTTAAGTGCATGCCTTTACTTAATCCTTTTATGAAAATTTTTGAAAATTATTGCATAAATTAATCCCCAGCAAGTTTGTAGCGAAAACTTGGCTTTAATCCTAGAGTATGCTACGAACATACCTGATAGACTGCAGGTTTGGAAATTTTCAATTTTCACCTCCAAAAACTATCCATGGCAATGTGAAATGATGAGATGAAGCAAGATAAGGAAAAATGGTTCAAAATACATCTTACCCTCCTCAAGAAGCAACAGTTTCACCCTCAGCAGGTTCATCTACCATTATCATTTTCAAACCTTTCTTCTTTAGCTCCATTTGCACCTTTCCCATTTGAATTACCATCTCTTTAACCTAATTTTGAATCTTTCTCCTCTCTACCTGAAACCACATATTCCTCCTCATGGTGTGCTTTATCATTCTATGTAAAGCTATTGTTATTTTAAGCATTTTATTAGACTTTTCAGCCACCTCATTATAAAACCTGATTTTCTTGCTAACTTCTTTCTTAAAATATGATGGTTCCTTTCTTTCCTGATTGAAATACTCTAGTTCCATGTTGGTCTCTAAGATCTCATCTCTTGCCTCTTTAAGTTAATATTTAAGAATGTCCACTTCATATTTCTCTATAATTTTCTCTTTATCTTTCTATGACTTAGTGATTTTTGCTTCAGTGGGGGATAGTTCAATAATCTCTTCCACCATGAGCCGCTTCCTCTTTTTTGTTGCCTTCTACTTCTTATCAAACTTACCACCTTTGGAGAGATGTGACCTAGTAAAAGGTTTTCTAGGCTTGAAGACATAGCCAAAATCCTCACTGGAGAAATCAAGTTTTTTTTTTCAGTGAGGCCTTTATTCTTCATTTTGGCTCCCTTTATCTCAGTAGGTTTAACCACAGGGGTCTCTCCAATGTTAATAGCATACAAAATATCAATTTTACCCTTTCCTTCTATCTGACTCTAGGTATTTCTCCTAGAAGTCCTTGTGTCAAATTTTGGCTTGTTGCTTGTACATGTTGGCCGAGGTTCCACTTTTTCTTGTAAATGTTCAAATTTCATCTCCATGGATTATGCTACAGGTTGTATGTCTTCTTCAGCTTCAACTTCAACTTCAAATATGGGCTCTTTATCCTTTTTGGGAGTACTTGTCTTTCACTTGGGTGTTTTCTTTGGAGTAATCACATACACATCATAACCACTTAAAAAAAATGGTACCCCAATCTCTATTCAAATTTTCCAATTCCTTCATTACCAACAACTTAATTAAACCATGATGTAATATAGATGTCTCACTACTCTTAGGTCTAGCTTGAACTTTATCAGACATCTTACCTAAGCTTCTGAAAAGGAATAATGGAAGAGCTAAGGGTTGTTTACCTGTAATGTGGAGGAAAAGCCTGAAATGATACTTGTATATCATGTGGAATCTTCACTCACATGTGAAATATTTCTGAATTACTAGCAAAATCTTTGAAAAACTCTCCTTAAGACAGATCCTAGGTATACCTAATTTCATATCCACCCCTACTATAAAAGAAAGAGGAGAACAAAAAAAGAGGGTTGTTGAACCTATTGTTTTGGAAGAACATCTTTGTTTACAAATTTCTCATTCTATTGGTTGTTTAGTAGAGAATAGTGTTGTTTAGCACTAGGTGTTCCTGATCAGGAATCCCACCTCTTTCATTGAGAGGCCTCTTGGAAGAGTCTTGCACTTCTTGTCCACTATCAGGCATTTGGCCAAGCTTCTACTTCCAACTACAACGCAGATCCTATTGAGGGTTTGGTTTTCTTTGTAAGCTGCAGCAAGTGAAGGCTAGATCTATTCAGATCTAAGCCATTCTAGTGCCTCTTTTCAGTGGGAAAGCCTTATATCCCCCTGGAAAGAGTGTATTGGATCATCAGAGCTTCAGATCCATACCTTGGCATCAGGCCAAACTGTTCATCAAGTCTACAATGTAGTATATCTTCCAGGACTATGTTATCTGCAAGAGGAAAGTTGCAGGGAGTTTTGGAAATCTTTGAGGAGTGATCTCTAGTGATGGGAATTTTCCTCTTACTGTGGTGATCCATGGATTCCTATTCTTATCCATGTCATATTTAGATCTGATTCTAATACTCCCATTTAAGCTTGAGGAATTCTACAGAAATTTGCAGATCTGCTGCATGAGATCTCAGATCTACTCCATATGCTTCATGTTTTGCTGAAAACCCCAAGGGGTATGTAAAATAGAGACAGTCTAGTGTATAGATCTGATATATATCTAATATTTTGTACATAGATCCATTCTAGATCTAAGTTATAACTTACAACTACTATATGATCTTATAAATAACGTTGTCAAGGCTTTTGCAGTGAAATACATTGTTGCAGCACCTCTTTTAGAGGGTTTTCTTCATAAAAGTCTTCCATCTTTCTCTTGTACACTAAATGGGCCACAATGTAAATCTGATTTACTATTGTATAAGATATTTTTGAGTTATCATATTGGTATTCTACTGTTTTTCATTAAAACTGCGTTACTTTCTGGGCAGTGTTCTTTTGTATTCCTGTAGCCCCTTCCTTGGGCAATTTCCAAGCCATATTAGGTATGGGAGGTCTGTTTAACCCACCTAGTTTGATTTTTTTATGCTCTCCTATAGTATTTGGGTCTTATATTATCATATCTAAGGGATCCAAGGGCTGAATTCCAATTCTCTAGCAACCATTTCTGAAAAATACGTTTTTCAGACATGCCTAGCTAGTAGTCCCAATTTAGGGATATTACAGTGGTATCGAAGCAACTATCCTGGCATAGCCTGTGCTTTGATTATTTAAAAGCTAATATGTCTTTTCATGGAAAGAAAATACTAATGAAGAAGTGTGGTTATACTGAAGACATGGAAGTAAAGGGTCCAAACCCTTTATGTGGAAGTTTGCAAAGAGAAGAGTTCTCTAAAACTCTTTCTCAAGCTATGCATGAACTGAAAGAAGAAATCCGGGGAATGAAGAGGGAAAGACATGCATATCCCTTAGGAGGATTTTTACATCAAGACAGCCCCAATACTTCTTACTATGTGTGTGAGCATTCAACCACACAAGTTGATCTACAACGATGGATCGTGCCTACTTTCTTGTCAAAGAAAGAAGGAAAGGGAGGAACACCAAAGGAGGAACCTCTTGGTGATTATCTCCAAGAATATGAGTCTCAATCTGAGAGATTCAAAGAGAATCTTAGTTTTTGAGAGTTCTGTCAACTCAAAGAAGAAATATCCAGCAGCTACAATAGAAGAAAAGGGTGCATACAACACACTTTGGGTAGATTCTCTCTACCTACTTTTGAAGGATATCCTAAAGACTCAGCCAAGTCTTGGGTAAGGAATCTTGCCACCTAATTTCAACTGTATCAAGTGTTAGAAGAAGAATAATTGAGATTAGCAGTGCTGAATCTTCAAGGAAAGGCTTATGCCTGGTGGCTATTTGAGTCCTCTTCCTTGAAAGGGATAAATATCTCTTCTTATGCAAAGTTCACTAGGAGACTAGTGAAAATATTTGATGTGAGAAATTCTGAGACCTATTGGGAAAAGAAAATCAAGCCCAAGAAATCTGAATCTTTTCATAAGCTGGAAGATTACACGGAGCCAAATCCAATCTTAAACATTGTTGAGGGGGTTGAAGATCTACTGCACAATTTTCCAGAGGCAAAAGCCCCACTACAACAAGGTCTCTTTTCTCAAGGAGAAAGCATGATGATTCCTTCTTCAAGAAGAGACCAAGGAAAAGGGTCTCTTAGTGATGAGGCATCCTCCATTGATGAGGAGAAGAGAGAAGAAGAGCTGAGAAGATCCTCCACCGCTGTGATAGTAGGAGGAGATCTATTTTCATTTAGAGATGGAGATGAAGCAATGGCTTGCACTAGAGGGGCCCTTGCATCTTTGCAAGGAGTTCCTAAGGATCTTCCATATGAATGACATGAGTAGCATGTGTCTATGCTAAGAGACAATGAGATAGAACAAATGAGGGATCACAAAGGTAATCCACTATTAGAAGAGAAGGGATCAAATGCTTTAATCAGAGGCACTCTTACACCACTAAGAGGGGTCTCCAATTTTCATGATACTTCCACACATAAAACAGAGTTGAAATTACACAGTGGAAGTAGGGACATGAGGATTTCATCTATCATGGATATGAGAATGGTCCCTGAAATCTCTTTATATAGTGGAAAACCACCTGGGGGGCAACCTAATTCAGATTTTTTGGGGACGACCTCATAAATTTCTGCTCCAAACTTGGATCTAGGATGGATTGGAGCACTTGAAGACAAGGCTACAGCACTGGGAGACCTGGGTAAGCTCAAGGAGGAGGGAAATCTTCTTCCCTTATCATCATCACCCACTCTCCTTTCTGACCCTGCACTGTGGGAGGAGAAGAATGGAAGAAACAACCTTCAAACACACACCATTGGCATAGGATATGTTAAGGGAAGGATAAAAAACATGACAGATACTTCTGTTGATGCATCATCAACATTGTCATTGTCGAGAAGTGTAGATTTGTATTGGTGATCCCAATTGCTAGTAGATTATAACAAAGATCTTCACATATGTATGATACTTGATGAAAAACTACATGAAGAGGGCTACTTAGTCCAAGCAGAAGTCATCAATCATCATGGTAGAATTTTTTTGCCTAGAGATTCTAAGCTCAAGCATAAGATACTACAAGGGGTCTACAAAGAGTTCTGTTTCAGCCACATGTATTCCATGAAAATCTACAACATCATCATGAGGAGCTTGGATTGGGAAGGCATGAATGTTGGGAAAAATACTGAGAGGGGGGGGGTGAGTCAAGATTAACGTACATTCAAAACTTTTACTTTTCATTCCTTAGTAATATACGCTACTTTGCTGAAGCCAACTAGCGTATACACGCGGATATCCTTCATAAAACTCGCGTATACACAGAGATCTAATTATGCCATTAGTTCTTCACTTATATCATTCCATCATTCATTCATTACATGTTCTATAAACAGTAAACATGTGCAGTAAGAACAGAATAAACCATCACACAAAGCATCACACATGAACACCAGGATTTTTAGGTGGAAACCTAAGTCGGGAGAAAACCACCGCTGCAGTTGCTCAGCCTTCAATATTTTATTATAGAGAAAACATCTTACAACATATGTGCTGGCGCAGACTTGACCAGCACGCAGGCACCCACCTGCGCTCGTTTACCAGCCTCTCCTGGAAGGGAGCTACGACCCCCTGACTCGTTTACCAGCCTCTCCCGGAAGGGAGCTACGACCCCCCGATCTCGTTTACCAGCCTCACCTGGAAGGGAGCTACAACCCCCTGACTGAAGGCTACAACCCTCAGCACCACCTTGGACCACGTTTCATCAATTTTCACACTGGATCCAACCACTTCAATAGAACAACACTTGCAGGCCACCTTTCATCATATTTTCATACTGGACCCTTTCCATACTTTTAAGCACAAACATACATCACCAACAGATACATATCAACACAGATCAGATAGCAGAAACACAGCAGAACAGATCAGATATTTCATACCCCTTGCTTCAGCAAACCCTAGTTTGCATACGCGCTTTTACTTCACTGATGTCGCGTATATACGCGCTTCCATCCACACAAACCATCGTATACCTCACTGTATATTTTATTGCGCATACGCACTTTCTCTTCGCTGAAGCTGCGTATATACGCGCTTCCTCCGCGGCGAAGTAGCGTATAGATCTTCAATCATTACAGAGCAGCATACTTCATCAGATCAGATATTCAGTTCAGATCTACCCTTTTGCTTCGGACAGATGTTCGCCTAGATGCTCGCCTCATCACAGATCTAAGCCTTCCATAATCAGATCTAGCAAATACAAGAGCAATTCAGATCTAGATCCCCTTCTTCATCATTGGTGCATCATATATTCAGATTTATCATTCAAGTGTAACCCTTTCCATTCAGATATACTTCAGAGAGAAGTATTCATTCAAGCTCAGACATCTTGCACCCACACTCATGATTTGCACAATGAATTTCTTCTCCTTATATAGGTTTACCCTTTTCAATACCATGAGCCCCCTTTTTCAATACCATGGACCAAAGCAATACCATAAGCCCAAAACTACCTGGACGGGGTCAATTAGGCGGATCATTACCCAATACCATGGGTCAATTTACCCTTGGTTTTGCACTTTTTGAGCGCTTTAGCCCATACGCGACTTGGCACGTTATTTTCCGCGTGCATACGCGACTTCCCCTAGGCCAATCCGCGTATACCAAGAGACATACTCTTTTCAACATAGATTTAGCACTTGCTGACTTCTTTTCTTCACTGCCTTCTGTACACACTGCTGATACATCAGATTTACTTCATCAAGAACATATTCTATCAATCACAACTACATCAAGTAAGTTGCCATCTTCTTCATCAAGTGAGTTTCCATTCAATGACAACACTTAGCATCATCTTGCTAACTAACATCATATCACATCAGATTTACATCGATTACCAAGTCCATCAAGTCAAGCATAACTTCATCAGGTGTATTGCCATCAAGGACAACACATGTCAACTGTCACATGTCTTCATCTTCATTCAATGGGTTGCCATCAAGGACAACACTCTGCATCATATTTCCAACAATCTCCCCCTTTGGACTTGATGGAAACCATGATGGTGTTTGGTTACCACAACAGATAGGTACCATGTCACTCTCCTAAATATGTCACTCTCTCAAATATTTGACATCATTATCTTCTCTTCATTCAAACACCATGTCACTCTCCCCCTTTGACATCAAGGGCAAAGGGCGGATCAAAAACCAACACTCTCCTCCTCATGTGGAAGAAACATTCTGCAGATCTGATATGTGCTGAAGTGGTCAAGCTCCCCCTGAGTTCATGCTGAATCTTCAACATATTTTTTCAATAAAGTACATGACTCTTCCTATCACCAAAAACTCATACTTACAACAAATATCCAACCAAGTGGATTTACATATGAGACTCAAGTACCCAACCAAGTGGGTTTACACATTTCAATTCAGCTACCCAACCAAGTGGGTTTACAAAAAATGACTCAGCTACCCAACCAAGTGGGTTTACAAATTTGACAAGTTCATACATGACTGAATATTACATTTTTTACATCAAGGGTCTCAACATGACCTTTTCATCAAAATACAAATATGACTTTTCATGACCAATACCAAGAAGACCTCAAGAGAGATCATATAACAGAACCATCATAATGCCAACAGTGCATAACACTAATGCTCCCCCTGAATCTGTGCATCCATGCATCCTTTTCATATGACTAAGGCTCCCCCTTAGTTTGTGCAACCTGAACATTTTCACCAACAAATCATCAAGGCATCTTCATCAAAACATTAGAAACAGATTTATGAGAACTGGAACACCACCAGAGATACCAAACAGTATCAGAGATACCAAACAGCACTGCAGCTGTGCTGAAGAGAGCTGACTCCAAGTAAAAATTGTCAGCAATCAGACATACGCGGTTTTCTATCCATGAACTCGCGTACATACGCGACTGTGTTTTAGGAAACCCGCGTATCCCAAGCCATCTTCTGAATTTCAACCAGATCTGATTCTCTGTGAGGCAAAGACAGTGTTCAGCTTCTTCCTGAGATATTTGAATGCTTCCCTGGACTACAGATAGATAGAACAATGTAGTTGTGTCTTCAAGCGTCATCCAACGGTTGTAGCATCAGCAAAATAGTAACCAAGCCTTCAGATTCTTTGCAGCATCAATACATTCTTTCCAAGAGAGATTCTCATATCAGAACAACATCTTCACATAGGTGTCAAGCAATCATCCATGTGTTCCAACATTACCATGATCTTCAAGTTTTAACATGAAGTAACATATGTAGGCAAAAGATCTCTCAACCATAGTAACATACTCTCCATGATTTATTTCTGAATCAAATGACATCCTAACTCATCCATGTGTGAGTACAAAAGACAACCAGGGCTCAAAATCTCATCATAATAAACAATGTACCAAGTCATCATCATTTGAGCATGAGTATCACAAAAACCAAAGAACAAGCAGTCATATTGCCAACAATGCAATCATTAGTATTCAACCTGCTGCTCCCCCTAAACCAATGCTCTTCCTTAGCTTGCAATCTGAAGCAACTTCAACAGCAAGTCATCAGCAACAATCTCTGCATGATCTGTCCTCATCTCTGAATTATAAGACTTTCATCTCAACAACGAGTGCTCTTCATCATAAAGAAACCAGGCTTCATCCATAATGTTCAACACAAGAACCCATGTATCATTTCATTATTATGAGTATAACCAGAATAATGCTAACAGTGCAATCATCAGCAGTCAGACTGATGCTCCCCCTGGACCTCTGCTCCAGATCTTCAGCTATCAGATAAATTCTCTTATCATCAATGCATACGCGACTGTGTCTGCTGGAACTCGCGTGTATACGCGACTTTGTTTCATAGAACCCGCGTATGGAAAGTGAAATATAGAAAATTTCACACCTTCATCTCCTTCTGCAAATTTACCTTCTGTTCCTGTCTTTTCTTCACACCAGATGCTTTGTCAGAAATACATATAACCAGAATGATCAAATCAACCATGAGAGACATCATGCATTGCTCCCCCTGTGACGATACATTACTAAATCTCCTAATGTATCTCACATCATTCCTGCAGTCAATCAGAGAAGTAAGCTTCCAGAAGCGGATGACTGCAGTAGGGTCTGAATTCCCTACGTTTCTGATCGGTCCTCCTTCTTTTTCCAAATTTGTTTGAGCTTTCCAACTGTGTGCTGAAAATTGTCCACTTTCCCAGATCTGTTCATCCTGCATTCTTTTTCTACATGTCCATACTTGTTACAAGCATAACATCTCATGTGGTCAGAGAAATAAACATAAGAATCATAATGAGTATTTCTATTCTTCCTCCTTTTACAATTAGCTGCTTTATGTCCATACTTGTTACATGAAAAACAATATCCCTTGAAGAAACCAGAGTACCTTTCTATGTAGGATCTGTTTGTTTGAGGCTGAAATGATCTGCTTCTGCAATTGGCTGCAACATGTCCAAGATTATGACATCTAAAGCATTCAACATTATTGAATGATTTCTTTTGAGATTTCATCATTGTTGATTGACCTTTTGTCTCTTTCAACACTTCAGGTTTTGCATTGACTACCTCTGAATTTTTTGCACTTCCTTGTGAGCTAGATTCACCTTTAATAGTTTCATGGAAACCAAGACCATGTTTGATAGCAGGAGACCTTTGATTACTCAGAATATTGTCCAAGATATTAGTACTATCATGAAACCTCAAAAGTTTAATCTTTTCTTCTAATTTACTTTTGAGAATATTTACCTCAACCTTCAAGTCTTGACATTGCTTTGTCATGCTTTCTTCTTTCCTTCTTCCATCTTCTACTTGATGATTCAGATTTAGAATTTCTTCTCTTAACCCTTTTTCTTGTTCTTCAAAAGTTTGTAAGAGTTCTTCATTTTTCTTGTTTGATGCTTCGAGATCTTCTTTGAGGGAGACGATTTCTGCTTTAAGTCCAACATTCTTCTTATTTGATTTTTCGAGACCTATTTTGAAGGAAATGATTTCTGCTTCAAGTTCTTCATTCTTCTTATTTGATTCTTCAAGATCTGCTAGTAGAGAGATGATTCCATCTTCAAGTCCTGCATTATTCTTGTTTGATTCTTCAAGATCTGCTTGTAGACGTTCTATGATAGACCAGATTTTTGCTCCAAGTTCTTCATTTTCATTTAGTTGTAGAGGTTCCTCACTCTTTCCCATTGTTACGGATCTCCTTCAAGCGATCAAGCTTCTGCAGAAGGACCACCGTCTGATACCAATTGTTGGGAAAAATACTGAGAGGGGGGGGTGAATCAGTATTTACTGCATGTTCAAAAATTTTTACTTTTTCATTCCTTAAAACCCATACGCTACTTTTCTGAAGCCAAGTAGCGTATACACGCGGATATCCTTCATAAAACTCGCGTATACACAGAGATATAATTATGCCATTAGTTCTTCACTTATATCATTCCATCATTCATTCATTAGATGTTCTATAAACAGTAAACATGTGCAGTAAGAACCGAATAAACCATCACACAAAGCATCACACATGAACACCAGGATTTTTAGGTGGAAACCCAAGTCGGGAGAAAACCACCGCTGCAGTTGCTCAGCCTTCAATATTTTATTATAGAGAAAACATATTACAACATATGCGCTGGCGCAGACTTGACCAGCACGCAGGCACCCACCTGCGCTCGTTTACCAGCCTCTCCTGGAAGGGAGCTACGACCCCCTGACTCGTTTACCAGCCTCTCCTGGAAGGGAGCTACGACCCCCCGATCTCGTTTACCAGCCTCACCTGGAAGGGAGCTACAACCCCCTGACCGAAGGCTACAACCTTCAGCACCACCTTGGACCACGTTTCATCAATTTTCACACTGGATCCAACAACTTCAATAGAACACCACTTGCAGGCCACATTTCATCATATTTCCAGACTGGACCCTTTCCAAACTTTTAAGCACAAACATACATCACCAACATATACTTAACAACACAGATCAGATAGCAGAAACACAGCAGAACAGATCAGATATTTCATACCCTTTGCTTCAGCAAACCCTAGTTTGCATACGCGCTTTCACTTCACTGATGTCGCGTATATACGCGCTTCCGTCCACACAAACCAGCGTATACCTCAGTGTATATTTTATTACGCATACGCGCTTTCTCTTCGCTGAAGCTGCGTATATACGCGCTTCCTCCGCGGCGAAGTAGCGTATAGATCTTCAATCATTACAGAGCAGCATACTTCATCAGATCAGATATTCAGTTCAGATCTACCCTTTTGCTTCAGACAGATGTTCACCTAGATGCTCGCCTCATCACAGATCTAAGCCTTCCATAATCAGATCTAGGAAATACAAGAGCAATTCAGATCTAGATCCCCTTCTTCATCATTGGTGCATCATACATTCAGATTTATCATTCAAGTGTAACCCTTTCCATTCAGATATACTTCAGAGAGAAGTATTCATTCAAGCTCAAACATCTTGCACCCACACTCATGATTTGCACAATGAGTTTCTTCTCCTTATATAGGTTTTCCTTTTTCAATACCATGAGCCCCTTTTTCAATACCATGGGCCAAAACAATACCATGAGCCCAAAACTACCTGGACGGGGTCAATTAGGCGGATCATTACCCAATACAATGGGTTAATACCATGGTGGTTACCCTTGGGTTTGCACTTTTTGAGCGCTTTTGCCCATACACGACTTGGAACGTTATTTTCCGCGTGTATACGCGACTTCCCCTAGGCCAATCCGCGTATACCAAGAGACATACTCTTTTTCAACATAGATTTAGCACTTGCTGACTTCTTTTCTTCACTGCCTTCTGTACACACTGCTGATACATCAGATTTACTTCATCAAGAACATATTCTATCAATCACAACTTCATCAAGTAAGTTGCCATCTTCTTCATCAAGTGAGTTGCCATTCAATGACAACACTTAGCATCATCTTGATAACTAACATCATATCACATCAGATTTACATCGATTACCAAGTCCATCAAGTCAAGCATAACTTCATCAGGTGTATTGCCATCAAGGACAACACATGTCAACTGTCACATGTCTTCATCTTCATTCAGTGGGTTGCCATCAAGGACAACACTCTGCATCATATTTCCAACAATGAAAGAGGAACTATATCATAATTTCCAAGAATTCATGATCTATGTGGAGTTGGGGTAGCCATGGGACTCTATGCAAGATTCATTTTAGTCATCTCTTCCTTCTTTGGAAAGAGGAGAAATATCCATGCACAACTCCATGTGTATGAGAGACCTTGTTTGTAAAATATATGTTCATGTAAAGCAATTTTTGTTTTCTGATTGTACATGTTCTTTTACCATTTGTATGCAGGCCATGACTCCTAAAAGGAGCAATGTATCATGTAAATCTCAAGGAAATTGTTGGGCCACTAAAAATTATGAATTTGACCACTCCCTTGATGTGCAAAGGGATATTTACTTTCATGATGGGTGCTTCCCCAAGGCACATGTTTTTCATCCCGCCGCGCATATTTCATAAACCAAAATTTTATTGAAATTTAACTAAATTTTGTTTCAATTAAACATTAACCCCGCACCTATCCATATTTGACATACTATATAAAGCCTCACTCTTTATGTTGTTTAAACCCATGATATATTTTATAAAGGTTTTAATCGCCTGCCCATATACATAAACTCCTTTTATGTATATAACACCTTTATTTCAATGTATATTTTATAAAAGGTTTTTTATTTTTCAACCACCAGCCCCACATAATAAATACCCTGGTCCCACCATTCTTTCAACCACAACTTGCAAATAATATCTCGACCCTTCGCTCTCGATCAAAAGATCCAACGACTCTAATATGATATCGCGGTCCTAAACCAATCGCTCACCCAAATGCAAAGCGAATGCGAAATAGGTTGTATTGCCCATTTCTGTCCCGGTGACATGTTAAAATATTATTGGATCGCGTTCGTTTGATGGAAAACCACTTACCATTCAAAATGTATGCGATAACCACTACTTGGTTTTGCTTTCAAAACCTGAAACCGCTCCCGCCATTGGCGAGACCTGCATTTAATAAACATTTATGATGATTAATATTAAGGGTTAAAACCTTTGTTACACCATTTTTATGTTTATTTGTGCATTATGAACTTTGAATAGCTTCATTTGAATGTGTAAAAGCCTTTTAGCTGCGATTTTCAACTTATACCGAAAATTTACGAATTCGACCACAATTCCATCATTAAAGATTGACCAAGCTATTTCGCTACTCCAGTAAGCCGGACCAGACCTCAGAATCAACCAAGGTCCTCTCAAAACCTTCATGAAGATGAATACATGCATATTAAGGTATTTTCCGACAAATTGAAGCCTGCAAATTCAATTTTAAACCTCCAGTAATAGAACCATACCTTTAATTAACATATTTCACTAAACCAAATTGCCTAAAAACACCAAAAAGAGGCCAAAACCTGGCCAATTTTTCCAGGAAACCTTGTTTCTTACTACAAACCTTTCTAAAGCCAAATTTCTAGTTTTCGAAGTTTAAAGATCAAATTCAAAGACCTAAAGGGTTCAAAATTTCTAAATATATCCTAAAAATCCCCTTTTCAATCAAAACCTAATAAGAAAACCCTTGTTTTCTATTTTAGGCCCATTTTACATCCTCAGATAAACCAAATTGAGAAAAAAACCCAAAAGAAGCCATCCTTAGCCTAAATTTTTCAGATTTCTCTCTGTTTAATATAAAAACTCCTACAAACTATCTAGTCTTGCAAAAGTAGCCCAAAAATGCCTAAAAAACAGAGTTAAACCTCCACAAATAGATCTCATTCCACAGGTCTTTCAAAAGCCTTGAATCATCTCCTTGCAGACCTTTGTTTCATTAACAAATTGTTTGTTTTTTGCAGGTTATTATCAAAATAAGAAATTGGGGCAACAGTTTCAATACTAGTTGACAAAATTGTTTGCTCCAAATTCTCATATTTTTAATTCAAAAGCTTCATTCAACAAACAGTTTGTATACAAATAAATAATAAAATCAAGTCATAGAGAGATCGGAATGATGAAATGTGCACAGTGAATGGTAAAAGTGAAATCATAATTCATGATGACAGTGAAACAAAATAGTCAAAGAGCATCAGAGTTAAAGTGTGTCAGGTAAAAGTCAGATTGAAAGTTAAAACAAAGTTATAAAGAAGTCAAGGTGAAATAGTAAAAGTAAAAACAAAGGCAGTAATGGTTAACAGAGATGAAAATAATTTCACCAACAACAATGAAATTTATGCAAAGTGAAAGTAAAAACAGTTAAAAGAACAAAAAGGTTAAAAGATGAAAACATAATAAGAAGAAACATTTTTGCAGAAATTTCCTGTTTAAGTCATTGTTTTATACAAACTATTGTGACCAATCCAAGATGAATTTTGGAAAACTGAAGGAGGTTTATGTTCTTAAGATGTCCAAATACAAAAATCTCTCTCACGTTTCTAACCTCCATTATGGGTTGGGAAATATTAAACAATATTGGAGTGAACTGTTTCTAGAAAATTCCTGTTAATTCATCATTTTCAAGAGAATACTGTGGCCAATCAAAAATACATCTTACAAAACGGAAGGATGTTTTTGTTCCTAAGAGATCCATATACAAAAACCTATCTCACTTTCTACACAGGTATTACATAATAAAATATACATGTGCATCTTTACAGCCTATTGTTCAAACTCTGTAAAACTTTGTTTTACACATTGTTTTACAGAGCCTATTCTGAATAGCTGGAGAAGAAATTTAGGAATCTGAGAGAGGTTTATTTCAATAACATATTCATACACAATAACCTCCTTAAATGTTTACATATCTATTTCGGATTGGGAAATAAAAATGTATCATTGGACCTCAAGTTTGCAGAATTGCTGGAGAAGAATGAAAAAAGAAAGGAAACAGTTAGTGACTTGGATGCCTCATCATCAACTAAGAGTTGAGACCAAATTCAAATTCTCCTCTTTGTCATCACCTATACATAAAAAATAGTGCCAAATAGGTTCATTATTTTTTAGTTTCCTTTACTTAAGTTCTATTTATGTAAAATAGTTGGAGATATTTGTAAACCAATCTTGATATATTTTCAAGATATTATAGTTTAGAATTTGTATAAATACTTCACTCGTTGAAGTATTTCAGTGAAAAATAAAATTTTTGGACTTATTATAAAAAAATTTGTTGAACATTGGAGGCTATTTTTTGTTTGAATTCGAAGTGGTAGACTGGACAAGCTGACTGGCATCATAATTCAGGATCACTGTGATAAGCTGATGAGTGAAGTACTCCTACTTGTCACTATTTCCTTTTCTAAGTTTCATGCATTCATTATATGTTTGTTTTGTCTGAATGTGTAACTATGAGTATTACTACAGGATTATTCAAGTGCTGCCTATCTTTGACTAGTTTCCATTTTAATGTTTTCTTCTGATTTCTGGTGTTGAGAATTATTAATTGCTCTCACTCCAGTTTGACCTCTGCCTTCTACTTCCATTTTCCGGATCAAAGGATCCTTAAGTGCCCTTTATCCTGATCACACCACCTCACAAAAAACGACTTTCCCAAATCTTTGAGGGTTATCTATCTTGCCCTTAATATATTTGTACCCTTTTGGCCTTGATTTCTAGTGCTAATAGCTTGATTTAGACCCCATAGCCCAATGGACAAGTAGATTTCTCTCTATCTTACCTCCAAGTGATTTTTTCCCACCAAACCCTTTAAACCAAAACCAAATTGTACTTTCATAACTAGCCTAATATTATAAATAAAAAAAAAGTTAAACTTTAAAGAGAGAGCCCCCTCTGAACCCTAGGAAGGCTAGATCCTAGAGTTTGAAGTAGGTTTGTGGTTACCTCGGTGAATTCTCTCTTGAGCCTGGAGAAATTACTGAGTGATAACATAGGCGAGGCTCTCTCTTCTCACTCAATTTTCATCTTCTACATATTTTTGTCAATGAAGGTAGAATCTTTTCTTAGCTCTAACACCTACTGACTTATCATCATTTCTCCATTGAAATCATAATGGTAGGGAGATTACTCTGCTTATGAGTTTCATGTTCAATGGGATATAAATTCCTATGAAAATAATAGTGGCACTATTTCCCCCTTGAGAGTTGAGGTCTATGGAAAATTCTTGAGATATTTCACCATCATATCCCCTCAATTTCTAAAATAATACCAACCACTCATGTCTTAGAAAAATCTCCACAACAAAGGGAAGTTGATGGATTCCATTTTTACTATGGGTTATCTTATGTTGAAACCCCTCCCATTTCTCATACTGCTTATCTAAGGAATATTAGTTGTATTTCCAATAACTTCCTTAGAGTAGTCTCAGGTGTAGAGATTGTTGTTCCATGGGAGACAATATCTGGCTATTAGGAGATTAGTGCCCAAGGCATTCACTGTCACTTATAATTAAATTTTTTTGTTATCCTTTCATATGGTAACCCCATAATTATATATTAAAACCCTTTAATATTTACAAATAACACAACTCTTAGAAGTGACTTTAAATGATAAATGTGCATGAACCATACAATATGAAACGATAGTGAAAACCATTAACATTATGTTGTAAATCATAAAAACTATTATCTCTAGTTTAGAATAAAATGGTTGCAATAAATGACTTCAGAATAAAGGAGCGCATTATTAAGGAAAGTTACTCTAACTCGCAGAAGTAAACTAGATACCATCAGCTTCATTACATGACTCCTACAGAAGAAACATACATAATATGGAACGGGAGGAAGTCAACGCATTCATAAATTGTTGGAAAATTATCTAAATACCTTTATTAATTTCATAAATAAAAACTACAAAATCGGAAAAAATTATGAGGCCCAAAGTCCAAAACCTAATTTCCTCTTTCAAAGAGTGTTAAAATTATTACAAAATGGACAGTTATGGAGCTATAAACTTCCAAAATTGCTTTCTTCAATAATTACAATAAAAAGGAGAAAATAAAAACATTTGTAGTAAAAAAATGCAAAGTAAATCTAAAACATCATTCGAGCATGAGGTGGCAGCAGTCTGAGGTCCTAGAATACAAGAAGTTACTATGTCTACATCATTTGTTTGTGGGGACATCCATTCTTTGCATTTTCTCCATAGATCTAAATTCAGGCTAGGAAAATTAGTAAGCTTGACATGTGCCATTCTAAAATCTATGATCTTGGAATAGGAGGTTCTTTCTAAAAACAAATTGTTCATCATCCATAATAACCAAACGTCTTTATGCAAAAAATTCATGATAGTGACTCGCTTCAGAATAAAAATATTTTCATTTGTGTTTCCAATTTTACTCTTTTCCTCAACGAGCAATGTTTCAAATGTATGCCAAGGAAGAATATTTCGTTGCTGGTCCTAAGAGTATGGAAAACCAGCTCTGTTTCTTGTATCAAACAACACATTGAATGTTAACACTGCTTATTTGACTTCCTTCAGTTTTTTCTATATAGTCTTCCTGTATCAATTCTTTATGATCACCTTGTTAAACTCCAGCACACATCGAGTCCTATCTTCAATATTGAAATCCTTCAACTCTTGAGTAGTTTTATAATTAATAAAATAAGTTAATCTCTTGGCATATGAGGCCCTATTTTGAGACTTCTCTTTATTGGAAACAATGAAATTTTCCATTTCTTCCCCAACAATGATTAGTAATTCTCATATGTTCTTGACAACATCAATAATTTTTTTCAAAATAATATCCCTTTCTTGAATAAGGGATTAATTTCCCTTCACTTTCTCCTTTCACTCTTTCATCTCTTGATAGGCATTCTGACAGTCCTCCCTATACTTTTCTGCATTGTCCTTAGTAATATGAAACTCATTCTCTGTAACCTTGAGCACTTTATAAGCTCCTTGGAAATCCCTCTGAGATTTTGTTAAATATATTTCTACCAACCTTAACTCAGTTGAGACTTTATTTAATTAGGCAGCAGGGTATTTTGAATTACATGCAATAACTATTGTACAAACATGACAATCAATTATTTTCTGGAACATCTCACATGTCTCTTCCAGTTTAGCAATTTTTTGATCCTTGGCTAGCAGATCTTGCAAAAGTTCTCTTTCTCTGTCTCCACTTGAGCTACTTTGGTAGCCATAGGATTCTCACCTGTTGGAAGCTTCAGCTTCTTCTTTAAACACTAAATTTTAGATTCAGTAGATTGCAACATTTTTTGAATTGTAGATTTGTCTTCAGGATCAAGACCAACTTTAACAATTATTTTCTTCAATTCCTCATTCTATGTAGACTAAGATCTTGAGTTATATTTTTCAAACTTCAACTATTTGATCACATTTCTCAACATGTTTTCAGCTTTAGCAGCAACTGAAGTGGCCTTATTCAAATGATTAAAAATTAATTGTCTTGTTTGCATATGTAAATTAATCTTATTAGGAAGAGGGATTTTCTTGGAATCCATTGTTAAATTAAGAGTTTTGAAAGAACAAGTACAAGTCACATTCATAGCTGAAGGTTGAGAGAAATTTATCTTCATCTGATCCTTTTCTAAGTCCATTGTTGCCAACTATCTTGTTTGTTCAAGAGAAATTTGAGCCTCATAGTGAGACTCAATGTTTTATCTTGTTATTTATTCCTTCAATATATGAGAAAACTTACTTAATGTTTGATAGAGAGTCATGACTTGAACTCTCTAGAAGTAGATATGAGGGAGTGCAGGAGATATCTCCCAATTGCAAAGAATATGTAGGTAAAGCTTAATATTTTCCCTCCTCCAAGGCCTTTGCCTTCTTGACTTCATTCCCTCTATCGTTTTCCAAATCAATTACTTCCTCTCTTCCTATTTTAAGTCCCTTTTCAGTAGGGTGAGGAGTTTTCACCTCCATATTCTCAGACACATAAGTTCTTCCTTCATTTTCCAGCTTCTCTATCTCTAGCCTTTATTCATGAACAAATGTAGAATAACCATTCTCCACCCTACGATTTGAAATCACATGGTATGGGTCATAAGCCTACTTCCCCTCTAATGAAAAATTCAATTCAGCCAACATCTTGTGAGAAACTTCCAGGGCCTGTCTGGTGTTCACAATGAATGGCCCTATTGTCCTAGGAAGTTTAAACGTATGAAATTTCTTCACTGGAACAAAATGGAACTGGTCAACATTAAGACCTTTCCTGATGAACTACAAGGAAAACAATCACATGTGAACAAATACATGCAATCTAAAAGTTTCTATATTAGCCCCAAATAATATAATTTTGGTATGTTCCTCATTGTTGGCTCGAGGGGTCCTGACCCAGGTTTAGAGTTTAAGGTTTGCCAAAAAAACCCTATACTACTAGCCCTTTTGGCAGTGACCTGCTTGTGCAGGCCAAAGTCTCACCCGAAGCAGTATGGGAGGGCGTTGGAACCAGGTTTCCACACCCTGAGAGAGAGTAGGTATGTGAAGCAGAGCCTTCGTTCCCAACTTATCAAGCTTCGCATCTAATAGATCAAGTACAGGCTTATATCACAGAGCTCAGATCTAATGAATACCTTTGTGTCTATGTGCGTAATACCATTCCATCAATACAACAACTCTAATCATAGAAATTAACAGATCATAGGTTCATATAATATAAACAAGGATAATTTCACAGCTATCAAACAGATATTTTTGCAACTTAATCATATAACCCAAGTTTGCATGAATTATAATAGAACAGATCCAAATCACATCAGATATCAACAATACTTTTAATGGATCCAACATTTCACATCAACAGTAATATATTAACTCAGATAAAGCAGAGATACTTAACCAGATTCACATATATTATCATCCAAAACCCAATACAATCGAACACAGCCTGTGCACACAGCCAGTAGGGTCCCCACACAATAGGATTGAGGATCTCTGCACACACATCAAGCAGGAGTCCTTACCCTAGCAACCCAAACAAATATAACAATTAGAAACTATCATCAATCTCTATTCTTGCCTACCTTGGCTCAAAAAAGGTTTATCTGTTTATACCGATTTGGCCTAGGTATCCAAGGGTCTGCAATTCATGGTTTGTGGACTCTTAGTCTACCCTTGACCCATTACAATGCATTAGGGGCTTTGATGCACCCCAAAACTCCTGCGTTAGAATAAATATTACAAAAATGGACCAACTTCGCAACTTTAGGAGACCCTTTCCAACAGTCCCCCAGCACAATATTGTGACTCGTCCTGAGTCACTGTGATGGTGGGGTCTCCACCTGCACCTACAAAAATCTGATCACCTTGGCTAATGGTGGCAACATGCATTCATTCTGAGCAGTGGAATTTTGTGCGATGTCGACCAAATTTTCTGAAATCGGGCATTCTGTCGCGGCGGTGACACTCTACAGAGTCCGATTCAGCTGCTTAACCGCGACATCAAAATCTTCTGAAAGCTTAAGGGCCTCAGTAGCCCAAGGCTTCAAGCAGTCACCAAGGGCCTTCTTCTTTTGCCGAAGTTCATCAATATCAGCTTGGAGGGCATGATTGGTGCACAGCCATGTCAAATTCTGAGCAGAAACTAGAGTGGGCAGGGTGGCTTCTAATGTCTCAAACTCTTCTTCTTTCTGTTGTAGGTCCTGATTGATGCCATGTAGGATCGGGTCATGTTGGACCTTGGTCCAGAGCTACATGGCCATTTCTAATAATTTGGCACCCTACGCGATTTTCCCTGTAATGGTGTTCGTAGCCACAGTGACCAGCACAGTTCGTTGGGCCCGTACCTCTTGAGGTGTTTCAGGCTACAACTTAGCCTGGAGGTCAGCAATCTGCTACTCCATCAGTGTCTTGACTATCTAAACTTCCTCTCAGGAGGCCTTCAGTGTTGCGACCAATCGTTCAAACATTGCCTGAGGGGTGGCTGTGGCCGGGATATCTGTGGTAACATCTGCACAAAGTTGGTGAATCATGTTTTCGAGCTTTGTGTGCTTCGCAGTGTCAAGGCACACTTCAGCGTTCTTTGCATCAATTGTCTATTCGGCCACTGCGATTTGTTGGTGTACTTGCTGGTCTCGATGGTGAATTTCCTGAAATAGAGAGGTGTGGAGACCCTACAAGGCCTCATGAGGTAGCCTTGCTAAATTCAGCTAGACTTATGTACTGGCCTGGACTCGAATTCCTAGGCCGAGTGGACTGATAACGAGGGCTGCACCAGGTAGAGAGTAGAGGTGACTATCATCTGTAACTAATGTTGTGCTACCTGTGCACAGCTAAGGGTGTGCATAATTGGGTTACACTTGTCTGCAATGTATCTATCTTCAATTGTAGCGCACGAAGCTCTACTTGGATTGTGTCAATCGCAACTTTCTGTTGCTCCTCTAAGGCTACCCACCTATCCTTCATGGCTACAGTGACTGCATCACTGATTTTTTCAAGGTCTCCACTAGTCAACGTGACTGTCTCATCTCGTTCTGCCCACTAGGAGCGCTGCTTCTTACAGGGAATTTTGATAGGCTCGCTTGTTCGCTTTATGCCACGGGGGGAGCTAGGTCCTCCTGCCTCCAGTCCTTCTGTGCCCAGGTCTGGCTACGAATCTACCTGAGTCTTGGCCTCGACGTCCTTCTCAAGAGTCTGCTTCTATTGTGCCGCTGCACCCATATCTTGTTTGGTACTCTTGGTCACACCTCTGGTATCCTTGATGATGATAAGGGGGGTGAATTTTGATGTGATTGTTTCTTCAATGCCCTTCATGCCATTTCTGGAGCCGATCTTCCAGTTAGGAGGCCAGAGCGTAATGATGTTGTCAAATTCTTCATCTGCCACCATATAAGGGAGCGGAGTCCAAGATTTATGCTTGTGTGCTCTGATTTGGACATTATGCATAGTGATTTGGAATGCCACAATGCCCTTGTATCTGTCATACATGGTAGGGGACAACCATGGTCAGTATTTGATGGTTGCAGCAAAGCTACTCTGAAAGAGGACCCAAAAAACTTGGTTGTCCTCGAGACGTTGTGGATCCTTAGAATCCCATAAGTGTGCATAGTGAGCCCCTTCGCACATGTCCGAGGTAAGCTCAGGGAGGACTAAATTCACAGGGGCTTCCCAGGTAACCAACGCTATGAGGAATAGTAACCAGGAATAAGAAAAGGTGTGGCGCTACTCCTGGGACTCACAGACATTAGTTAGAAACTCATCACACAAATATTGGGTCGAGTTAAAGCATACCCCTTTCTCACATTAGCCTTCTAACTGAATTATGTAGGCTGTGATAGAGGTGACATGACATTTTCTCATTATTTTACACACCAGCAACATCGTGCCCAACTGCGTGCCTTCTTCACTGATAGACATGATTATAAAATTTTGAGTATTGCGCTCCACATGGTAGGTCTTGCACACATACTCAGCAATTTTCGCCTCATAATTTTTACCCACATGCTATAGAGGGTTGGGGTCATGCATTGGAAGGCCAGTAATTTTGTGAACCAACATAGCGTCGATGGGGATCCCGTCCTGGATGCACAGGCAGCCATCATGAATTAGGGCAAGAAATTGTCAGGTTAGCCGGTCAGTGACGTTGTAGTGACCAAAGTGTGGCATCCTTAGCAAGTTCAGGAGCCCAGACCCAACCAATCCAGACACCCATCACTGAGGAGAAATTTTGATCTCATCGTCTTCCTGAATTGTGTCAAGGTATAATTCAGGCGCCAACTCAAGGAAGGCCTCCAAACTGGCCAAGTTGTGGTCGACGAATTTGATATCGTGAAGCTTCCCAGCAGGTTCAACAATGATAGGGACGTCTCTTGGGGTCAGTGAAATCTGCAAATAAGTAATCAAGTCGTCGAGGTTCTTCGGTGTGCACGTCGAGGTCCTGCACGGCTGAACGAAGCGAGGTAACCAACTAAGCGGGTTGGAAAACTGGGCCTCCTCTTGAGCATCACATGCCTGAGGTGTCACCTTTAGCGATTTTACGTTCCGTGGGGAAGTACAAGGCTTCCCCCCAACCCATTTTGTGGGTTTTAGGGGCTTCCCTCAGCCTTCTTTTTTTTCCTTGCCCTTCTTTGTGACTAGGGTGGAGAACACTTCTTCAGCCTCAAACTCAATCTCCACCACTTCCTCAGTGCCTTGTTTATATAAATGACCTGTGATAATGGTAAAATCCGTTGCTTGGGTAACCATCTCCTTCTTTTGTTGTACCAAATATTCTGTTGGTGCCATGCCTATAGTCAAGAACTGAATTATATCAGTGAAGTGTGCATTAACGACATTAATGGCGAACAACTGCACATCAGGCAATCCTTCCTCCAAGTTAGCGGGTTCCGTGCCAGTCTCAATTTGGGACAAGTGGTCCAGCGCAACATTCAACTTCCCTAGCTTGGCTATGATTTCAAAATTTTATTCCTGAAACATCAACTTCCATCTGCGAATCTCCCCCCTCCCCCCCCCCCCAACACAGGCTTATGCACCAGGTACTTTAAATCTGAATGGTCTGTAAACATCTTAAAGTGTCCTCCTAAGAGATAGTGATGATACTTATGTCATGCATAGACCATGGCCAACCCTGCCCTCTCCGTGGTGGCATAATTGTGATCCCCACTCGATAGTTTCCAACTAGAAAATGCGATGGGGTGAACAATGTCGTTGGTGCCAAGCTACATAAGGACCACTCCCAAGGCATTCCCTGAAGCATTAACATGATAGTGAAATACCTTTTCCCAATCGGGAAAAATAAGAATAGGTGTAGATACCATCTTTGCCTTGATTAGCTCAAATTTCTTCTGGCACTCGTCATCCCAAAGGAATGAAACATACTTCTTAAGTAGCTTTGCCAAAGGTGTTATGATCAATGTGTATCCCTGAATGAAGTTTCTGTAGTATCCCATATGTCCAAGGATTGAACATAGCTGTTTCTCAAATGTAGGCAATGCTAGATTGCTGATAACAACCACTTTCGCAGGATCCACCGTCGGACTTACCCAATCCGACTACTCGACCAGCTCAATAATACCTGTGTCGAGCCTTTTATTGAGTTCTTGCATAACCTTCTACTTATACTTGATTTTCAGCAGATAAGGCCATTGTTTTACATGACACTCACCTGGGTTTATCAGGATGTGCATAACCCCTAGGTCTCCTGTGATCCCTTTGAGCTCTGAAGACTTGGTTAGGAATGAGTCTTGAGATTATGTGAGAAATTAAGAAAATTTTCTTATAATGTCATCATCCCAGTAGTCCCCAATTTTATCCAACTTAGACTGCTCTGCCATGCTACTGTTGACTTCCCATAGTTTTATAGGCTTCGTCACATCCGCAATCTACAATGGAGGTCTTGTAACTGTTCGCTCCCCTTATGATTCTGCGATAGAGATATTGCACGGATCCTCATTGCATTCTTTTATAGTTATATTGCGATAATTTTCAATATCCCAGATCTGTGTTTCCCATGTGGGTATCTCATATGTGGCATAGGGGTCGAATGCACCAAATACAAAGGTATCGATATCCTGCAAAGCTTTATCAAGTGCCTCTAATCCTCCAGTTAACTCAAATGTCCCAAAAAATTCATCCTTTTAGGTTTCCCACTGGCGGGTTCATTGATGTAGCTCCGCATCTAGGTACCATGCAGTGGGAATTTGTCCCAAGGCATGAATAAACAAGTGAACCCATTATTGTGTAGTACAATCAGACCATTTCTCCATCCAGGCAAGCCAATGATCACGCAGATCCCCTGGGCTATGGAATATCTTGACGTGCACGTCGATTGAAGGCTCAAATTGTAGGATCATCATATCTTGTCATTCCTCCCATTTCTGGAATGCCTCCTTATGCGTGTCCCATCATCTTGGAGGCATTGAGCACAGAGCTAGTTTAAGGGCCCATAGCCTCCATTCCCTTGAAACCTCAACCTCAAATGTCCATACAAATTCTCTTATACTACTAGAACCATCAAAGAAGGGTAGTTCTCTTACCTCGGAGGATATGCAACGGAAGTCCCTGGTGATTCGTAGGCAGCGCAACATAGAGACATCATGAAGCTGATTTTTCCAATTTTCCATTTCCTTGTCATAGATGAAGAATAATTCGCTATCTCTTTCCCAGAAAAGCACACCATCATCCGTAGGATTGATCCGGTTTTCGTCCCTCACATTTAACTTGTAGATTTGATCGACCTCTTCTTCCTCACGCACTGGTTCTGTATACCTTTCTCCTTCTGTGGGGTCTAGTGGTACAATCACCTGTGTTCCTTCAGTTTCGAACACCATGCTTCTTTTTTAAAAATTGATAATACCACCCATATCGATGACCCATTCCAATCCTAGGAGCGCAGGATAGGGGTACGCATCTTCTACAATCTGAATGACCTCAAAATCAGCTCAAACTTTTATCCCTGCGATGTCTACCACGATCTTTGATAATCTTCCTAAAGGTATGATCTTTTGCTGATTAGCCATGTGCAACTGGGTAGTGGACCGTTCTAACTTAGGTTCTCCCATTCGCTGCCAGGTTTTCTTAGGTAGTACATTTTCATCTAAGCCCAGGTCCAGAATAACCTGATGCATCTCATAGTCACCAATCTGCACGGTTAACCACATCTCCCTGCCAGTGTCTCTCTTATGCTTATATAATTTGTGCACATCCTTGAATTCCATAGCTATGGTTTTCTTTTCTACGTAGCTATCTATCAAGGCTTCGATGTTTTCTATGGCCCTTTGGTTGCACAACAACTTCATACATGCCTGCAGGAATGGTTTGACCTCATCATCTGCGTTGGGGTTCACAGGGGCCTGAGGATTAGGTACCTTAGCCTTAGAAAAATATTAGCGAGCTGCACCAAAGGTTTCCTTTTCTTTCTATAAGTCCAAACCTTCTTGTTTAACAACCACTTTACGGATGAGAGGCTCCGCCTCAGCCTTCTCCGTAGCTCCTCCAGTTTCCATGTCGTTATGTGTTATAACATTAACACTTGGTCCTTTATCTCGAGGTTCCGCCTTGACCCTTTGTATATTCTGCATAGGTGTCTGCTAATTCTCTTGCATCTTGGCCATCATAATCGAGCAATCTTCAATCGTAGGATCCAGCTGTCTACAGTATCTGCAATATTTTCTCACATGGTTCCCTATTTCCTCACAGTTATAGCAAATCAATTGTCCTCTCCCTCTACCAGTGCTTCCACCTCGGCCACCTCCCTTGCCCCTAGCTAGGGAGCCACCTATGCCCGTGGGGGATCTTGGTGAGGACAGGTCCGACTATACCCTATATATATTTTCTTGATCTATCTTCAGATCATACGTCTGATAGTTCGGTTCATCATGGCCCGCAGATCTACAAAACCTGTACCATTGTTGCTTTATTTCTGGGACATATGTGGCAAGGCGGGCACAGTGGTTGGTATCATGTAGCCCAGCAACGTGACAATCATCACACCAAATCATCGGTCCACCTGGTCCTGCAGCTTCCCTAGGTCGCAACATACTGGGTCCCCCAGCTTGTATGTAGTCTGCTAGCAGAGGACAATTATCCTTGGTGTGTCCATTCACCCTGCACCGTATGGACCATATTTCAGGGCTAGCCTCCATCCCTCTCTCCTTCCACAGATTTTGGATCTTTATATGCATTGCTTCTAGCTGGCCTTGTATCTGCTGCACTCCTAATTGGGTATCATCTCTTGGCATAGCTTCTAGCTTAATCACAATTTCGAAGGCCTTTTCCTATGATTCAGTGGCTTGGTGTCCCATTGGCATGCATAGGTGGGGAAACATATAGAAATTAACCACTCCTTGTGTTTCCTGTCATCATATAGAAATCCTCCTTCTCTAATTACCTTCTTTAACTGTTGGTCAGCCTCCCATACGGACTCACATGGTCATTTCTTGAAATCCTTCAGATCGTTCACTATCTGCGAGTAGGACTTGGAATTCTTGAATTTTTGTTTCGAATAATTCTTTATTTCTTCAATGGTTGCATTCGCATGCTAGTTGATGTATCCCATATACCAGTCTAGGGCCATTCCTTCAAAGGAAAGGGATAACTGCGCCCTTTTCACCGCATCAGTAGCTACGTTCTGCGCAGTCCATACTGATCCTGTGATGAACCAAAACAGATCCATATCTTCATCTCCTACACCCTTGAAGGTGGGTAGCTTCATGTGTGAGACCATATCATCTTCTGGTGGTGGAGGTGGTGAGTTCTTACCCCTAGGAGGGTTCGACGGTGGCGTAGATGGAGGGCTATGCATGGAAGAATTTCTTAGTGGACTTTAGATAGATCGATCTCCTTCCTTATTAGTTTTGTATTATTTACCACTGCGCGTTGTACCCTCACTTTGATAGGAGCTCATTCACTATGTGTGACTACACATGATGCTTTTTTCGTACAAAAATATCTTAATCAGTAATGGAAGATTTTTTAGAAACTTACCCCAGAACCCCTTGAAGAATCTTCATTCTACCTTGGAGTAGGACACAAATTGATCAATTGCAAATTCTGTCACAAACCCTCCTATCACGTTGTCTAACCAATGATATATCATGCGAGTAATGGTGTTATCAATATTTTATAACTACCAAATCATCTCTGGGGTCCACTGCGTGACCCACTCATCCTTCCAACACGTGTGGAAATCTATGACCCTCGCTAGCCACTCTTGAAGCTCGATCGTAAATGTCACAAAGAAATTTCGTAGATCTCTGTGAAAATGTAATTATTTTTCCACTTCTCTATGGTTAGCTTTGCAATGTCATTCTCTCTTACTGTGAATTCTTGAATTTTTTTTTCGAACCACTCGTTCATCTCTTTCTTCTCAGGTCTCTAATGTATTCTTGGAACTACCTGATATCTCTCTCAAAATTCTCCTGGTCCCAGCAACGGAACCATTTGTTGGCTCGAAGGGTCTTGACCCAGGTTCGGAGGTTAAGGTTTGCCAACAAACCCCTATACTACTGGCCCTTTCAGCAGTGATTTTCTTTCGCAGGCCAAAGTATCACCCAAAGCAGTATGGGAGGGTGCTAGAACCAGGTTTCTGCACCCTGAGAGAGAGTAGGTAGGTCAAGCAGAGCTGCGTTCCAACTTATCAAGCTTCGCATCTAATAGATCAAGTACAAGATTATATCACAGAGCTCAGATCTAATGATTACCTTTGCATCTACTTGTGTAATACCATTCCATCAATACAACAACTCTAATCATAGCAATTAACAGATCATAGGTTCATATAACAGAAACAAGGATACTTTCATAGCTATCAAACAAATATTTTCGCAACTTAATCATACAACCCAAGTTTGCATGAGTTATAACAAAACAGATCCAGATCACATCAGATATGAACAGTACGTGTAACGGATCCAACAATTCACATCAATAGTAATATATTAACTTAGATAATGCAGAGATACTTAACCAGATTCACATATATTATCATCCAAAACCCAATACAATCCAACACAGCCTGCGCACACAGCTAGCAGGGTCCGCACACAGCAGGACTGAGGAAATCCATGCACACAGCCAACAGGAGTGCTTACCCTAGCAAGCCAAACAGATCTAAAAATTCACAAGTATCATCAATCTCTATTCTTGCCTACTTTGAGTCAAAAAAAGGTTTATCTATTTGATATCGATTTAACCTATTCATCGAATGGTCCGCAATCCATGGTTTTTGGACTCTAGGTCTTCCCTTGACTTTTTACAATGCATTAGGGGCTTTGACCCAACCCAAAACCCCTGCGTTAGACTAAATATTACAAAAATATATAAAAATGGACCAAATTCATAGCTTTAGGAGACCCTGTTCCAACACTCATGGGCAAACCAATATCAATATCTCACATCTTTGCTCAACTTCAAAAAGGAATGATCTTCAGGAAATAATCTAGGTTTAGCCCCTCCATTTATAATTGCATATACTATAGGAAGGAAAGAGGAGGTGAATTCAAACAGTCCTTCAGTTCCTACCTCCTTTCTCACTAGGTCTATCCAAAAGGCCACTAATTTCTTGCTCTTATTACATAAAAAATACTCAATCCCAACTGAGTAAATCTATGACCATTACTGTGTAGAAATAAATAAGTGACCAAAGAAGGAAACATGAAGCTACCAATGATTGAAAATCTTATAAATTTATTATTGATAACATTCTCCATATGAGTGGGAATATCGAAAATTATCCTAGGCTTCATCATCAAAGCAAACATTTGTAGAATGGACTTATCTACCACTGTCACATATTCCATCCCTATGACTTTGGCCAAAATTTGAATAAATGGTCATACATCTTCAACAAAGATATTCAAAAGAAAATTGTCTAACTCCAAGGAAATTTTTTTCTTTTCAGGCAAAAGATAAAATACAATTTGAGTAAATTCTAGCCCTGACAATTCTTGAAAATATAAAGAAAGGGATTCATCAGTGAAACTCTTAGAAGACTCTGCAGAGGGGTAACAAAAATATTGCCTTATCAACTGATCTGACACCTAGAAAAAACTTTCCCCCAATTGGTTCATGACAAATAATTTCTGAGGGTACATGAAGGAATCCAACTAATGGATAAACCGTGGAAACAAGCAGGTCTATGGAACAAACACTGATAGGAATCTAGACTTAATAAAAGCAGAGTAAATGGGGGACCTTGCCTAGTCAAGAACAACATGCTACTAAAAGAGAGGGTGGTATACTATGTAGACATCATCCACAATGTATGTTTCTTTTTCCATCAATGGGATATGAGTGGAAGACCTGACAATGACAACTTTCTTCATCATTTTGAACAATTGTATGAGAATGTTACATGGGTTACCTGGTTATGTTGCAGTGGCTCTTGATTTGGACACTGGTGCGAGAATTGGAGGACTTTAGCATCTCGAGAGACGGACGTGGACGCAGATGAGGACAAACATTATTTATATAGTGAAAGAAAATGAATGGGAAGGATAAAAACATACGGAAATGAGTTAAATGATGATGTGATTGACAGACAGTTGGGGATGATGTGGAAGGTGACCTGCCTCACTTTTTTTCATCGTGGCATCCACCGGCTGTCATCAGGTTGTCATCACTGTGGGGGGACTCCACAATACAGGCTCAATTAGAGGGCAGTGCCCCCGCAGATGATTTGGGCCACCCATTCTAGTCCATTGGCGGGGGTCAAATATTCCAGCGGAGGCACTCTGTCGATTAACCTCTGACTACTTTCTCACTCCGCTCACACTCCATTATGGGAAGAATTTTAAAATGGTGGCATCCAGGAAATGAAGCGCTCGTCTTTTAACCCAATGTGCCAGAGGTGGTCCTGCTATCTGACACATAATTTCAAATACCGCTTAGTGCCACTTTTTTCAAAATTTCGTTTTGTGCATATATATATATTAAAAAATTTCATATTACATAATCTCTTAGGTATAAGATACAAGAAATTTAAAACTAGCCACAACATAGATAATGGTTGGTTTTATTTTTCATAGAGGGGTATAAGGATGATAAATTTTTACTATGGAAAGAGTTTTTATCTCTTTCCTTAGCTTGTCTTTTGATCAAATAAAATTTCAAAGTAAATTACTACACAATGATTGCTGCAGGGTACCTGATTTAAGTAGAATTATTCATGCATGTGTATTTTAATTGGAGAGGGAGGAGATCAATTTCCCTTTCCAAAATGATTTTCTCATGTGCATGAGGGTTTGAGTAAAACATTGGTGGTTTTGGCTCCCTTTCTACCCTTAATTCATCCTTTTTTCTTTGTTTGTTTGATCTGGTAGAAATTCATATCTTCATGTATCACCTCTTGTAGCACCTGAAAACTCAACCTGTAGAAGCTCTATGGCACTCGATACAAACTCTGGTATCATCTAGATCATCCTTTAGTACCTTATTCACTATCTCCAACTGGTTTTGAGAAATGAGAAAATCTACAAATGGAACTGAGCCTTGTACATTTTATTCCCTTTTTTTGTAATGACTAAGAGCACTTTGGTGACTTAGGTTTTGCACAAGTTTCCTTTTTTAACCATTTTCCCCAATCGTAATCATCATTCCACTTAATTTAAATTTTTTATGCGCATGGATGCTCGATTAAATTGTAGTTTAATAATAGAAGGTGGCCAAGTTTACTAACGACCTCCAACCCATAAAAATTCCATTATCGATCATTAAACAATTTTTTTTAACCATCATATTCATTGGATAGAGGTGGGGGGTGTCATACCTAAACATACCTATCATGTTGAAGCAAGAGATGCATGCAAAGATGTTGTTGAGTTAGTGATTGACTAGCTAATCCTAGAGGTGCTAAATTTCCTTGTTCATTTATGCACAAGTCTTCAACTGATGATGGTGTAGTTCACTGATGAAATATTTCTTCCATACAGGCCTCTGTTCAGTACTTGATTTGTTACTGTTGGAGTGGGTAAATGACCTAAAATGCGATCTTAATGGTTGGTGTGACCTTTATAAACTTTACAAATGACCTCATGATACCTCAGTGTCACTGGATCTTCTATTCTGGAGCTATAAAAATTGATTCAAGATCTTTTTGAAACTCTGTAATATGCTACAGGACTGATGCTATGAAAGGAATTTATTATTTTTGATGTTCTAAGTGTCTTTTCAGTTTATAAACATGTGCATACTTGTCTCATTAGTTTGCTTAAGGATTGAGGATTTTAACCATGAATTTTAGATGATTTTAGTGAATTAGAAGCATGAAATAAACAAAAATAACATTGAACAGTAGTGTAAAACAGAGAAATAAGTTACCACATATAATTTACACAACAGTCATGATGAATCAGTTCACCCCTCCTAGGCTACATCTGTTGGTCCAGCTCCCAATGACATGTCCATCTTTCATTATGCTCAAAATTTTGCTAATACATATATTTAAATGCCTCTAATCATTTTTTTCTTCACACCAATGGCTCCAAAATGCTCCAATTAGTCAAGAATGACTCTTCATTCACTCTGAATGGGTGAAAAACTGAGTCTCCTACTCATTTTCCCAGTTACACCTAGAAAACATCCACTAAAAGTGAAGAATTCCACTTAACTGGAGTTAAAATAGTGATTTCAACCTTTTTGGGTGCACTGCAAAATCTATCGCTAGATTTAACTATGTAGTTAGGGGTAGCCACATGCCAACCCAAATCCTACGGTTACTGCTATAGTTGGCATAACTCAAGGCTTAAACCCAGATGGATAAGGTTGAACCGGAGTTGAAGTTGTGGTTAAGCAGAGACCACGTGGAGGGTTTAACTGTTTAACACATGTCATGTGACCCAAAATACCAGTTGCGGAGTCTATGGTTAGTTAACGGTCAAGTTTGAATTTTTTTGTTACGTTTTAAATGTCATGCGAACACCTACTACGGGGACCGCGCGGGGTCCCCAACCACCAAACGCCATTGCGTTCAACTTGAAATAGAACTTGAATCCTATGTTAGTTAAGAACTTCTTGTAGCTTGAGTGGTGGAGACTTATCCATACATGCTGGAGGTCACAACGTCTTGCCCTATGGAACTCACCCCAAAATTTTAATATGGCGTATGGGGGACATGTGGTGGCCTCAGGGCTAGCCATGTGTCAACCCTGATTGGCCCAAAAAAAAAACGTACAACCATTCAACCAATAGAAGGTCACCACTTGTCATCCTGCGATTAGCTCTCAGGAAGGAATATTGCTCAAAATATTCCCCTTTTACTGACTATACCTCTACCTTGCTGACTGTGCATCCCCATCAAACTTGTCACAAATTTTACATGTTTAAGATTTCGATCAGAACACGATATTTCCCTCATACGACATCAGTTTTTCGAATTATTCATGATGCCAAAATCAGGAAGATGAGATCTACGCAACCATCCTAGTTTCAACCTAATCTTGTAACTTTGAATTTTGAGAAAAATTTATGAACTCCTGATCAACTGATTTCCCTCTTGTGGCAATCACTTAGTTCCTCCTCACTATAATTATCTCTAAGGGTGGGGGCGCGGAAGAAAGGAGGCACATGAGTAGAAAAGGAGACTAAATTATGGGAAGGAGTGGTAGAAAAGGTGGAGAAAAGTCCTTTCTTTGAGTTTTTTGCAGGTGGTAGAGGTAGAATTTGAGATGAATTTGGTAGGGTAAATTCGATGAGTGATGAAGAAATTCTGGTAGACTTATCGCAACATATACAAAGGAAAACATGACCTTTTGGCTGATTTTCCAAGAGGACCTCCCTCCTATAGCATCTTAGGTTGCTCCTGTAGAAATTTAGGCTGATCCTTTAGCAATTCAGGACAACCATGTAGCAGTCCAAAAATGAGGTAAACATGGTTAAATTGTTGGCGAGATGGTGGAGAGAGATAGGGAGGTTGGTGACGAGGATGAAAATGCAATGGATTGTTGGGATATATGGAAGAATGAACTATGGAACTTGCTCTATAAACATTTTCCTTCTCACTGCTTGGAGTCCTACGAAAGAGAAATTTTAGCTAAAAATTTTTTAAGGAGTCCCCCATTGTGTTTTTTGTTTTGTTTTGTTTTGTTTCAACTTGCATGCCTACCCTAGGAACCTTAGAGGAGGTTTTCACCTGGGAATATTTTGATCTTATTTTCCTTTTTTTTTTTTTTTTTGCTCTTGGGCGATCTCAAAGATGTTTTCAACCCTAGAGTTTTCCTTAGATTCCTCATGGAGGTTTTCAACTAGGCCTTTTATTTATTTTTTTATGTTTTTTTTTTATAAGCTTTATGGACTAAGGACTGTGAGCCTCCCAATAACATTCAATTATTTGTTGATCGAACTGATGAAATATTCCTTGGATAGAGCTATTTTATACAACTTCAACCTGTAACCATTGAGAAGTAAGGGAATACGAACCTCATCAATTGTTGTGATTTGGATAGACCCATGCTCATGACATATTTCCACCAGATAATGACCCAACCATATTTTAATTGACTTTCCCTCGAAATCCTTGAATCTAGAATCATATAGTAGGGCCCAAACACCTTCTTGAAAATTATTTTCCCTAATGTGTTTATCATGCTAAATATTTCTCTGTAGCTAGATTACCTTACCGTATAGGATAGCTTGCACCCTAAATTCATCTAATGATTGAGTTGGAGTAGCCTCCCTTGTTTTTTTGCAGTGAGGTAAAAATCTAACTGAGATTCCATCCTTAAGGTATTGTATTCAAGTTCAATGGACAACATGGTCTTCTTCCCATAGAATAGTTCAACTAGAGTAAATCTAGTGGTGGTATTCTAAGTGGTGTTGTATGTTGAAGTGGCTTATAAAAGTCTATATTCCAAATCCTTTCTACTATTTCTAATAACCTTGGTGAGAATGCTCTCCAATTGTCTATTTGTGACTTCCACTTTCCCATTTTCCTCAGGGTGATAGGAAGTGGATGTCCTGTGCTTGATCTGGTGTTGCTTCATGAGATCCTCAATCATATTTCATGTGAATTGTGTTCGTTGATCAGTGGAAAACACTCTTGGAAAACCAAACATGTAGAATATGCTCTCCCTCATAAAATCAACCATCTTATGCTTAGTTTCTTCATTAAATTCCTTTGTTTCAGCTCATTTAATCACATAATAAATGCACATAATCATATACTTCTTCTGTTCCCATGGGGGATCAATGCTCCCAATGAAAGCCATGCCTCACTTCTCAAATGGATCTATAGTCGCTTGAGGTTTTAATGGAATTTTATCCTTAGATGTGGTCTTACCCATCCTTTGGCAGTGATCGCACCTGGTGGTGTACCTCCTTGCATCTTGATGCAAAGTGGACTAGTACTACCCTAGTTGTATAAATTTGAAGGCTTTCCTCTTAGCAGAAAAGTGGCCTCCATAAGTTCCATCATGGCATGTTGAAAGGATGTCAAAGACTTCCTCTTCCCTAACATATCTCCTTAAGATCTGATCTAGCCCTAATTTCAAAATATTCCCCCAATCCAAGTGAATGGGGCACTCTTCCTAAAAATATTGCTTTTCTCCTAGGAAGATAGATTAAGAGGGAACCTCTCACAAACTAATTAGTTGGATATATCAACAAACCAACCAGAAATCACTGAGATGGAAAAGAGATATTGATCTACAATTTGATCATCTACCATTTCTTCCTTTTTCACAGGAAAGGTTAGTATTGACAATAAATATGCAAGAAAATTCTCTTTCCATGGTTTTTCAATAATAGTGAAATAAAATTTTTGCATTAATAGTAACCATATAATTATCCTAGAATTGACACCATGTTTATTCATTAAATACATAATGGTTTAATGATCAATGTGAATAAAATTTTGATAACCAATGATGTAATGCCTGAAATTGTTCAAGGAATGTACCATAACTAGGAGTTAATTTTCAGTGGTTGTATAATTTAACTCACTTTTAGAAAGGTTATTAATAATGAAATAGGTAGCATAAGGAAATTTTTCTTCCAATTGTCCTAAGGCAGTGTTACGTAGGTAAATCCTCTCTATGGACAGAGATGATCCCTCTAGCCCTAGGGTGGGTCTAGATATAAAAGGACATGCTAAAGTGTTGCTTCCTATTTATTGAATGAATGAAAGACATGGTAGATCGACCTACCTGGAATCCACTGCTGTCGTCATTGCAAAAAGAGTAGTAGACTCTCACTCCTATATTGGAAAATCACAATCTGTTCTCTATTATGCCCAGATACCCGCAAATGTAAGAAGAACCAGAACAACATACAACATCATGGTTTCATCCACAACTATTAACTAGTCAAAGAGGGCTAAAGTTATCGTATTACATAAACATCATAACACAATAGTGGAACCAAACAGTAGTCATGTATATATAAGTAGAACGAAGAGGTACAACTGATGCTTTGACGTCACAGTCTCCTGTAGTGGGGTTCAGTCGAAGCGAATCTTAGTACTTGTCGAGGGATTTAGACAGAATGAGGACATGGATTCAAGATCTCCTCAACTTGATTCCTTCTCTCTATCTTCTCTAATTATTCAACTATCTTCTCTCCAAGTTCAGCTATTCATTCATTCAACTATTTTTTACTAAGAGAGATATCTCCTTTTATAGAGGAAAAGGAGGAGGTTGGGATCCCTACAAAGGTGGGAGGGAGTCCTATCCTTTAGGAGAGTTCCAAGAGAGGTGGAAACTAATAACTTAATGAGGGAGTCTGTGGTTGTTTTATTTCAACAACTCCTAATGACTCATCCTCGAGGTGGTTGGAATAGAACCTGCACCTCTATTTTTTAAAAAAATTCCATAAACAGCTTGGCACGGGTGCTTAATTGGGAAAGAGCATCAACTAGCATGGGTTCAGTGTTAATTTTCTAGCTCAGCGCGGGAGTGTAACTAGCTACTCACGCCAAGGCAAAAACAAGGGTTTTTATAGTTCTGCTCAGGGAATTGTCAACAAGAGGAATGTTACTCTCATGCAAAGGAACTCAGAGATGGATTTTTCAAGGCATGACATTGCCTATTGGTCACAAAAATTACCCTCCAATGGGCGAGATGGGGATTGTAGGGATAGTGAAAAAATGTTGTGTAATAGATGCTCCCTAAAGCATGAGGTTCAAGGGAGAGGGAGGGGCAAAATGCTTTTTGAGAACATGTTCAAACCAAACACCGCTGTCAGAAAACTTGAAATTAAAAATACAACTGATATCTCTGATACATGAACATGTGGCATGGGCGTAGCCATCCATATAGAGTTTATATAAAAACTGAGATCCGAGGTATGGATGGAGCCATCCAACAGTAAGGATCAACAAATAGACTCAGGTATGGTCGCAACCATCCAATCAAAAGAGTCATGCAATAATTTATACTAATCCACCAAAATCCACAACCTTAACCTTATTAGACAAAATCCAGGGTCTTGCGCTCCATATTGACCTGAACCAGTACAATTTCAGGCATGTGAATATATGAGCTGAAGTCAAACATGCCAAAAAATCACCTGATTACCAACCGATGATGAAAGCTATTAACAAGCATGAGAGAAACCACCATTAATGAGAATGGATCTCAAGGTACAACTGGTACAATCTATAGGATGTGAATAGTGATCTAGCGTCGAACATCTGTAGAATCACTCGATCGAAGGTCAATGATGTGTACCTTGCGTTGAATGCGAAAAACCTACCATTAAGGCATGCAGGGTCCAAGGTACCAGAATATATTCTCTTAATAAAATTCTTGGATAATGAGTTTAAGTCGACAGGGACTGATCTGATCGAAGGTGGTCCATAATTTTTCCACATCATCGATGCGAGATAAAGGAACATTATAATAGTGAATGAGGACCAACATAGAATCAAATGGTGGTTGAAAAAATACAGAGGATAAATTCTCTTAAACATATCAGCAACACGACACTGGATTTGGTAGTATTTGACATCAAAGGATCTGAGGTCATGACGACGTGGCAAAGAGCGGATGAGAGGTAAAAAGAGATTACCCAAACCCATGGAGGAAAAAATCATGAAATGAGATGTCCCCAACCCAACACGAATGAAGACAAGTGCCATGTTCAAGAGTGCCATACTGCCAATATAACTAAAACATGGTTCTATTTTCCCCCTACCATTTCTGGCAAGTACCCCAATTATTTTTTAAAAAAAGCTTGAAGGGGATAACATATGCTTGTGCTGTAAGTTTGTCCTTCAGACAAATCCATCCTAGTACATTTTACGAGCCCTAGGAAGGAGGAACTCGAGTAACATCATGGCGATGAAATCTAATGTCATTGGTGTTTAACAAGTCTGAAAAGGGGAGAACTCAACATCTTTTCATGTTTAGAGAGTTTTAAAGGAAGGCAGAAAAGAAAACTCTAGCATGGCCCTTTTCGTAAATAGTCTCTCAGATCCGAAAAGGTAAAAAACAATATCTGAAAGAACCTCTTAGTCACGAGAGGCTAAGTTATTCCTTTTTCATAAATAATCCATCCCAGCCTGAAAAATGGGTAAACGTATACAGGGTAGATATCATTTTTCAGCCATTTAACGAGTTCAAAATGACAAGAGTCTCGACAATATTTTCAATTTTTAAGAGTCAGAAAAGAGATAAAAGTTGACTCCCCCTGGAGGAACGAGTGGTATTAAGGGTAGCTACTGGTTCCGACAATGGTGGAACTTCTCAGAACAAGTAAAGGTCAAGAAGCTGGCTAACAAGACCACTCATTGCAGTGGTTCCTCGGGAATGGGTAAAACTACCAAGTGAAGGCATATGATCGGCCAAGCAAATAGTGATGGTGGAATGAGAAGACCAAGGTTCATCTAGAAAAATAGACTGATGAAATGGAAATCACTAGAGATAAAATAGGAATGGTTTCATTTTTACACAAGTTTGAAATTACGAAACTTTTCTTGAAACCAGTTTCATTTTTACACAAGCTTGAAACAGAAACAAAGTTTGCTTGAAATTATTTTCATGTCCCCAACATGGTGACTCAATTCTAGGTACATGTGAAATGATTTGCATGCCCCCATCATGGTGACTCAATTCGAGGTACATGCCCCCCAAGCTTCAGTCCATGCACCTGAGTAAACAAATGGAGGGATTGAAGGTTCAGTTACGAGATCAATTGAAAGACTGGACTGGGATTTTACCAAATCGTATCAAAGACTCAAATTGAACAGGAACGTGTTTCATTGCTTTAACGAGGTTGACACATTAAAATAACTATCCTCATGACATCATGTTTCATTTTTTAGGGAGCTTGACACAAAAGAACGAACTGTGCTCCAATGACCTTGTTTCACTTTTTAAGGAGCTTGACACAAGAAAACAAGCTATGCTCTGAAGACAACTCATTATGTTGAATAAGAAGTCATGGACTCCAAGAGGTTCACATATGATGGGAGAACAACATCTTGGAAATAAATATCGAATTCCCCCAGCACACAACACACAAAAACACTATCATTGAATGCAAGCATGGGATAGGTAGCCACATAATTAACCTGCGGCAGGGAAGATACAACCAATGAATAAAGACCCAGAAGGGGCGACAGTGGACCAGATGTCATGTTAGGACCAAAGAATGAAAGTTGATCAATGGTAACGATCCGACCTTTGTGTGGGAAACATATCACATGAAAGAGGGAAGAGACAATTGCCCCCATGGCATAAGCATAGTCACGTCCCAAGGGTAAATTAAAATCCAAGGGACCTTGGACCACCATCACGTCTATATAGATGGTTTTTCCTCCCAAAGTAATAGGAAACTTCGGAAGGATCCCTAACGACTGAACAAAAGCGGTGGAGAACCAAAATATTGCAAAGTAGTTGAAGACAAAATACTAACAGATGCACCTTCATCTATAATCGTGCTAGGTACGACCATATTGAGGATCTGTACCGTGCTCTTAAAGGGCACATAAGAAGGAAGGCGGTATACTGCAAATCGACTCCAATCAAAGGAAGCGACCAAAACCTTTGGGGGTTGGCGCGACTGTAAGGCTGTAATATAAGCCATACAGAGGTTGGCGTGAGTGCAAAGAGAGCAACTTGTGCCAATTGGCATGACTATTCAGACAAAAACTACGCCAAGCTAGATACCTATGGGAAAAAGAGGGAAACCAAAAAATTAACAAGTAGAGGCCAACCTTGACACTTTGGAGTTGAACAGAGGATGGAAATTAATTAAAAAAAATAGAAGAAGACATAAAATGAAATCAATAATTGAAACTTACCCAACAGGAAGGAATGACAAACTCATATTGATGCCCAGCAGAGTCGCCAATTTTTTACGTAGGTAAATCCTCTTTGTGAACAGAGACGATCCCTCTAGCCCTAGGGTGGGTATAGAAACAAAAGGACACGCTAAAGTGTTGCTTCCTAGTTAATGAATGAATGAAAGACATGGTAGATCGACCTACCTAGAATCCAATGATGTTCTCATTGCAAAAAGAGTAGTAGCCTCTCACTCCTGTCTTGGCAAATCACAATCTGTTCGTTGTTACGCCCGGATACCTGTGCATGTAACAAGAAAAAGAACAACATACGACATCATAGTTTCATCCACGACTATTAACCAGTCAAAGAGGGCTAAATATATCATATTACATAAAAATCATAACACAATATTGGAACCAAACAGTATTCATGTATATATAAGTAGAAGGAAGAGGTACAACTGATGCTTTGATGTCGCAGTCTCCTCTAGCGAGGTTCAGTCAAAGCCCGTCTCAGTACCTGTCAAGGGATTCAAACGAAATTAGGACATGGATTCAAGCTCTCCTCAACATGATTCCTTCTCTCTATCTTCTCTAGTGATTTAACTATCAGCTCTCCAAGTTCAGCTATTCAGCGATTTAGCTAGTTTGCACTAAGAGGGATAGCTCCTTTTATAGAGGAAAAGGAGGAGGTTGGGATCCCTACAAAGGTGGGAGGGAGTCCTATCCTTTAGGAGAGTTCCAAGGGAGGTAGAAAATACTAACTAGAGGAGGGAGTCTGTGGTTGTTTCAGTTCAACCACTCCCAATGACTCATCCTCGATGTGGTTGGAATAGAACCTTTGCCTCTATTTTTAAAAAACATTCCATAAACAGTTTGGTGCGGGTGCTTAACTGGGACAGAGTGCCAACTGGCACGGGAGTGTAACTAGCTACTCATGTCAAGGCAAAAACAAGGGTTTTTCAGTTCTTCCCAGGGAATTCTCAACAAGAGGAATGTTACTCTCATGCAAAGGAAGCCAGTGATGGTTTTTTCAAGGCATGACACTACTTATTAGTCACAGAAACAACCCTCCAATGGGCGAGATGGGGATTACAGAGAAAGTGACAAAATGTTGTATAATAGGTTGCCCCTACAACTTTATCTTATGCTTCTGTGTGTATATGGACAAGTAATTCCAAATTGGGACCTCCAAGGATGGGTGTAGTGGTTAAATTTTCTTTTAACACTTTGAAAGCTTCTTAAAACAAATTTGTCCAATAAAATTATGAAACTTTAGCAAGTAGTACAAACAAAGGTGAAGCCAGTTTAATAAAGTATTTAATGAACCTTCTATAATACCCAACTAATCGAAGGAAGCTTTGAGAATCTCTCTATATTTGAGGAATAAGGACCCTTTTAATGATGGAAATGTTGTTTGGGTCAACCTATATCACCTCCTTGTATATGGAATTACCAAGGAAAATCCTTGCATTCATAAAAAAATCACATTTACTAGGGCCCAATTAAATATTAATTTCAATGCATTTATTAAAGAATTTGCACATATTAGAAAGAGATTCGTGAAAGTCACATCCATAAGGAGTGAATTCATCCATGTATATGTCAACATTTTCATGAAAAAGTTCAACAAAGATACTTATAACTTTCCTCTAGAAGGTGCAATGGGCATTGCATAGACGAAATGGAAGGACCCTATTGGAAAAGGTACCCCAAGGGAATGTGAATGTTCTCTTATCTTGGTCTTGAGGGATGATATTTATTTGGTTGTATCCACTAAAGACATGCAGGAAATACTTCTGTGTGCATGCCGGAGGTCGTGGGGTCTAGCCCTGCAGACCTCACCCCAAAATCTTAATATGCCATTTGGGGGACACATGGTGGCCTCAGGGCTGGCCACGTGTCACCCCCAATTGTCCCAAAAATAACAACAAACAACCATTCAACCAATAGAAGGCCACCACTTTTCATCCTATGGTTGGCTCTGAGGAAGGAATATTACTCAGAATATTCCCCTTTTGCTAACTCTACATCCACCCTGCTGACTGTGCATCCCAGTCAAACCTACCGTAAATTTTACCTGTTTTGGATTTCGATCAGAACACGATATGTCCCTCATACGACAACATTTTTTCAAACCGTTCACGACGTCGGAATCAAGAAGATGAGATCTACACAACCATATTGGTTTCAACCCAATCCTATAACTTTGAATTTTGGGAAAATTTTATGAACTCCTGATCACTCCTCCCCATTGGGAAGCTTTTAGACCCAAAAACACTTGATTACGTATTCAGTAGATGAGGGTACAACTCCCTCACCTTTCCAACCTCCATCCAATTTTCCTTTCTTGGCTTAGTGCCTTTGAGCCGAACTCGAAGGTAGTCAACACTTCCCCTCTTGGATGCTCTTGTCCTCCTATCAATAATTATATCTTTTTTGTGATCATCCAGAAATTCTAGTGATAAATATTCAATAGAAGGTAGTTGAACATCACTTCCTTGATCATCGATCAAAGGTAGCTCATACAAACATAATTTTTCAACATTAACGACTGAATACATTTGAAAATATGAAGGAAAGTCAAGTTGAAATGCATTATTACCAGCTTGCTTTATGATCTTGAATGGACCATAGTGAATGGATTTGAGCTTTTTACCTTCCCCTTGCATCCTTTCTTTGCTAATGTGCAACCATACGTCATCTTTCTATTGAAACTTGTGATTAAATCTATGTTTTCCATGCCTCTCTTTGTATTTGGTTTGAATTTTATCAATTTTTTCTTGAACTTGTTGATGTATAATCTAAATTTTCTCAATGAACTTTTGAGCCTTTTCAATATCACTATGACCATCAATTTCAACATCCTTCCTAAATATGAAGTCTAATGGTGCTTTTGGAAAATTCCCAAGGCATACTTCAAAAGGTGATGTTTGAGTTGAATAGTGATTTTCCAGGTTGTAAGCATCCTGAATGTAATGAATTTTCTCATGCAACAACTTAGGATGTTTACTGCAATATCATCTCAATAGGTGCACAACGGTTATGTTCACCACCATGGTTTGTCCATCTGTTTGCAGATGAAAAACATTACTCTTTTTCAACTTTGTGTCCATCATACTCCATATATTGGACCAAAAATTCCCAATCAACCTGGAATCCCTGTCACTAACAATAGAAGTTGGCAATCCAAAATGAACCCAAACATGTTGAAAATAAAGATCAACAGTTTTTTCAACAGTAATGGTTTTCTTACATGGAATAAGTATATAGATTTTACTGAATCTATCCACAACTACATAAAGGTAATCATGATGTTTTCTTGACATAGGTAGACCTCCAACAAAGTCCATGGAGACACTCTCCCATGTCCTTGATGGTATCGGTAGTGGCGTGTACAAGCCAAGATTATTATTACTAGGATTGCTTGTTGCACACATAGAACAACCTCTTCTAAAATGTGACACACTATCTATCATGCGAGGCCAATAGCAATACCTCTGTAGATGCGCCATTATTTTTCTTACCCCAAAGTGTCCAGCAATAAGAGATGAATGAGATTCTATCATGACACTTAGCCTCTCTCCTTGTGGTATACACAACTTTCCCAAATTAAACAACAAATTGTTATGCATGTGATAATATTTTTCTTCAACTTGATTCCCTTCACTCAAACTAGCATACACATCTTGAAAATCAACATCATGTGCATATTATTCTATGTAACTCTCATGTATAATAGAATCATTTTTTAGTAAATTAGATGCACTAATGCTTGGTCTTGAAAGCATATTAGAAACTTTATTGAAATATCTTTCTTGTACCTTATAACCAAGTGAAACTGTTGAAGAAATCCCATCCACTTGAAATGTCTTGATTACTGCAATTATGTTTATGACTACAAGTATTGTAATGGGTGGTGATCGGTATGCACAATACTCTCTTTACCCATCAATTAGTGTTTCCACTTCTTGACACTTTGTACCAACACATATAGTTCTTTGTCATATGTAGGATAACTTTCCACAACACCATTAAATTTTTCAAAATGAAAAACGATAGGCTTACCATGCTGCAAAATAATTGCACCTGTGGCATAATCACTAGCATTAGTTTGTATCTCAAATGGTTGTCTCAAATTTGGTAATGAAAGAACTAGAGCTGAATCGATCTTGTATTTTAAAGCTTCGAAAGATTTTTTTTGTTTGCCTCCCCATTGGAAGCCTTTCTTCACACTTGTCACTACATGCATAGGAGCTGCGATGGCATAAAATTTATCAATACACTTTCTCCATATTGAGCTGCACCTAAGAAAATTCTTACCTCAATTACTATTTTGGGTGTGGGCCAATTCACAATGGATTCCACTTTAGAGGGATCAATTCTCAACTCTCCTCCTCCTACAATATGTCCTAAATAGACCAAATAAGTATTTCCAAACTCACACTTTGACATCTTAAGAAACAATTTCTCTTTCTTCAAAACATCAAGCACTCTATTAACATGCAAGACATGATCTTCTCTTGTTTTGCTGAAAATAAATATGTCATCTAAGTACACAATCACAAAGTCATCAAGGAATGGACGCAAAACACTATCCATAACACCCATGAAAGTTGTCGGTGCATTACACAAACTAAATGGCATAACTAACCACTCAAAGAGTCCTTGTTTGGTTTTGAATGCAGTTTTCCATATATCACTTTCTGCAATTCTTACTTGATGATATTCACTTCGTAAATCTAACTTAGTGAAAAAAATTTCTTCTTTTAGCTAATCAAGCAAATCATCTATCCTTGGGAGGGGGTAACGATTCTTTACCGTAATGTTGTTCAAAGCTCTGAAGTCTACACACATGCGCCATGACCCATCTTTCTTTGGAATGAAGACTATGGGTGAACCGCATCGTGAGGTGCTTGGCCTTATGATTCCTTTCACCAAAATCTCTTTGATTTGCCTCTTTATTTTAGCATTCTCCATTATCAACATGTGATACATATTGATGTTTGGAAGAGTAAAATCTTGCTGCAACTTAATCTCATGTTGAATCTCTCTTTTTGGAGGCAATATTGTTGGCTCCTGAAACATCTCATGATGTGCATTAACTACATCACATAAATCTGATTTCAACTTAGGATCACATCCCTCAAATGATTTATGATTAACATCAACTTTAGGCTTAATCATTATAAGAACAAAATTCATAATCGAATTTACTAGCCTCTTTACATGTCTAGCATTTACCATAGCAATGTTTGTCTTCTTGCAATTTGCTCTAACAATGTACTCCTTGCCATCTTTGAATAAATGATATTTTTTCTCATGGAAATGGAAGATTACTTTCCTGTCATACAAGTAAGGACTCCCCAACACAATACCTGTTATGTCAAGAGGAACCACATATAATTCAACTGTGTCAACAAAATTTGCAGTGATTGTAAACCGTAATATACATTTCCTTGAAACTTGTAAATTTGCATCCTTACAAATCCAACCTAATGGATATGGTTTTGGATGTAGAATGATCTCAAGGTTAAGTTTCTTCACCAAGTTTTGAAAGATTAATTTTTCTTGTGACCCACTGCCAAACAATGTGTCAATCTTGGTATGTTTGGATATCACTCTCACATGAAACACTTCAATTATTTCTTCTTCATTTGGAGCATGTATGTGACAGTTTGATGTACTAGTATTGGGTTCAGTTTCAATTTATTTTCCCTTCATGTTCTTCAATGCCATGGTTGTAAACTTTGATTCATCACCTGAATCGTCTCCTAAATCATGTTGAGTTGTACCTACAACTTTATGTTTCCCTTTGTTATTCAGTTTCTTTGGCCTCATTTCAGGATGTAATTTCCAACAATGCATTTCATCATGGCCTTCTTTTGAACAATGTTTACAAACCAATTTTTATCTCTCTTTCTTAACAGATGCATTCTTTTTTATTTTACCTGTTTAGGTCTTTTCTTTGTTTTTATCCTTAAAAGGTTTCTTTCTGCCCTCTTTAGAAATGTTCTTCCCTCTAGCTTCTAGATGTGTGGCCTGAACACATACTTCATCTAGACTTGTGGGGTTAAACATGAGAATAGTATGTTCTAGGTAGCTATGTAAGCCTCCTATGTACTTTAGAGAAGTATCTTGGCTCTACAAATCTACCCCTAATAAGAGAGCTCTTCCCCTAAATTCTTGGGTGTATTCTCGCACATTTTTTCCCTTCAATTGCATAAGTTTTTCCAGTTCATTGTGGCTTTCTACATATGAGCTAATGGATAAAACTATTGTTTTATAGAAGTAATGAAATCTAACCATCATAGAATAATATTACCATGTTTTTGATCTCCACCTTTTTCTTGGCTTCCCACCAAACAAGTGTTACACCTTCCATTCTCAATGAAGCTAATTGGATTTTGGTATCATCATCTTGAAGGTTCTGGATTCTCAAATAGACCTCCAATTTCCCAATTCAATTCTAGATATTTTCTACATTGACTTGACCATTAAACATTGGAAATTCAAACTTAACATCAAGTTTAAAAAAAATACTTTTACCAGTGTTATTTGACTTGTGTGGCTGATGTATTGAAGAAGAAGTAGAGGATGATGATGATGAGGGTGAGGATGTTGGATTTCCATTGACTTCATTTCCTCCATGGCCCTTATTTAACTTATCTTCATCATTTTGGCCCCCTAAAGATCCCTTTCCTTCCTTGTGAAGTTTGGATCCTTCTCCTTCTAGTATCTCATTCCTTTCTTGATAAAGGATTCTAACCATCTTAGTCATGTCAAGAAATGCTTTCCTCAACACTCTTTCTTCCTCTTTGGGATCAACTTCTTCATGGATTTCCCCTTCTCTATTAGACATAATTAATGTAGCTTCTTCTTCCTTAGGATGTGAACTAGGTGGTGGATATTGTGGCAATATTTCTCTCCTTTTCTTTGGCTCTTCTTGAGACCCTTCTGCCCCCACCAATTTTCCTTCTCCTCTCTTAAGCTTGAGCCTTGTAAGCATCTAAAACTTGCAAATAGCTAAACAATTCTTTGCACTAAATAACACCAGAAAATAAACCTCTAGCTTTGATACCAATCTAATCTAAAAGGACTATATTAGTTTTGTTTTTCTAAGTGTGTTTTCAGTTTATAAACATGTGCATACCTGTCTCATTAGTTTGCTTAAGGATTGAGGATTCTAACCATGAATTGTAGATTATTTTAGTGAATTAGAAGCATGAAATAAGCACAAATAACACTGAAAAATAGTGTAAAATAGAGAAATAAGTCACCGCACATAATTTACACAACAATCATGATGAAGCAGTTCACCCCTCTTGGGCTACATCTACTCATCCATCTCCCAATGGCATGTCCATCTTTCATTATGCTCAAAATTTTGCTAATACATGTAGTTACAGGCCTCTAATGGTTGTTTTCTCTACACCAATGGCTCCAAAACTCTCCAATTAATCAAGAATGACTCTTCATTCAATCTAAATGGGTGAAAAATTGATTCTCCTACTCATTTACCCTCTTACACCTAGAAAAAATCCACTTCATTGGAGTTAAAATAGTGATTTCCGACTTTTTGGGCGCGCTACCAAATCCACCGTTGGATTTAACTACAACATTTAACTGTGCAGTTACTGCGACAATTGGCAGAACTCAATGCTTAATCCCTGGTGGATAAGGTTGAACCGGAGTTGAAGTTGTGGTTAATCAGAGACCGTGCGGATGGTTTAACCGTTTAACACATGTCATGTGACCTGAAACACCAACTGTAGAGTTTGCGGTTAGTTAACTATCGAGTTTGAAGTTTGTTGTTACATTTTAAATGCCATGTGAACACCTGCTACGGGGACCGTTGGCATGTTGGGACCGCTGGTGGTCCCCAACCTCCAAAGGCCATTGCGTTCAACTTGAAATAGAACCTGACTCCTATGTTAGTTAAAAAATTCTTGTAGCTCGAGTGGTGGAGAATTATGCATGCATGCCAGACATCATGGGGTGTAGCCTTACGGACCTCACCCCAAAATTTTAATATGCCATTTGGGGGACACGTTGTGCCCTTAGGGCTAGCCACATGTCACCCCTTATTGGACAAAAAAAAACAACGTACAACCATTCAACCAATAGAAGGTCACCACTTGTCATCCTGCGATTGGATTTGAGGAAGGAATATTTTACTAAATATTCCTCTTTTACTAACTGTACCTCCACCCTGCTGACTGTGCATCCCAGTCAAAATTGTTGCAAATTTTACCTGTTTTGGATTTCGATCAGAATTTGATATCTCCCTCATACGATATCGGGTTTTCGAAATGTTCGCATCTCTGAAATCAAGAAGACAAGATATACGCAACTATCCTAGTTTCAACCCAATTCCGTAACTTTGAATTTTGAGAAAAATTTATGAACTCCTGATCAACTGATATCCCTCAATGAACATAATCTTAGTTCCTCCTCCTTCTACTCATATTTCATTAGAGAATAGGCAAATCATGCTGAGGTGGGGTGGGGGGGGAGAGCGCACATAGTGAAAGGACTAGAATTATCAAAGGATGGTGAAAGTGGTGAAAAAGGTGGTGGAAAAGTCCTTTCTCTAGGTTTGTTTATGAGTGGTAGGAGTGGAATTTTGAGGATGAATTTGGCTGAATGGGGTCGATAAATGATGAATAAATTATGGTAGACTTCTCACAACATTTCCCAAGGAAAACATGACCTTTTGGGCTGATTTTCCAAGAGATATCCCTCCTATAGCATCTTAGGCTACTCCTGTAGCAATTGAGGTTACTCCTTTAGCAATTCAGGACAACCATGTAGCAATCCAAAAATGAGGTAAAACATGGTTCATTTTTGGCTAGATGCTGGAGAGAGCTAGGGATGTGGGTAATGAGGATGAAAATTCAATGGATTGTTGGGATAGATGGAATAATGAACTGTGGAACTCACTCTATAGCCACTGTCCTTATGACTTCCTGAGTCCTACGAAAGAGAAATGCTAGCCAAAATTGTTTTAAGGAGTCCCCCATTGTGTGTGTTTATTTATTTATTTTTATGAGACATGAAAACTGCCTCTGGGAAGGTTTTCAACTTGCATCCCTACCCGAGGAACCTCAGAGGAGGTTTTCACCTGGGGGTATTATGATCTTATTTTCCTTCTTCTTCTTCTTCTTTTCTCTTAGGCGAACTCACAGAGGTTTTCAACTCTAGAGTTTTCCTTAGATTCCTCATGGAGGTTTTCATCTAGGCCTTTTATTTATTTTTTTAATATTTTTTTTATAATATTTATGGACTAAGGACCTTGAGCCTCCCAATAACATTCAATTCTTTTTGGATCGAACTGATAAACTCTTCCTTGGATAGAGATATTTTATACAAATTCAACCTGTAACCATTGACAAGTAAGGGAATACCTTCCTCTTCAATGGTTCTAATTTGGATAGACCCATGCTCATGAAATATTTCCATTAGATAATGGGCCAACCATATTTTCATCAACTTTCCCTTGAAATCCTTGAATCTAGAATCATATAGTAGGGCCCATACACCTTCTTGAAAATTATTTTCCCTGATGTGTTTTTCATGCTAAATCTTCCTCTGTAGCTATATTACCTTACTGTGCATGATATATTGCACCCTGAATTCATCTAACAGTTGATTTGGAGTAGCCTCTCTCGTTTTGTTACAGTGACGTCAAATTCTGATTGAGATTCCATCCTTAAGGTATTTTATTCAAATTCAATGGAAAACATGGCCTTCTTCACATAGAATAGTTCAACTGGAGTAAATCCATGTTGTATGCCGATGTAGCTTCTACAATTATATATTCCCAATCCTTTCTACTATTTCTAGCAATATTGGTGAGAATGTTCTCCAATTCGCTTTTTGTGACTTCCACTTTCCCATTTTCCTGAGGGTGATAGGAAGTGGATGTCATGTGCTTGATCTAGTGTTGCTTCATGATATCCTCGATCATATTTGATGTGAATTTTGTTCCTTGATCAGTGGAAAAATATCTTGGAAAACAAAACATGTAGAATACGCTCTCCCTCATAAACTAAACTAGCTTATGATTATTTTATTCATTAAATTCCTTTGTTTCAACCCATTTAATCACGTAATCAACGCACACAATGATATACTTCTTCTGTCTCGATGGGGGATCAATGGTCCCAATGAAATCCATGCCTCACTTTTCAAATGGATCTAGAGTCACTTGAGGTTTTAATTTAGTTTCATCCTTAGATGTGCTCTTACCCATACTTTGGCAGTGATCACACCTAGTAGTCTACCTCCTTTCATCTTGATGCAAAGTGGGCTAGTAGTACCCTACTTTTATAACTTTTAAGGATTTCCTCTTAGCAACAAAGTGGAATCCATAAGTTCCATCATGGCATGTTGAAAGGATGTCAAATACCTCCTCTTCCTTGACAAATCTCCTTAGGATCTGATCTAGCCCTAATTTCAAAATATTTTCCCCAATCCAAGTGAATGGGACACTCTTCCTAAAAATATTGCTTTTCTCCTAGCACGATAGATTAAGAGGGAACCTCTCAGCAACTAATTAGTTGGCTATATCAACAAACCAAGGAGGAAGCATTGAGATGGAAAAGAGATATTCATCTAGAAGGTGATTATCTACCATTTCTTCCTTTTTCACAGGCAAGTTTAGCCTTGACAATAAATATGCAAGAAAATTCTCTTTCCATGGTTTTTCAATAATATTCATATCAATTTTTTGTAATAATAGCAACCATCTAGTTATCCTAGCATTGACACCATGTTTATTTATTAAATAATTAATGTTTGCATTATCAGTGTGAATAAAAGTTTGATAACCAGTGATGTAATGCCTGAAATTGTTCAAGGAATGTACCATAACTAGGAGTTAATTTTCAATGGTTGTATAATTTAACTCACCTTTAGAAAGGTTCTTACTAATGAAATAGGTAGCAAAAGGAAATGTGCCTTCCAATTGTCCTAAGGTATCCCCTACAACTCTATATTATGCATCTATGTGTATATGGACAAGTAATTCCAAATTGGGACCTCCAAGGATGGGCACAATGGTTAGATTCTCTTTTAGCACTTTGAAAGTTTCTTAGAAAAAAATTTCCAACAAAATTCTGAAACTTTAGCAAGTAATCCAAACAAAGGTGAAGCCAGTTTAATAAGTTATTTAATTAACCTTTTATAATACCTAGCTAATCCAAGGAAGCTTTGGAAATATCTCTATTTTTGAGGTATAAGGACCCATTTAATGATGGAAATGTTGTTTGGGTCAACCTTTATCTCCTCCTTGTATATGGAATTCCCAAGGACAATCCTTGTATTCATAAAAAAATCACATTTACCAGGGCCCAGTTAAAGATTGATTTCAATGCATTTATTAAAGACTTTGCACATATTAGAAAGAGCTTCGTGAAAGTCACATCCATAAGGAGTGAATTCATTCATGAATGTCTCAACATTTTCATGAACAAGTTCAACAAAGATACTTAGAACTACCCTTTGGAAGGTACAAGGGGCATTGCATAGACTGAATGGAAGGACCCTATAGGAAAAGGTACCCCAAGGGCATGTGAATGTGGTCTTATCTTGGTATTCAGCGATGATATTTATTTGGTTATATCCACTAAACACATCCAGGAAAGATAATAATTTCTTCCCCGCAAGGAAATCTAGGACTTGATCATTGAAGGGAAAAGGTAAATGGTCCTTCTTGGTAGCCTTGTTAAGTTCTTAGTAGTCGACATGGATCCTCCACTTCCCATTTTTCTTGGGGACTAAAATGAAAGTGGACACCCACTCACTATCTAAAATGGCGTATATGAACCCTGCATCCAAAAGATTTTTTAATTAAACTTTCACAATTTCCTGATGATCTAGGTTCATCCTTCTCTATGGTTGGCACATATGTTTGAATCCCTATTTTATATAGATATGATGAGTACAAATTGAGGGATTCACACCCTGCATCTCCTTATAATCCAAATAAAAATCATCCAAGTGTTGTCCCAACACACCGCATAATTTTTCTTCTTGGATGGCCGAGAGAGAGTGTTTTATCTTTATAGTTCTATATGGGCCAATCTCCACAACCTTGACATGTTCTAGGTTAGAGTCATCAGAGCACTAACCATTACAAGGATTACTCTTAGATTCTTTCATCATTTAATCAATTGGCATGATAGTGGGGGGTTGATTCTATAAGACATGGTCAATAAGATCATCTTCATCAAGCTTTCCCCCCCTAAAACAATATCTAGAAGGGTAAATGGGTAGAGGGATGTTTGATAAAATTAATCTCCTTCGTCACCCTCTAACCACAAGGGAAAATCACTCTCAAAATAAGGTTGAGCAGGAGGATACAAAAAATTTTGTTTGGATAAGTTCCCATTATTAATGGTCATGTACCCAACCCTGCAACTAATGTAGGAATCAACAACGACCAACCAAGGTAATTGTAGGAGGAGAGGATAGCCATTTAAATTTTTTTTAGGCTAGAGGAATAGGAAATCAGTGGGGTACTCCCAAGAATCAATGGATACCATGAAATCCTAAATAAATCACTTAGGAGCTACTGTGGATCTATCTGCAAGATCCAAAACTATAGTGGTATTCCTCAAGGCCCCTTGGAGGTTGAGATTCATCATGGTTTCCCTAGTCATCACATTGATTGCACCTCCAAGGTCAATCAAGGTATTAGGTACCATAATTCCATTAATGTTCAGATCCACTACTATGCTACCAGGATCTAAGAATTTTTGGGAGACTACCCTTCCATGAATCAGATCAAATAGTTGTTCCACAACATTGATAGTGGGGGTATCTATTATTATTCTCCCTGGTCTTTTGAAAATTTCTTCCTTAATAATATTTTTATAAATGGGAACATCTTTGATGGCATGGAGAAGGGGTATCTTGACACACAAATACTTCAATTCTCCTAGAAGTTTAGCCTCTTATGGGGTATTTTTTTTTGGCTTGGACAACCCTTTCAAGATAAGGAGGTGCATTTTCTTGAAAAACAATCTCTTCCTTTTCTCAAGCTCTTCAAGTGGAGAGGGTGGTTTATTATCTCAAAGAAACTTCCCAAATCAAAGGCTGATTTCTTGGATTTCCATAGCATAAGTAAGATAGGATTTCCTACATATTTTGTTCCTACATATTTTTCGGGTTCATATTAGGTTGAGAAATCATCTGAGGTTTCTCAAGTGGGGTTTATTTAGGGATTTGTGGTTGAGGTTGAGGTGGAGGCAGTCGATCAATAAGTTTGGTTGTCTGAGGCCTCCACCCTTGTGAGGGGTTTCCCCATTGGGAAGGATGGGGTGGATATGGCTAGAAAGGAGGGTGAATAGGATGAGGATGGTATTGAGAAGTATAAAGAAAAGGAGGAGGCGTGGGCCATGATGGATGAGTGTAAGGGTACCAAGGATGGAAAGTTTTATTTTTATTTGGATTTTAATGAAGAGAGTGTGCCCCTTTCAGGCCTCGTTGATAAGACTAAGGGCCTTGAGGCCTCTTCTTTAGTTAATGAAGAAGAGCTATTCTGAACTACCCCCATCCCCTTGGTATAAAAACCTTCAAACATGACAGAAAGGGGAAATTTTCTGTTGCATGGTTCTCTTCACAGACATAGAAAACTTCTTTGACATTCAGGGGGCACTCATTTCTAGGGTGTCTCTCAATGCATCTAGGGCAGAATATAACTAGTGGCATTTTTGTTTCCTCTTCCTTCCTTTTTATTTTCATAGTATCCATTTGTAGGCAAAAATTATGCGACATTTAACTCTTAAAATCCTCCAAAATACTTCCTATATTCTTTTTTATGGTTGTTTTTAGAGGGGGATGAACTGAACAAGCCTTGGCTATACCTACCTGTAATATCCCAAAAGGGAGAATGCAGAATACTAAAACACAATATAAGAACTGCAACAAGGTAAAAAATAAATATTAAGAAAACATCATAATTTACAGAGAAGGTGTGCCATTTTATTATATTGGAGAAGATTCAGTTACACAATGTACAAAATATGAGGGGATCTAGCCAAAGAGATGGCCTAGAATCTCCCAAAGAACATGCCACAATAGGCACTGCATAACTGGAGAATCACTGAAGAAAATATTGTGTTATCCCTTCAGTAGAATGTGAACATATGACTGTAGGCTGAAAAGGAAAATGCAGATATACTCAAATCTAGAGCTTAGATGATGCCAAGATTCAAGATCTGGCAAATGTGATGGATTCCCAAGATATTCCAAAAAGGATTTTCCATATCTACAACTTTGGAAAATCACCTTCCTAGGATTTGATCCTTGATTTGCTGGGAAATACAGATCTGAAGCTAGATTTGTTAGATAGATGGCTGAAATATGTTTTAAGATCAGATCTAAGCTTGAAGGGTTGATCCCTTCTTCAGATCTACAAGCTGGAAGCTCTAGATCTAGCTTCTCAATCCTCTAATAATGATTACAGTTGCTGCAACACAATTGCCAATAGAAACTGCACTATGAGGGAAGGAGAGGTCTTATGTCTACTGAAAAATGATGCAATAAAATCCAGGCTGATGGTAATACTGATCGCAATGTGAGGGGATGAAAAAGCACATGATTACTAGTTGAAATGCTAGTAACTTCCTTCCTCCCTTTAGATTTGCAAATTGGACAGCGTAATTCCTAAAGGAAATACTACTGCTAGGAGGTCAATAAATTTTTGCCTGATGATAGATCTAAAATAAAGCTCTATGAATGCTGATATATAATCCCAAGGTGATAAGAATAAACCCTCACAAGGTCTCCAGCTAAAGTACTGAAGACAACTTCCACCTTCCAAATTGATCTTCAAAAATCTGCAATTTTTTAATATGAATGTTCTACAGAAAGTAGGAAAAGAGATGTGGCACCAATCTCTGATGTAGAATGAAGTATAATACTCTTTCTAGAACTACTCTAAGAAAGAGGTTGGATTCCTGACCAGGAGCACACTATGCTAAACGACACTTGCAATCTCTGCTAAACAGCCTGAGAAAGCAATAGAATGTCGCATGACAATTCTATATTTGAAAATATATTTACATAAAGAATAACCAGCATACCTCCATCCTTGCCTTCATATTATTTATATAATGTTTGAGCCTTCCCATGCCTTGACCCTCATCTAGACTACGCTGTGCATGTGGACAAGATCCTCCAAGTTTTACTGCGTTGTTTGACCAAATCAACCGTCATGTCTAGGTGCAATGTACACCCTCTCCATCATGTGTGCTTTGATTTCACAACATCCTCCATCACTTTATCATGAATGTTCCATGATCTTCTTGTTTTACATATTCAAGATCTTAGTTGACTGTGTCAACCTCCATGGTCTATCTCAATTAATGAGACATAATCTCCAATTCCATTCACATTAGTAGTTTCTAAACCACCTCATCGTGTAGATCTAGAATTAATTAATCCACATTCACACAAAAAAAGTGGATATTTATTCATATTGAGGATTATGGGTCCCTCCACCCTTTTATTAACTTAATTCATTAAGAAAGTTAAGAACTCTAATATTCCAAATATCAGGTGAAAATTTGGGAATATTATAGTCCTCACCGTCAAAATGTTGCTTTTCCTCAAGCAACTCAAAAGGTAGATGTAAATCCATCTATTTCCCTCCAAATGGCATCCACATAAGTAAGGCTTCCTCCATTTCTTGCAATGTGTTATGTATGTTTGGTTCCGAATTTGTTTTTCAAAAACATATAGAATGACCTCTAATTGTATGGTTATATGTCTTCCTTCCATCATGAAGTACCAAGCGACAACCATATGAGTTCCAACTTCATCATTAATACATGAGATACATAAAATAAAGTGGCTCTTTCCACAAAGGAAAAGCTCCATCTCACAATACATCTCTCCATCCCATGCTTTATGAATTAGATTGAGCATTGATATACTCTCATCCTTAGCCCTCTTGGCCTTGTTGGATCCAAGCATCATTCCAATGTTATGAAAAATAAGAAGGAAAGGAGCTATATGGGTAGACAAAGATGCCAAACCATATTCTCCTAATAGTAAGCACCGGAGTAAGGCCCTCTGCTGCCATGCTCCATCTCCTCCATCTCCTCCATGTAAGATGGACAAGCCAAAATCCCCCAAAAGAAACCAAAATGAACATGCCTGATTTTTCTACATTCTTTCATTGATACACCAGGCATGAATCAAAAAAATACGAGCTATTGGGTGGTAACCATACTCACCCAAGAGAAGCCAGCGCAACCATGCCTCCTTATTCATTTCAGAAGTGTTCCTCAAGGCATGGATCAAAGAAATAGGAGCCTTTAGGTAGTGACAAGAATCTCCCAAGGCCAACCAACGTAACCAAGTTTGCTGGCCCATATCATAAATCTGCAGGTGGTCATGCAACCCCTTGCTTATCATCCTCACCCACTCACCCCAATATGGAAGATGAGTGATGTGTTGCATAATCATGATATCCTCCCTTTTTAGAATACCATTTTCCCCAAACTGATGAATAAATTTGCACTTCATGAAATGTTGAAGTGCACCTCCAATGAGATCTCTTAATGAGACCTTCTTCTCATCTATGGCCTTCCAAAACCAATGAGTTTCTAGATCTACTGTAGGTAGAAGTCTCTCTTTGAGTTGTGAGGTGCTCATTGAGAAAGTGTCACGAAGAAAGGAGAAACGATTTCTCATATCTAGATGTCTACCATTTATCCTCTTTACCTCCATTACTTCATGAGTGAAGCTACCTTCAGAATGCTTCAAGAAATATGGGGCCTCCTCATCTTCGCAGCTACTAAGTGACAACACTGGGTAATACATGTGTTGTCTCAAAGCAAGGCCCAATACTAATCTCATAAAGGTATTGTACATAGGATCTCACTCATCCCATTTTTTGAAACTCTACACTTCAACTCAAAGGGTTGAATGTAGCTCAATAATGATGAACTAGGATAGTTCTTAATATCCTCCTTGATTAGATCAAGGGTCCTCTGCATCGTGATATATTGCTGCTTCAAATAAACAAAAATTTCTAACCCTTGGTTATGCATTGGCCCTGAAAAAATATGTGATGAAATTTCATGCATACGTTGGATCAACTGATGTGTGGGAACCTCTTGCCAGAACACAAGAGTTCCTCCAATCGGGACAATGGTGCCTCCAACTGCTGGTAAGAGTGATGGCTGCTCTTCTCCAACTGTACTAGCACTGGAATCTTCCTCCTTTCCCTCATGCATCTCCTCAATCATGCATGGGACTCGATATGTCAAGTGCTCAAGACCATATTGCAAAGGTGCAAGTGTCTCTTCTCCAGATGCAAGTACTTCTACAGATGGTGGTGAATGTAGTGACCTCTTGTCTAGAGTGACAAGATTGACATCCTCCTGCTTAGGAAATGTCTCTTTGTGGCACATCTCTGTCTTATTCACAAAAAAATTCTTTCTCGACTTGTGAAGGAAATCTGAATATTTAGTCACCTTTGCATTCTCCATGTGACCAAACCACCAATCATTGGCTTCACCTAAAAGATGAAGTGCTGCAATTTGAATAACCTCTCCTTCAGCTATAGGATGTAGCCTAAAAAATGCATCTAACTCTCTCCTCCAAGCCTTAACAGTGCTTGAGGAAGATCCATCAAATGTAGGAAAATAGAGTCTATTATGCCTCTTCCCTCTATTGCTGCTATAATATCCTCTTTCTTCTTTCATTTTGAAGAATTTTTGGAGAGTTAGCTTCAATTTGAATGCTCTAGACTGTGCTTTGTACTCTTCAAGATATAGACTGAGAGTCTCATGAGTCTCAAGTGTTATTCTTTCTTCATTTCTACACCTCTCACCTTCTCCAAAGAAAGTGTGCATAGTGGATCTATGAGGAGATCTATGATTCTCTGGTTTTCTTTCTGCTGATAGGAAGTGCTTGGACCTTCCTCTTCAATTCTTCTTCTTGGATCTTCTTTCTGTCCTTCCTCTTTCATTTGATTGACCTCCTTGGGGATATTTTGCATAGATCTACAAAAATTAGTGGCTGAATTTTCTTCCTCCGTGATAAATATCATCTATCTTCTTCTTCTTTAGATGCAAAATATGAAGTGTTCACAAGTTGAGCTAAATATCATGCTCCGATACCATTGTAATATCCCAAAAGGGAGAATGTAGAATACTAAAACACAATATCAGAACTGCAGCAAGGTAAATAATAAATCTTAAGACAACATCATAATTTATAGATAATTTGAGCCATTTTATTATATTGGAGAAGATTCAGTTACACAATGTAAAAAATATGAAGGGATCGAGCCAAAGAGATGGCCTAGAATCTCCCAGAAAACATGCCACAATAGGCACTGCGTAACTAGAGAATCACTGAAGCAAATACTGCACTGTCCCTTCAGTAGAATATGAACATATGACTACAGGATGAAAATGAAAATGAATATCTACTCAAATCTGGAGCTCAGATGATGCCAAGATTCAAGATCTGGCCAATGTGATGGATTCCCAAGATAACCCAAAAAGGATTTTTCAGATCTACAATTTTGGAAAATCACCTCCCTAGGATTTGATCCTTGATCTGTAGGGAAATACAAATCTGAAGCTAGATCTATCAGATAGTTGGCTGAAATATGTCACAAGATCAGATCTAAGCTTGAAGGGTTGATCTCTTCTTTTAATCTACAAGCTCGAAGCTCTAGATCTAGCTTCTCAATCCTCCATTAATGATTACAACTGATGCAACACAACTACCAATAGAAATTGCGCTGTGAGGGAAAGAGAGGAATTTTTATTGCCAAAAAATGCTACAATAAACTCCAGGATGATGGTAAGACTGATGGAAATGTGAGGGGATGATCCCTCACAGGATTACTAGCTGAAATGCTAGTAACTTCCTTCCTCCCTTTAGATCTGCAAATTGGACAACATAATTCCTAAAGGAAATATTGCTGCTTAGGTCAATAATTTTTGGCCTGATGCCAGATATGAAATGAAACTCTGGAAATTCTGATATATATGCCCAAGGTGATAGGAATAAACCCTCACCAGTTCTCCAACTGAAGTACTGAAGACAACTTCCACCTTCCAACTGATCTTCAGAAATCTACAATTTCGGAATATGAATGTTCTACAGAAAGTAGGAAAAGAGATTTGGCACCAATGCCTGATGTAGAATGAAGTACAATACTCTTTATAGAACTACTCTAAGAAAGAGGTGGGATTCTTGACCAGGCACACCCTGTGCTAAATGACACTTGCAATCTCTACTAAAAAACCTGAGAAAGAAATGGAATGTCACAAGACAATTCCAGATCTGAAAAGATCTTTACATCAAGAATAACCAGCATACCTCCATCCTTGCCTTCATCTTCTTTATATAATGTTTGAGCCCTCCCATGTCTCAGCCCTCATCTAGACTGTGCTGCACATGTGGACAAGATCCTCCAAGTTTGACTACGATGTTTGACCAAATCAACCATCATGCCTAGGTGAAATGTACACCCTCTCCATCATGTGTGCTTTTATTGCACAACATCCTCCATCAATTTATCATGAATGTTCCATGATATTCTTGTTTGACATCTTCAAGATCTTAGTTGACTATGTCAAGCTCCATGATCTATCTCAATTAATGAAACATAATCTCCAATTCCATTCACATTAGTAGTTGCTCAACCACCTCATCATGTAGATCTAGACTTAATTAATCCACATTCACACACGAAAAGTGGATATTTATGCAGATTGAGGATTATGGGTCCCTCCAACCTTTTATTTACTTAATTCATTAAGAAATTTAAGAACTCTAATATTCCAAATATCAGGAGAAAATTTGGGAATATTACACTACCATTTTTCCTAGAAGCCCTAGACTTAGTACTAAATAAAATTTTGATGTCAAAATAAGGAAATTAGTAGAAATATACTATAGACAACATGTTGAGGGTTTCCATTGCATCCTCCCTGATCCTTCGAAGAAGAACTAGCTTGAGTGACTTAGCCCTCCTATAATTGAGTTTGAATATTTCCTCGTATTCCTCTAAGGATTCATCAAGCCCAAGGGTACTGCTAAATATTTCATCCTTTTTCTCTTTGGTCCTATAGTAATACCTATATTTTTCATTTAAGGCTTGTTGCATTTTTACCTAGGTAGTGATGTTATCTCCAGATAGACTCATAAACTAGTGCAATTTTTTATCTTTGATGGTAGATGGAAATAAATCCAACTTCTGTTCATCATAGGCATAGTCATAGGTCATACATACAACAAAAAACTCAAACATGAAGGTGTCAAGGTCCTGATAGGTTAGGCCATGGAAGTGTGGAAGGGGAACATGGCTTATATTATTCATTCTGGCTTCTCCATTGATTTCTCTGATAGGGAAAACTTATCTTTCCTATTCTCAACTATGGTTTGGGTAGGTGATATAGGTTCTTCTTCCCCTATGGGTTCCTTAAAAGTATGAGGTTGCTCCCATGTAGTCAGAGAGGGAAGTGCACAATCACCTAAGAAGAATGAAATTCACTGCTTGAGGGGGTGGTTTTTTCTTTGTAATAATTTCCCTTGACTACCCCTAGACCTACGAGGCATGAAAGAACTAACTCTACTTTTTTGAAAATTTCTTTTTCTTTTGTTTTTTTTTTTATAACTTTCCAATCAATAAGACTAATGTAAAATAGAAAAACAACTCCTACGTAGAAACAAAACCTACTTAGACAACCCCCAAAAAATGACCCCAAAAAGTGATGGGCTTTGGTGTTGCACAAAGGATGTTGCAAATCCCAAGGCTTCTCAACTTAAATTGTCAACTTGAGGTTCATACAAACTTTGAGGTGAAAATGATATATGCATAATAGGTTAGGTTCTACTCATGTTACCCTCAATCATTGGATTAGATCAAGGTATTCAGAGACCACTCCTTCAACTAACTACAAAGAAAACTTCTTATGAAAGGATATCATGATTTCAAGGAAATGAACATGATTCTAACTACAAAAATTAAAATTCCATTCATTACATGTAAATGCTAATTGAAACTGCATGAAAGGATGTAGCTAGTATAGTTTCAGAGGTAAACCATGCTACATCTATTTGAAAACTTACTAAAATTAATATCCTATTTGCATGAATCATTTATCTACTTGATACTTGCTTAAAAACAAGGAATTAAATCTTTAACACAACTATGAAAGAATTTTCATGTCCAATTCTACTTTTTATCATATGTTTGTAGTGAGGAAAGGATGGGGTTGGAGTGGTCTTAGAGTCTTCCCTAATCATGAAATTAGAGCTTGGGGGAAATTATTCAATTTAAAAATGTAAAATTCAAAGTCTAGAGTAAATCTGGTTCAAGTAAGTGAAGTTATGGGTCTATGACATTAAGAGCTACAAGAGGCCTTATTTTTCTACAGGAGGTCTTCTCTTGCTACAGGATGGGGTCCGAGAGATTATTGAGGAAAGGAATGGTATATTGAAGGTGAATAAAGGTGGATTAAAGTGAGGGAATGTGAATAAAGGGTGTGGGAGCCCGTTATCCAAGATTAATACCCCTTAGAGACTTATCTTGCACCAAATTTTATTCCCATGGTACCCTTCGTTTGTCCTGGAAGAGTGATCTCGGTGGAAGAGTTTGGAAACAATGTGGAGTTTCCAAGAGAGATATGGGATGGTAATGGTGGATAAAGGGGTGTTCCCACCATTGCAAGTCAACATGATCCATACAGACTAATTAAGTGCATGCATCAAATGATCAATATTGTATAAAAATAAATTAATATGGAAAGGATGAGTTGAATTTTATTAAGATATAATTTACCCTACAACACAACTTCTAATTTCGAAATAAATGCTACTAAATTTTGAATTGCAGGAAACAAGCATGTATAAGAATAAAAAAATCATAAACACATGTTTTGGGTGGTTATTTAAGATCTTCCAACCACTCTCCCCACAAGAGAGGTGATAGGAAAATCTACCAATATGGGTTTTGTAAGGTAATCCCTACTTAAACAAGAAAATAATTGAAATGACTTGAATAAAAAAAAGGAAAGAATACAAGTGAGGTACTAAATCCTTTGGGTTAGGCACAAATGCAAGGGTTTTATCCCTCCAAAACAAACTCAAATGCAGGTAAAAAAATAACTTCTCATTGACAAAGTATAAGAGTCACATATGTCATATGAAACATGAGAATAAAAATACCAAGCAAGAGGCTCTCAGCAACAACTCCTATCTTCCACAAAATTTCAAAACCTAATGAGCCTTTAGGCTAGTTTATTTTTTAAAAAAATTGTTGAGGGGTAGCTCTCATCAAAGCCTGGAAGTATCCCCTCCAAAATCTCAAAATTGGTGTATTTGGTTCCCTTTGATCTTCACATGAACTAGAGTCACTTGGATGCTAGTGAATTCATGCTGCCGGTGAGGAATCTTTGATCTCAAGCCAATTTGGAGAGTTAATGAAGTGCAAAAGCCACCTACATTCTCTCTAGATGTCTCCACAAAATCCCTGCATAGAAAATATCTCAAAAAATTCTTATTTTACCTACATATTAATCACTTTAGACCATGCAATACGACAAGCACCCTCTAGTGTTCTTAATAAGTATATTATGGCTAATAATGTGAATTAATGTGAGAAAAGGAGAGTTTTAAGGGATGGAGGATAGCATAATGAACCTCAAAATATACCTATTAATGGGACCAATCATTATGTATAACATAATAGCCAATGAGTGTCTTCTATGATAGGCAATGTATTTTTTCCATGTAATGATGACACTGTAGGGTGTTCATTGTATAGTATGTGAGTCATTTTTTGGTCCACACAATAAGCCACAAGGAATATGATCCATTAAAGAGTTTGAGTTAAGAGATGTTGAAGAAAACTATAAGACATGTGAGCCACAAGAATAATGATAAACATATGATGCATTGAATTATACAAATAATATATGTTGTCTGTTGTGAAAATGTTCGATGTTTTAATATTCATGAGCCACAAATAGTGTGAGTACATAAGTGAATCCATGCCATAGTATAGTGCAAGACATAAGACAATACATGCTAGAGTATAGTGTGAGACATAAGAAAATATATCCCATAGTATAGTTCGATTTCATGTAGATAATGCGATACCTCAGAACTAATGATGCCATGTAATATCCCAAAACTGGGACTGCCAGCAATGTGCAACAATACTGCTTCAGAAATAACGTAGTTTGGCTAAAAAGTAGCAGGAGGCCAACATGGAGGCTCAAAATTCATGTATATATCAACAAATCAGATCCATCATGAGGTCCATACAACATATAATAGGAAATAGAAGACAATGGTGGAAGAAATCCCTCAAGAAGAGGTGTTGCAACACATGTAATGACAGCAAAAGGCTTGACATCATTATTTTATTGAGCATACAATAGCAGTAGATGGAAACATAGATTTGGAACAAGATAATGCATGAACAGTCAGATCTATGACAGATCCATACACTATAGTGTCTCTACTTTACATACCCCTTGGGGTTTTTAGCAATACATGAAGCACAAGGAGTAGATCTAAGATTCTATGCAGTAAATCTACAGATCTATTCAGAATTTCTGAAACATATATAGGAGTATTCAGATCAGATCTATATATGACATGGATAAGAACAGAAATCCATGGATAACCACAGTGAAGGACAAATCCCCAATACTAGAGATCACTTCTCTATAGTTTCCAAAACACCCTACAACTTTCCACTTTGCAGATAACGCAGTTCTGGAAGATAAACTGTGCTGTAGAATTGAAGAGCATATTGGCCTGATGCCAAGATTTAGATCTGAAGCTCCAATCAGATAATACACTCTTGTCAATGGAATAGAAGACTCTCCCACTGAAAAGAGGGACTAGAATGGCCTAAATCTGAGAAGATCTAGCCTCCACTTGCTGCAGCTTACAAGGAAAACCAAACCCTCAACAAGATCTGCATTGTAGTTGGAAGATGAAGCTTGGCCAAATGCCTGATAGTGGACAATATGTACAAGACTCCTCCAGGAGCTACTAAATGGAAGAGGAGGGATTCCCGATCAGGAACACCCATTGCTAAACAACACTATTCTCATCTAAAAAACAAGAGAATGATATATGTCTAAATAGATAATATATTCATAAAATATCATACCATGAACAACCTTCTCTTTTTTTCCTCTCTTCCTTTTATAAGATGAATGTCTTGAAAAACCCTAAACCATCTCAATGATTTATCTACTTTCACATGTGTAGCCTCCAACTAGAACTGTGCTATGCAGCTAGGAGGTTCATTGCATCTCGATAGCGTTGTGGATTTGGTCATGTTGACCCAGTCAAGTTTCTCAATCCCTTTCGCACATAAGGGTGTTTTATTAAGGAATCCCAGATTTAGCATTATTCACATGGGGCATTGATTTATTTTGCAATTTTAGGAGTTTTATTGATCCTCCTTCACAATTTTATTCATGCAACAAGAAAATTCAAACAAAGTTGTATATTCCCATTAGCTTGGGCTAATTGGGAATATTACAGTCCTCCCTTCCAAAATGTTTCTTGTCCTCAAGCAGCTGATAGGGTGAGTGTTGCAACACATCTCCTCCTCTATTGGTGACACCATCAATGATCAAGCTTTCCTTACAAGCTAAGCTCCCACCAATCGAACCCTCCGTGAATTTTCCCTTCAAATTCATTATGGGATGTACATAATCCATCCCACAAGGAGTCAAGAACTCACATGAAACAAACATGGTTGAACCAATACTCTCCCTGAAACATGTAGCATAAGGTACATGGAGAGTCTCCATCCCATGAGGCACATACATGCTCCCCATCCTCCTTCCATACAAGCTCATAAAAAGTATAAGTATATCATCAATGTATGGAGGTAAAACTATGTACATACAAACAGAAAATTGAGCATGAGGAGGTGGGTCATAATCCCACATATGATACCAACGAAGTGCATCTCCTACCTGCCTCAAATCAAGACATGGTAATTGGTTTTCCCACCACTTACTTGTTTCCCAAGTCATATCACTATTACTGAAGGTGAGAGATATGTTTGGTGCCTTGGGGAAGCACCCATCATGATGAAAAATCTCCCTTTGCTCATCAAGGGAGTGGCCAAATTCAGAAATTTTAATGGACCAATAGTTTCCATGAGATTTACATGATACATTCCTCCTTTTAGGAGTCATGGACTATAAAAAAATGGTAAAATAAAATTTACAATCAGAAAATAAAGCTTGATTTACATGAATATATCCTTTACCCCAAATTCTTCTCATACACATGAAGTTGGGCATGGATCTTTCTCCTCTTTCCAAAGAAGGAAGATATGTCCGAAATGACTCTTGCATAGAGTCCCATGGCTGCCCCGACTCCACATAGCTCATGCATTCTTGAAAATGTTGTTGTAGTTCTTCTTCCAAGCCTTACCAATCAAAGCTCCTCATGATGATGTTGTAGATCCTCATGGAATAAATATGGATGAAACAGAACTCTCTATAGGCTCCTTATAATATCTTGTGCTTGAGCTTAGAAGCTATAGGAAAAAAAATTCTACCACGATGAGAGATGACTCCTCCTTGGACTAAGTAGCCTTCTTCATGCAATTGGTCATCAAGTATCATACATGTGTGAAGATATTTGTAATAATCCACTAGCAGTTGGGATTTCCAATACAGATCTACACTTCTCAACAATGACAACATTGATGATGCATCAACAAAAGTGTCTGTCATGTTTTTGTTCCTCTCCTTGACATCTCCTATGTCAAAGGTGTGTGCTGGAAGGATGTTCCCTCCATTCTTCTCCTCCCACAACACAGGATCATAAAAGGGAGTGTGTGATGATTATGGGGGAAGAAGATTCCCCTCCTCCTTGAGCTTACCCAAGTCTCCTAGCACTGTAGCTTTGGCTTCAAGTGCTCCATACCCTCCTAGATCTAAGTTTGGATCAGCAAGTTGTGAGATCTTCCCCACAAAATCTGAATTAGGTGGCCTCGTAGGTGGTTTTCCACTAGATAAAGAGGTTTCAGGGACCATCCTCATATGCATAATAGATGAGATCCTCACATCCCTACTTCCACTACGAAAATTCAACTCAGTTTCATGTGTGGAAGTCTCATGAAATTTGGAGTCCCCTCTTAGTGGTGCAAGAGTGCCTCTGATTGGAGCATTTGCTCCATTCTCTTCTCCTAGCAATATTGGATCATCTTCTGCTATGTCAGCTTTGTGATCCCTCCTTTTTTCCGTCTCATTGTCTCTTAGCATAGACACATGCTGCTCATGTCCTCCATATGGAAGATCCTTAGGAACTCCTTGCAAATATGCAAGAGCCCCTCTAGTGGAAACCATTGCTTCATCTCAATCTCCTAATAAAAATATATCTCCTCCTGCTATCATAGCGTTGGAGGATCTTCTCTTCTCTTTCTCTCCCTTCTCCTAATCAATGGAGAATTCCTCATGACTAAGAGACCCTTTCCCTTGGTCTCTTCTTGAAGAAGGAACCCTGATTTTTTCTCCTTCAGAAAAGAGACCTTGCTATAGTGGGGTTTTTTCCTTTGGAAAATTATGTAGCAGATCTTCAACCCCCTCAACAATGTTTAGAAGAGGAGTTGGCTTTATGGAATCTTCCAACTTATGCAAAGATTCAAATTTCTTGGGCTTGATTTTCTTTCCCCAAGAAGTTTTAGAATGTCTTAAATCAAATAGTTTCACTAGTCTCCTAGTGAACTTTTCATAAGAAGAGATATTTACCCTTTTCAAGGAAGAAGACTCAAATAGCCACCAGGTATAAGCCTTTCCTTGAAGATGCAGTGCTACTACTCTCAATGCTTCTTCTTCTAAAACTTAATGCAGTGGGAAGTATGTGTTAATATTTCTTACCCAAGACTTGACTGAGTCCTTAGGTGACCCATCAAAAGTAGGTAGAGAGAATCTACCCAAAGTGTGTTGCATGCACCCTCTTCTTCTATTGTAGCTACTGGATCTTTCTTATTTAAGTTGATAGAACTCTAGGAAACTGAGATTCTCTTTGAATCTCTCTAATTGAGACTCATATTCTTGGAGATAATCACCAACAGATCCCTCCTGTTAGCCACCTATAATATTTTATTATAGCAAAAGGTGGCTAAGACTCGTTGAGCCTCCAAGGAACAAATTTTATTACTAGAAATTGTTGGCTCTTGAAGACTCTTGAAAGGCCTCATGCCTCTATCCAAAATCTTCATTACCTTTGCCATTTTATATTTAAAAATTTTACTGAAATCATGAGAAGAAACTGCTGCAAAATCATCATTCTACCCCTTCTCTCACTCCAACTAACCTTCATTTGTTTTCCCTTTTCCTCCATAAAAACTCCCTTGTTTTCATAAATCATTTTCTTCCATTTATGAAAATCACTTTTCCATAGTTATAAACCCATTTTTTAACTATTCCGAAACCTCCAAAATCCATTGCAAACCATGAAAAATTCATAAAAAAATACAAGTATTTTGACTATGGACTTGAGCCCCCTTGGGTTAAGTCCTAACCACTTCCCCACCATACGCTTTAGGGCTGGAACCACTTGCTAACAAGTTAAGGTGCTTATCGCATCACAAATTGTTCAAGAACACAGGATTTTGCGTTTAGTTCCACACTGTAAAAATGCAATTGCGATCAGCCCCTTTGTTTTGAGCCCCGGATCTCGTGCTTTCTCTGCAAAAACCAAAGGTTATAGACCCAGGCGCTAATCGCAATCGCAATCTTTCCAAATTGAAATTTTATTTAAAATCACCCATCGAAAATATTTGCGATGCGATCCATCGCAATCACAACCCTTCCAAATTTTGATTTTATTTAAAGTGCCCATTGCAAATATTTGCGATGCGATCCATCTCAATCACAACCCTTCCAAATTGCGATTTTATTTAAAATGCCCATTGAAAATATTTGCAATGCGATTGATCGCATCGCAAGCTCCCCCAATTGCGACCTTCTGATTCAATCCAGACCACCCATGTGTCAGGATCGGACGGTCCAAAACCACCCCGCTTTATTTCTTCTCCCCGCTCTCCTTTTGCCTTTTTCGCCGATCTCCACTGTTGGATGCTTTCATCCAATGGATACGCTCCTTTCCCCGCCATCTGAAGCAGTATAAAACTAAAAACACAGGATTTCTTAATTTTTTTTGTGTTTTGCAGGTGTTTTAATGGTTTTCCATTGTATAATGAAGGAAATCCGAGGGTTGGGAAAGGCGTTTCCTACGCCTTCGAGCTATAAAAAAAGAACCATTCACGGGCTCTATTCAATTATTTATCAATGTCTCATGAGTTTTGGTAACACGTAAAAAGGCCTGTGCGGCCCTACACATTAGCAAGACACTGTTTCATTCAAAAAAATAGTTAAAAGAGTATAAGTTTGAAGACCAAGCATAGCAGATGAAGACTAAAGATAGATCTGGGGAATCACGGCTAAGAATGATTATCAAAAGCATAATTCCCTGGGTTAAAACACAATTAAAAGAAAATTATAAGTGTTTAACAGAAAGAACTTCCTCCACCGCCTTATTTGAGGCGAATTGATTCCTCAGCTACCACAGAGCCACCTGTTTCCTCAAACCTTTCAAAACAGAGGCCGAAGTTATTGAAGAAAATCAGATATTCACCTCTAGCACAGCCAGGGAATTAGTGCTGCAAGGAACTTAAATGCAACAAATATCTGCAGAGTTACTCCCATATTACACAGAGCCTCAAAGTCAAATAAAGCACCTGCCGAGCTTAATTCGTAAATGTAGAACAATTAATACCATGTTCCACCTGTAAACTTCTTCATTGAGCCCCTCAAAAGGCCGAGAAGTCTTGAATCTGTATTTATTATCTTAAGAGATCTTTTGTTAGATCTCACCTCCTCATTCTTCTATAAATACCTCAGTAGAAGATGAGAAACTGTTAGCTGTAGAACTTTTATATACATTTGAGCTTAAACTTCTAATTGTAAATAGTGTTCACTGGCCCTTGGAGCCCTGTTTGTGATAGATTAGATAGGCTGAACAATGAAGATGATTGCTGAACTGAAACATTGGACTTGAAGACTGTAGCTGGCTTGACATCAATATAAAAATGTTTCTTGGGATCCTGGTCTATATCATCGGTGAAGTGCACCTCTCTTTGTTATTTTTTTCCTTCTATGTATGTCATATTGTTCACTATTCTCTTATAAAGAACAACAATTATAGAGTTAGGACCTATTGTATATTAGTAATATTCTCTAACTAAAAGCTTTATCTCAATGTTTTCCTCTAACTTGTTCATTTAGGAATGATTTAATACAGTTTAAGCAGTTAGGAATGTTGGAGTTCCCTCGTCCTACTGTTTGCTTTAAACATTGTTCTTGAAAGTTATTTTCCTTATTGTTCTTATGAAAGATGACTATGGAAGATATGGTGTGCCCTGGTCCTAGTTATTCTCCAAAAGAAGATTCTGAAAGTTTCCCTTGGTGTTGACTGAAAGAAGAATAGGTTTAAAAGTACTTTATCTAATCTTAGGTCACACTTTGTTCCTCTTATATGTTTTCATACTTTCTGAAGGTAATTTTGTGGATTACTGAATTGTTTGTCAATTAATCTGCTTGAATACAGACTTGTCTAAGAAGTTTATGGTTAGCCCTATTCTTGGTTGGTTTTAAACAGTTACTTAAGAGGTTTTTCTTGTTTGGACTGACTATAAATCCTTTGTGAAATTATTATTAGTTTCCACCATCTCCAACACTTTATTGTTTCCATCCCATCACTCTATCTAAAATAATCTTATGGTATAGATGACTTTCCCTTTGGATCACTCTTGATGTTGTTGCTCAATTAAAGTCTAGATATGACTCCATAGCCCAATGGACTAAAAACCAACGTTATATCTATCTTTTAGCCTAAGATGTTCTATTCACTTGCAAATTCTCACTTTTGAAACTGTTTTGCATTTAGAACTTTCTCCTCAAGTATGTTCATGCTCAACCATCCAAAAAACAAACAAACCCTTGGCCTTCATAACTAGCCTAATATCATAACCCCAAACTTCAAAGATAAATCCATCTTTGTACATATTGGAGAGATCCCTCTCCGGATTCAGGAGGGCTAGATCCTAGAATCCCAAAGTTGGTTGAAACGATGTTGTTTTTGTAATTGGACTCTGCCAATCTTGCTAATAAATTACAGATTCCTAACACCTCCTTTGGTGTTCCTCCTTTTACTTCTTTCTTTGACAAGAAAGTCAACATGCTCCAACGTTGTAGATAAGGTTGTGTCGTTGAATGCTCACACACATAGTGAGAAGTACTGGGGCTTCCTTGATGTAAAAATCCTCTTGAGGGATTTGCATGTCTTTCCCTCTTCATTCCCTGGATTTCTTCTTTCAGTTCATATATAGCTTGAGAAATATTTTTAGAGAACTCTTCTCCTTGCAATCTTCCAGATAAAGGGGTCTTACCCTTTACTTCTATGTCTTAAGTGTAATCACACTTATTCTTCAGTATTTTCTTTCCATGAAAAGACATATTGTCTTCTCAAGAAAATAAAATCATTGGCTGTGCCAAGATTATTGCTCTGATACCACTGTAATATCCCAAAATTGGGACTATTAATAATACATGTTTGAAAAATGCATTTTCAGAAATGTATGCTACAGAAATCAAGATCAGCCCTAGGATCCCTTATATCTGAAAATATAAGACCTAAATCCAAGAGGATATCATAAAAAAATCAAACTAGGTGAGGTAAACAAACCTCCCACACCTTGTATGGCCTGAAAAATGCCCAAGGAAGGGACTGCAACAATATGCAACAATAATGCTTCAGAAATAACGCAGTTTGGCTAAGAAGTAGTAGGAGGCCGACATGGAGGCTCAACATTCATGTATATATCATCAAATTAGATCCATCATGAGGCCTATACAACATATAATAAGAAAGAGAGGACAATGGTGGAAGAAATACCTCAAGAAGAGGTGTTGCAATCACATGTAATGATTGCAAAAGGCTTGAAAACGTTATTTTATTGAGCATGCAACAACAGTAGATTACAACTTAGATCGGGGACAATATAATGCATGAAAAGTAAGATCTATGACAGATCCATACACTATAATGTCTCCACTTTACATACCCCTTAGGGGTTTTAGCAATACATGGAGCACAAGGAGTAGATCTAAGATTCTATGCAGTAGATCTGCAAATCTATTCAGAATTTATGAAACATATACAAGAGTATTCAGATCAGATCTAAATATGACATGGATAAGAACAGAAATCCATGGATCACCACAATGAAGGGCATATCTGCAACACTAGAGATCACTCCTCAATAGTTTCCAAAACACCCTGCAACTTTCCTCTTTGCAGATAACACGGTCCTCGAAGATAAAATTTGTTGTAGACTTGAAGAGAAAATTGTCTTGATGCCAAGATGTATATCTGAAGCTCCAATTAGCTAATACACTCTTGTCAATGGAATAGAAGACTCTCCCACTAAAAATAGGCACTAGAATGGCCTAGATTTGAGCAAATCTAGCCTCCACTTGCTGCAGCTTATAAGGACAACCAAACCCTCAACAGGATCTGCATTTCAGTTGGAAGATGAAGGTCAGCCAAATGCCTGATAGTGGACAATATGTACGACACTCCTCGAAGAGCTACTCATTGGAATAGGTGGTATTCCCGATCAGGAACACCAAGTGATAAAGAAAACTATTCTCAGCTAAACAACAAGAGAATGATAAATGTCTAAACAGAAAATATATTCATAAAATATCATACCATGAATGACCTTCTCTTATTGTCCCCTCTTCCTTTTATAAGATGAAAGTCTTGCAAAATCCTAAACCATATCAATGATTTAGCTCGTTTCACATGTGTAGCCTCCAACTAGAACTGTGTTGTGCATCTAGGAGGTTCATTGCATCTGGACAATGCTGTGGATTTGGTCTTGTTGACCCAGTCAAATGTCTCAATCCCTTTCACACATAAGGGTGTTTTATTAAGGCAACCTAGATTTAGCCTTGTTCAGATGGGGCATTGATTTATTTTGCTGTTTTAGGAGTTTTATTGATCCTCTACAATTTTATTCATGCAACAAGAAAATTGAAACAAAATTGTATATTCCCATTAGCTTGGGCTAAATGGGAATATTACATGCTAGCTACAAAACATAAATAAATTTGTGAGTCGATGATGTATGAATGAAACTGAATGATCTCCTCTTATACAATTTGATTAAGGATAGGCATGACCCTTTCATAATTGGAGGCGAGAATTTTTTTTACTATATGACCCCATTTGTTGATAAGAAAATCCTTAAATATACATTTCATAACCCTTAAAAGTTTCATGCCCATATTATTTTGATGTTCTCTAACCGCAAAAAAATTTCTTGCATTAAATACTAATGTTTCTTTATCCATTGGAATTCTTCTCTTTGGAGCTTAATGGGATTTCCTTAGGGCTGTAGGGGTTTCCAAAGGGAAATTCAACACGAAGCTACCCAATTTTCAACATTCCTTCCCATCTAGGGAGGAATTTCCATTCACATCATAAGTTCTCATATTGGATGACATGTCTCAATATAAGAAGATAGGAAGTTGCATCATCATTAGATCTGGACTTGTCCCATAGAAAAAGAATAATCCACAATTAATGGTAGGGGAGATTTATCCTCCAAACCCTACAAGTCTCTAATTCAAGACCCATGGCCTTCATCTTATTAACATGAACAAAAAAACCATCTCATCGCATCCTGTCTCAACTTGTTTCCTCTAATAATTAGTTGAAATTTGATGTCTCAATCTAAATAAGAATAATCATCATAATGGATCTCAAGCTGCCAACCCTATATCAATTGACAATAGGTGAGATACAACTTACCGAGAAAGGATCAGAACCATCATGTTTCCTAAATAAAATAGGTGAGATACTACTTTCAATGAGAGGCAAGGATCAGACCCATCCTATCGTCTAATGACAGTTGGCGAGATACAACTTACCATGAGAGGTAAGGATCACATCCATCCCAATGTCTATTGATATTTTCACTTTGACCCTCAAGTGTGAAGTGGTAGAAAACCTATATCCAATCACTTGAGCAGGATACCACTTACCATAAATGGTAAGGATCACGGTCTATCTCAGGTCTCCTCACCCTTTTTCTAGATGGGTGGAAATCCCAACAAGCTGAACTTGTGTGTAGGATTCATATTAGGGTATACTCTATAGAATCCAAATGGTAGTGGAGGATAACCCAACTTGTGATAAATAACAAGGATCACATACACACTAAAGTGATAATAGGCAGGATAACCCATATTGTCATAAATGAAAAGGATCACACATCTTATTTTCTATGATTCCGTCAACCCAAGGATCCCTTTGTTCTCCATTCCTTCCATAGGAGCTCAAATAGGGGGAAGAACATTTGTTAGTGTTCTCGATCAGCCGTGATCCATCCCTCTCATTAGTTCCTTCACTAGGCTTATGACTATCAGTATTGTCCATAATGAATAACAACTAGAGAATATTGGGTCAACCACAAGATTAAAGTCAACAATTCAAGGATCAAATTTTATTCCTTATCATCAATCAAAATGTGACAAAGTGTCACTGCTCCTTTCTGCAAAATATATCAGATATAATGATATCTGACCTCAATGTGATTGGATCTATCATGGAACAAAAGATTATAAACATGTAATATCCCACAACATGTCATATTATAACATGAATAGTCATGCCCAAAATATGCTCAAACAACTCTCCAAATATATTTCTCAACTATATTGACTAACATCTAGTTATGCCAATAAAAATTCATACTACTACTCAAAGAAACAAATTTCAGTACCTGTCTCATCCAGGAAATCATGGAAAAACTAATGCATAACTCATATTTGCTCAACATCATCAACATATACATATAGTCACAAGTATCTAACACTAGGTGTCAGGTCATTAATTACCATATATGAAATATTCCAATATACATGTCCAAGATTTGACGGCTTAAAGAACATAAGGAAAATCAAGAATTCATCTAATTGTCAACTGATATGGGAATCCATCAAAATTGTATTGGATGAACATGCTCTCTCAACTTCTTCAATACAAATCATGATGCCAAGTCTCTCCCACCAAGCTATCCTTGAAAAGAAATCCCTCATATTCCTTTTGTTAAACTTATAATCTCAATAATTTCAATCAACTTGGGTGTAAGGGTCAAGTCCCTTTGGCACTAAATTCTCAGATGATATTGATCCTGTCAGAAATCAATTCTCAGATTATAAAAATTTTTATCAAAGACATACCTTCAGTCATGAAGAGAGATCATAGTTCATATTAGATGTCCATCATTTCATACATGTGAAGCCCAAGGGACTTTATATAATTCATATGGAGCCTTCTTCAATCCACAATCACAAGTCTTCTATTTATGCTCCTAAAAGTCCTCCAAATATGCTTCTTCCTTAACTATATCATAGAGGAATATCACTTTACGACATCAGGAAACCGAAGCTAGGATAACCTTGTTTCTCTGAGATATTATTTCTTATCAGAGTTTCAAACATATCGCAGAAGCATTGGACACTGCTACATCTCATGTATCAAGAATAGTCATTTCATGAAGGACATATTCCTCTTAGAATCATATCATACTATTTCTCTCAATTTTCTCCCTCTAAATAGGAAGCCTCTTCCTTTAGGGCCTTGCACTCTTTTCCATTTCATGTTCCATTCAAGTAATTGGATTACTCTACATCTTCTACAATGTCAATATATAGGACTTGATTGTTACATTCATTAGATGTACTTGTGACCCTAAAACAAGAGAAATGGAAAGAACAAAAAAATAAATAATTATTATGAAAGCGTACATGGTGAAGAGGTGATACTATCTTTCTTCTATATAAATAAGAGTGGTTGCTTCATTTTTTAGTGTCAAATCGCTCTCATAGCTAACCCTTCCTACACTATTTTATATCTTGATGATCCTTAACAAGGATCACATCCTCATTCAAGAATTTAATGAAATAAATAAAATAATCATGAAACATGAATCAAGAATAACCAAACATACAAATTAACAAGAATAGTGACACAAAGAGATGGAATTACTCTAGAAAGTACTTATCTTTAATGTAGATTAGAGGAGGCTCACAACTCCCTCTTCACCCCATCTCCCTATCAACTAGGAGTAATCATTATTCATTGACCATATGTCAATGTTTTCCTTAGAAGAAATGCATCCTCTTGAGAGTCACCTATATTATCTTCCAAATCCTTTCAATCCTAACTATCAATGTGCCAGATAATCACTACAACAGATCATCTCCTATTGGGTAAGATACTAGTCCAACTAGGGTTTCTCTAAGCCTATCATAGTACTTTAATAACAAAATGGATTCTCAGTAATCAATAATATTCTACTTTACAGTAGTGTTAGTATGAATATTAATCGCAAGTATACGAAAAAGGCTCACTTTAGCCGTGCATAACAAATAGCCCTAACAGAAAATATGGCTGTCAATATCCTTAGATCTGCAATTTTGTGACCAAGATAAATGCTGCAAAAATTTAGATCTATGCATTAAAAGACATTAAGCAGTAACTAAAAACAAGAGTTTCTCCAGGCATCCAATAGACAAGACAAGAAGATGTTTAAATAATTTTGTATTTATGGCACCTAGGAGGAGAACATAGAAGGATGTTACCAGTCCTCCTCAATGGGATGGGTTCTTGTAAGTCCTAAACACTTCAGATCTAAAATCCCTCTCTCTTGATGGTGTAGAAAACCCAGACAAAAAATGGAACTCAAAGGTAGCTCACAAGAAAAATGGTAGCAAAATATGACAATGATGGTGGATCAAAGTCAGACCAAGAGTGTAGATCCAGAGTGATCTTTAGGCAACAAAAGTAGTGAATGAATGGAAAAAACCTTCTATTTATAACAAAATATTGAGTTATTCTAGATATTGGTGCGTAATTAAAATATTATTAACCAATTCTAGATCCAACTTTTATGGAATATTTTATTATATTTGTTGGAGGGAAAAATAATTTGACTTGGGTCAAATCCCTTTATCTGTAAATAATGAATAAATAAATTATTTGTTTATTATTTTAAGGATGTGGTTGAATAATAATAAAATAAATAATGATTTATTTAATTATTTATGAGTGATTTAGTCAAATTCAACAAGGAATATTATTTAAATAAGGTTTAAATAATTATTCCTAGAAAATAATAAGATAAATAATAATTTATGTAATTAATTTTCCAATTTTGGGTTAAATATGACTAGGAATATTAATTAAACTGATGTTTAACTAACTATTCCTTCAGGAAAAGAAAAAAAAATGTGGATTTATTTAATATTTCCTCATGGGGTTTCCTGTTTAGACCATAAACAACTTAATAAAGGTTGTTTACTAAGTTATTTCTCATAGTGAAAGCAATTTTACTTAGGGTAAAATTTGTCTTACATGGTGTACTTAGGTCCATCTAATAGTAACAGGTTATATGAGCAAAATATGGTGTAACAAATAGGGTTTCATATCCAATGTTACCTGAAGGGTTTCTCCCAAACCATAACCTTCTCCTATGGGAACAAAGCTTCCTATTGTTTCCTTCAAACCCTAGCATTCTTTTGTAATATTCCAAAATGGAAAAAGAAGGAATATAGTGCAAAATGCTGGAAAAATAATGCTAATAATTATATAAAATAAAGAGGCCAACATGAAGACCTTTCATATGTTATAACAACAGAAAAATATACATGAATAATGGGCCATAAGATACACAACAAGAAAGTACAACCCTCTAATGGACAAAATTCCTCAATATGAGGTGCTGCAAGTATATATAAAGCTGAAAGACCCTTACAATGTTGTTTTGTTAGCTCTACTATAGAAAATTATTATACATTAGATATAGGGCTGATATGTGCCTCAAAAGATAGATCTACCACAAATATGAGCAATATACAAGCTCCTTTGAAGAACCCCTTAAGGGTTTTCAGCAAAACACCAAGTACAAGTTGTAGATATAAGCTCTAAGGCTGCAGATCTACTGCAAAATATAGATCTAGAAAGTGTGGCTGATCTGATATGATCAATACAATAGCCTCCTCCAATAGATCCTCTAAGTGAAGAAAATCCCCTTCACTAGAAAATCAGCTCTCCAAATCGTGTCTGAAACCACACTGCAACTCCTCCTACAGAAATAACGTAGACATCAAAGTAACTACGTAGTAGGGATGAATTTTTAGATGATCCAAATATAATAATGTGAAGTTAAGATGAAAATATTTATTAAATTAGAATATTTAATAAATATTAGAGACACTTAGAAATAGAATATTGCTAGGAAAGATACGACTCTGGAATTGATTTGTATCTTAGGCTCTAAAATAGGAATAAAGTTAGTAGATTGGATAGAAGATCATTTATTATAAATGGACACTTGTTATTTTTTCAAGTGCTTCATAACTAAATTAAGTTAGGACACATAGCTTATAAATAGGTTAGTTTCATAATTGCAAATTAGTGGAAGTTTACGTTTGTAAAATCCTGCAACTTTATATGTAATTCCTTTTCCATTTTCAATAAAATTACGTGCCTGAGGAAAATTCTTCCATTATTGTGGTATCAGAGCTCCAGTAATGCGATGGATATGAGGAGGAGATTCCAGCTCTACAAGTTCTTGGAAAACTCCATTGAATTGACCAGCAAATGATTGGTATGCAAATTGTTCAGGTTTTTTAGGGAAAAGAAATTTCAGTTTAATTTCAGATTATTAGAAAATAAATAAAAAATTAGAAATTTATCATTATATTTTTTCTGGAAATTTACACCGAGGACTGTAGAAAACCCTTTTTACCACTATTTTTTCTACGTATTCCAGTGGCTATCTATGTGTTAAACTCTTTAAAGCCCTTAACCATGGCCGCAATGATAATATAAGTCTAGATTTCTGACCTACGTCTCCATGGGCCTGTGTGGATGGCCTGCAAATTGCACTCACTTTGCTACGTATAGTTGAATGATCTTATACATATTGTTCCATGGTATTACCATGTTGTGCGATGATACATGTCCCCAAAAATCAAATATCGGTTATATCTCGGTTTGATCTGTGGAATATATGTCCCTTGGCACTTGAGAGTATGATATTTCAACTCTCACTTAACAGAGATACCGTCACTCGAACTTCTCCCAAGACAGTAAATTTTGTAATTTTTGGAGTAATAAGGAGATTATATTTGTAATTTCTTTTATTTGGAGAGATAAGAGTGATATTGTAACTCAAAGTAATTTTTTACTTTGAGGGGTGGTTAGAATTTTTTAAGAAGAAATTTGTAAGCGCATTATCAAGTGGTCAAAATTTTCAAATATTTCATTGTAAACACTCAAGGAGAATTTGACTAGAGCCAATTGCAAAGCTCAGTCATTTTTCTCCTTTTTTGAATGACTATACGAGGGTCAAGGCCAAGCCCCGATAGATCGTTTTTTTTTAGTCACGTGTGTCATTTTTGGCGTGGTGTGTTTCACGTGACGAGTTGCTCATTTTCTTCGTGTGCTTGATTCTTTTGGTGCACTGCTTCAACACTATCATGTCAAAGTTAATTAATATGTTCTCTGAGTCTGATAAGCTAGATGGGGTGAAATATTATAAGACATGGAAAATTCTAATTGAAAGCACTCTCATTTATAATGAATTGTGGCATGAAATATGTGATGGCAACATTAAGCCAAATAAACGAACAGATGCAACTTCACTTGTAAAATGGGAAGCAAAAAATGCCAAGGGATTAGCTCTTATAAAAGCTTCAATTAATAATGAAATGTACATACATATTGAAAATTCCTCAGATGGATGGACTTCTTTACATACATTCAAAGATCTCTTTGATACACAACCTGAATCAAAGAAGGTTGATCTTCAATTAAAATTGCTTCAACAGAAATTAACTGAAGGAGGTGATGTGCTTGAGTATATTTCACGACTTAAAAACGTCAAGAAAGAAATAATAAATGCTGGTTTTCAAGTTGTTGATGAAAGCTTCTTCACCACGATTCTAATTGTTGGATTGCCATCATCTTACACACATTTTTTGGAAACTTTGCAGGTCACTAGAAAGTTATAGAAGATAAGGTTTGATGAATTGAATCACATGTTAGCCCAACATGATAAAACCTTTGGGCAGAAGAAATAGATTGGAGAAGATGTATTCTTCACCATAGCCATCTCAAGTAACTCCTCAACTGATAATTCAAGAAACCGAGGAAGAGGGAATTTCAATCAAAGTCAAACAACCCAAGGTCATGGTCGCAGCCAAAGCACAGGAAACAATTTCAACATAGGCTACAATTCAGGAAGGAGAAATTTTCAAGGAAGAGGCAACAATCAAAATAGAGGATAAAATCAAGGCAGAGGACAAACTCAAAACATAGGCCAAAGTAGAGGCTGAGGACAATATCAAGGTAGAGGATAGTCTCAAGGCAGAGGCAAAGATTTCAGTCAAATTGTTTGCAGGAGATGTAACAAAGTTGGCCATTATGTAGAAGATTGTAGAACTTCTATTGAGAAAATTCTCAAGTTTCAACCAAAATCTGCATAATTAGCAACTGATGAAGATGATCCTGATGGTTCTGAATATTTCTTCACCAATACACAATCAACAACTTTAAAGGTTTTAAACTTTCTTATAAGTGATTATGAAGATGCATGGATTATGGATACAGGTGCAACTCAACACATGAATTTTTGATGGGATTTATTTTCGATCTTCAAAAAATTCCATCTGAATTCAATCTATCTTTCTGATAAAACAAAACATACTCCTTCAGGAAAAGGTGTAGTTAAATTTATTTTACCAGGCATTGGAGAAATAATGATTTCAAATGTATGGTATGTCCCAACATTCAAGCAATTTTTTTGTCTTTAGTCACAATTCGACAAGCAGGACATATGGTGATTATGGAAGATGGCTTAGTTAAAATTAAATCATTCAAATAGAACATGAAAACAATAATGATAGGTTATGAAAATGGAAAACTGTTAAGGATGAAAGGGACAGTTATTCCAAAAAATTCTAACTTTGCAGGAGTAGCAAGTACAAACATTTCACCGATCAGATTGTGGCATATAAGATATGGCCATATCAACTTTGAAAGTCTCTCTCAGTTACAAAAATAGGGAATGGTTAAGGGACTCCAACATTCAAAAGGGGCAATGCAAAGTGTGAACCTTGCATTTTTGGAAAACAACATCGAGAGACTTTTCCTACAAGTTCATGGTGCGCAAACATGCATTTGCAGTTGGTTCAGAGTGATATTTTTGGACCCTTACCAACTTTGATCGTAGGATGCATATATTTCTTAGTCTTTATTGATGATTTTAGCAGGATGACTTGGGTATATTGTTTGAAGGAAAATTCAGAAGCATTTGAAAATTTCAAAACTTTTCGTTAGCTTATTGAAAATAAAGTAAAGGAGAAGATTGGCACTCTTAGAACTGACAATGGCGAGAATTCACTTCAAATGAATTCAAAATGTATTGCATGGATAATGGCATAAAATGACATCTTACCAATGTACAGGGAAATGGAGTAGTAGAAAGAATGAACCGTACCTTATTAGGAATGGCGCGATCTATGTTAACCTTCAAAAAGTTATGTCCTTTATATTGGGCCGAAGCAATTCATACCGTTGTCTACATCAGGAACAAATCTCCCACTGCTTCTTTAGATGGAATCACACCTTATGAAGCATGGTTTGGATTCAAACCTTGGGTAAAACATCTCAGAGTTTTTGGATCAGTTTGTTATGCCTTAGTTCCGAAGGAAAAGCGAACTAAGCTTGATGCACGAAGCTTGAAGTGCACAATGATTGGGGATTCTAATGAGAAGAAAGGGTACCGACTTTTGTTGAATGGGAAATTTATTGTAAGAAGAGATGTGATTTTTGATGAAAATGAGAATAAGAGTGCTGAAGAAGTTGAAAGTATTCTTCAAATTTTAGAAACAAAAAGTGATAAAAGAGAAGGAAATTTACAAAGTCAACCAAATTCAAAAAATTGGTATGAAATTGAGTTTCCTTCATCTGAAAATGATTCATCCAGTCTGTCTTCTTGATCAATGCCATCTGGGTCTTCTAGTAGTTCATCCAACTTCCCTTTCAGCAGTAGTTCTTCTGACAATGACTCTCCGCCCTCGGAACCTACGGTTGATCGAAAAACATCAGTTTATATCAACCCTCTTTACAATGATGGTGATTTTTCACAATCTCAAACTAGTGAACATAAATTTCCAAATGGGCAGTTCAAATTTTGAAAGATGTAAGGCCTAATGAACATAATAAAATAGGAACAAGGGGATCAGAAAGAAACGAAAGGGCCTTGATAGCAAATGATTTTACTAGACCTTCTACATATCGAGAGGTAGTAAAACATAAAGAATGGAAACAGGCTATGGTTGATGAATATCAGGTAGTTCAAGACAATAACACTTGGAAACTGGTTGATTGTCCTCAGAATTTTAAACCCATCGGATGCAAATGGGTTTACCGAATTAAGTACAAGAAAAATGGTGAAATTGACAAGTATAAAGCAAGAATTGTTGCTAAAGGTTTTGTGCAGCAGGAAGGGATAGATTATGAGGAAATGTTTGCTCCTACAGCTAAATGGAACACCATCCGAATCACACTTGCCTTAGCAGCTCAACAAGGATGGAAATTTCATCAAATGGATGTAAAAAGTGCTTTCCTCAATGGTAATTTATAAGAAGAAGTATACATGACACAAACACTAGGTTTTGAAATTGAAGGACAGGAACATAAAGTCTACAAACTTATAAAGGCTTTATATGGGTTAAAACAAGCTCCCTGAGCTTGGTATGCCAAAATGGTTGAGTACCTTCGGAATGGTGCGATTCTGGTTATGTATGTAGATGGTTTGATTATCATTGGAAACAATGATGATCACATTGCACAGGTGAAAAAGGAGTTACATGCAGGTTTTAAGATGACATATTTGAGACTACTTCACTACTATCTTAGAGTTGAAGTATTCCAACGTCCACATCATATCTTCACTTCTTAGAGTAAGTATGCAATAGAAATTCTTCAACAATTTGGAATGCAGGATTGCAAGCCTGTTCTTACCTCTATGGAACAAAACTTGAATCTTTCAAAATTTGAAGGGGGGGGAATGGTGGATATTACTACTTATCGACAGTTGATTGGTAGCCTGATTTATCTGACAACTACTCGACCAAATATTTCTTATGTCATTAGTATTCTTTCCCGCTTTATGCAGGAACCACTAGATAGCCACTGGAATGCAGCTCAAAGAGTTCTTCATTATATCCAAGGAACACAAGATTTTGGTCTTCTTTACAAAAGGACGAAAAATTTTGTACTTGGTGGATTTTCAGATGTCGACTTTGTTGGTTGTATTGATGATAGGGCATCAACCTCAGGTTATTTAATGAACATGGGGTCAGCTAAAGTTTCCTGGAGTTACAAGAAGCAAGCTATAGTGGCCACTTCTTCAACAGAAGAAGAGTACATTTCAACATGGGAAGTAGCATGTGAGATTGTTTGGTTGCGTAGAGTTTTACAGGACTTGGGTATTCCTCCAGTAGAAGCTACTTCGTTATTAATCTAAAATAAGTCAAAAATAAAGCTTGCCAAGAATCCAATTTTTTATTCAAATACAAAGCATGTGGACACCAAGTATCATCATATCAGATCACTCATTTCAAAGGATATCATCAAGCCGATTTATTGTCCTTCGGAAGATCAGACCTCTGATATCTTCACCAAACCTCTTGGTAGAATAAAATTTACTAAGTTCAGAGATGAAATTGGTATATGTTGTAATGTATATTTTGATCATAGGGGGGAATGTTAGAAGATCCAAATATCATAATGTAAAGTTTGGATAAAAATATTTATTAAATTAGAATATTTAATAAATATTAGAGACACCTGGAAATATAATATTGTTAGCAAATATAGGACTCTAGAATTGAGTCGTATCTTAGGCTCTAAAATAGGAATAAAGTTAGGATATTGGATAGAAGATCATTTATTGTAAATGGACACTTGTTACTTTTTAAATTGGTTCATAACTAAATTAATTTAGGACATATAGCTTATAAATAGGTTAGTTTCCTAATTTCAAATTAGTGGAAATTTACGTTTGTAAACTCTTGCAAATTTTTATGTAATTTCTTTTCCATTATCAATAAAATTACGTGTCCAAGGACACTTCTGCCATTATGGATAACCAGTTGTCCTGATGCCAAGATATGAAAATAAGCTTAATAGCCTTCAATACTATCCTCCCAATGGAAAGGAAACCTCCTCCACTAAGAATGAGCAATGAGATGGCCTAGATCTAGAGATCTAATCTCCACTTGTTGCAACCTGCAAAATAACCAAACCCTCAATACGATATGCATTGTAATTGAAAGATAAAGCTTGGCCTTAAGCCTGATAGTGGAAAATGTAGTACAAGACTATTCCAATAGGCATCTCAAGGAAAGAGGTGGGATTCTTGATCAAGAACACCCTATGCTAAACAACACTCTATCTTAGCTAAATAGCAAGAGAAAGATATATGTCTAAGAAAACCATATATTCAGAAATATCAATATACAATAACATAATTAATATGGCTGCCATCCTCTTCCTTAAATAATATATGAGCTTGCAAACCGTAAGTCCCATCCAACGAAAAGAACTACTTCCACACAAAGCATCTCCATCTAAAACTACGTTGTCTTTCATTGATGACCACTCCTCCATGACAATGTTGTTGATTTGGTCAAGGTTGACCCAATCAAAGTGATCCAACCCGTTTTCACACCAAGGGTTCTTAATTAAGCTGCCAAGATTTATCTCTTTCACATTTGGCATTGATTTATTCATTATTAGGGACAATTATGGACCTCCTTTGTCCTCTTATACTTTAAACAAAAAAAAAAATTAAATATTCCAACTAGCTCATGGCTAATTGGGAATATTACAGTCCTCCCTTCCCAAATGTTGCTTGTCCTCAAGAAACTGACAAGGTGAGTGCTGCAACTCTTCTCCTCCTCCATTGGTGACACCAACATGTGATAATATTTCTTCATAATCTAGGTGTTCACCAATCCATCGCTGCATGAATTGCTCCTCCAAAGTTCTCATGAGATGAAAATAGTCCATCCCATAAGGAGAGAATAGTTCAAATGAAACAAACATGGTTTGCCTAATGTTCTCCCTGAAAAATGTAGCATAGTGAACATGGAGAATCCCCCTCCCATAGGGAACATACATTCCTCCCATCCTCCCTTCAAACATTCCCATAAAAAGTATAAGTACATCATCAATGTATGGGATCAAAATTAAGTACATACAAATATAAATTTGTGCAAATGGAGGTGGGTCATAGTCCCACATGTGGAAGTAGAATAGTAAATCTCCTAACTGCATTAGATAATGATGTGGTAAGTGGTTTCCCCACCACTTACTTGCTGCCCAAGTCATCTCACCATGGCTGAAAGTGTGCGATATATTTGGTGCTTTTGGAATGCACCCACAATGATACAAAATCTTCCTTTGTCCTCCAAGGGAGTGGCCATGTTCAGATATTTTTGTGGCCCAAAGTTGGCCATGAAGTTTATAAGGAATAATGCTCCTCCTTGGAGCTATGGTGTGCATATACATGGTAAAATAATGCATATGTTTATCAAATAAAACATTAGGTACACAAGCATGTTTTTCACTAAGGTTTCTCCTCATACAAATGGAGTGGTGCATAGATATATCTCCTCTCATTCCAAAAGAGGAAAGAGGTGGCTGAATTAAATCTTTCATAGAGTCATGTCTCTCTTCCAACTCCACATGGTTCATGCATCTTTGAAAATGTTGATATAGTTCTTCTTAAAAGCCCTTCCAAGTGTAGCTTTCCATGATAGTGTTGTAGGCCTTCATGGAATAAGTATGGTTGAAAAAGAACTCTTCAGAAGCTCTTTGTAGAAACTTCTCCTTGAGCTTGGAGGCTCTATATAAGAAGATCCTACCATGATAGTAGATGAATCCTTCTTGGAATGAATAGCCCTCTTCATGTAGCTGGTCATCAAGTATCATGCATGTGAAAATATCCTTGGAATAATCCACCAACCGTTTGGATTTCCAATATGGATCAACCTTCCATAGCGACAACATTGATGATCCATCACAAAGAACATTTTTCATATGGATGTTTTCCTCCTTGACATCTCCCATGCCAAAGGTACATGTTGGAAGTTCATCCCTTCCATGCTTCTCCTCCCACAATGCAGAATCTGAAATGAGAGTGGGTAATGATGATGTTGGGATAATGTCTCCCTCCTCCTTGAGTCTACCCAAGACTCCTAGTGTTGTATCATGGCCTTATAATGTTCGCATCCCTCCTGGATCTATTCTTGGAGCATCATGCTGTGAGACATCTCTCACCAAATCTGAATCAGGTGGCCTCCCAGGTGGTTTGGCACTAAATAATAGTGTCCCATGCAGTGATCTCATAAGCATAATAGATGGGACTGTAAGTTCCTTACTTGCATTGTGAAAATCCATATATGATTTATGTGTGGAAGTTGTATGTGAGGGATATGTGTGCATTCCTTTGATCATTTGATTTTTTCCACTCTTTTTATCCACCCATTCCATGTGAAAAGTCCCCCAAACAGTGGTGACTTTCCCCAAAGTAATCAACCATTGAACACCCAATATCACATTGGTGTCAAGTATGTCACCCACAAAGAAGTGATCAGCCAATGTATATGTTCCCATGGTGACTGATAATGAAGGAACATAATGCATGCATTGGATAGTTCTATCTCGTGGGACCAAAATAGAAAATATCTCAAAAGCATCAGTGGGTATTTCCCTCCTTTGTACTAGTTGGGCATCAATAAAAGTGTGGGTAGCCCCACTATCAACCAAAATGAAAACCCTCTGATTCAAGATGGAACCATGAACTGTTAAGGTCAAGTACTTAGGTACTCCTGTCAATGATGCAAGATCCCCTAAAATAGGAGAAAATGCTCCATTCCCATCTCTTGATGGTGTTGGTTCATCTTCTACGGTGTTAGCAATGTGTCCTCTTCTTGGTTCATGTTCTTCTTCCTCCTCGTCATCTGATAATACCTCTATGTAATGTTATTTTCCAGCTGCACATCTATGTCTGGGTGCCCAAGCTTCTTGGCATGTGAAGCAAAGCTTCCTCCTCCTAAAATATTTATGGACATCATCATCAAGAGGTTTTTTATATTGGCTCTCCTTTGAAGGAGGAGCATTCTCTTCTTTTCCCTTTGATGGAAAAGAGGGCTTATGCTGAAATGTTTCCTTTGATTTTGGCAAGGCATCTTGAAGGTCTCTAGCCCTTTCAATGGCATCTTGTAGAGTAGTGGGCTTGGTAGACTTAACCAACCCATGAATAGGTTCATCTAACACATCAATGAACATATACACCCTTCCTAATGCAGATAAATCAGGAACCATAATAGAAAGTCTTAAAAATTCAGAAATGTAAGTTTTTGGATTACCTGATTGTTTTAACTATGCAAGCCCCATGAATGGTGCTTTATGATCTCTTCTATCAAATATTTCCACTAGCCTTCTAGTGAAATCTGAATATGCAGTCACATTGGCATGGCCCAATGTAGAGAAGCCATGGAAACACCAGTTATGTGATTCACCCTCAAGGTGCAGCATTGCAATCTTAATGGCCTCCATTTTTGGAACTTTGTTCAACTGGAAGTATATTTCAAGTTTCTCTACCCATGATTTGGCAATGCACTTAGATGACCCATCAAAGTTGGGTAAAAATAATCTACCCATAGCATGGTGTAGATCATGATTCTAAATGAATCCACCACTTCTATTGTGATGCATTGGTCTTATATTTTCCTTGATTTGACAAAACTCCTGAAAATTCAAGTGGTCCTTGAATATTTGAGTTTGAGATTCATACTCCATAAAATAGTCTTCAAGGGATTCCTTCTCTTGAAACCCTTCATTTCCCATAGCCAAGGATGTAGGCATAGTAGAGCGTTGGGAAACTTGTGGTTGTTGCACTGGTTGATCCTTCCAGTGATGAGACATGCCAAAGCCTTCACCATGATGAAATCCTTTAGGGGATTCCTTGAATCTATCCATTCTCATTTCTTTGATATTTCTAGCAATGTCTTGCATGGCTCTAAGAAGGATCTTATGAAACTCCTCTTCATCTTCTCCTCCAGATAAAGGGGTTTTACCCTTGTCTTCTTTGTCATTTGTATAATCAAAATTCCGATGTCTTCTTCTTTGATACCTCTTTTATTTGTCAGTAAGAGGCTCTCCTTCTTCAAATGAAATATTGTATTTTCAATATGCATAGGCTCTTCCAAGATTATGCTCTAATACCACCATAATATTCCCAAATGGGAAAAGTGGGAATATAGTGAAAAATGTTGGAACAATAATGCTAATCATTATATAAAATTAAGAGGCCAATATTGAGGCCTTTCATATGTTATAACAACAGTAAAATATACATGAATAATGGGCCATAATATAGACAACAAGAAAGTACAAGCCTCCAATGGACAAAATTCCTCAATATGAGGTGCTACAACTATATATAAAGCTGGAAGACCCTTATAGCACTATTTTATTCGCTCTTATACAGAAAATTATTATACATCAGATCTAGGGCTGATATGTGCCTCAAAAGATAGATCTATTACAAATATGAGAACTATACAAGCTCCTTTGAAGAACCCCTTAAGGGTTTTCAGCAAAACACCAAGCACAAGTTGTAGATATAAGCTCTAAGGTTGTAGATATACTACAAAATATATATTTGGAAAGTGTGGCTAATCTGATATGATCATTACAGTAGCCTCCTCCAATAGATCCTCTAAGTGAAAGGTAGATCCCCTTCACTAGAAAATCATCTCTCCAAATGGTGTGCCAAACCACCCTGCAACTCCTCCTATAGAAATAACAAAGATCTGGAAGTAAAATGCGTTGTAGGGATGAATAACCAGTTGGCCTGATGCCAAGATCTGAAAATACTCTCAATAGCCTTCAATACTATCCTCCCAATGGAAAGGAAATGTCCTCCACTAAAAATGAGCAATGAGATGGCCTAGATATAGAGATCTAATCTCCACTTGCTGCAACCCGCAAAACAACCAAACCCTCAACATGATCTGCACTGTAAATGAAAGATGAAGCTTGGCCTTAAGCCTGATAGTGGACAATGTAGTACAAGACTCTTCCAAGAGGCCTCTTAAGGAAAGTGGTGGGATTCTCGATTAGGAACACCCTGTGCTAAACAACACTCTATCTTAGTTAAACAACAAAAGAAATATATATGTCTAAATAGACCATATATTCAGAAATATCAATATACAATAACATAATCAATATGGATGCCATCCTCTTCCTTCAATAAGATATGATCTTGCAAACTCTAAGCCCCATCCAACCAAAAGCACTACTTCCACACAAAGCATCTCAATCTAAAATTGCGTTGTCTTTCTTTGATGACCACTCCTACATGACAACACTGTTGATTTGGTTAAGGTTGACCCTGTCAAATTGATCCAGCCCCTTTTCACAGTAAGGGTGCTTAATTAAGCTGCCAAGATTTATCTCTTTCACATTTGGCATTGATTTATTCATTATTAAGGATAATTATGGACCTCCTTTGTCCTCTTATTCTTTAAACAAACGAACAAAACAAAATTGAATATTCCAACTAGCTCATGGCCAATTGGGAATATTACATCTTTTAGGTCTATGCCATCTTCATCTCCTTCCATCATCAGTGTCTACAGGGGGTGATCTCGATGTATTTTCTTTAGCCCAAATATGATACCATGTCATTTTTCTTAGGGATATATTCTTGTCTTATAAAGATATTAAATTTTTAAAACTCTTCATTATTTACACATACCATTTGTTAGCGCTCAAATCTACCTTAGGCTGAAATAAGCTAAAACTCAAGGCTACATCAAACCACGCTTAGCCTCGTAGCTAGCCCTACGAGGACAGGAGAGGGCTCTCTCTGGGTCTATCTCGGGAAAAGGTTTTCAGAGGGGCTGAGATGACTTATAATGAACAATGAATACTGATTTTAGGCTAGTAAAGAGATAGGTAAGTTTGATTTTAATTTTATGGGTTTTTGTTGGAGAAATGGGAAAAAACAATTTTGGGTCCGGGGATAAGGCCAGATCTTTGCAGAATTCGAGTTGGGGCGAGGTGGGCAATAGTCTTAATGCTTTTGATCGACTATATGGATGGATCAGAAAGACAAGGAGCTGAAAAGGGCAAGGATGAACATGGATCCTTTTCAAGCAGGCGAAAACATACAAAACTAAACGAATTCAAAGGCAGAGCACTGTAAACAATGGATTCAACCTCATCTACTCATTCATTTTAGTTTCAGAAGCATAAGAAGGGATGGCATACATTAAACATGAAATAAATTACAATAAACTGAGAGAAAACACCATCAAGAACTGAAAGCCTCAAGAATCCCAATAGGTGCTGCAAAACCTCTGATCTTTCCTTAGCCAAAATATGAAAAATATGTACAATAGTGTGCCAAAAGTTTCCCAAGAGTCCAACCTATCCAGCCTTTGAAAAGGATTGAGAAATTACATCATATAGAGAATCCTAACCCCTTCACATGCCTCTAGGGGTCGAATTCCTTCTTCAGGGATCAGTTTCAACCGAATTCTAATCAAGGAGCTAAAATCTAGGCAACTAACAACTTGCCTCTAAAAGAGTGGAAACTGATTCATTTACATGATTTTCACTTTTTTGAGAGTGAATCTTATAGAATAGGTTAAAATGAGCCAAATTTACATGCCAAACATCAATTTACATCATGAAAACCCAAAAATTTCATCCACAAGCAAAACTGGTCCCAACTGGCCGAAATTCTGAGCTGGAAGTTGAAAATTCAGCCAAAAATCTATATGGGTAGCGCGCCTTAGCTATATGGGTAGCGCGCCTTTCAGCCTGATTTTTAGGCACTTCCTGACATCCAAATTGAACTCATGATAGCTCGTTGGAAAGCTCTGGATGTTGGCTATCCAACCCAAGTGGAATTTTCCAATTTGGAGCTCATTTTCCCCTCCAAAACATCATTCTCCCAAAAGTACTTCCTGCTGGTGCAAAAGGTGGCAGCAAGGTGGTTTTCATGGTGTTTTTGGGGCTTTTGACCATCCAGAACCTGATGAAATGCTTTGGAAATGCTTGAGCATGCATAAATTACTATGAAAAACCCAAAAATGCAAATATTTCCTTCATCAAGTGTCCCGAACAAAAGTGAGCACATCGACGCGCTACCCATATAGCGGAAAAATCTGTTTTTGGACCAAAATATTTCAAAATGACAAAACTTTCTCCGAATTTTCTCAAATTTGGAGCGAAGACCCTCCATCATGTATCATGCCCAGCCAACAAAGCCTTAGCCATAATCTGGAGTGGATCAGGCCTTTTCCGCCGTTTTAGTGCTTCACTTAACCTCCTCTTCAGAATCTTCATTCTTGCTTTGCAGACGTGCATGCGGGCCTAATAATGACCTTTCATGTGGCGAAGCATGTCTTTCTCTCTATTGGCATTTTCCAAAAAATTCTCCAGATGAATGTTAACATGCGTGAGTTCATTCTCTCACTCAACTGGTGTCATGTCACCTGGTCTCTTCCGGGCCAATTGTCGATCCTCACGGATTTTCCGCAGCTCAGAAAGTGTGTGCTCATCCTCTACCTGTTTGTTATGCTACTCCAGGTAGTTTATTACCCACTGAGCCTTCTGCAATTTATCTTTCAGCGTGTCATTCTCGGCCCTTTTCTCATGGATGATCTCTTTCAGTTTCGAGCTAGGAGAGCTCGCATCAACATCAATGATCGTGAAATCCGTGTCCCGGCCTCCTGATGGGCCCTCATCATGCATGGGATTCTTGCCCCTGTCCCAGATCTGTACCTGTGCTGAAGAAGAAGGCGAGACCCCTTCCACATCATGTGGAGATAATACTCTCTCTGCTGATGGAGTCGGCGAGACCCCTTCCACCCCGGGTGGAGATAATACTCGTCGTGTAGCTGCAAATAAGGCCCTGTGGTCTTGCTGGTATGTCACAAACAATGGAGAACTGATATGCTCGACCTCAGGGATGTCCGGCTGATGTGAAGGCTCTCCCTCATCATAAACTACCTCAAGTGGCGGCTGTGGCGCTGTGAAGAAGTCATGGGAGATGAAATCCTCCCAAGTAATGCCCTGTTGTGGAATCACTGTCATACTCCTGCTCATAAACTGAATCTGTCTCTGACATGGCTCCGAAAACAAGATGTCTGCAATATGTATGTTGATATAGGTGTAGTGAAGTCAAAGTTTCAATGTATGCTCAAAACCAAAATATATTGCACATGTACCAAAACATCATAAGAAAACAAGTGACAATGGTAATAGCTCTGTTTAGTGGATTGGCATTAAAAACAGTCTCTGTTTTGATCACAAGAAAATTTTGACAAATGAGTAGACAGTGTAATGTATGAAACAACCTTTACAATACTGGCCAAGGATTTGTCATAGGACTGTGTTTGTCAATAGGAAACAATGGCAATGAAACAATAGTAATGACAACAGTGGTAATACTATGGCGATGGAGGATATGGATAAGTCAACATGAGACTATGTGAAAACATGAAAGGACATGGCAGCAGTCGTAAAATGGCCAAAAGGCATGAGGATGATGTACATAATGTGCCAGGGCGCCACAAGCAATATATGTATGAGCACATATACCAATCACGAAAATTTACAAACCCTTCACTAGACTGTCACTATATCTTTTAAAACCCTAAGAATTGAATTTTCTATGAACATAGGGTTTATAGATTTCTCCTCAAGCAATGCTTATTAGCCAACTTCAAAAAATACCAAAACCTCTTTCAAAAATCACTGAGCAATGATTAAAAACCTGTTTACAAGTGGATGGAGGTGTTTGAGCTCGAAATCGGATGCAAAGACAAAATTGTTTGGCTCTGTCGCTGTATAGGTAGCGCGCCTACCCAACGGGTAGCACCCCTTATATGGATAGCGCACTTGAGGTTTAACACGGGCTGTAGGCGTTATATGGGTAGCGCCCCTTATATGGGTAGCACGCCTCCTGCATGGGTACGCGCTACATAGTGAATTTTGCAGGAGGCTTTTGGAGGCCTTCCCGGTGTCGAAATTGAGCATGTGATAGCTCGTTGGAAAGATCTTGGAGTATAATTTCCAACCCAAGTGGAATGTTTCAATTTTGCCTTCATTTTCCTTGTCAGAAATCAAATATCCCAAAACTTGTCAAAATGATCAGAATGAGGCTTGCCTCAAGGCAGAGCGCTTTTGCAGTCAACTTTTGAAGGTCTTCCTCAACTCCAAATTGAGCTCATGATAGCTCATTGGAAATATATTTGTGTCTAGTTATCCTTTGACTCATCAATAAAGTCATTTAGCCAACCATGCTAGGAGAAATCTTGATTTTCCCAAGGTCACTTCAGAGGTGCATTCAATTCTCCTGAGGCAACGGTATTTTTGACATTTCTCTAAAACCATGATACCTATGTAAAAAGTGAAAGATTTTTTTCTTCCTTGGGATTTTGTGGACAAAAAACTCTCTCAGTTTTCCAAAATTCATCTTTTATTGCTCTGAAACATCTTTTGAGTGAAACTTATCCCAATGTGTGAAACAAGGGATTTTGTCGAAATGAAGCGAAATGAAGGGGATAAGGGGCTTCTAAATTCTTGGGGAAATTTTGGGAAGTAGGGAGGGATGTTAGGAAGTATGGGAAAGTGGAATCTCAAAGATTGAGTGAGGGGAAGGGGTCCAAAAGGGAAAAACATAGGCCTAGCCTAGAAAATTGCCAAGTTGTGGCAAGAAACTAGGGTTTGTGCAAAAATGAGGAATTTGGGGAATCTCAGTGATGGGAAGTGTTTAATAAGGTACATTAGGGATAGGGGAAGGTGTGTGAACATCAGGATACAAGTTTTTTCGATGATTTGACCATCCAAGAGAAATTACCTCCAAAACCCTAGGAGAGGGAAATGGACCTTACCAAGGCACAACTGAAGCATGAACAAGCTGTAAAATGACCCAATGGAACTTGAAATGATGATGAAAACCCTCTGAATAATGGTACACTCAGTTGAATGGTGACATGAACTGACATTTGGACAACTTTGAAAAGAGTGAAAACAAACCCTAGACTTAATGCCTAGTGACCAAATTTTGCTTGAAGACTCTTTGAAATGACAGAATTTGACCTTGACACTTTAAGATCACTTAGTAAGAGCATGATTGATCACTGGAGGAAGGCTACAAAGTTTGACACTAACATTGGCTCCAATGGGGATGGTAGCTCCTTGGAGGTGCCAAGAACGACAGATCTTTGGGAGAGCAGACCGTGCCTTATCCATTGGGAAATGGAATCAAAAACTCAAACTGAAATGCATGACTGAAAATTGATGACTGAAACTTGACTCAAATCGACTTGATGGCAAACTGAAATAACTTGAAAAAACTGACTCAACAGACCAAACACAAATGACTCATGACTGACTTAAAACAAGAATTTACAAAGCTTTTGGAAAAAAGGCAGCAGTCCATCAAGATTTGGAATCATGATGACAACCACCTACATACTAATGAAATATTTACAATCATGTATAATTGGCTTTCCAATGTAACCAGTCAAGCAGATGGCTTCTTGACTGATTTCCCTGATCAGATCTGCTGGTCAACAATACAAACTGATAACTGGGCATCCAAAAACATAGCTGACCATGATCTCCTTTATCACTGAATACAACAATAATCACTTTCACTGCTGACTGCAACAAATCTGCCATTAGATCCTGAAAAACATGAATATTTTCCTCCCGCTGAAGAAACTTGGTGTCTTTCTCTTCTGATTCTGATATGTCTTTATCATGTACTTCAGTAAAAGTATGCTCCTGGGCTTCAAAAAACTCTGAACAAGTAGATGAGCAGATCTCCTATTGTGAAAACATTTCAACACATGAAACATATGAAGAAGAAACTGAAAGGGAATCTTGAATGATCTGATCTTTTGTAGCCTGAATATAATGTAATTCATCTTCATATGATATCACAACCAGATTATCATGTTCATTATTACATTCATCAATCATAAGAAAAGAAACTTCAGCTGATTCCTGATGCTCAAACATGATATCTCTATCATCTACCATAAATTCATCCAAAGGAACTGTTTCACTTACTTGAATGAAGATCTCATCTTGTTTTTCATAAATTGATTGGATTACCTCATCATGAAGGCTCTGTTCTGATGGCATGAGAACATTTGGATCAAAAACGCTGTCTATGATCTCAACAGCAAAACTCTCCTTTTCAGGATTCAGTACAAGCTATGCTTGGTCATTACAATCTGAATCTGGATCTGATATGGCTGACTGGACTGGATCACATTCTGAAATTGAAACTTGATTTCTCTGCATGCTGTCTTCTTCCATGGACAGATCTGAAACAAGATTTTCTCTTTCATCATCTTCAGCCATATAGAACTCTTCAACCTGCTGATCTATAAAGCTGCTTACAAGACTGTCATCCTTTTCAGAAAAGGAAGAAATTCCACCATCACCTTCTTGATCATGTGCACACTGTAGATCTGCGTTAACTTGAGCTGGAATATGACCATTCAAGACTTGATCTATCTCGTCTTCAGATAGAGGAGATAATACCCTTTGTTTTCTTTTGCTCAAACAGTGATTGTCTTCATTGATTTCTAGTGAAGGAGTATATATATTTTCTTCATACTGCTGATCCATTTCATGTAATTCCTGTTGACTGTCAAGATGAAAAATTCCTTCATCTTCTACCACACTAAAATCTTGATCCTGCTGCAAATTTTCATGATCATCTTTATGCTACTGAAATGGATTTTCATACAGGGCTTCCATGATCTCATCATCCATAAAATTATCATCTTCATAATATTTCTCAAGGCTTTCAATAAAAGTAGAAGCATGTTTGCAACAGTCATGAACTAAATTTAATGATGGATAAGATACTTGATATCTTTCAATGAACAGGGCATGAAAATCCTTTAAACAATAAATACAAACCGGCGGAAAATTTTCATACCAAGGTTGGGCTTCACCTCCCAGAGTGGCCAGGAATATCTTCATCAAGCAATCTTCAGGAAAATCCACCTTCAACTTGCGAATATGCATGTGAAATCTAACCAGATGTAAAGCAGCATCCTTCTTACCATCATCGTTAAACGTAGGCAGACTCCTTGACCAATCTACCTTGGGCATCTTATTCGGAAAACCTGGAATGTGATCTCGACTGATGGGAGCATATCTTCTTGTGATTCGGTCCATCTTGAAAATCTCACAGCTACTAATCTCCCTGCAGTGAAGTCACCATGAAGCATTGATTGTCTGGATCTTTCAGTGAATGAAGTCGCCAGGTGAATGATTTCAGCCTTGCGATGTCTGACCGTTGTTCACCATCAATGATCAGATCTGAACTTGATACACATACTGGGGCAATTTATAAGTTAAGTGTTACGATTACAAGCTAGACCGGAGATCGACTGAAGCAGCATTTATCTACTATGCACTCGCAGAGCAATGTGCAGTTCGAAGGCTACCTAGCGTGACTTCAGACTCCGTCTGTAGCTATAAATCAAATAACACTAACAAGCAAATCAATTTCTTACCTAGTATGGTTGCCACTATGTTAGCGCTCAAATATACCTTAGGCTGAAATAAGGTAAAACTCAAGGCTACATCAAACCACGCTCAGCCTCGTAGCTAACCCTACGAGGACAGGAGAGGGCTCTCTCCGGGTCTATCTCGGCAAAAGGTTTTCAGAGGGGCTGAGATGACTTATAATGAACAATGAATACTAATTTTAGGCTATTAAAGAGATAGGTAAGTTTGATTTTGATTTTATGGGTTTTTGTTGGAGAAATGGGAAAAAACAATTTTGGGTCTGGGGATAAGGCCAGATCTTTGCAGAATTCGAGTTGGGGCGAGGTAGGCAATAGTCTTAATGCTTTTGATCGAGTATATGGATGGATCAAAAAGACAAGGAGCTGAAAAGGGCAAGGATGAACATGGATCCTTTTCAAACAGGCGAAAACATACAAAACTAAACGAATTCAAAGGCAGAGCACTGTAAAAAATGGATTCAACCTCATCTACTCATTCATTTTAGTTTCAGAAGCATAAGAAGGGATGGAATACATTAAACATGAAATAACTTACAATAAACTGAGAGAAAACACCATCAAGAACTGAAAGCCTCAAGAATCCCAATAGGTGCTGCAAAACCTCTGATCTTTCCTTAGCCAAAATATGAAAAATATGTACAATAGTGTGCCAAAAGTTTCCCAAGAGTCCAACCTATCCAACCTCTGAAAAGGATTGAGAAATTACATCATATAGAGCATCCTAACCCCTTCCCATGCCTCTAGGGGTCGAATTCCTTCTTCAGGGATCAGTTTCAACCAAATTCTAATCAAGGAGCTAAAATCTAGGCAGCTAACAACTTGCCTCTAAAAGAGTGGAAACTGATTCATTCACATGATTTTCACATTTTTGAGAGTGAATCTTCTAGAATAGGTAAAAATGAGCCAAAGTTACATGCCAACCATCAATTTACATCACGAAAACCCAAAAATTTCATCCACAAGCAAAACTGGTCCCAACTGGCCGAAATTTTGAGCTGGAAGTTGAAAATTCAGCCAAAAATCTATATGGGTAGCGCGCCTTTCAGCCTGATTTTGAGGCACTTCCCGGCATCCAAATTGAGCGAATGATAGCTCATTGGAAAGCCCTGGAAGTTGGCTATCCAACCCAAGTAGAATTTCCCAATTTGGAGCTCATTTTCCCCTCCAAAACTTCATTCTCCCAGAAGTACTTCCTGCTGGTGCAAAAGGTGGCAGCAAGGTGGTTTTCATGGTGTTTTTGGGGCTTTTGACCATCCACAACCTGATGAAATGCTTCGACAATTCCTGAGAATGCATAAATTACTATGAAAAACCAAAAAATGCAAATATTTCCTTCAGCAAGTGTCCCGAACAAAAGTGAGGACATCGACGCGCTACCCGTATAGCGGAAAAATCTGTTTTTGGACCAAAATATTTTAAAATGACAAAAATTTCTCCGAATTTGCTCAAATTTGGAACGAAGACCCTCCATCATGTATCATGCCCAGCCAATGAAGCCTCAGCCAAAATCCAGAGTCGATCAGGTTTAACACGGGCTGTAGGCGTTATATGGGTAGCGCCCATTATATGGGTAGCGCGCCTCCTGTATGGGTAGCGCGCTACATAGTGCATTTTGCAAGAGGCTTTTGGAGGCCTTCCTGGTGTCCAAATTCAGCGTGTGATAGCTCGTTGGAAATATATTGGAGTCTAATTTCCAACCCAAGTGGAGTATTTCAATTTGGACTTCAGTTTCCTTGTCAGAAATCAAATCTCCCAAAACTTGTCAAAATGAGCAGAATGAGGCTTGCCTTAAGGCAAAGCGCTGTTGCAGTCAAATTTTGAAGGTCTTCCTCAACTCCAAATTGAGCTCATGATAGCTCATTGGAAATATATTTGTGTCTAGTTATCCTTTGACTCATCAAGCAAGTCATTTAGCCAACCATGCTAGGAGAAATCTTGATTTTCCCAAGGTCACTTTAGAGGTGCATTCAATTCTCCTGAGGCAACGGTATGTTTGAAATTTCTCTAAAACCATGATACCTGTGTAAAGAGTGAAAGAGGTTTTTCTTCCCTGGGATGTTTTGGACAAAAACCTCTCTCATTTTTCCAAAATTCATCTTTGATTGCTCTGAAACAGCTTTTGAGTGAAACTTATCCCAATGTGTGAAACAAGGGATTTTGTCGAAATGAAGCGAAATGAAGGGGATAAGGGGCTTCTAAATTCTTGGGGAAATTTTGGAAAGTAGTGAGGGATGTTAGGAAGTATGGGAAAGTGTAATATCAGAGATTGAGTGAGGGGAAGGGGTCCAAAAGGGAAAAACACAGGCCTAGCCTAGAAAATTGCCAAGTTGTGGCAAGAAACTAGGGTTTGTGCTAAAATGAGGAATTTGGGGAATCTCAGTGATGGGAAGTGTTTAATAAGGTACATTAAGGATAGGGGAAGGTTTGTGAACATCAGGATACAAGTTTTTTCGATGATTTTACCATCCAAGAGAAATTACCTCCAAAACCCTAGGAGAGGGAAATGGACCTTACCAAGGCACAACTGAAGCATGAACAAGCTGTAAAATGACCCAATGGAACTTGAAATGATGATGAAAACCCTCTGAATAATGGCACACTCAGCTGAATGGTGACATGAAATGACATTTGGACAACTTTGAAAAGAGTGAAAACAAACCCTAGACCTAATGCCTAGTGACCAAATGTTTCTTGAAGACTCTTTGAAATGACAAAATTTGACCTTGACACTTTAAGATCACTTTGTAAGAGCATGATTGATCACTGGAGGAAGGCTGCAAAGGCTGACACTAACACCATTCACCCCATTACATCATGCCATGATTAAAAATTACGTAGAGATGACAATAAAATCAACAATGTAGAGGAACAAACAATAAAAATAGAAGAAAATCATACACAAATAGAGACACCATTATTTAGGTCAAAGACCATGGAAAAACCTCACAAGGGGAAAAATAAACTAGATTCTTCTTCTATTAGATATTCATCAATTTCTCAACTGATATACAAAGTATAATCAGTATGAGACATAACAATCACATCAATCCTCCTAGGGCCAAATCAAGTTAGCTCACAACTTCGTTTACAAGTTGAATGAGACAAATACATGACATCTGCAATCATATCACTATCATATACAATGTCACATTTTACATCCATCATGTAATCATTGTCATCAAGCATATTGTCATATATGTGTCACTGTTATCCATTATCTTATCAAATAGGGCCACCGCTAATCAAGGATATTGCCATCTTATATCATAGTTTTTTTTTATGAAATTCATTCTCATATCAAAGATTGCATCATGTAGGATCAATTGACCTCATATGTTATGGTCACTCCCTTATAGGTCACAATCATCAATGTCAAATCAAGATAACTACAATTCAAGTAGATTATTGTCATAATCACGTATCAAGATAATAAGGTCAGTTTCAACGTATCATAAGAGTCATATGTTACATGTATCATGAACTTTTATAACACAAAGATATAAAAACAATGTCATACTGTGAGTTGTATAAGTCATGCCCCACAACCATTCCATATATTAAAAGTATTTTACATTCCATGCCACTATGTGTTTTTTATGCAAGCCAGTGTATAGAGCTATACAAGTCATAGTTGGTTTTCTATGTGAGTATGGAGTTGTAGATTTTTTTCCATGCAAGTGTGGAGCGATAGTTTATTTGCTATCCAAGCCATAATATGGAGCTATAGTTTATATTCCATGTTAACACACGTATGTCTACCATGTTAGTCAATGTAGATCTCCCATGTTAGCCAACGTGTGTTTAACATGATAGCCAATGTATATCTTCCATGTTACCCAATGAATGTATGCCATGTTAGTCAATGTATGTCTTCCATGTTAGCCAATGTATGTATGCCATATTTTCCAATGTATGTATGCCATGATAGCCAATTTATGACTGTCACATTAGCCATTGAATGTCTGCCATGTCAGCCAATGTTTGTCTTCCATGATAGCCAATGTATGTCTACCATGTTAGCCAATGTATGTCTTACGCGATAGACAATGTATGGTTTCCATGTAATGATGCCACTATAGAGTATTCATTGTAATGTATGTGAGTCACTTCCCAGTCCAAAAAAAAGCCACAAGAAATACGATCCACTTAAGAGTGCGAGTCAAGAGATGTTGAAGAGAAACACAAGACAAGTGAGCGATAGGATTCATTAAAAACATATGAGTCACTAAATTATATAAAAAGTATATCTTCTTGTTGTAAATATGTGCAAGATTTATATATTCATGAGCTACAGATAATGCGAGTAAATAAGCGACTCCATGTCACAATATAGTGCAAGACATAAGAAAATCATTTCCATAGTATAGTGTGACTTCATGAAGATAATTTGATACCCCATAAGTAATTATGTGAGCTACAAAACAAAGATAAATGTGTGAGCCAATGATGTATGAATGAGATCCAATGATCTTTTTTTATTCAATTTGATGGAGGATAAGTGCGACCCTTTCATAATGGGAGGACACCATGAATTTTACTATATCAACCCATTTCATAATAATAAAATCCTAAAATACATATTTCACAAGTCTTAAAAATTTTGATGTCTGTATTGATTTTGATGATGGCTAGCCTCAAATAATTTTGTTACATTAAATAATAATGCTTATTTATCCATATGAATTCTTTTCGTGGGGGCTCAATGGGTTTTCCTTGGGGTTGTATGGGTTTCCAAAGGGAATTTCATCCTGAAGCTACTCAATTTTCAACATGCTTCCCAATTGTTTTAAGGGATAAGCCTTGATCCTAGTTGGATTTTCTGAGAGGTTAAGTAGGATGGGAACCAGAAAAAATAAACGGGCTCCAAGTGAAAGGATTATCAAAGTGTGAGGTCAACTTATAATGAGTGTAGAAAATGGAAAGCCTATAGATGGAGGGAAAATAAGCAAGGTGGATTCCATCGATGGCACTAGTGTTGGGGAGGGAGGAACAACCATAGTTGGAAAAAATGAAATCTGCCTATAGATAGAAAATTTGGGTGTACTAGGTAGTATGGAGGGATCACTAATCCTACAAAGTGATACTAATGGGGGGATCAAAGTAGATCCTCCCACAGTGGTAATTGAAGGTGGCAGAAGCATTCCTACTTGTAAAATTTTAGACACTCCTGACATTATGGGGTTGTGACAAGGAAGTAAAAATAGTCTAGTATGGTTTAATGGACTTATTGCAATATAGGCACAAAAAAATTTGTTGTAGGATATTCAACTGTATAGGATCCCTAAGATTATGGAAGCTATGGTCACCACCTACAATAAGCTGAATTTGTAAAATATATGTGGGTCAAGCGCACAGAAAAAGGCATGGTATCAATCGCACATCCTCCAAAAATATACCCCCATATGTGAATATACCACACCATTGACACCAAATGAAATAGGGCTCTTTCCCCACTAATATCATGACCTAGCATTTGTCCCGTATGTTAGAAGGGATTCGCAAGAAATGTTTGATTGAAAATGGATTTGCATTCCCTAACCCAAGGTTCTAGTGATTTTTTATTTGGGTCCTAGAGAGTGACATCTCTAACCTAATCCAAGACGCTAAAATCCTAATGCTAATGTTTGTGTCCTACCAATTAAATTACAATATGTCTGAGAAATTTTACTAGTGTTAATTTTAAGGTTTGTTTCTTACTCAGAAAAAGGAAGTGTCGTACAACACAATTGATGATTTGACTCATGTATGCACAATATAGGAATTAAATAACTAGGAGAAAATGTAAGTTTTTAATTCGATGAATGTTATCTAATGTAACGAAGAGCCTCTATTTTTTTTTTTTTTTGCTAAATGAAAATACAACCAACATATAATATTTTCAATGTATGAATCCTATAAATGCACAAAAAAAATAAACACAATTATTGCAAACAAATATGAATTATTTATTTTGTTTCTCTTTCAAATAAACTAAAAGAAAACTACTTGTGGGAAACACTAAGGAAATTGATTTTTAACCATGAAAGAAAAACACAGTTTAGACAACATTCAAACAAAATAAAACACTCCAAATTGGTCCATCAAAATGAAAAAGTTGAATCATATTTTGTCATTGTGGATGCATAAGGTCAAACTCAAAGAAAAGAGATCTAACGGGTAAAAATGATCTCAAAGAAAATCTACTTGAATATCAAAGGAATTTCTCAATGAAAGTTGGAAACACATTATTTTTTTTTACAGTAGTATCAATTAAAGGCATGCACTAAAGAAATCAAGATCTCATAAAACAAAAAAATACTTCATGTGTTTTTAGACAAAGATCAAAGAAAAAAGAAGAAAGTCTTAAGTGGGATGATCATAAAATATCAAACCTAGGCAGGGGAAAACAAAACAAAATCAAGCAATCCAAACAAAAAACATGGGGAAGGAACAAATCCTAACACCAACCTAGAGGGGTTGTTATGATTGGACAATTTTGCACAAGTGATCTCTGGGACGTGGTCATGATTATGAGAACTAGCAACCTGGGACTAGTTGCATTGGCATGAAAAACGTGAGCCACGATTGTGCAATAATAATGGAAAAGTTCAATATTCATATGCAAGCAAACAAACCAAATAATATAATCAAGTTACAATAGGTACAAAATATTAGGAATAAACTAAGGTTAAGGTCATAAGCACTTAAAAAAATATAATTTAAATGACAAAATATTACTAACATCACATAAAAAAATCACTTTATTAAACTGCGCTAAAATATGACCTTACATTTGATAGATTTGGTTATACAAAAACATAAATTCTAGATTTCACTTCTATCCATATGTTAAAGTTCAATATTTTTAACATTTCGAGTAGGCCCAAAACATAAATGTTAGATAAGCATTGACGAAAACATAAATGCACCTTCCATGTCCGTATAGTTTATTGAGGTTATATTTTGGCTTTTTGGTTAGAATGTTGTGACACAATAACACAATGTTTCATCATTTAAACTACACTTTTGAATATATAAATGGATTTAGCTAGTCAAAAAAACCCATGGAGAATTCAAAGTTTGTAAGCTCGAGAACTTTAAATTGTGATTTTTCCCTAATTCTCATCAAACTTTGGGAAAAAATGACCATAAAATATTCCTGAAAAGAGTTCAAAAAATTGTCTTGTTAGACAAACGCTTCCATTTGCAACGAGACTTCCTTTCAACCTTTTTAGTTAAAAATTCCTTAACATGATTTTTGGTGAACTTATAATGTTCCAACACCTTCAAAGATCTCAGATCCTTAAAAATTTTAAAGACAATTTTTTTTAATTAAAAATAACAATTTAAACAACAAAACATTACTATTCTAATAAAAAATTATATCAGTAAATTACATTTGAAAATATTAAAAACCACTATGTTAAACTACTTTCAAAATGAGACCTTGAATTTTACATCTACCTTAAAATGAGACTTTGAATTTCACATATCTAGTCGGACCAAAACATAAATGCTAGATCTCCTTTCAATTTCTATGTTTATAATTCTACATATTTAACCATTAGGGTTGGACCTGTTGTACATATCCCCTTCCCCATTTAAAATTCGGCCACCACCTTCGCCAAAATCCATTTCTAGTGTTTTTTAGAGCAAAAACCCCTGGGCCCCGTTTAATTCTACCATCTCCGCCCGAAAATCTGCTTCAGAACGTTTTAAATTGTATATTTCATATATCGGGCCGAAGCCCCTTAAACCTTGGCCCCTCCCGCCTTGATTTTCATGTGACCCGAGCTACAGGACCGCGGGCTAGGAGAAAAGGGGGCCTATCATTTAAGTCCCGGGCGCCGTCACAGCCGTCCGATCAAAGTTCAATCAACGGCGCAGAGATCGTCAGGAGTGAGGGCCCTACCTCTGGCCCCGGCGCACAACAAAACCGGCGGTTCTCCCCCGCACCACTCTTGTCGACTGGCGGTATTTACCGCGGGGCCAGCGATCCCACTCGAGCAATGCCACGTGTCCTTGGTACGGGCAGGAAACCGCCCGTCCCCCGCGCGTTAAACTTCCAACGATGGCCGGTCAGCGGGGTTCACGCAGACCGTCGGATCTCTAGATCTCCATCCGACGGCGGAGATACAATTAAGCCGTCCGTCCATTGCTGTGTACCGCCACGTCCCACAGTCCGCCACCGTGTCACCGTTTCATGCCTCCGCCCATCAACCTACCCGCCACGTCGTCTCCCCCGCTAGTCTCCCATGTACCTATGTGTCTCTCCCCTGTACATCCATATTATGTCCTCGCGCCGATATATATAGATATGCGTGTGTTTCTATATGTTTAACTCATAATCCACCACCATTCTTCTTCCACGACCATACTGTGTCACATTTCGCTCATTCACGAAAAATCTCCATCGTCTCCATTCCACTACCCTGAGTGTCTTCTTCCTCCGTTCGCATCCTTCTCATCTTCCCCATTTTCCACCTCCATCATTCACGCCTTCATATGTGTCCATTTCTCTAATAATTTTGAGGGTTTTGCAGGTTACGGAATTGCAGGAAGATATTTTAAACTGCCGCTGTTACAAATGTCGAGGGCCCATAAAGGACGTTTTCTGTGGATGAAGTTTAATGAAGAAGCGGAGGGTAGGTCCAAGAAGTGACCAGAGTTAAAGAAAACACAGATACAAATGCCCGGAACCCTCCAGAAAAGTTCATCTCACATTTAAGGCTCAGGGCTCCAGTTCAGAAACAAAAGCTAAGCGTACAGTACTGAAAGAAAGATTTTATCAGAACTCTCATGGTGGCAGATTTGCCTTCAGCCGGAAGCATCCCGATGTGTATATTTTATTGTTTTTGCCCTGTACATGAGGAGATTTTTATCTCCAGCATTTATTTCTTTAGACAGAATGTTAGGTATATTCATTTATAGCTAGTCATTCATGAAGGAGGCGCGAATGCTCCCCGCCTTTCTTATTCGAATTAGATCAATAAGTGTGGATACCTACCTCTCCCTCCAGAAGTCTCGGTCTTCTCTATAAATACTGAAAAGCAAGACATTGTAAAGGTTCCAGATTTCTGTAAGCAAGCTGTGCAGCGAGAAGACTATTGTATACATCTTTGTATGCTTGTGATAGGTTTCCGTAGTCTGTCTCAAGTGGGGAGGGGTTATGATTGTATTGAGGATCGTCTTGTATATTGGCAAAGATGTACTTTCTCTTATGTGTTAATACATTATCTTATTTCATGCAAATTGTCTTCTTGTATCATGTTCTAGAATGCGAGTGGCTCACTAGTTTGCAGTAAGGATTCATCTTAAGTGGTGCCCTTTCTGGAATTAGTCAAGCGCTTTAAATAGGCCTAGAAGTGATATGCTGTTCCATGTTCACTCCTTTCATAATTTCTGCTATATTAGTGGCTTAAGGATTCGTAAATTGGTGCGCCCTTCTGCCAGTAATATCTTCTTATGTTTCCTTCCCCGCCCGCACTTTGACATTCGATTTCGTAATATATTACTTGAATCACCCCCTCATTACAAGAAAGCGGTCTCTTAGCTTGTCTGATACTATCATGCCAAAGTTTTACCCCGATGTCTTTACTTATTCCCTATCCGTGTATCGCCCACCGAAAGAGAATTGGGACCAATTCATCCTATTTCAATTTCCTTGTTTAAAACAAGAGATAGTAAGTGAGTCCCTTGGACTGACAACCCAAACTATAAAGGACTCTTTGCTATATTAAGATGTCCTAGGCACTGGTCTATGGCAACTCTAGACTGTCTCTAGGAGGGTGACAAAATCATCCACAACATCTTTCTGGCGCCGTTGCCGGGGAACGAATTCAAGAACATCAGTTTCCATGGGTTTTCGACATTTTATTTCACTCTCTAATCAGGTGAGCACATAGAGGTGAAGAGTTGCAGATTTCTCACCTTGGCGACTCCACTGGTCCTTATTTGATAAATCTCATTAGTAGTCCTGGCTCCTCGTAGGCCGCATTTGAGGTCAGATACAGCCCAACCGAAAACACCCTACGTGTCTGACCCAGAGAAAATTATTCATAAAAAAGTCTGGAAGGAGAGGAAGTCAGCCCGTGCTGAAAATCCTGAGTGTTCTGTTGAAGATTATCCGCCCTCTTCTTCTCAAGAAGTTAGAACAGAAAATCCCGAAGTTTATCTAGAAACCCCACGTAGGGGAAATATTTTATTTGGGGAAGAACCTTATTCTGTTCTCGAGGCTGAGGAAATTAAAGAGGTCACTGAAGTAGCTCCCGTCAACCGAGAACTATTCCCGTCCACACCTCAGACCTCGGTCCAATATATTCCCATTGTCATTCACACTCCGCTTCCCCCTACCCCTCTCCCTTCTTTTGTTTCTCAGATTGTTGTGCAACCCCCACCGCCTCCAATGGCCAATGTTCCTGCTTTTCTCCTGAATAAATATGCTCCTCTGGCCTTACCCCAAGTGTTGAACGATATGCCACAGGATTATCTGAAGATTCTGCCAAGGTTCAATGGTGAAAATGATATGGATGCTCAGAAACATCTCGAGACCTTCTTCTCTTTTGCAGAAAATTTGAATGTTGAACACCTGGATGTGGTTTTGAGATTATTTGTGCAGTCTTTAGAAGGTGAAGCTAGAAAATGGTTTAAAACATTGGGTAATCGTTCTGTGACAACCTGGGATCAGATGGAAAACGTTTTCCTCGGGAAGTGGGGAGAAAAGAAGGATTTTGGAATGTGCCTTACTGAGCTAAATACCATCAAGAAGAAACAGAATGAAGGGGTATCAGAATTCATCAAAAGATTCAACAAGTTATATCTAAGCTTGGCCCCAGAAATGAAGCCAAATGAAGCTGCTGCCAAGATAGTTTTCATAGCAGCCTTTGATTTTGACTTTGGATTCTCCTTAAGAGAAAGAAAGCCTGCCAATTTAGATGATGCACAAGCAGATGCTCTGGAACTAGAAGCGAACTTTGCCTCCACAGAAAAGTTAAAAGGGAAAATTGAACCAGATGCCAGAAGAAAAGGCAAAGAAGAGGTTTCTACCTCTAATCAAGAAAAGGATTCAGATAAAATGGATGAAATAAGTAAGATGATAAAGAAGATGGTCAAGATGGAACTGGAAGCCAAAAATGCAGCTCCTAAAAACTATTACAATGCTCCAAACAGAGGATATAATCCCCAGTATAGAAAGCCTCCATTGCAAATACTACCAAGAGAGACAAGGGAACAACAAGATCAGGTACCTCACCCCTTGTACCTAGAAGGACCAGCAGATGAATCCACTGGAAATGCAACTTATGGGTTAGAAGATTCGAATCTGGCCTTTTCAAATAATGATGATATGGAGTGCCCAGTGCAAGCAGAGGATGAAGAAGCTGAGATTGACCATTACTGTAAGCAATTTGCTGATTTCATGGAAGCCCAGTTCAACGTCAGATATGATCTCAGATCCTCAAGGAAGAGGACCAGAACTCAGGAGCAAGAGGAAGAAATACCTCAGAAAGAAGCATCTGCTCAGAAGGAGTCAGCAACCAAAAAGAACGTTGAAAAAGGTAAGAATTTTCTAAATACCCCCTTACAGTCAAATGGTCAAATTCCTTCCTCTTCAAAAGTAGTCAGTCCTTCTAATGCTGAGCCATTGTCCCAAGAAGTCAAGTCCTCAGTTGAGAATAAGGAGTCAAAAGAAGTAATGATAGAAAAGTCCACATCTGCTTTCAATCTGCAAAAAGAGCTCGAAAAGATTAAGATTCCTGTTCCTCTGACCGAATTGTTGAAACAGCCTGTATATCAGTCTCAGGTCACCTCTTTCATGCCTATTCCTGAACCACAAATTGTACCTGATAGTCTAAATCTTCAAGAAGAAAGACCTATGGTAGTCTTTGGCCCACACGTTGAGGAGATAGACCCTTCAACTCCTCCCTTTTATGTGTCCCTAGTCATTCATGACCTGCTGCTTCACAATTGTATGCTAGATTCTGGAGCCTCCCATAATCTTATGCCTCTGTCTGTCATGGAGCAACTAGGGCTGCAAATTACAAGACCATACAAAGATCTATATTCATTTGATTCTAAAAAGGTTAAATGCTTGGGAATGATAAAATATTTAGTAGTCAATCTAGCTCAAATCCCAGCGAAAAGTGTGGTCATGGACATTGTGGTCGCTGATATCCCAGCTCGCTTTGGCATGCTGTTGTCAAGGTCCTGGGGTATTAAGATTGGGGGATCAATTAAATTGGATTTAACATATGCTACTGTCCCAGTCTTTGGTGGTCAGGAGAGGAGGCTGTATAGGGAGACCAGATTTGTTAAAATGGTGACCACTGCTGATTGTTCAGACAACTCTCCAGTTTATAATAAAGAGGGTGACTTCTCATGTTTTGTGTTAGAAGAGAGTCAAGACTATGCACATGAGTCCCCCCCTGGTCAATTCCAAGCCGAGCAATCCAAGAAAGGCCAGGAATCAGAAGTATGGACTTTGCATTTTGATGGAGTAAATTCCAGGGAAGGTAACGGGGCTGGGGTATTGTTAATCTCCCCCACAGGAAAATGGGTACCACTGTCTTTCAAACTGGAATATGAAGCTAAAAATAATGTAGCTGAGTATGAAGCATTGTTATTGGGCCTACAGACAGCTAGAAATATGGGCATCCAATGTTTGAAAGTGTTCGGGGATTCTGAGCTAATAGTGAGACAGATTAAGAACGAATGTCAAGCTAAACATCCTCGGCTCAGAGCATATAGAAACGAAGTATGGGACATGATAGAAAACTTCTTCGCAGCATTTAACATACAGTTCATGCCCCGGGAGCAAAACAGAATAGCAGACTCTCTTGCTGTGGCTGCCAGTACGTTCCGACCTCCTCAGAACCCATTGTTAAGATATGAGGTAGAGGTACGTTACAGACCATCTATCCCTGACAATATAAAGCATTGGCAGGTCTTTGAAGATGACGAGCAGATGAAGAGATTCATGGAGACAGTGGGAGAATTCACAGGTATGGAAATTGATGATGATGAGGAGGAAGAACCTGAAAATATTGCTGAAGGTAAATGGGAAGAGAATATAGCAGGAAACAGAGTATTGCAGTTAAAAGGAAATGTCATCCCTAGAGGACTAGTACCTCTAGAAAGACTATTCAACAAGAATGATGTCCCCATGCAGCCAAACAAAGAAGTAGAAGAAGATCAAATGAGAGATTTAAATTTGGGTACCACTACTGATCCCAAAATTGTTAGATTATCTAAAAGAATCTCAGAAGAATATAAAGAAAAGTATTTGAAGTTATTTCAGTCTTATAAAGATGTTTTTGCTTGGTCCTATGAGGACCTAAAAACTTTTGATGTAAATATCATACAGCACAAGATCCCACTCAGGGAAGATGCAAAGCCATACAAACAAAAGCTCAGGCAAATTAACCCTCTGCTTCTTCCCTCAATTGAGAAAGAAATTAGAAAATTGTTGAAGGCCAAAATAATTGTGCCCTTGAGGTACTCAGAATGGATAGCGAATATTGTTTCTGTCAGAAAGAAGAACGGAGAAATCAGGCTGTGTGTGGACTTTAGAAATTTGAATAGAGCATCTCTCAAGGACAACTATCCACTGCCTAAAATGGATCACATCCTACAGAAAGTGGTGGGAGCATCCAGAATGTCAATGATGGATGGATTTTCAGGCTACAATCAGGTAGCTGTTTTCCCAGAAGATCAGAAGAAGACTGCGTTCACCACGCCATGGGGAACCTTTATGTATGCAAGGATGCCATTTGGACTGATTAATGCAGGTGATACTTTTCAAAGGGCAATGGATATAGCCTTTGTGGGAGAACAGGACAAGTTCCTAGTAGTATATCTCGATGATATCACGGTGTTCTCAAAGAATGATGATGAGCATATTGGGCATCTAAGAAGAACTTTTGAAAAATGCAGAAGGTACGGCCTTTCTCTTAATCCTCAAAAATCTCTATTTTCTTTAGACGAAGGGAAACTCTTAGGACATATTGTGACTAAGGATGGTGTAAAAATTGATCCTAAGAGAGTCGAAGTAATAAATAGCATTTCTCTGCCAAGAAATAAGAAAGAAGTACAGGTGTTCTTGGGTCGAATAAACTTTGTAAGGAGATTCATTCCTAACTATGCAGAGATAGTTAGGCACATTACCAATATGTTGAAAAAAGACAATGAAGTTAAGTGGTCCCAGGAGTCCAGAGATGCATTTACAAGAATTAAACAAGCATTTTCTGAAGCTCCTGTGTTAGCAGGACCAGATTACAGCAAGCCATTCATGGTATTTTCCTTCGCTTCACCACACACGATTGCTGGAGTGTTATTGCAGAAAAATGAAGAAGGATATGAACAGCCCATAGCATTCTTCAGTCAGGTGTTGTATGATGTCAACTAAAATACAATATACCGAGAAGTTGCAGATTGTTCTGTAAAGTCCCTTAAAGCTTTTAGAGTTTATATTTTACAATCCCATATTATTGATTATGTTCCCACAGCAGCTGTAAAAGATATTCTAGTTCAGGGGGACAGTGAGGGCAGAAGAGGAAGATGGATTGCAAAAATCCAGGAGTATGATCTAGACATAAAGCCTATGAAATTGATCAAGGGACAAGGACTTGCCAAGATGTTATCTGAATCTAATCATCAGGCTTTGGGCATTAATCTATCCATGATGGCAAATGAAGAATTAGAAAAAGAAGAGGAGCAACATGGGCTAGAAATGGCCACACAAAAGGTACATGTGAAATATCTGACTAGTCCTTGGTACACGCAAATAGTTGAATATCTGTTGACACTTAGTTGTCCTCCTGGCTGTGACAAAACGAAGTATAGAGCTGTAAGGATGAAGTCTCAGAAGTATGCCATTGCCAATGGATAGCTCTATTGGAGAGACCCTTTGGGTATATTGCTGTTATGCCTCACAGAAAATGAAGTGCAGAATATAATGACAGAATTCCATGAAGGAATATGTGGAGGACACTACAGCTGGAAGGCTACTACCAATAAAATCTTGAAAGCTGGTTTTTACTGGCCAAAATTGTATTCAGATACCTTTTCTTGGGTCAGAGCATGTGACAAATGCCAAAGATTTGCAGAAAGACAGAAGTTAGCATCTTTGCCCTTGATCCCCGTTCATGTAAATGAACCTTTCCAGAAATGGGGATTAGATTTCATAGGAGAAATACACCCCCCATCAAGCGGCCAACATAAATGGATACTGACAGCTACAGACTACTTCACGAAATGGGTGGAAGCCATACCTACAAGAAGGGCTACAGATGCTGTAATCATGAATTTTTTAGAAGATAATATCATATCTAGATTTGGCTGTCCTGCAAGGATTGTAAATGATAATGCTCAACAACTTTAAGTCCGCTTTATTTGTTGATTTGAAGATATAATATTGTAGTAACTCATTCCATGGCATATTACCCCCAGGGGAATGGTTTAGCAGAATCATCTAATAAAACCCTGGTGAGGGCCCTCAAGAAAACAATAGCTGAAAATCAGAAAAACTGGAACTCTCAATTGAAGTTTGCTCTATGGGCAAACAGGATAACCAGCAAAAGAGCAACAGGCAGGTCTCCATATGAGCTGGTGTATGGGCGGGCTGCAGTGTTTCCTGTGCAATTGGCATTGCCAGTGGCACATTTCTTGCAGGAAAACCAGGATGAACCAGATGAGATGACTAGGAGAATTAATCAGCTGGTAGAGTTGGAGGAAACTAGGAACTAGGTAGACCAGAGATTAATGGAGTACCAGGAGAGAATGAATAAGGTCTTTGATCAGCATGCAAAGGATAGGAATTTTCAAGTTGGAGACCTGGTTCTTAGATGGGATGTTCACAGAGCAGAAAAGGGCAAGCACAGTAAGTTTGATCCATTATGGTTTGGCCCATTCAGAATCGTGAGTCAGGGGGGAAATAATACTTTTATGTTGGAGAATATACAGGGTGATTTGTTGGATGCGCCCGTGAATGGCCAATTCCTCAAGCCGTATTTTCAATTCCGACCCAGGTTGGAAACGCCCCACTGTATATATTGTATATAAGCTGTTTTTGGTTTCTAATTTCTATAAGGGAAAAAGGGGGATGCTGATAGTTACCTGAAGAGAAAGCGTAGCAGAAATTGAGCAGCGGAATGAAAATTTTGAATGGTCTGCGTATTCTCGACATGCCCGAGGACGAGCCTGCCGTCCCCAGATGGAGCCAGTGTTGTACATATCCCCTTCCCCATTTTTAAAATTCGGCCACCACCTTCTCTAAAATCCATTTCTAATGTTTTTGAGAGCCAAAACCCCTGGGCCCCGTTTAATTCTATCATCTCCGCCCGAAAATCTGCTTTAGAACGTTTTAAAATGTATATTTCATATATCGGGCCGAAGCCCCTTAAACCTTGACCCCTCCCGCCTTGATTTTCATGTGACCCGAGCTACAGGACCACGGGCTGGGAGAAAAGGGGGCTTATCATTTAAGTCCTGGGCGCCGTCACAGCCGTCCGATCAAAGTTCAATCAACGGCGCAGCGATGGTCAGGAGTGAGGGCCCTACCTCTGGCCCCGGCGCACAGCAAAACCGGCGGTTCTCCCCCGCACCACTCTTGTCGACTGGCGGTATTTACCGTGGGGCCAGCGATCCCACACGAGAAATGCCATGTGTCCTTGGTACGGGCAGGAAACCGCCCGTCCCCCGCGTGTTAAACTTCCAACGATGGCCGGTCAGCGGGGTCCACGCAGACCGTCGGATCTCTAGATCTCCATCCGACGGCGGAGATGTAATTAAAACGTCCGTCCATTGCTATCTCTCGCCACGTCCCACAGTCCGCCACCGTGTCACTGTTTCATGCCTCCGCCCATCAACCTACCCGGCACGTCGTCTCCCCCGCTAGTCTCCCATGTACCTATGTGTCTCTCCCCCGTACATCCATATTATGTCCTCGTGCCGATATATATAGATATGCGTGTTTTTCTATATGTTTAACTCATAATCCACCGCTATTCTTCTTCCACGACCATACTGTGTCACATTTCACTCATTCACAAAAATCTCCATCGTCTCCATTCCACTACCCTGAGTGTCTTCTTCCTCCGTTCGCATCCTTCTCATCTTCCCCATTTTCCACCTCCATCATTCACGCCTTCATATGTGTCCATTTCTCTAATAATTTTGAGGGTTTTGCAGGTTACGGAATTGCAGGAAGATATTTTAAACTGCCGCTGTTACAAATGTCGAGGGCCCATAAAGGACGTTTTCTGTGGATGAAGTTTAATGAAGAAGCTGAGGGTAGGTCCAAGAAGCGACCATGATTAAAGAAAATACAGATACAAATGATCGGAACCCTCCAGAAAAGTTCATCTCGCATTTAAGGCTCGGGGCTCCAGTTCAGAATCAAAAGCTAAGCGTACAGTACTGAAAGGAAGATTTTCTCAGAGCTCTCATGGTAGCAGATTTGCCTTCAGCCGGAAGCATCCCGATGTGTATATTTTATTGTTTTTTTCCCTGTACATGAGGAGATTTTTATCTCCAGCATTTATTTCTTTAGACAGAATGTTAGGTATATTCATTTATAGCTAGTCATTCATGAAGGAGGCGCGAATGCTCCCCGCCTTCCTTATTCGAATTAGATCAATAAGTGTGGATACCTACCTCTCCCTCCAGAAGTCTCGGTCTTCTCTATAAATACTGAAAAGCAAGACATTGTAAGGGTTCCAGATTTCTGTAAGCAAGCTGTGCAGCGAGAAGACTATTGTATACATCTTGTGGCGTTTCTGTATGAGGTTTCAGAGCCCGTTGGGTCTCAGTGAGGAGGGGTTATGATTGTATTGAGGATTCTGGTCTTTGGTATATTGCAGTATGTAATTTCTCTCATGTGTTAATATATCATCCTTTTCATGCAAACTTTCTTCTTGTATCATGTTCTAGAGTGCGAGTGGCTCACTAATTTGCAGTAAGGATTCATCTTAAATGGTGCCCTTTCTGGAATTGGTCAAGCGCTTTAAATAGGCCTAGAAGTGATATGTTGTTCCATGTTCACTCCCATAACTTCTGCTATATTAATGGCTTAAGGATTCGTAAATTGGTGCGCCCTTTTGTCAATAATATCTTCTCATGTTTCCTTCCTGCCCGCACTCCTTGATATCTGATTTCTGTAATATATTACTTGAATCGGCCCTCATTACAATAAAGCGGTCTCTTAGCTGTCTGATACTATCATGATGAAGTTTTACCTGATGTCTTTACTTTATTCCTATCCGTGTATCAGCCACTGAAAGAGAATTGGGACCAATTCATCCTATTCCAATTTCCTTGTTTAAAACAAGAGATAGTAAGTGAGTCCCTTGGACTGACAACCCAAACTATAAAGGACTCCTTGCTATATTAAGATGTCCTAGGCACTGGTCTATGGCAACTCTAGGTTGTCTCTAGGAGGGTGACAAAATCATCCACAACAGGACCAAGATAAATGCTAGATAAGCCTCGGTGAAAACATGAATGATTCTTCATGTGGGTGTAGTTTAACTGGTGATCTTTCGTGACCATAAAATGTACCTAAAAAGGGTCACACAGTTTACTAGATCATTTCATTGTGTACATTTGCAGTGCTCTAATGCGATGACCTTTTTAGCCAAATAAATAGTAAGATGACCTTTTGACCGTTTTAGTCAAATAAATAGTAAGACACATTTTTTTGGTAAGATTATAATGTTCCATCGTCTTTAACATTGTAGAATCCCATTGTAGAATCCTAGTTCTTAAAAAACTGTAGGTGTCAGAATTCATTTTTACCATTTAAATTACAAAACATTCTTAATTTGAGAAAATTATATCACCATATTTCATTTAGAGAAAAACATCGTTAAACTACAACCGTATATTTGACAGCCCTGGCTGGACCGAAATATAAATGCTCGATAATTGATTTCACCGAAAAAGAAAAAAAAACGTGTAGTTTATCTAGGCAATGAAATAGGTTAGAATTCAGCAAAGATTTTGAAAAAATCTTGTTTACAGTTGTTAAACTTTAGTATGTTGAGTGTCTTAAAGGTTTTTGATAGTGCTGAATCTATTTCCACTATCAAAAATAGATTCCAAAAACTCCAAGTACCTAATTTTTTGAATTTTAGTTGACCAGATTCTGGCAAAAAACTGCCGTCCGAACTATTCCACTACCTCAATAGACAACTCCAAAATAAAAATAATTAGTATGGTAAGTGGATTTTCTGTCAACGGAGACCATGGTCCCCTGGCATAAAATAAATCCCTGGAAGCATCTCCGACCTTCAACCTAACTGTCGGGGTATATTTTAGTGGATGGAAAGCTTCAACTGAACTCCATGTGCGGCTCTCAAACCCAGCTCAAATATCATCCAAATGAAACCCATTATCTTTACTTATTGGTATTGCATTGTATTTTTATCCTTATAAAGACTGTAATCAAGCGTTATAGTACTCGATTTCTATTACAATATGCTGATTAGTGTAAGCATATCAATTTCTATTACAACATGCTTTAAGTTGTTTGAAGCAAAGCCAATGGAATCTTTTGGGTTGGATGTTCGAAATAATGAGAATCCAATAAAGTCAGTGGAATCGTTCGGGTAGGAAGTTGGCAATGATGGGAACTGACAGAGCGAGTGGAAAGAATGATTGGTCGGAAAACATCTGACAGCTCCGGCCATTCCTTTTGTTTTGTTGCATGTTGATGACAAATACTGTATATGTCGCCATTTACCATGCAAGAAGAGGAGGATGTGTCACGGAGTTAGATGTTTCTTTTAGTTCTAGTGTCCCATGTTATTCATGAAGCAGTTGCCCTGTGGTATGTGAGTTAGGTTATTTTTGTAGAATATGATTGATTGGAGTGGGGTTATATTTTTTTATCTTACTTAGATTTTTGAATAATTTGGTAATCTACCATCAATTTAAGTTCACCATGTATGGCTTGGGTTAATTTTTTTTTATCTTACTTAGATTTTTGAATAATTTACTAATCTACCATCAATTTAAGTTCAGCATGTGAGTTACTAATGATTATTAATGGCTTGTCTTACATAGACTATGCCTAATTTACCAATCAATTCAAGTTCAACATGTCAGTTAATAATGATTATTAATGACTTGTTTTACATAGAGGATGCCTATTGGATATGTCTCAACCAAATTCAAACTAGGTCCTATTATAATTTGTAGAATATAGAATATTAAGTGTTTGTTCCACCATAAGCTATACTACACCATTACCACCTGACCATAGTCAATATTGCACTAGTGCCTCCCTTGAGCGAGCATACGACCTAATGTGAGAGTGTACTGCCATTCATCTATGCCAACACATTATAGTCATTAATGATCACATCCTTGCATCACCAAGAATTCATATATGTTCACTATGCCCATCAACATCATTGCATTGCCATGGATAACACATAATCTATTACTTTACCAAATTGCACCACCCTCTTGTGAAGGTTGCTATGCAATACCTCATTAGTCACTTTCCCTACTTAGCTACACATCATTGGTCTTCTTATTCTACATGTTAATACACCATTCTAAACACTTTGTGGCTTCTAGGTGGAAGTTGGTCTCCAAGGCTATCAAACATATAAACTCATCCTGCACCCTTACCTAGCTTACCAGTGTGCCCTCCATCATGTTGTTGCTAATGTAACCTCAAGTACAGTTTGTACAATGTCCCCCACTAAAATTATTGGTTTCCTTGTCAATGTGGCTCCGTCACTTACTTAATTAAAAAGGGTCTTAGTGACAAAGATATACTTTCACAATTTCAACATGTGAGAGTGGGCTTGATACCGGTTGTCAAAGACGAGGCTTCTCATTCTTACTAGAGTACCCCATACTATTCAATAAGCCTAGTTGTTGAATGAATTGACATGAACTTACTAAGTGGGAATGGCCATTCATTCGATTGTATTACTTGGATTTCACCTAACTAACATGGCCCAATTGAACCCAAGCTAAGCAGCTTAGACTTTGTCAAATATTGAATTACTTATTTTACACTTGGAAATGTTACACCATTGACACCGAACAATAGAGAATGTGGAATCATTGCCTCCCTTGAGCTAAGATACTTGAATAACTTCCTTCCCAATGTAAGACCATGCTATCATCCATTTATGCAAACACATGATAGTCCTTGAAGATTATGTTGTTTCCTTGTCACTTAAATTTAATGCACTCATCAATGTTGTTGCACATTCCCACGGATCATACACAATCCATTGCATTGCCAAATTGTATAATCCTCCCCCAAAGCTTTCCATGTAGTACCTTGTTGGGTGTATGCCCAAATTGGCTAGATATTCTTGGTCTTAGCCTAAATGCTAGTACACCATCCTAACCACACCCATAAATTGGTCACCAACATTTCCAAATCTATAGGTTAATTGTAAACCCTTAGCCAAGGTTATTTGATGTTCACTCTATCATGCTATTTCCAATGGCATTGCAAGTAGAGTCATTACATTATACCCCATTTTAATTATTAACTTTCTCATCAACGTAGCACCATCAATTCGTTCACTGAAATGGGTATTGGTGGTGTCGCCTCCATAATTTCTACATGTATTTCAACATGGCTCTAATGCCATTTGTGACAAGGGTAGATTTTTTTTTATACATGTATGTCCCATAATGCTCAAGAAGCTAGGTGATGTGCCTTCAATATGACCTTGCTAGTTGAGCATGGTCATTGACTACTTATATCACCTAAACTATATCTAATTGTCCTATCTTGACTAAACCCAATCCAAACACCTTAGAGTGTGTGAAATGTCAAAAGGATTTTTTTTTTTTGTAGATGGCGCTACATCAATTCCTCACAACCATAAAAAATGTTGCACCATTACCTCCCTGAAGTTAATAATACTTGAATAACTAAATACTAAATGTTATACCGTGTTGTTAGCTATGTAGACCAACACATGATGTTCCTACTTCACTAGGCATTTTTCCTTTAGTATAGCCACCAACACCATTACCTTATCATGGATAACACATGATCATGACATTGCCAAATCATGTTGTACTCCACCAAAGCTTGTTATGCAATACTATATCACTCATTTTCTGTAGAAATTTTAGTACATATCCTTCATAATCCTAGACTATTTCTTAATACATCATCCTAACTACCACCTATGAGTTTCTCAACAAGGAAACCAAAATTTATGGACTTTTTATGCACCCTTAATATAGACAAGTTTACTCAACACACCTCTATTATGGTATTGCAAGTGGCAACTCAAGTAAGGACCTTACAATGTGTTGTGTATGAAACAACCTGGATATTAATTAACTAATTATATGCACATCCTATATTTGTGTAGTTACTACATGACCATTATAACATGGTAATTGTGTATCAAAATTAGAATGCATTATTGGTATAACCAACAAATCTTATTTTTAGGAGGATTTTTTTCACAAATATGACATGAATTTTTAAGGATTGTTAGAATTATAAGTTTTGATTGTTAAAATTGTAATATGGAGTTTCCACTTGAAATGAAGCCTAAATATCCACTTATAGAGTCAAAATTATATTCATGTGATACTTAATGTCTAATAAATTATACAATAGATAGTTACTCCAAAAAAGCATATTATTTTGTTTTCCATGCTATTTTTTGCATTTGGTTTTGTCTTTGTGGCTTTTATTGCTAGGGAAGTTTCTTATCTTTAAATGCTTCTCAATCATTTCTTGCAACTGAATCCCAACTAGAACCATATATTCATAGATTTGTGATATTTCTCAATATGATTAATGTTTATTGCCATATATTCAATACATTAATAACCTTTGACCAACAATGATTTGTTGTTGAACCTTGAGAAAATAAGACTCTGCTGGCTGAAAATTATCCTGAGATAGGAATCTAGAGACTTGATATGAGACACATAAGGGCTATGACTATGGCTATTACATGATTTCCATCCATAAATGGTAGAAGCATGGGGGTTCTTTACCACATAAAAAATTCACCAAGAATGGTCTTGCCATCAATCATGAGGCCCTCTTGTAGCCGCTACAACACCACCCAAAATTTTGTGGATATTTAAAATTTCGGGTTCCCCCTCTGCTCACCTAGGCGTTAAAGTCTTTTGCCTGACCTGCAGTCAATGACATCCCTCCGACCTATCCCCAACCCCTCACAAGTTGTCTCATCACCATGACTTGATGTTGTTGCTGCAATCATGCCATATGTGGGAGGGATCATCTAGCGCAGGCTCGAACATTCTTACCGCATTCGCGCCATGTGTAATGAGATTGCCATGCATATGTTTGAACAAAAACCTTTTGTGTATTGATGAGTAAAAGCCCTCCTGTTGTAGGTCATTGAGCATATTGTTTCAATACTTCTCTTAAGCTTGTTAGTTTCATGTGTTTTATCTGTGGTTATCGTTATTGAAGAGTAGTTATGATGTCATAATGTTCCACAGGTCAACTCCACGGGTGACAGATTCCTCATTCGGACCACGACATCAAGGGGAAATAAAATTAAGCTCAACAACTAGGCCAAGGTTGCGGAACAAGGGAGGAGCAGGAGCAAGCAACCAGTACCGTTAAAAGGAGGATGGTGTGATGCATGTTGATTAGAAAAGGAACCTTTTATCTCACTGATGCATAAAAGTTTTCTTCATTAGTGCACACCAGACGCTTTAAAGCGCTCCATTAGTAATGTCCGGGTCCTGCATCATACCATCTCAATGTCGATGGGCGCACGCAAAGAAACATATTTCGCCACTTCGATGAGTCTAGTATAGCCCGGTGAACAAAGCGGACTTAGAAGTTTCCTATAGACAATGACCATCTCATTCAAGGCGTTCTCGTGCCAGGTAGTAGTGCGAAAGCACGCATGTTGGTGTGGCAAGCCAAAGGGAGAGTTTTCAAATATGTGAGCGCATCTTTGAGAAGCAACATTTATGAATCCTAAGATACATATTGTGGCATTAATTAGGCTGCAAGGAATACATGTGGAGGAACAAAAAGGCCTTAAAACCCTCATCCCCTTTGCTCATTAAGTTGTTTATGCGAGACCTCAAGAGACGAGGAATTTCAAATTGAACCTACAAGGTCATGTTGAAATGCATACGCCTTTGGTAGCCGGATAGAAAAGGTCAATATGAAAAGGCTATCAATGTGGCTTGAGGAGTATATGTCGACTCTCGATCTTTCAAAATGAGAAGCCTTCGTGTCATGGGGATAAGTAAATAATCAAATTAAAACTAGGCTCAAAGCACATGGTTTTAAAACCATAAGTTATCTTGGAGAAAAACTCATGATAACCTTATGAAGGGCGCAAGGTGATGTTGTATTTTCAATATCAAAACGCATATTGTTGTAGTGGTCAACATCACATGGGTGCCAATGCTTTTATACGTGATGGTCACATTTAATAGTATATACACATGTAGCATGGAAGGCATTTTAAACACGGAGTCCAACGCTGCATGGGCACAACGTATAGAGTGCAACGGGCGATGATGGGTTTTTTTCGACAGCAACTTATACATACAACGGTTTTATATTTAAAACGAGGAGCAGGCACAAAGGTTCAGCAATGCTCGGTCAACTTTACATTGAAACCCGGTGCAGAATGACATGAAGACACGTTGCATGGAGCATACATTCGACATGTTCGTCCGCGTGGAAACAAATGGAAACGTTTCATACGTGGCGGTGAACGTTTCAAATTTAAACCTTTTAACGCTGATACATGGAGCGAAGTGCTGCAGCCATGTTCTAGCGCTGCATGGACACATAATATGGTGCAAAGGTGCGGTGGCATGTTATAAAAACCATAGTGCGATGATGATAATCTATGTTTTGAGTGCTGCAAGAATAAGGTGTTGGAGGAGCGAGTCATATAAACTAAACAAAGAGAAGGCGTTACATGGCTGTTGTCGACTCATGCAAAAGCTTTAGGGCAGATATATAATATGCCATGGTCTAAAGTCGCGTTTACATGCATAGAACTGAACGTGCAATGTTACGTTGCATAGAGCCAACGTAAACGTTCATACATATACGTGGCGGTCAAACTTTCGGACTAAAGCGTGGAGCAGACTGCTATGAGTATATTGGCATGTTTAAATCGACAGTCAGTAAACATTTCAAAGTCGTATAGTAGAGCGGAGCAAACTATGGAAACATTACAGATGGCTCAGATATGTCTGTGGCGAGATTTTATCTAGATATTTCGGAGAGAAAAATAGAAATCATCCAGACGAGAGAGCAGGTTCAACGTCCTCATCCAGCTGTTTCCGGCCTTTTGTTTGCGTTCCAATATAGAATGGCTGTTGGTGGAGAAAGTTTCCCTAGTGCCGAGCAGCGCCTCCCTAGAATGCATTCACGATATGTAGTAACTGCCATATCAATGTCTTTTTCTCTGCGCATGACACCACGTGGGCTGTCTTGTTAATGCAGTGTTTCGATGAAGGCAGGCAGCGTCTGCTGTCATCCAGCGTGAATGAGATAATAGTAATGGCAACATAATATCGTCCAGACTGCATGCGCATGGGTGCAGCTGTGTCAGCCCAGTCATTGCCGTAGGATGCACCAGGAAAGGGAAAACGCTCAATCAAACCAACGCAGTAATAGCTATGAGACGTTTTTTGGCAGTGGCAAATCCCTCGATACAGCAGATGAGAGATGCTATATTGCAAGCGCAAGAGTCCCACCTTGAAAATTATGACAAAAATGCTGATTCAAGGAGGCTTAAGGTTCGATGGTAAATCAGTCCAGCAGATCAATGTTATCAGATTTCCTTTGGAAGACTCGATTTGTTAACATCATGTGGATATAGCATAGCAATGGCGTTGGTCTGCTTATAACCTGACTTGCCACCATGAAGACAAGCTGTTCGAAGGGCAAGAGAGTTGTCGGAGTGCATTCTTTATTACAGCTTCACTAAGGAGCAGCGCCCTCACCTTATTTATCATGACAGCATGCAGACTCATCAACCCCATTTCGAAGGGGGGTTCCCTCAATAAGATCTTAGCACAAACTTTCGGACATGATGAAAGTATCATTGGAGCCCAACACATTTTTCATTATGGAGAGCACAAGAAGCATGTTGCCCAAATCAACATTTCCGCTCCATTGGGAGGAAATAGAGCATTTCCCAGCAAGCGAGAGAATTGACATACTGATGGCATATGTGTTAGTTATTCCTAGCCCCCTACTAAAATCAAAAGCTGGGAACCAGAAACGCATCACATGCAGTGGGAGATGGCACAAGCAAAATCCCTTTGCCTCATCAATGGGTTTTCACTACAAACACTCGGATCCCAAGTGAACTTGATAAGGACCACGCTGCAACATAAAACTTGGCCACACAGGGGTGGAGGCTGTCGATGCGCACGATGAGTTGGAGTTTTCTCAGCAAGTAAGAAGACCGGTTTCAAAGCACATGAGATGAAGAATACTGCTACAAAATCTGCAGATCTGCTTGAAGTCGTAGGTTGCAGATTTTGTCAGGTCGCATATCTTCGATTTTTTGCCTTTTCCGACCCAGCGACCTAGCGACCTAGTTGCAAGGTCGCATCTTCGCACCTCTTCGGTTTTCTGCCTTTTGCGACCCTGCGACCCAGCGACCTAGTCGCAAGGTCGCATGGTCGCATATCTTTGTTTTTATACATTTTGCGACCCCGTGACCCAGTGACCTAGTCGCAAGGTCACAAGGTCTCATACCTTCGGTTTTCCTCTTTTTGCGACCCTGCGACCCAGCGACCTAATCGCAAGGTCACAAGGTCGCATATCTTTTTTTTTACACATTTTGTGACCCCGCGACCCAGCGACCTAGTCGCAAGGTCGCAAGGTCGCATGTGCGTTGTTTACACGATCCGCAACCCCGCGACCCATCGACCTAGTCGCAAAGTCGCAAGGTCGCACCTTGGCCATTCTCTTACAACTTGCAACCCCGCAACCCAGTCAAGTCGCAGGTCGCAACGACAACTCAGATCGTAGGTCGCAACGACAGCTCAGATCGTAGGTCGCAACAGCAGCTAGGTCGCAAGTCGCAACAGTGGCTCAGGTCGCAGGTCGCAAGGCAGCCCAACGGTCAGGAAGATGAAAGATCAAGGAAGCCCGAAGGGTAGTTTCTGCATTATAAATACTTCCTTCGGGAACTTGTAAAGGGCTTTTTCTTTTGGGAAAGAAAAGAGCTACATGGCATTGGTGTGAAAGATTATACTCTTATGCATATGAATACAGATTCTTGTTAAAACACCCTATGGTTATGATGTGTTTTGCTGTGCGAACACTGTGTGTATTCTTTGTACAGTTTCAGAACATCCTATGATTAATGAAGCTGCACTTTTCATGTCATCATTTATGCGTCATGGCTATCTGTGTTGTATCAATGATGTTCAGTCTGCTCTTTTAATGAATGTTAATGAACTATTTTGTTAGCATTTCGTTTTATCTTTCAGAAAATAAAGGGACATCTCGCCATAAAGAACTATTTCTTTCGTGGTCAGATTACCTTACAAGCAGTACCCCCAAAGATGTGTTGCTAATGACAGCTCCCGAGGTGTACATGCTTTATTTATAATCTTGCTACGCATAGTGTTTGATTCGTGTTTAATGCATCAATCATGTATTCTGTACCATGTGAATAAGGGTGTGTCCACAGGTCCAATCAGGTTCTTTTAAGACCGAAGGGAAGGCGTCTTAAGCGGTAGCCGGACCCACACCTCGGACGGGATCCCTACTCCAAACGGTTCAAGCTATAATCGGGACTTTCTACCGGGGATATCCCCTACTATTGGCTGGAAAAATTTTCCCGCCAACAGGCCCCTAATTTTTATGTGTCATACCACAATGGATTGATTATTGGTTTCCATGTTGCACTCAACATCATCATTTCCACCTAGCTTGTTTGGCCCACTTTGTGTAGAGAAATGGAACATACGCTTACCTTCTCATGGAATTTTCTCCACACAATATTTTCTTCTACACAAGATTTTATTTCACAAAAGATTATATTTTGCACAAGGTTTTCTTCTACATAGACTTTGCTTCCTCACAAACATTATTTATACATAATATTTGATTCTGCACAATCTTTCCTGCCACACAAAATTATTGTGAGAAAATATTTCGGCAAAAATCACATCAGAATAATTTTGGTCAACATGTTTCGAGCCAGCCAGTGTGGTTCATCATCAGGAAAAGATGAAGAATCTGATCAAATAACCCAATTAAATAGATAATAAAATCTTCAACTAGTCGTTTGTAAGATAACAACTATTTTGACTAAACCTAGGAAATGAAAAAAAAATATATAAAATAATATATTATTTAAAGAATATATTGTTTAATTTTTAAGAATAAAAATAAATAATATTTCAATTTTAAACATTAAGCATTTAATATTAAATAATTAAGAAATCATTGTTTTATATTTTTTGTTTTCATTTCCTAGGTTTAGTCAAACTAGCCGTTATCTTACAAATGGCTAGTTGAAGATTTTCTTATCTATTTAATTGGGTTATCTGATCAGATTCTTCATCTTGTCCTAATGATGAACCACACTGGCTGGTTCGAAACACGTTGACCAAAATTATTCCGATGTGATTTTTATCGAAATATTTTCTCACAATCTATGGCTCACAAAAGCCAAATTCCTAACACAAAATTATTCTTACACAAAAAATTTCCTTATGCACAACCTTTGAGTCCTTCTTCAATTTTAATATACCTTTGAAATTCTTAGCCTTCACAACCTCGACATTAAAGAAAACACTTTTTAATAGTCCCCCCGTGATGGAAACACCTGACATTGGCACATGGGGATCTGTTATGAATAATTAATTAAAAAATTAAATAATGAATAATGAATAATTAATTAATTAATTAATAATTTTAATTATTATTAATTTATGAAGAGTTATGGTCAAAATTTGTGACCAATCAACCTCATGACTAGTCACTGCCTATTTAGGCATATCATCTCAGGGTTTGTAAATCATATTTCAAGTATTCAATTATGAATAAAATATTATATTTACAATATTTAAACCTAGAAACGATTTTTGGTGCTTATGTCTCGTTACTCTACAGTGGTATAAGAATCATCATTTCCATTCATTGTTTGCTATTTTTTACCGCTCTGTTTGTTGTCGTTCACACCCACAATGTTTCCATTGTTCTGCAGCCTTGTGTCCACAGTTTCCCTTCCAGTCACTTCTCCCCAGCCTTGAGGCTCTCACTCTCCACTTTGAGAATTTTTTTCTCTTAACATTCAGTCTATCTTCCTCCTCTTCTTAGGCTTTACTTATAATTTCTCGTTAAGCTAGATCTGTAATGAGCAAGGTTCATATACTTTGTAGTCTTCATAATACCTCGAAGAAAAAGACAACCATTGCAGAACGTAATTGTATATTGAATATTCTATAAAACATTTGATGTGAGATGATTACAAATGAGGGTGAGGACCTGCTTATATACCCTAGGAAAGTGCCCCTTTACTAGCGGACATGTACTTACAACATGTATCTTCAATACTAACTATTAGTTAGTTAATCATTAATTATGATTATTATTATTTACATTATTTTTATTTTTTTATATAAATTTTATTCATAACACCCTTTACCATGCTTTTCCTATGTAGCAAGTTTAGACCTCTAAAGTTAATATGCCACAATCTTAGATGCCATAGCCAAATTTTATGTTTTATCTCTTCTTGAAAAATTGTTTGTGTGACTGCCACAACCTTTCTTTCATCCTCCTGTCAATTCATTGAGAGCTGTGCTTGAGAACCCTCTACCTTCAAATCTAATTTTATATTTAGGGGGAAAATTCTATTACTTTTCATTTGAAATTTTGAAATCAAATGCTTGGAAATTTATCCAAGATTATGCATTATCCGTTTTTGAAAATTACTTTGTACCCCTTTTGCATAAGTTATCCAATACTTATGGTATTGTGCTTTAATATTGGAACAAAATACACATTTGAAATATATTTATTCTCTCCCTTCTTAGTTATAATATTGAATTTTCCTTTACCCATGACTTACACTTTGTTATCAATCCCTCATGTGACTTGTGATTTTACACTTTTATCCAAATTAGAATATATTTGTATGTACCTTATCATGGGATTGCTACAAACGTTATTTCTACATAAGATTTGATTCCGCACAATCTTTCCTGCCACACAAAATTATTCTTACGCAAAAAAATTCCTTACGCACAACCTTTGATTCTTTCTTCAACTTTAATATACCTTCGAAATTATTAGCCTTGACAACCTTGACATTAAAGAAAACACTTCTTAATAGTCCCCCCATGATGGAAACACCTAACATTGGCACATGGGGATCTATTTTTTCTTTCTATGTAAAACTAATTCTATTATGTATAAAAAGTTACTAGTACAAAACTGCCCTAGCGTTAGCTGTGAGAGCCTAACTACTAGGCTTGATGAATAGGCTAGTCATAGAGAGTCTGGACTGCCCTAGATGGAAAACCAGTCCTTTTAACAAAAAATTCTTGGCCGCCCTTGAAAGGGAAACCGGCCTTAAGTTCATGCATAACAAAGTAACATAGAAATAGGTACTGAAATTAACCATCAGCCATTCCAGCTGAGCCTTGAGACCAGAAAGCAAAAAACTCCAACAGTAATTGAATATAAAAACCTGGAGAGTTTGAGAACTGAATGTGTCATTGTTCTTGTGCTGCAGACAAAGGTTCCTCCACGATCCTGCATCCATAATCATAATCGTTGCTGCTATCGTCCATTCCAGCTTGGCGCACGTCTTTCATGTCGGTGTGTTCATCCTCCTTGCTCAGCGCATTATGAGGAGGGAGATTGGAAGCTGCAGGAAGGACCTCTCCGACGGGGGAGCTTAGAACCTGAGGGGGCAGGGGAGAGGCTGAGCAGGCAGGAGCGGGGTAAGGAATCTCTTCACGGAGAGTGACAGTGATAAATGCATAAATAAAGGACCTATTTGAGGAGCAGTCGAAACGAAGCTCAACATGCTGGGAGGATTGCCGAATGAAGGTCCCAGCAAGCACACTACTGGAAGGAACATAAGTTGTAGGAGGCATTGACGGAGAAGCACGAACAGAATCTGGGAGGCGCCCACGATGGCTAAACATGCTCCTCATCAGCGGAGGAGGATCTCGAGGCAGAGCTAAGAGAAGGGCGAAGATTAGTGGCATGGCCCCGACTAATTCCTCACCTGCATCGCATCCTTTGGCGGAGACGAGGCATGGAGATGGGGGCGGGGTGATGGAGACGCGAGCAGAAAAAACGGCCGGAGAACATAGGAGCCATGAGAGAGGAGTGAATACTGCAGAAGATAGCCAACTGAGCACTGACAGGAGGGTCCATACTGCCAGAATGATCTGCCGAAGTGCTAGGAAAAGGATTAACATTGCAGAGGGGGCTGTGAGAGTAGTGATGCCCAGGGAGAGTCTCAAAACATGCAAGAAGGTTGCAATGACGACCAGTGTGGGTTCTCGCACTGGAGTCTGCAAAGCCAGGAGGGCATTCACCATGGAGGGGAGTCGGAGATCTGCCACAACAAACACAATCATGCGCACTATCCATATTGAATGCCAAGACCAGAAGAACCGCCATATGAAATGGCATAGCGATACAATTAATAGAATGATCGCCTGCCTGAGTTGGCGAGTTAATGAGCTCATTAATGCTGGTACAGGGAGCCATATGGGCTTCCCATGCGAGCTCCTTTGGGAGCTGCGCAGGGACCCATGTCCCATCAAGCAACTCCAGCATCCACATCTGGAAGCACATGGGGATCTCTTATGAATAATTAATTAAAAAATTAAATAATGAATAATGAATAATTAAATAATTAATTAGGAATTTTAATTATTATTAATTTTTGAAGGGTTATGGTCAAAATTTGTGACCAATAAACCTCGTATATCATCTCAGGGTTTGTAAATCATATTTCAAGGATTCAATTATTAGTAAAATATTATATTTAAAATATTTAAACCTAGAAGCGATTTTCGGTGCTTATGTCTCGCTACTCTACAGTGGTATAATAACAATCATTTCCATTCGTTGTTCACTACTGTTTACAACTCTGTTTGTTGTCGTTCACCGCCACAATGTTTCCATTGTTCTGCACCCTTGTGTTGATAGTTTCTTCTCTTCCGGTCATTATGCAGGAGCATCAAAGTCAAATTTTCATTATTAAATTATGTAATAAGGGGGGTGAGATATTTTAATTATTTTATTAATTAAATCGCTTATTTTTAATAAATTAAGAGAAAATTATAAATGTGAGGATTTTTTGTAAATATTATTTAATAATAAAGGATATGAGTGGAGTGGAATTAGGTAGATAATATAGGGAGTAGGAATTCCATTTACGGGACTTTGTTGAGTCCAAAACTAGAATAAATTTAAATTAGATTTAAGTTGAGATTTGTGTGGAGGAATTTATGGAGGGAAATAAATTCATTATTTATGTATATATAGGAGGGTTTTGTGAGGATGAGAGACAATTGAGACAAGTGAGGAGTAAAGAGAGAATGAGAGATGGTTTGAAGGGCCGAGAGCCAAGAGGCCGCCCATTGTAATATTTGGCCAAAGAATTTTTATGTTTTAATATCAGTATATTTATTGTATGGCTCTCTTTCCCTTCATGTGTATTTTTTAGGTGAATATTTGTATGGTTTTAATGAAGAATTATTGAGAGTTTTCATGCTGGTTGAAGGAGTGTGTGTTTTATATTCTCGGATTTGTTCTATAGCAGAATCCTTGAATCATTTGGTATCAGAGTAGGAAAGATGTCTGTTTTGAATCTACAAGTTTATATATACATAGACTGTGTGTGCAAGTTGTGGATTTAGGAATGATATGTATCTGAGGAAGGCATGATAACAATGCAAGAGATTCCTCTCTACGTTAAACGTGGAGAAGAAAATTGTGCTTTCGCGCAATGACCAAGGTAGCGCATTCAAAATTAAAGATAGAGCATTCAGTAGACTCAAAGGATTCTGCGCATAGTTGGGAAGCTGAAACTCCACAACAAAGGATATATCACACCCAGCAGTTAGAGGGAGTCAACACCAGCTAACGCAAAGAGAAAATGCTGTGAATCGTCGGCATCAAAGTTAGTAGACCATTTACAGAGGACTAGATGAACATAAAATCAAATTGAATTATGTGTGAATCTTCCTGACATGGAGTAAATATGTTCGGTGGAGGCTACGAGTTCCTAAGCTCGTGATGAATTCTATGAAAATGGGAGGTCGACTAACAGAAGTCTATGTGAGATGAAAATCAAGTTAGACGGTGAAATGAAATACCACCACACATCAATGGATCCGACAATAGAACTTAGCTCTGCGTATTCTGAGAAATGCATTGGAGCAGCGTTGAGATGAAGGGTGGCATGCTTGTCTTGAATAGGAATTAGACATTGCATGGACAATACAGAACTGAACCTTACTCTATGGAGAATTGCAGCAGCATCTATTTAGGATTGTGGCATCAATTTTTCCAATTGATGGCTCATTTTCAAACACTTCAGGCATCAGCATTAACTCTAGGAAGTCCTCCTATGCGTTTAACCTGAAATTGATAAATGGTGGTTACCTATTGGTTCAAGTGAATGAGCGTGGAGACATACCGTCTCAAGTAAATGAGCATGAAGTGGTTACTGTGCACATAGCCGTGAAGCATTTACGTTGTGCAGATGTAAAGTGGTTACAAAATTTGTATTGAACTACCTGAGGCAATATACAATGCATCATCATGGGATGCCTGCATAAGTTACTTCAGCCATAGAGAAATTACGTGAATATCATGGTCAACCCTACGTCTTGAAATGAGTTGCACCCAGCGTTAAACAATTCTAATGCTTAGATCGTTGAATGACAACATTGCGGTTTTGTGATATTGGCAAAGGTTGTGTCTAGAAGTGAACAAATTACCATATGGAAGCAGAGAGTCATGCAAGTCCAAATCGAAATTCCAACGTATAATGCTGGAATGTGTTTGTTTTTGTAATTACTATGGTGGTTGTGGAGCTAGGAACTCAAAAAACTGACGGTGTTTTGGTTTCCTCAAAGCAAATTCAAGTGGTAGTGGGCCTCAATAAGTAAACGTATTTAAATTTCTCTTGTCATACATTCAGTCATGGGACTTACATTGGTTTGTTTACTAAATAGATTCCAAAGAATTGCAGAAGACTGCCGATGGTGCTATGGAGTTATGGTGTGAAGGATGAATCTATGTGTGATTCCAGTTAGTGGGAATTAGAAATAGCTTTGGATTCAAAAAAACTAGAGCTAGCATGAAATTTCTAAGTGTGAAGCCTGAGATAGGCTTGGAAAGAAAATCATGACAGAATGGTGCTTGATTGGTGAGGTGGAGATGTTTTTTTTTGGTATGCTTAAAGAGCAAGCTATGAGTGGTGCCTGGTGAAAGAAAGAAAGAGATTGTGTGAAGAGAATTACAGTGACACAAAGCCTGTGCTAGGAGCATTATTGTTTTGAAGTGGTTAGAAAATTCATTAATAAATTATATGTTTGTATTCTTGAGTTTTTTTTTCTCACATGTTGTTCAATATTGTGCAATCAGCGTGAAAAGGTATGAAGAAGGTTTTGAAAACCAACAAGGGTTTTCACACAGCTTTGGAGAGGGTATATCTGATGAGCATGAAAGTCAAAATGGACAGTGGAGATGGGAAGAAGAGCCTCGAGATATGTGTGGTATGTTGATCATGAAATCATTGGATTGATGGATGGGTAAGTCATAAAGTGTTATGTTGACTTTATAACATAAAATTTGGGTTAAATGAAATGAAGTAAAGGATTGTGATGTGATATGGGCTAGAAATAAAGCAGATATATGAGTTTAACCTAAACTATGGTGAATGTTTGGGTTTTAATTTATGAAGTCTGAGTTTATAGATATAATGCCAAGGTATGCCAAAGTTTTGTGGTAAGGTTAATTAGAAAACCTTTCACTTGTTTCAAGTAAAAAAATGGTATTAAACCTTGATATAAAGAGAAGCATGCATCTTATAATATATGGGATGATTTATTATGCCTAGTGTGGGTCTTCGTAGTTTTAGTTGCTTCTTTTTGGATCAACGCTTGTAGTTGGAAATGGGAGAAGTTTTGTGATTTGTGTTTATGGTTGAAAACACAAACAAACCACAATTGCTTGATGTGTAAAATATTTGTTTACCATCATGCGGTGACATCTAAGGAGGTGATATTCAGGGTGAACACAATGTACAAGTTGTACATTATTCATCAAAGAGGTTAAAAACATGTTCTTTGTACACAGGTGAAGAGATGTGAATTGATGTTGTATGGTGCATAAAAGTGCAGGGAAATGTTTGTATTAAGATGACAAGCTTATGGGCATGCAAGTATTGACAATGACAAAGATGGCACAGAATAATGGAAACCAGAGAGTTGAGATTGCAGAGGGAAAGGTTTATCAATAACCTTAACAAGGCATGAGGTATGATCATTCAGGAAGATATTTTTTGAAGATTGAATGGTTTATTTATTTTCACCTTAAAATAAATCTTGAAAAACATGAATTGCATTTTGACTAAAGACTTCAAAATCATGTAAAATGATAAGGGAAAACTGATGATTTTTCATAAGAATGAAGTATGAAAGAGAGTGAAGATTTTACATCCTAAAAATGTATTAGGGGCGTATGTTTATTTCAATTAAGTCAAAATATCCACTATCATTTGGGCAAAGCTTGAAGTGAAAACAAATGTTAAATTCAAATGGAAGTTTGGATAGTTTGAGTTGAGATTGAGTATTTTCATCAAAGATGAAGAATTGGTGTAAGTGTGAAGTTAAAAAGTCGTAATTTAAGTCAAGAGTCTAGATGTAATGGGGTGCATGATCGACGGAGCCCGACACCCAAATAATTGGTCATTGTAACACATGCCTTACTAAAGTGTTGTTTGCAGCAAAGTGAAGTAAGAGGGTTGCCAAAGATTGGTTGCAAGACATAGAACCAAGAGAAGCCACGCGCAAGAGGAGAACTTGAATTTTGATGAATGGCAAGTGTGAAGGATTGCTGAGAAGTGGATTAAATTAAATCCACACGTGAACAGACGAAGTTCACAAAGGAGGAGAAGATGACTACTAATAGTCATTTCTGAAGATCTGATGAAGACCACAATAGAAGGAAGAAGAAAGAAAATGCCAAGGTAAGTGGCATATCTGAACAATTGACGGATGAAGAGTACGAGTAGGAGAAGGTTGAGATAAAAATTCATCTTGAATTGTTAATGGAGTTGTTATAGGAAAATGTGAAAAACCAGACACATGGTTGGACCATGAGAAAGAATGTAGAGTGGCAGAAGCTACACACAATGAGGGAAAAGAAGGTAAACATACAGTTGGCAGAAGAGCTGAAGAAGCTCGAACAGATGTTGAGTTGTGAAGAACTCAGAGAGGCTGAGTTAAAAATGGATGTTTCCATTTGTGGCCGAGAACAGTGTGAAATTTTGGGTGAAGAGATCAATGAGGAAGATCTCATGAACTATTGGGATATTTTAGAAGCATCTGAATATGTGTTGGCGAGAGAAGCAGATGAGGCTATGAAGCCTTGCAGTTTTTCTTACAATTTATGTATGTTTGCAGGATGTGCGAGAGATGGTGAACAGTCTAATGAAACTTGCACAAAGGAGAATGAAACTCTTGAGGTAAAGTATGGTAGAGAATTCCTTTCAGAGAAGGAAAGTATTGATTGGTTACAATAGGAAGAAGTCATAAATGAATTCTTATTTGGGGTAAGACAGCAAGTCGAAGCTGTTATGGAATAGGAACAAATTGGAAATGCCGAAGAAAAATTCCAAGGATGTAAACAAATGTATTTTTTTAATGAAAATGTTGATGAAAGTTTACAATGTAATGATGCTGAAACCAGGACAAATCAGGAATATTTCTAGAAGAAGGATGAAGCTGGGAAGGAAAATTGTGATGAAGTGCTGAAAAGATTTCATATGGAAATCAAGTTCTTGGAACGATGGCTTAAGGAACCTGATGGAGATGTAAAACTTGCAAAACCTGATCCAGAAGAAATTACAGTTACTATGCATGATAGAGATGAAATATTTTTAACATTTATGGAGTTGAATGAATGTTATAAATTTTCAAATAATGATGAAACTGTAGGTACAAAAAATGAAATTAACGGATATGATGTCGAAATCAGAGAAATCGAGCAGAAGTTATTTGGAATTGGGATGGAAGATCAAAAGAAGCAAGGAATTTGTGTCTATAGGGACATAAAGGAAACAGTGAATCAACAGGATGAAGATGGAAGCAGCTAGCAGTTCGAAACAGAATCTATTGAAGTCCAGAAAGCTGATGATGGGAGATTGATGCCTGAAGCATCAAAAGAGACTGAAAGGTATTATATTTTTAAAACTAACAGTTTGTTGGTGAATGAAGGTGCAACACTAGACGAGAAATTTGTTGCTATAAAAGTAATCAATGACTCTAGTTGTAATCAAGAATGAGTTCTTGATTATTTTCCATTTCAGAAACTTGAGTATTCAGCTCAATTGGAGACGACAAAGTTTGAAAAAGAGGAATTACCCCTAGGAATTGGCAAAAGAAAGTGTTGGAGAAGCCGATGGAATCTGATCGACATAGTGAATGATGAGCTATCAAATCGAGTTGATACTCCGAAGGACCAGTGGTAGAATAGAGTATGGAATCCTGGAGGGAGCAAGTCATCAAGACTTGTGGCTGCCGTATTGTTACAGAAAAGTGATGGACGTCATAGACAGGAGTCTATGGAAACTTCTCTACATGGGGAGTCTAATGCAGGAGCATCCAAGCCAAATTTTCAATATTCAATTATGTAATAAAGGGGGGTGAGATATTTTAATTATTTTATTAATTAAATTGCTTATTTTTAATAAATTAAGATAAAATTATAAATGTGAGGATTTTTTGTAAATATTCTTTAATAATTAAAGGATATGAGTGGAGTGGAATTAGGTAGATGATATAGGAAGTAGTAATTCCATTTATGGGGCTTTGTTGAGTCCAAAATTAGAATAAATTTAAATTAGATTTAAGTTGAGATTTGTGTGGAGGAATTTATGAGGGAAATAAATTCATTATTTATGTATATATAGGAGGGTTTTGTGAGGATGAGATATAGTTGAGACAAGTGAGGAGTAAATAGAGAATGAGATATGTTTTGAAGGGCCGAGAGCCAAGAGGCTTCCCATTGTAATATTTGGCTAGAGAATTTTTATGTTTTAATATCAGTATATTTATTGTATGGCTCTATTTCCCTTCATGTGTATTTTTGAGCTGAATATTTGTATGGTTTTAATGAAGAATTATTGAGAGTTTTCATGCTGGTTGAAGGAGTGTATGTTTTATATGCTCAGATCTGTTCTATGGCAGAATCCCTACATCAGGTCACTTCTCCCCAACCTTGAGGCTCTCACTCTCTACTTTGAGAAATTTTTTCTCTTAACATTCAATCTGTCTTCCTCCTCTTCTTAGGCTTTACTTATAATTTCTCATTAAGCTAGATCTGTAATGAGAAAGGTTCATATACTTTGTAGTCTTCAAAATACCTCGAAGACAAAGACCACCATTGTAGGACAATAATTGTATATTGAATATTGCATAAAACATTTGATGTGAGAAGATTACAAATGAGGGTGAGGACCTCCTTATATACCCTAAGAAAGTGCCCCTTCACTAGCAGACATGTACTTAAAACATGTATCTTCAATACTAACTATTAGTTAGTTAATCATTAATTATGATTATTATTGTTTACATTATTTTTATTTTTTTATATAAATTTATTCATAACACCCTTTACCATGGTTTTCTAGTGTAGCAAGTTTAGACCTCGAAAGTTAATATGCCACAATATTAGATGCCATAGCCAAATTTCATGTTTTATCTCTTCTTGAAAATGTGTTTGTGTGACTGCTACAACCTTTCTTTCATCTTCCTATGAATTCATTGAGAGTTGCACTTGAGCACCCTCTACTTTATAATCTAATTTTATATTTAGGGGAAACATTCTATTACTTTTCATTTGAACTTTTGCAATCAAATGCTTGGAAATTTATCCAAGATTGTGCATTATCCATTTTTGAAAATTACTTTGTACCCCTTTTGCATAAGTTATCCAACACTTATGAGATTGTGCTTTAATCTTGGAACAAAATACACATTTTAAATATATTTCTTCTCTCCCTTCTTAGTTATAATATTGAATTTTCCTTTACCCATGACTTACACTTTGTTATAAATCGCTCATGTGACTTGTGATTTTACACTTTTATCCAAATTAGAATACATTTCTATGTACCTTATCATGTGATTGCTACAACCCGAGTTTAGAAAAAATACATCCTCTTTCTTCTCTTGTGCTAAATTACAATATAAAAAAATATTGTATTGATTCTGATTTTACTTTGTGAAATGTGCATTTGGTTTACTAAGATCATATTGTTTCTTTCTACATTCACTTGTAGAATGTCCATACTTCTTGCAATAATGACACTAAACCTGAGACTTATCATACCCATGAATTTATGCTTGATTTTGGCCTAAATATAGACTTGGATTTTGAGTGTTTCCTCATCCACTTGAGCTTGAATGGATTCTTCTTCCACCTCTATGTCGACTCCATTCTCTAACTCTAGAATTTAATCTTCCTCTAACTCTATGAGACTTCTATCTTGAAACCATGTTCCATTGAAGAATTCTGTGTTCAACTTAACCTATGTTCATGAGAAATAAGTGAGGCATGCAACTCATCTAATGAAGACAATGAGAGATACCGTGTCTCCTCTATGGCCATAAAAATAGAATCAGACCTTGCTAGTAAACTTCTTAAAATATTTTCAACAACCCCCATTTCTTCAAGTGTCTCACCATGAGATCTGATTTGAGTTACTAGTCCAATAATTTGTGTAAAAAAGGAGTCTATTTTTTTAGTCTCCTTCATACATATTATTTCAAAATACGTTATCATAATTTGCAATTTTGATGCCATCACCTTTTCCATGCCTTGATATGCTTTCTAGGGAATGTATCATGCTTGCTTTGAATTTGTTGCTCTTTCAATCCTTCGAAAAATACTCTCATGCACTACTTGGAATATGTAAAAGAGGGATTTGGAGTTCTTCTTCATGTTATATCCTAATAAATATCTCTTTTATTGTGTCAATGCATTGTATGGTTCTACATTAGAAGGTTCTTGGAACCCATTCTCTACTAAATCCCATAAATATTGAGAGAAGAATAATGTTTTCATTCTAATTTCCCAATAACCATAGTTCTTGACATTAAATTGAGGAATCTATGGATTTTTCAAACTTGTGCTTGAAGCTTCCATTAGTGTCTTAAAAAATATGACTTATTCTTGATAAACTAATAAACCTGCTCTGATACCACATGGTAGTAGAGGGAGAGGATCACAAGATAAATTCACTGAGTTAAGTGCAGTAAAAGAAATAAATTTCATGATAGAGAACAAGTCAAAGTAAAAACATGGGAACTTGCATAAAAAAAAAGATTGTAATGTTCATAATAAATGACTTTGAGGAAAATAATATTTGGATTATATATTCATGAATACAAGATACATTTACAAACTAAAAGTGGAGGCTTAAATTTCATTCACCCACGGTAGGAAAACCAAAATTTACACATAGTTTTCATGACACTATTTTACACATTAAATACTCTATTTTTGTGTGCACAACAAAAAGAGGAATCTAGAGACACTAAAATAAAAATTATAGAGCTTTTCCAAGACTGTTTTACACACACAATAAGCTATATTTTACGGGCCCACCAAATTTTAGCTTCAAGTAGGGGTTACAGATTTTTTTTCTTTCATGCACCTATTCTACATTTAAGACTACACTAATTGTGTGCATATATTTTCAGAGTTTGATTGATGGATGTGTTTCAGGAATGGAAAACATGTACGCTGGTTAGAGATTCATTCACTTCCATGTTCCTTCAGCCTAATACCAAATCTATCCTTTTGATTTGCTTATACTCTCCAGGTATAGCATGCGATCAAAACATTAAATGGAGTAGTTGCGATGAATTTCCTGAAAGGTTAATTATTTTCTTTTATTATATTAGGTAAATTTGAAAATATACTCATGTTAATATTGAAAATTTTATCCTATAGTAAAGAACCTGTTAGCCACCTATAATATTTGTCAGAGCAAGCAGGTGGCTAAATTTGTCATCAAGCCTTCAAGAGATAAATTTCCTTAAAAATATATCATCCTTGAAGTCTTACGGTATCCTCTATCCTTAAGAGTAAATATTCACTACTGTTTCTACAAAGGCATGCCCAAAACCCTACCAGATCTATCAAAGAAAGTTGTTTCAAAGTCCTCTGAAACTCCCCCTTTCACTCATTTTTATCGATTTTCATCAAGCTTTCTTTTCATCTTTTAACCCTCCATTTCCCTTTAAAAACCTCCAAAATCCCTTTAAACCTATAAAAATCCATTTTATAGGTTTAAAAAACCCCTTTTTCCCCCTCTACCGAAAGCCAAAAAAGCCTTGAAAAACCTTCATTTTGGCCTTAAGCCCCTTCAGTCTCAAGCCCCAATCCCTTTTCCGCATGAGACCGAGCATGGTGACCAACCCTCGGCTCATCGCATCGCAAGTACACATGGGTCCTTCCTTTTCCATCTCTTTCAAAGTTCTGATGCGAACCCTCCGAGAAAACCTCAACCATTGATCCACATTCATCCGACGTTCTGAATCTAATCACATCACGCCCATCCATCATGTTGCCCTCAGCTGATGCGATCCCTGATTTAATTAGGACTGTCGATCATCCCTTTGATCCGACGGTCAGTACACCATCGCATCGCAACTTTTCCCTTTCTCCTTTCACCCTCTGTTGATGCCTTCCGCCATTTTAAATCCTGACTGTTCATTCTATCGGATCCAATGGCCAGTGCTTAATCACACATCGCAAAATCCAAAGTCCCATTCGCTTTTCACCTCCGATGTGTGATCCTCGATTTAATCCTTACTGTTCATTCTGTTTGATCGAATGGTCCGCGCTCAATCGCATCGCCACATCGCATCGCTACTTTTCATTTTCCCCTCTGCTTTCCGCTTCCATGATTCAATCTCCATCGTTGATCTTCTCATATCCAACGGTCCACATTGCTTCTGCTTTTCAAACCCTGCCCTTCTCATTCTCTCCCATCAACAGATATCAACCATCGATCCTCACAATCTGATGGCTCTCATTTATCCTTCTCGTCAGTTTTCCAAAACCACCTTTCCCCAAATTCGCACCATAATTCAAATCTTCACCTGGTTAGCTGCTTCTACCAGGATTTTTTCCTCCGCCGTTACATTTCCATCATTTCGATCGAATCCTCTGAACGCAGTTTTTCCGCAAATCGCAGGGTTTAAAAGTGTTGTTCTGTATACTTCCACAATCACAGACAGGTGACCAAATAAGCATAGGGTGATGATTCTGTGGCTTAAATAAACAAAGAAAGGAACCAGTAGGTTGTAAATTCATATTTGAAATCAGTGGATCATGATCCCCAACCCTCGATGAAACCCTTCAACTGACGGAAAGCCACCTGTGTCAGTGAAACAAAGCAGTAAATTGTATCAGAGAATGAAGACCCGAAGATGAAGATCAAGGCTTAATTAAGCCTAAACACAAATTAGAGGATAAACCACCATGTTTATAAAAACAAAGAGTTATATCAGTTGAAGGAAGCCTCCACTGCCACATCAGAGGCTAAAATATCCTTTCAGCTACCAAAAGTGCTTCCTACAGCCTCAATAAATCAAAAGAAGCCATAGTAATTTCCTTAGTCAGTGATATTTTGTTTAAAGCCACCAGAGTTATTATCGGCCTACCAAAAGAGTTTTAAAGTCAAAAAAATATGCCAAGTAGCTAAAAATTAACTGAAAACCAAAAAATACATGGCAAACATGACAGATCTCCTTTATTGAGCCTGGCAAAGGCAGAGAAGAATTAACTTATATTAATTGAACTAGAGACCTTTTCTTTCATCCCACCTCCTCTTTCTTCTATAAATACTTCTGAAGAAGATGAGATGTTGTTGGTTGTTGGACTGTTGATGTAATAGTTGTTGTATCAAATCATTTTTGAATGTAAATAAGTTCTGAAGCTCTGAAGCTCTGTTAAGTTATTGAAGAAGTTAGGCTGAGAAGAGAAGTTGTTGCTCTGATGAAGCATTGGACATGTAGTTTGTAACTGGATTGAGAATCAATATACAAGCCGATTCTTGGGATCTTGGTCTATATCATTGGCGAAGTACATATTTCTGTTATTGTTTTCCTTTCATGTATGCCATTTTGTTCACTTTTCTCTGATAAAGAACAGCAAGCATAGAGCTAGGATTTACTTCTAAAGTACCCTGCTCTCACTCATAAGCTTTATCTATATGTTTTCTGCTAATTGTGATATTTGAGAATGACTTAAATTAAGTATAGACATTATCAAGGAATGTTGGTTAGTCCATGTCTTGATGTGAAAAACTTGAAAAGAAGTTCTTGAATGATATTTTCATTACATGCTAAGTAGAGTTAAACTAGAAAATTTTATGGGTTTCCTATTCTTCTAGTTCTTTATCCAAAGGTTGTTTGAAAGTTTCCCTAAGAGTATGCTAAAAGAAAGCCATGATTTTAATGCATCTAACCTGATATTAAGTTTCACTTTGTTTTCTTATTGATTTTCATCCCTTCTGAAAGTAGTCTAGTGAGATTACTGGATTGTTGTTGGATAAGTTAGCTTTAATACAAGCTTGTCCAAAGAAGTCTATGGTTAACCCTGTACTTTGGTTGGTTTTAAACAATTGCTTAAAAAGGATTTTCTTGTATGGAAATTTGATAAATCCTTGTTGAAATTATTTGCTTTTTCCACTTTCTCAACACTTTTAATGTTCCACTCCATCATTTAATCTAAAGGATCCTTTGATATAGATGACTTGCCCCTTGGACCACTCTTGAAATTGTTGCACAATTAAATCCTTTTGTGACTCCATTGCCCAATGGATTAAAGCTGCTTCACACTAATCCTCTCTGCTGAACACTTCTCAATATACTTGCATCTTCACCCTTTCAAACTCTTTCATTTTGTGATTTTCCATCCAATTAAAGATCATACCCGACCAACCAAACAAAAAAAAACCCTTGTTCTTAATAAATATCCTAATATCATACTAAAACCTTAAAATATAAATCATTCTTTGCACTTATAGAGAGATCCCTCTCTGGATTCAGGAGGGCTAGATCCTAGAATCCCAAAGTGTTTTTTGATGTAGTCTCTGTAGCATTTAGTCTTGCCACTCTACTAAATTACAAGGAACCAATAGAACCAATGACTATAATATACCATTATTCTTTATTTCTAATTATAAATATATAACTTTCTAATTAAAATAAAATTGATATAAAAACTTTGGATAGTGGGACAACCATCACTATAATTAATAGAGGGGAACATTGGCATACACCAATAGTGGAAGTCGAGTAGAGACAAGAAATATATTTGAGGTTGAGAATGTTAAGAAAAATAATGAGAACGAGGTTGAATGAGTATTTTAATTCACTTTAACTTTTAATTCTGCAGACAAAATTTTCTATGCCATTATTCTTAAAGCAACTTGCGTATATACTTGACATCAGTGAAGGAAAAAAACATATATCAAGTTTACTATTTTTTCATGTGTTTCATCAAATTTTTATCTTTAACCATTGCATCATTAAATCTATAACTTTCCAGTGTGCAGTAAAGAACATAAAAATCACATCACATAAGCAACACACATAGAACACCAATATTTCAAACGGAAACCTAATGTGGGAGAAAATCATCAGTTTTGTTGTCTTTGTCTACTTTCTTATTATATAAAGAAAATATTCATTATAGTTTTTTACTGATTAAAACTCTGACTAGTACGCAATAACCCACCTATAGGAGGCTACAACCTCCACTCGTTCTCCAATGCCCGCTGGAAGGGAGCCACAACACCCTAAACTCATTTACTAGCTCCTACCGAGAGGGAGATCCTACCTCCTTACTGAACGTTGCAACCCTTAGCTCCTTGTGGACCAATTTTTATAATGTTTTAGACTAGATCCACCTGTCAATAAATCATCAAACAGCCTATAGGCCACATTTCATCAAATTTTCATAATAGACCCACACCCACAATAAGCCCAAACCATCATGAAAAATTCAAATGTTGAATTTGAATCACTGAAGCACTGTAAACCAACTGAATCTTTGGAGCATCAAACAACATAATAAAAAACCCAACCACAAAAAATAAAATTTAGAGTATGTATGCAACTGTTCTTAATAAAACCTTTGCATATACATGTTTCCTCTGCATAAAACCAGCGTATAGATATCAAATCATTTACTATTGAAAGTAATATCAAACTGAATCATTATGTCATTCATTGAATCACTGAAAAAATAAATCACAATAGATATATCAATATTGTCTCACTAAAATAACCAATCATTGTGACGGATCAATATAGAAATACACAACTCGATCAACCCAACCATTAATGCCCGATACAACTCATTGTTATAAATACATTAATGATAGACAATAGTAAAAAAACATCACCAAGAGTTATCATCAAGAAACACAACAAACAATATCTTGAATATATGTGATTGTCATTAAGAAGATATGCATTTGTACACGCTTATAATGTCCATCACATGCATACAAATCTCAATGTATAGAAGAACAAATCTTAGAATATATACATGACTCAAAATAGACATATTTGCATATGTATGCAACTATCCGGAAGCAAACCAATGCACAAATATTTAAATTACTGAAGCATACCTTCGTTGCAACCACAACACATAATGCGCATACCCTATTGTCAAATCACAATTCACTTCAGACTTATTCAGACAGATCATGCATCATTAGTTACTTAAACATGCATGCATTATTCAAGTATAACCATTATAACTCAAATGCACTTTCATATCTCTCAGATCTGATCCTCATTTATGCTCCCTAGTGCACACTTGTTTCAGATCAGATTACACATGAATGAACCATTTACTTTCACACTTAACACTTTTATCTCCATCTACTTATATGTTTTTATCCTTAGCCAATACCTTAGGTAAATCCCTTCACAAAGTCATTAGTATTATTTGACACGATCAAATAAGCGTTGTCATTCAAATTACTATGGGCCAATACCATGGTAATGACCCTTAGTATCTAGATTACCATGGTTCATAATATGTATGTGACTTTTACTCACAATACCTATGTATGTATGCAACCCTTCTTCATAGGAACCACATATACTTTCTCAAATTTCATTTTTGTCATTCATCTGTGATTGAAATTCCATTTCTTCGTCTATATCCTTTGCAACATCTATACCAATCTGCATGAATATTACCATGCTATTGGCATATTTATCAAGTATGTTGCCATCAAGGACAACACCTTTAGCCATAATTCCATAATGTGAACAATATCCCTGTTTGGACTTGATGGAATCTACTTTGGTGTTTGGACACTACGTGTAAACACCCGTAAACACACCTGCAAACATCAATACTTTTCTCCAAGCAACTCTCTCTAAACACCAAGCTTCTCTCCCACTTTGACATCAGTGACAAAGGGTTGAAATAGGTTGAATCAAGTACTGACCATGCAACGTTGATTGGTGTAGGTCTCATATGTTTAATATGAATCATGGAATATGCATATTGATCATGGTCCCCCCGAGCATATGCTGGACCTTATAAAGATATTCAATAAAAGTACAAGTCTTTATGACTCAAAAAAATATGAACTTTCCTATGACCAACGACTCTATGCTCCCATGATTACAACAAACACCCAACATAGTGGGTTTACATATTGGACCCAAATTTTACATCACTGTCCCAACATAATGGGATTACATACAAGATATGACTTGATCGTAATATAGCATACATGATAGAATTTTATAATGATTTATAATATAGGTATTTTCATGACCTTTACATCAAGAGACATATATGTCACTTATAACCAAAACAAGGGACCTCAATAAGGAGGTAGAAATACCATCAAAATCATCAGGAACCAACAAGAATCCATAGCATAATCATCAGATGGCAGCATCATAGACATCCACATTATTATCTTCAACATATAGTACAAGACATTGAATGCATCAATCTCTCCCCATCAAGTGCATCAGGTAGAATCATCATCAATAATATAACTACATCGATCAAAGAATTATGAGATAATAACAACAACATAGGCATATATATTCTCATTAATAAAATATGCCAACAAACAATGAGTAATTCATGAACTCATCATAAACATCATAATGCAATAGAAAGTGCTTAAGAAACCATAATGTCGACAATGCACTATTAGAAGCATAACATTTTGTCCCCATAAACACATGTTGACATCTCACTATCAATTTTGATCACATCCATATCTCCAACCAACATATGCACCAAATAACGATGTCAGAAACAACAATATAAAATCATCTCATAGCCTTATCATGAATCAATCATCATTTTGAAGCATCGTAAGGGCATCATGAACATGCTGCAACAAACCAATGTCAGAACTAGAATACCAAGAATGCAATGATGAAATCATATGGGAAGCACCCCCTGAATATGTGCCACTCCTTTTCCATTACTGAGCGGCATACATGAATATTTATCTTAAAAACCACATATACACGTTACTCGCTTTCATACATTCTTTATATAGAAAGTAATTTTCTGATGTTTATAGCCACAAATCCCCCCTAGATGTGATATACTTGTTAGAACAATTAGCAGAGTGAAGAAGCACAAATCATTCCTAATTTTTGTCTGGGATATTAAAAGGAAACAGGTGGAAGGGGCTTGGTAAATAAATCTGCAACTGATCCCTTTGAAGGAACATGCTCCAATTTGAACTTCTGGTCAAACACTTTATCTTTAAGAAAATGGTATTTGATTGGAATGTGCTTCGTTTTTTAGTGCATGACATGTTTTTTAGAGATACTTATGGAACTAGTGTTGTCACAAAGAATAGGTACAGGCTAAGGAAAATTGAATTGAATGTCTTCCAACATTTGGATCATTCATAGAAGTTGAGTACAACAAGAGGCAACACCAACATATTCTACTTCAATAGTTGAAAAAGCAATAAAATTTTCTATCTTACTGAACTAGGAAACTATGTGAACTCCCAAATAAAATGCTCCTCCACCACTGCTCTTATGGTCATCAAAATTTCCTGCCCAATCTACATTTGTGTAAGCATGAAGTGCAAAATATGCATTTTTGGGATAACATAGACCAAAATCTTGAGTTCCTTGTAGACACTTGAAAATACTCTTCACCGCTTGGAGATGATTTTCCTTTGTATTTTCTTCAAATCCTACAACTATGCCAACTACATGCATAATCTCTCATCATGTACCTATAAGATAGATCAAAATTCCAATCATATATCTATATTTTGGTTGATTAACCATAGGAGAGTCATCATTTTTGTTGAGATTGCATCCTATTACCATTGGAGCACATACAATTTTGCAGTTTTTCATTCCATATTTCTTCATAATTTGTTTGAGATACTTGATTTGAGAAAGAAATATACCATATTTAGTTTGTTGAACTTGAAGACCGAGAAAGTACGATAGCTCACCAAGTAGAGACATTTCAAATTCCTGCTACATAACTAAAGAAAATCCTTGACCCATAGATTCAGTATTGCTTCCAAATATGACGTCATGTACATAAACCACTAGTACCAATAGCTTGTCTTTGTTAAATTTGGTATACAAATTTCTATCTACAGATCTATTCTTGAACCCTTGTTGCTGAAGATACTTGTCAAGATGATAATACCATGCACGTCGAGCTTATTTTAACCTATAAAATGCCTTCTTAACTTTGCAAACAAGATTTTTATCATTTCCAAGAATGAATCCTTCACGTTGTTCCATATAGAATTCTTCTTCTAGATCCCTATGTAAAAATGCAGATTTAACATCCATTTTATATACCTTAAGGTTATGAAAGTTGGATAAAGCAAGAAACATTCTTATGACTTCAATTATAGCTGTAGGTGAAAATGTCTCTTCAAAGTCTATCCCTTCTTGTTCGACATAACCTTTGCATATATATCTTTCTTTTTTTTGAATTTCTTCTCCATTTTCACTCAGTTTGGTCTTGAGCATCCACTTTGTCTGAATTATATTTTTATCATGAGGCCTTGGTACTAGTTCCCATGCATGGCTCTTTTCTATTTGATCAAGTTCTTCATGCATTTCCTTAACCCAACATTCATCTTTGCTTCATTGATGTACATTTTGAGGTTCAATTGTGGATATTATGGCTAAGTGACTAGATCTTATAACAAAATTTCTTCTAGTTTGTGTTCCTTCTTCCTTATCATCTAGAATTTTAGATTCAAGATGATTTTTTTGAAGATACCTTGATGGATTCTATTTTGACATAAATGTATTTTAATTTCCTTTTTCTCATGCTTATCTTTCTTCTTCTACTACAACTTCTTGGATTTGAGAAGTGAGAGGGTTATCATCTTCTTCTGCTTCCCTTTTGATACCTGTGGATGCTTCATCAATCACAACATATACAATTTCAATAATATTTTTGAGCCTTTCATTGTAGCATTCATATCCTTTTCTTATGGAAGAGTATCCAGGGAGGATTCCTTCATCACTATGAATTCAAACTTTCCAAACTTGTCATCATTTTTCTTTAAGAAGAAATTGTTTACAAAGATTATAAAGTGTTTGATAGTTGCAGCCTTACCATACTAGGTTTCATATGGAGTTTTAACATTATTTACTCGAAAATGAGGCTTGCTGAGTATATCAACGACTGTATGTACTAGTTCTACCCAGAAGGTGTGAGGTGTTCCTGATTGATCAAGCATGGAACGTGCCATTTGTTGAAGTTTTTTTTCATTATATCTTACATTCCATTTTGTTGAGGATTTTTAGCTATAGAAACTGCCTTTTGATGCCAGGTTGTTCAAAAAAATTGAACAATTCATCTGATATAAACTCTCTCCTCTATCATATCTAGGACATTTTATTTATAGATATAATTCATTTTATACCAAATCCTTGAATATTTTAAAATGTTTAAATGCCTCATCTTTATAATTTAGTAAACTAGCCCAACACATTCTTGTAAAATAATCAATAAATATAACGAAGTATTGTTCACCACGAGGAGACTTGTTTCTCATAGTTCCACATAATTCAGTGTGAATAAGTTCAAGGGGTTTACTTGAAGTAACTTATTTAGCTTTAAAATGAAATCTAGATTGCTTACCAAATTGACATGATTTGAAAATGATATTTTCAGGTGGAGAAATGTTGGGAAAGTCACGAACTTCTCCCATCCTTCTTGATTTGTATAATTGAGAAAAAATGAGGTGCCCCAACCTTTTGTGCAAAACCCATATTTCTTCAGATTTTCTAAAAAAATAGTGCTATTTGTTGCCCTCTAGGATATAAAAATTTCTTGGAGTTCTGGATCACTTGATTATGATATTACATGTATCAATATTTCTTACCAAAAAATTCTTAGATATGAAATAAACTTAGTGCCCTTGATCACAAATTTGACTAATACTTAACAATTTATGTCTTAGCCCATAAACAAATAAAACATTCTCATCCTTCACATTTTTCTTTAAAAAAAAAATTCTTTTTCCTTTAATAGAAACTGGTGATTTATTACCAGAAGTCACATTATTTTATTTCTTAATTACATTAAAAGAAACAAACTTATCTCTGTCATTTGTCATATGCTTTGAAAATCCACTATTAAAGTACCATAGATTCTCTCGATCTGCTGCATACAATGCTAGACCATAATTTTCAGAGGAAGTAGTTTTCTTTTTCCTTAGCTTGGGTGATCAAGTGCTCACAATTATGCTAAAAAATCAAAGTTCTTAGAATGATGCAAAACCTAAACGACCGCGTAGTTTTCGTCATTCTAAATCCATCACATCTCGTTTCACGCAAAATGGACTATGTATGGATTCAGAAATGTGTTCTGTCAGTTTTCTTAAACAAGAAAATTTGGAAAAAAATGTTCAGAAATGGATCCCAGTCAGTAGTCTGTACTGCTGATGTGGCATGTTGACTAGGAAGATCAATGGGATAGTCAACAAATTTCTGCAGCGAATGAATGGCTTCCAAGTGGTAAGGCTTGGTTGGTGTGTATTGGTGGGTGCTGGCAGGTTTTTATTCAATATTGGGAGGCCAATGAGAAGGAGGAACGTGGCTCAGCCTGGGCCGCTACGTGTCCCCCTCATGGTATGGTAAAATTTTGTTATGGAATGGATGGACCAAGTGGGGGTCGAACAGAGGACCTCTTCTGAGCAAGAATACGCATGCACGAACTCCTCTACACCATGAATCTTAACTATATATGAGCACCACATATATTTTAATTTTAGAAAGTCTGTCATTGGGAGGAGAGGGGGCTAGCCCCCAAACCATGCGACCATGACCCAGGACCACAAGCAGAGCATGGGAGCGCTAACCCATAAATGTGAAATTAAAAACGTTAATCCAGTTTAATTAACATTAATGAAGTTTTGTTAGCATTAATATGGTTTATGGAATTATTAGAAAAAATAACCATCTCACAATTTGCACCACCGGTCAGTGAAATTGTAGGACATTTTCCCAAATTTCGAGTGGATTTGTAAGACTGGCACAGATTTTGTGCAATTTGTCAAGCGAATTGTGGAAAAACTAGGTTAGGTCATAACTCATTCATTTTTAGACCAAATGAGGAGCAGAAACAGGATAAGGTACCATTTTTTAGTGTTATGGACTCAATGAAGTAGGTTTTAGGAGCAGAAAAGCATTGTAAAAACATAGTTTTTCAAATTAGAACATAGTATAGAGGCCGAAGCCATGGAAGCTGGACCAAGGAGATGTAGCCCAGGAGGGGTGAACTCCTTCATCAATTACCTGTGTTGATGTGTTCTATGGTAATCTAATGTACATTTTATTGTTGATGTTCAATTTCTTTATTTTATTTTAAATTTTTCATAAAATTAATAAAAAAATTACACATGACACTTAGTTAACTTACAAGAGAAATTGAATCCTTAAGCACATGAAAAGCATTATTTTAAAATCTAAAAGAGGAATTAAAACAAAATTACTAACATAAGGCTTAATCAGATCATTTTGGTATCAGAGCTTTAGGTTTGTTTTGCAAGAAGGGTTCTAATTGTTTGCAAGTTTTTTTCATGCTTACAAGCTTAAAGCTAAAAAGAGGAGAAGGGAAGCTGGTTGAAAACCTTGCAGTTAGGTCAAGAGGAAGAATGAAAAGGTTTCCAAAGTCTTCAACACCAGCACATCCTCAAATTGAAGTTGATTCTTTAGTGATCATGTCTCATGAAGTAGAACCTACCATGACAAAAGAGGAGAGAGCATTTAAGAAGGCATTTTTTGATGTGAAAAAGATTGGAAAGGTCATCTAAGAGAAGAGGAATTTAAGGATGCAGGAAGAAAGTTCCACTACAATGAATAAAACCTCTAGCGGATGTTTTTGAGGAACCCCTTATAAAAATACCCCAGACATCCGTTTCTAGCGGAGGTTACTAGAGGAGGTTGGCAGGTGGAGGTTTTTGCAGATCTTTTTCATCTTGTGCGCTTATCATCCTAAATTGCACAAGTGTGTTCAACAAGAGAAAGCACCAGTGTGCACAAAACATTGGCACACTAGACATCGTGCACTCCGTACACACCCGCCCGATGCGTCTTATTACTATAGCGCACCGGGGCTTTACAAAGAGTTCGCATTGGTGTGTTATAAAACCCCACGCCAAAATAGAAACTACCCGGTCTGTTGTTAAGAAATCACACTGGTGTGCCTATAAAAACCTGCACAACAGAACAAGGTTAAATAAAAAAAAATTATGGCCAGAAAACCACTTTTTCACTTTTCTCAATGCTCTAGAGCTCTCAAGCACTGGTGCCATTTATCCTTGTCTGAGCCACCCTGACATTAGTGCTCCCATTGCACCCATTGCACACAAATGTGTTTTGCATTTCCCACCAATCTCCAGCTTGAATTTTGCAAAACGGTGTGAAATTTTACTTTTGCAAATTATACAGCCAATATGCCTCCTCGATAGCCAAATGTACAAGTATTTTTCTTGTTTTTCCATAATTAAGCCTTTTAGCGGATTAGAATTTCAAATTACCTTAAAATTAACCATTTAAAAGAAAAAAATATTTGTCGTGCGGCGTCCTCGAGTCGTTCAGCTCGCACTAGTTCGCAGTGCTGCCTGTAAATTTTCAAGCTGCACCACAACCAGTGCTAAAAATATCTGCATCAATTCCTGGGTGGTATCGAAAGGCACACCGTGTTATTTTAAAATTAAAAAAAAATGCAGGTAGTTGGTTACCCAGCCACACCATTGACCATGTGGAGTATCAGTAATGCGGTGCATTGACTTAAATATCCACCCTAGGGCGGGTATTTTTGTCAGCGCACCGCATTTCACATTTTGAAAGGGTCAACAGTGTGGCTTGTTAAAAGACCGCACCATTGACTATGTAATGATGTCAATCAGCGCACCTCCCTCCTGACACAGTCCATAGTCAATGGTGCGGTCTATTATACCACCGCATCGTTGACTTAAGAAGAATGCTAGGACGGTGGTGCACTGAAAATTTTTAGGTGCACTGCCGCCAGTGCGCTAAATATTTTCGGGTGCTCCACTGCTGGTTCGTAACAAAAAAAGACGCACAGGTACCGATGCATGCCTATTTTTTGTGGCACACTAACTGTTTTTTTTTTTTAATTATATATATATATATATATATATATATATATATATATATATTCCTAAATACATGTCTCATTTAATAAAAAAATTGTATTTGATATGTCAATCATTCAGAGACGTGAAAGGAGAGAAGAGGGGGAACAAAAACAATAACAGGCGGACCAATATAACATGGTTCGCCTATGGGAGGAATGAGAGAGGGAGAGAGATGCGTACCCTCGCCCTATTACAATAGATACCCAAGGGCTCCTAAGGCAGGTAGGCCTCCTCAAGTTCCATGAAAAGGCTACTTCCCTAAAGGGCCATGGTTTGTTTTTGAGACATCTTATCCATAGGTGGAATGCCCACCTACAAGCTTTCCAGGTTGGTCCTAACTAGTGGTATGCGCCCACTGAGGAGGACATATATTTCATTACAAGTTTATCGAGGAGAGGTGTTGATTTTCCCTCGTTCCCAGAGGTTCCAGTTGGCTATGCATCAGGGAGTTAGTTGGTGTACTCCTGGAGATACATTAGCTCAGATATACTGTCTCCTTCAGATTTTCAGGTCTTGGGAGGTCAGTTACGTATTGTTGCATTTGGTATTCAAGAGGTGATGTGCATCTCACTTCTTATTTCAACCATTTCATACAACACCAGTGACGGGAAATGCATTATTTGGCCGCTTCTATACTATGTTGATTCTTTTGTATAAGAGCCACGACTTGTTAAGTGGTCTGCCATTTTTTTGTAGCAGTTTTGTATAACCTTAGATAGATGTCGTGTTTATGAACAAGGGAGGGTCAACTTGCCATTTTCTTTAGAGCTTTTTTGTTTATTTTTTGAGAGGCTTCCAGAGATGACTCATGAGGCCTACTTTTGTTCGGTAGCCTCGTAGGACAATGTTGGAGGCACAGATGCACATGTGGGGACAGATGATGCCCAAAAGGGGTGAGAGTGAGTTTTCCACGAGGATATCGTATGATGCACTGGAGTTTCTAGCCAGTGTTGACAAGCATCCCTTCATTATGATCCCCTATCATTATGATGGTTTGGATTGGCGAGGGTGTGCCAACATCCTCTTCACAGATGATGAGCCGCCATATGATAGAGGTAATATTACTGTTTTATTCGAATTTATTCTAACATTTTGTTTAACTTGTTTTTATTAAATTTTGTAATGAAATTGTCTAGTTATTGTTCTGTACTTGTATATATTTTGCAGACATTGGGTCTTTTGATGGTGAGGACATGCCAGCACCACCACATGATCCAGGTGTCGATTCTAATGATGATTAGGATATGCCAGATGTTGAGGATCATTAGGAGGCCGGTGTAGAGAGACCTGCTCCTGTTGGTGCGTCGGTACTGCCATTTTCCAGATGCGGTAGGCTTGATAGCAGATTGAGGATGGAGTTGGGCAACCAATTCTGTGCATTTATTGTTGAGGTGGGAGTCAGGCCCGCTACTATGAGAGACATACAGGCCAATGGTAGGCTGGTACATATGTGGAGAGGCATGTCGCGTGACATGTAAAACCTGATGCGGCATGTCGTAGGAGCTATGACCTTAGTTACATGGCTGAGGAGGACCCTTGCACATTATAGGCATGGTCGAGATGCAGCACGTGATTGAAAGTCTGCTAACAGTGCCGACGCATTATCTGATGATCACAATAAGGGGAGTGGTCATCGTTCACCTCGTACCATGCCAGATGAGTAGCCTCCACTAGCATCGAGCAGTAGTCATCATGGAGAGTAGGTTGAACCATTGACCATGTACAGTCATCACGCTGATCATGAGCTGGCTGGACCATTGACCATGTCCAGTCACCAAGATGATCATAAGCAGATGGGACCATCGACCATGTCCAGTCATCACGAGGAGTAGCCAACAGTTGATCCTAATTAGCCCGAGGCACTACTTCTAGATAAACATGCACATGATGGTCAACATGTATCGATTGATCAGCTTGTCGAGGCTGCACCATTGATTGAGCAGGCCTTGACTAGTATTTCTATTGATGATGTACCACCAGCTGATAAATGGCATTTATATTATAGTTTCATATTTTTGACATTATATCTATATATATATATATATATATATATGTATATATATATATATATATATATATATATATCTATATATATATATATATATATATATGGTCCATGTATTCTCTGTTGATGTTGCAGTTTTACTTAATTTACATGTTGCTAATCATCATGATGTGTATATTGTTAGGTTATGTTAGATATGTTCATTTAATGTGCAACTCGCAGATACATGTGTATGTGATAACAATTATTTCACATGAGATGTATATTTGTTGTTTGTGTTGTGATGATGTTATATAATGCTAATTGTGTTTTGTTAGATGATCATGATCACCATGATGTTAGTGAATTTGAATGTGTTTTTTAATCAAATATGATGTTTGTATGATGGTTATCATGATCGTGATGTTTATTAATTAATTTAATATTAAATGATCATGATATTGCAAAATTGTAATATTTGTAATTCTAATTGTATTTAAGCACATATTCTGTATAAGCACATATGCCATACAACGTAAAACTCCTCTCTGTTGCGATCGGTCTTCATACATTGTATACATTTATGCCATCCCATAATTCCTTCAATTCATCTACAAGTGGTTGTAAGTAGACATCCATAGTCTTCACTTGTCTTCTACCAGGGACTATGACAGACAACACAAGATGTTCATTATTCACAGAAAACCATGGGGGGATATTGTTATTGATCACTACTATAGGCCAAATAGAATAGTTGGTGTTCTAGAGGGAATATGGGTTGACGCCATCCATGGCTATGCTGAGTCGTAGACTTCGTACTTCATCCTTGAATTTTTTGGGCCATGTATCCTCTATATGCTTCATGGCTATTGAATCAGTTGGGATTCGTATAACTCCTAACTCACTTCTGTGTGAGGCATGCCATCCCTACAACATAGCTAATTCTTTGCAGAAAAAGAGCCTTTGAATCCTTGGGATTATAGGCATGTGCCTCAATATCTTAAAAGGAGGACCAGTACGTTATTTACCCTTCCTTTTTTATATATCATACATGTCATGCCCACATTTCGGACATATATCTTTATCTTCATATTGTCCTCTATATAGAATACAATCATTTAGACATGCATGATATGATATGTACTCAACACCCAACATTTTCAACAATTTTTTTGCCTCTTCACAGCTACTGGGAAAGACATTATCACTCGGAAGAACCTATATTTGAATAACTTGTAGTTGGTGATCATGGAAAAATATATTAATAAATGTAAATTAATGCCGATATCACTATTAACGTTCATAAAATTTACCATTTGAAATTTTCATTGTGTACTGATTATATTTCTCAAATTTATATAAGGGAGGACTTTATGGTAACTTACCTCAACATTTTTGAGAAACATGCATTCGACAAGCCAAAATTTTCTTTCACGTTGTATAATAACATAGTTGTCCCCAACTGGGTAAACTTTGACTAACCACCCGGTCCAAAGAGAGGGGTGGTGGAAGAAAATTTAAGGCTTTCAAAAAAGGTGTCAGCGATATGAGCATCATCCCCTAGATGATCATCGTTTTGGAGTGCATCTAACAACATTGTCTCCATGGAAGTTGTATCCCTCAAGTAATCACCCATACAAACCTCTATTTGATATCCCCCATTGCTAGCTTATGAAGAACTACTATTGATATAGTCATTCCTAATTGGTGAATCTGGACGTAGCGGGAATTGAATCGGTGGTTGATTCAACCATTCTTGGTATCGTTCCTCTCCGATTTTTTCTCTTAATTGAGTATTCTCTCGATTTGACATTTTCATGGGGTGCAACGGAAGATGGTAGGTAGGTCGATCATCATCACTAGAATCCTAATAATTTAAAAAAAAAATTATTTGAACATGATCAGTACAAAATATATGATATCAATTAGTAAGCATGTTGAAAATATTGAATGATTAATTGGTTTGAATTTGAAATAATTACATTAATCAATATAAAAAACAATTATAATTATTACCATCATTGTCCCATGATTGTGGCTAGAAGATGTAATATTGTTACCATTGGCAGGGTGAAGTCACTGTTCATTTTCTCTACCAGATGCGCCATGCAGTATGCTACTCCTGATAAGAGCTTTCGACGCTTTGGAGTTGTTTGAATATTTTTTTCATATGAACTCGATTTTGTATCTATATGAACGTACAAATATGTATACATTATAAATTTAATCAAGCTGTGCATGACTGACATGCATAAAAAACATAAATTCAATTAGATAATGAAAATATAAATAAATTTGAAGTAAATACTACGTCTCAAGATGGATAGGGAGAACTCCGCAATGGACTTGAAGAAGTATTATGGAATGAGATAGATTTTGAAGAATTTTCCATCCGATATAATTATGATATTTTCTCCGTGTGTTTGAGAAAAATCAACAATACATTTTGGTGCAAACACCTAAAAGTAATTTCTGTGCCTTAAAAATGGACTTCTTGTTATCGGTGCTAATGTACAGATCACCGCACCGGTGCATTTTCGTTACTGCGCACTGGTGCCGTTATATAAACGGACACACCGGTACGGTGATATTAAGTGACACACCAGCGATGAATAACCGCAAATAAAAAAAGTGCAACTCTATTTTCTTTAAGTGAAAAAAAGTGGTAAATTGAAAAATGGGCAGAAAAATATTTTCAAAAATCTAATTTCGTAAAAAAAATTCTTTAAATACTAAACATTTTCCATTATTTCACTATTTTTGCAAAAAACTTTCAGCCAGAGATTTGCAGGAGAGATACCTAGAGAAAAAAATCATGAGAGTACTGTGGAGTAGCGAAATACGTTCGAACAGAAGTATCCAGACAATCAGAACTCCAAACCTCTGGTGATTCAAACCCTGTAGCATAGAATTGCAAACAATCTCGTGATTAAAGTTTAATGTTTTTTTTTACTTTTTCTGCAATTTTTTTTACGCAGTAAGAAAAAAAATTCAATTTATTTTTCTCTTTCAGAAAAAATAATAAAAGACCCATTTTTATCCTAAACGCTACATTCTTTTTGTTTCTGCCCTTTCTTCTCAATGTTTCTGTGATTTCAGAATTAGGGCATTTCATTTTAGATTGATGGGATTTGTATTTCTATATATAGGCCTAAGACATCCAACCCATGGGATGACTTGTAAATTCGGATCCAAATCCATGTTGGCCCTTGCATGAATTAAAAAAAAAATAGAATTTTTTTATAGGTGCACTAGGTGTAACCTAGCGCAGGTGCACAAGATTATCCTAGCGCACTGCTGAAGTATCGTGTGATAAAAATTTAAAACATTTTTTTTTAATGAGTGTGCCATATGTAAAATAGGGCAACGGTGCACTATTTCATTACAGAGCACCGCACTCATGCTGTTTCACAATTTTTTTTTAATTGTGTTAATTGGTGCACCATGTAACATATAACGCACTGCATTGGGTCTCCTAGTTCACAAAGAACACCGTATGGTGGTCCCTTGTTTGCGCGTGGAGTTTATGCTACAAAAACTAACACTGGACAATTTTTAATATTTTGTCTATGTAATTTGGTGCGGTGGTTAACATGTAACACACTGGTGCTCCTTGTTGACATAGAGCACTGTACGGTATGTTATACTGTTTTGGTGGTGCGTTTATAATACCACTATGCATCGACGTCAGTGCGTACACCATGAAAGGCGTAGCGGTTTCCTAAGATTTTTTTTTACCTGAAAAGTTAACAATTTATTTATAAAATATATTAATGAATGGTATGGTACAAGTTTCATATTAATAAAGAAATGGTTGACAAGAGATTAAGTAACAAAAATACTGATAACACATCAAGAAAAGCAAAAAAAGGCAAGTTCTTTGTAAATTATTTACAAAAAATATTATTTTTGAACTATATGTAAGTTTAACTAATATGTAATGTTTACTGTGTATCATACAGAGCCACAAAATAATGAAGATCTATAATATTATTTCCGATCTAGGACCAGAAGAGTGTAAAATCTTGATGGAAAAATTGCAAAAGGATGAATCAGGGGAATGAAGAAATACTATCGATCCAATATGAATTTCTTTTTTTAATTTTCATTAATAATATACTTAAAATTATTAGATAACATGTGTCAAAAAATATATTAATTCACATCTATTTAATGTTCTACATGGACCAACAACTCAGAAAAGGAATGTTGTTCTAAGAAAAGAAAAAAAAAATAGAACATGCAAATGAAAATGAATTGCTCCTTAGCTCATCTGGAGTGGTGCTAGAGATTAACAAAATGGGGAAAGACTTTTACAAAAGTTTGAGGGATCTAGTGGAATGAATGTATAGACGTTATTTCCACTTACAATACAAAAATCAATCCAATGATTCCAAGAACCAAATTTTATCTAAATTACAGGAAGAGTTTCCAGAGAATTGTTCAATGAGACATGTCAGACTTTTAATAGCAAAAACATACAACAAAAAAAGAAGGAATGAAAAAGTAATATTTCTTTAAATGTTTGTATAGAATTATTTATAAATATCACTTTTGCTATATTTACTTTTCATATATCAATATAAAAACTAAATAGTTTATTGTCATGTTACATTTTCAAGAAGATTATGTAAATCTCAAAAGATGAATGAGCTGATATTAGAAATATGCCAGTAGGAATGTACAAAAAGGTGTACAAGGAGATGGTCAAAAAAATGGACAAAATTGCATCACAAGAGGAGCCATCTCAACAACAACGTGCTTCAAATGTAATATGTAATAATTTAATTTTTCGATCATTAGGTACAATAAATAAACAATTTAGCATTAAATATTAATTTTCAAGTATTTTTTTGCAAGAAAGAAAATAAAATAAAACCCATTCAGCACATAAAACAGGACGACAAGGAATAAAAGGGTTGATATCTAAGTTTGTGAGTAATTGTTACTTCCTTATAACAACTTAACTAGATTTCATTTTTGTATTTTTTAAGATTTTTTACAAAAATCATCATTGAATGTCTACAAACAGGTGCTAACATACAATGAGGAACTATCAGATGAATTGATTGACATTGGGTTAAATAATATGGGTTGTGAGTATATGTTGGCATATCAAAAATTAATTGTGGAATTTGTAAGCATCTATCAATCTTGTTTTACTATGCTCCATCTATAATTAATAGAACAAAAAAATATTTTATATTAAATATAAGATTTTTTATGGGGTATAAAATTTGCAGGAAACAATGTATGGAACTGTGCCAATAGATGAAATATTGAAAGATGGCATACTACATGGTTTTGAAAGAATATGTATAGTTCATGAGTCAATTGTTTCTATGGTATGTCATTTATTTTTTACTTACATTGATGTATATTATTTAATATTGCAATTTTCATTATTCTCACCAATGTATATACACTCATTATAGTTTATCTTTATGTTTGTAGATGGAAGGTGAATAAGAAGAAAACAATCAACGCCATGAATAAAACATTCCTGAAAATAACCCAAGTCATGGAAGTAGCTCTAACAGTGGCATCAGTTCAAGAGAAGAATGATGATCACTATGTTTGGATATCAAGGCAAGGCGTTGTATATTTCGAAATATTTTTCTGTGAAGTCAGACATTTTGTTTAATGTAATGGACATAGTGTCCCTATTGAAAGACAAAGGGATGCCAATAACTGTCTCATTTTGTATGAGAAAGATTTTCTTATATATATAATAAAATATGTTTTAATTTATTCTATTGCGTTCTCCATTGTCGATGTGAAATGTAACACCACTAATTAAATTTATGGATGATTAAATATTGTAATGAAGAGATGTGGAATTTGATGATATGATAAAACAAATTAATCCAAACATCACATTCAAATGCACTAATAAAAATTTAATTCATATGAATACTATTATAAGATATGTGTCATCTTTTGATGAATAATGAATTTTAAAAAATCACAATAATTATGATATAATATAACAAATTAATCCAAACATCACATTCAAATGCATTAATACAAATTTAATTAATATGAATATTGTTATAATATGTGTTGACTTTTGATGAATAATGAATTGAAAAAAATCACAATAATTTCATTGTCACAGGTCGATGTTTCTAAAAAATAAAATATGAACACTGGTGCATGTTAGTTATTGTACAACGGTGTGTTTGTATGATACAATGCACTAGTGCATTTCTACGACCTATGGGCACCACACAAATACCAATACCAATTATAAAATATCGATGCGTTTTTGCGATATTGCGCACCGGTGTGTTTATGTGAGTCTACGCATTGGGGCATTTGTACGACCTATGGGCATAGCACAAATACCAATACGAATTCTAAAAAACCGTGTGTTTGTCTGATACTGTGCATCGGTGCATTTCTATAACTCGACATACTGGTGCGTTTAGAGGACCTATGGACACCGCATAAATCCCAAGACCAATTAGAATGGCCCCATGCATTGTATCACCAACACTGTGCCCCGGTGTGGTTTTATACCTTGACGGCCTAGTGCATGCACCTTCGACCACCCCGCATCACCTTCTATATGACACGCACTGGTGCGTTGACACCTTAGTAGCACACCGATGAAAAAAACATCTGTAATAACCTCTGGCCACCCAATTTTTTTAGTTGTGTTGAAATTCCATTAAACGCTCTACCAAAACCTCCGTAACCGTAAACGGATGTTGTGGAAAATGTGTTTTTGACAATTTTGGCCAATTTTATAACACTAAAAACCTTCTTTATAACCTCCTCTAGAGGGTATTTACCTTGTAGTGTTCTAGGCCTCCTAGAGGAGAGGGTTCTCTAGGAGGAGGAGGTCATGGAGATGGTGATAAACCACCATCCACTCCACCATCATCCTCACCACTATCTTCACCTTCCTCTTCATCATCTTCCACTATCACAACCCTTCCACCTATTCACATACATACTTCAAAAGGAACTATTAAATCACCCTTACTTAAACTTGATCTTAAATTTGGCAAACCGTTGTATAATGGTGAAGTGAATGTAGAGAAGCTGGATAATTGGATTTTTATTGCAGAATTAAGAACCTTCAAGAGGATGACATAAAGATTCAATTGGATTCCTTGAGAATGGAGGGTGCATCACTTGTATGGTGGGAAGAAAGGACACAAGAGTATATTAAAAAACATGGTAAGATATCAATTTCTTTGTGTGACTTAATTGAGTCAATTAAGGTGAAATTCTACCCTCTATCTTACATGCAAAAAGACATTATGAACTGGAAAATTTTTAAACAACTTAAGGGTCAAAGTGTGCAATATTAAACGCAAGCATTTAGAAAAGAGCTCCAATGATAGGTGTTGATTTTCATTCTCAAGACACCTTGTTGAAGTATATAGAGGGTTTACACAGTTACCTGAAACATACCATCCTCATGTTTAATCCCACTAGTCTAGATTACGTGTGTGTGCAAGCTACACACCTTGAGGCAAGAGGGAAAAATGTACCAGAAGAAGATAAAAATAAGCCATTTAAGGATGGTGAAAAAGGAAAGGGTTTAAAAGAAAAATAAAAATAAAAATGCATACATAAATAAAGAAGGGGATAAAACCACATGTAAACATTGTTCCAAATAGGGTCACGATGAAGCCCACTGTTGGAAGCTACATCTAGAATTGAGGCCTAAGAAATTCAAGAATAGAGGGAAACAAAAGACAACCACTACCACAAAACAGGATCTTGGATCCGACTCAAGTGATGAGACCAAAATTTCTGCCATGGTCACATAGGGAAAAGAAGACATAGCAAGTACTAGTTCATCAAATTGTCACAATAACACTCCAAGTAATAAAACAAGAATAGAGTTGTTTCATGTAAGAGTTGTCTCAAGACATACAAAACTTGACACACTATTTGATAGTGGGTCTCAAGTGAAATTAATATCTGAAGACATAGTCAAGAAACTTAATCTTGAAACCATAATTCATCACAAGCCATATCCTTTGGGTTGGATCACCAAGGATACAAATCTATAGGTTAAAGAAAATGTATTTTCCGGTTTGCAATTACCGCAAACATTATTAATGAAGTTAAGTTAGATGTTGTATCGCTTTACATATCAGGAATTTTTTTGGGTGGTCCTTATATCTATGATAGGAAAATAGTATTATATTTCCATGAGAACAAGTACCACTTGTTCAAATATGGAGTGGAATATTTTGTGAGAGGTCATCGCAAAATGCTAAACCTCTCTTTAGTTAATGTCGGGAAAATGAAGAGACTAGTAAACTCAAGAAAAAACTTTGTGATTCTTATGATAAAAAAAATAATGATATTTATTATGAATATTTTGAAGGTTGTGATGATAAATTGAAATCTCATTTGTTTGACGTGGTAATTCAGTATGGCGAGATGTTTCAAGAACTAAAGGGGTTACCTCCTAAGAGGGGAATCCAACATGAGATACAATTGCAACAAGATTTTCCACTCGCTTTAATTGGCATGTATTGCATGTCGATAATGCAAAGTGCAGAAATTAAGAAGAAAATACAAGATTTTTTGAATAAAGGGATCATTCATCCATCTGCCTCTCCATGTGGTTCACTGATTGTGTTGGTGACCAAGAAGGATGGAACATGGCGCATGTGTGTGGATTTTCGTGCACTAAACAAAAACATGGTAAAGAATAATTTTCCACTCCCAAGAATAGATGATTTTATTGATAAGTTGAGGTATGCAAAGTATTTCACTAAATTATACTTAAGAAGTGGTTAACATCAAGTTAAAATAGTTGAAGAGGACATATGGAAGACCGCATTTAAAACTAGACAAGGATTGTTTGAGTGGCTTGTTATGCCTGTTGGTCTTTGAAATGCTCCAACTACTTTGATGAGAGTTATGAATGATGTATTAAGACCATTTCTTGATGAGTTTGTCATTTTCTACTTAGATTATATTTTTATATTCAAAAAATCACGAGATGAAAATGTCATGCAAGTAAGAAATGTGCTTGATGTCTTAAGAAAAGAATAATTGTTTTTTAATATGTCAAAATGTGAATTTGGTAAAAATTATTTAGCATATTTGGGACGTATTTTTGGAGGAGGTGAGCTGAAGATAGACCCCTCTAAATTTGAGGTCATTGTGAATTGGCCAACTCCCAAGACAACCACTGAAGTAAGAAGTTTTCTAGGAGTAGCACAATATGGAGGAAGTTCATTGCTAATTTTTGTTCTATTGCAACTCCATTACATGCATTGACTAGTGTTAAGAAGGTCTTCTAGTGGGGAGGCAAGCAACAAAAATCATTTTATGCTTTGAAATAGAAGATCAGTTCAGCCCCAATACTATCACTACCAGACTTGAGACGACCCTTTGAGATTCAAATTGATGCAAGTGACTCTGCCATGGGCACAATCCTCTTACAACATGGTAAGCCCATTTCATTCCATTCAGAAATTTTCAATGGTTCAGTGATAAACTATCCTACTTATGACAATATGGTTCAAAGTGTGAATAAGTGGAAACAATATTTGATGGGAAAGAAAACCATCATTCACACCGACCATCAACCATTGAAATACTTGCAATCGAAAACTAAGTTGCATCAATCAAGGAAATTTCGATGGATGGGTTTCATACAACAATTAGACTTGGTCATCAGGTATAAGAAAGGTATATACAACAAGTTTGTTTATATGCTTTCTTGGACTATTATTAGTGGAACTACTTTACTCAAGAATACTTCTCTTTTACATGAAAGTTATATTGAGCAATATGCATTTGATAATGACTTTCAAGATGTTTATGAAAACTTGAGTCAAAGTTTCCAAGTTGAGGAATTGGATTACCATGTACATAATAATTTGTTGTATCATTTGGGAAAGCTTTTTATTCCACATGGGGAGGGAGTGAATTTCAAAAGGGAAGCACACACTTCTCTTATTATTGGACATTTTGGTGTAAGAAAAATAGTGGCAAATCTTCAGAGGTATTGTTATTGTCCTCTTATGTATGAAAGTGTGTCACGTTTTATTCAAGGTTATTCATTGTGTGCAGTGAGTAAGCCTAGTAATAGGAAGTTAGGGTTTTATACACCACTTCTGATTCCCTCATGTCCATGGGAGAGTATTTCTAGGGATTTTGTAAGAGGTATTCCTTTATCAAAAATAGGTCATGATTATTTGTATGTAGTTGTGGATATGTTCAACAGATGTGTATATTGATGCTATGTAAAAGAAATTCATGGCGGAACAAACAACTCAAATTTTCTTTCAAAATATTTCGGTTCCTTTTGGGTTGCCTACATCTATTGTAAGTGATCAAGATTATCAATTAGTTGGGAATTTTTGTTCAAACTTGTGGGACTTGATGGACAGTAAGTTGAAGAAGAGTACAACCTTTCATACACAAACAAATGGTAAAATCGAAGTGGTCAATCAAAAAATCATTCATTTTCTTCGAGGATATTTCATCAAACATCCTAATTTGTGGGATGAATAGTTGCATTACATTCATCATGCTTACAATTGTGCAAAACACTCCTCTACACAAAAATCACCGTTTGAGGCATGTGTCGGATACTTGCGAAAATCACCATTGGATTTAATTTTTGGAGAATATGTGGCTATAGATGGGCATATCGACATAGATAAAGAAAATAAATTCATAGAGAAAATTCAGTTGATCCATGAAACAATTCATGATCAAATAGAAAAAAGTCAAGGCAAGTACAAAGCGAGACATGACAAACATCATGTGGATCATAAGTTTCAAGTTGGTAATGAATTTTGGCTTCACATTAGAAATGAGAGGCTTCAAGGAGAAGGTAAAAAGCTGAAACTAATCTATTATGGTCCTTTCAAAATTCTGGAAAATATTGGTAACAATACCTTCGAGCTTGATTTGCCTTCATGCATGCAAATTTACTCTCTTGTTAATGTTGAAAATTTAAGATTGTATGATCCTCCTTTGATTGAATATCAAGGAGAGAATGTTGAAATTTCATTTATTGAAGACTTTTATCCAAAATTATTTAGTGAACTTCATCAAGACACCATAATTTACATAAGAACAAGGACATCGAAAAGAGGAAGTGTCGACTGTCTTCTAGTGGGGCTCAAAGGAACAAATCCTTCAAAATCCAAATGGATTGAAATTGGGAAGGTGAGAGAAATTTACCCTCACCTGTTCAACAACTGAATATGATATTTTGGGGTCCAAAATCTTCCAGTGGGGAGGAATGACCAGGTGCTTAGAATTATGCTCAAAAAATAAAGTGCTTAGAATGACATGAAACCTGAAAAACCACGTAGTGTTCGTCATTCTGAAACTGACGCAACTCGTTTCACGTGAAATTGAATCATTATGGATTTAGAAACATGTTCTGTCCATTTTCCTAAAAATGAAAATTTGGAAAAAAATTGTACAGACAGGGAACCTAGTCATCAGTCTGTACTATTGATGTGCCATGCTGACTAGGCAAGTCAACAGGCTGGTCAACCTATTTCTTTGGTGAATGAATGGATTCCAAGTGGCAAGGTTTGGTTTGTGCGTATTGGTGGGTGTTGGAAGTTTTCGACCAAATGAGGAGTAGAAAGAGGCTAAGGTAACATTTTTTATTGTTCTTGACTCAATCAAATAGGTTTCACGAGTAGAAAATCATTGTAAACACATCATTTTGAAAATTAGATCATAATATAAAGGGCCAAGCCATGGAAGCTGGTCCAAGGAAATCTATCCTAGAAGGGGTGAACTCCTTCATCAAATTCTTGTGTTGATGTGTTTTATGGTGATGTACTATACATTTTATTGTTGTTCTTCAGTATTTTTTTTATGTTAATTTGTTTATAAAATTAACATAAAAATTACTCATGAGACTCAATTAACTTGCAAGAGAACTTGAATCCTTAAGCACATGAAAATAATTTGTTTTAAAATCTAAAAGAGTAATTATCACAACATTACTAAAATACCTTAATGAGATCATTGGGTGGTATTGTCTTCTTTTCATGTTGATTAGATGACTTCATCATACTTCTACATTCAATTTCTTCATGAAAAAATTTATTGCAAATAGAACATTCAATTTCATTACGAAGAGGTGAGAAAACACTATAACAAAATTTATTTTTTCCGATATCATTCTATTGTTTTTTTACTTCTCTAGTCATAATAGTTTTATAAGGAACACAATGAACTTCTTCGTGACCAAAGTTGTGACAAGTGAAGCATTGACCATTGAAGTAAGAATACCAGGGAGTACAATATCTTCTTGTGTATCTTGCCCTTTTTCCATGGAAAGGTTGTTTGGATGAAAAATATTTGATCCTTCATTCTTCTAAAAGTTCTATAATTTTGATGAATTCTTCCTTTTACCAGATCGATGTAGCTTCTTGTACCTATTTCAGAAGATTTCATAGGCTTTAATGTTTCACCATTTGGATTATATACAAGACCTAGATTGATTAGAGGAGAGCGTTGAAATTTAATGATTCCTTCTCAAGTTTCAAGTCCTTTACCAAATATAGGATTTAGAGCCTTTGTTTTCTCAAGTTCATTTCTTAGACCCACAACTTCTAATTTTTCATAGTGTGTTTCGTTTTCTTGGTCTTGTTTCTTCAAAGTTTCTTCAACTAATTTAGCAAGTCTTCTAAGAAAATGTTTAGCTCAGTTATTATTCAACAAAGGGTGGTTTCCCCATACATACTAATTTCCTTTTCTTTATAATTGTTTATGAACTTGAGTCTATAAATTTATTCTAGAGAACCCATAAATGCATCATTAGATTCATCTACACATTATTCTTCAAATTTCATAAGTAATTTACAATATTTTTTGATTCATCATCCTCATTATTGGAAGAATATTCACTCTCTTCATGAGTATATAAAATTTTCATGTTATCAAAACTTATTTTAACATTCTTCTTTCGAACATTATTTCCTTTCTCATGATTTTATTTATAAGGAAATTTAGCAGCATAGTGACCTACGCTTCTACAAGATAAATATTTAAAAGGAATCTTACCTTTGAACCTTCATGTTCTTACTTGGAGCTTCTTTACAAAATTCACTTCTTCTTCATCTGAAATACTTTTTCCTTAGGCTCTTCTTTATCTTTCCCTTTGTTTGTGGTTTTGAATGTTTCTTCTCTATAATACCTGATGCACCCCATTTTCTTGTCTCATAAGTAGTAAAAATCTAATGGATATTTTCAAAAGTGATATGATTTAAATCATGCATTTCTTCAATTTCAGAGACTTTGGAATCAAAATTTGAGGTTAGATATATTAAAATATTTTCAACAATAGTAGAATCCTTTAGTTTATCACCAAGATTTTTCATTGAGCTAATAATCTCTTCTACTCTAAGGAAAAATATTGTAATACTTTCATCAATGCATTCTAAGAGTCTCATACTAAATTATAAACATTTTAATTTTAATTTTTTTTTACCTTAGACAAGCTTATCCCATATTTGCTTTGTGGTGCTTAGTTGCATGAATTTCACCAACTCAGACTCAGCCAGACTTCACAAGATAAAATTTATAACCTTTTTTCTTAATGTGGCCTAGACCCAGGTTCAGATATGGTTGTGCGAACTAGCAAAACCCACTATTATCGACCCTTTCGGCAATGATTTGTTGCGCATAGCGAAGTATCACCTAAGGCAATATTAGGGATGCTAGAACTAGTTTTTTTCATCTATAGGGTCTATGGAGTGTGGATTTAGGGATTTTATTCTTTTTAACACTTAGCAGAGCTTCGCAGAACAATTATGATAACTAGGAAGTTGTTGTTCAATACTTCTAGCTAACTGGCTTTCAGACTGCGTGATTCTACTTTAACATGCATTAATCAACATAAGAAACCATAACAAAGAATTCATGATGAAAACATGGATAAAAACCATAAATTAGCATATATAAAATCAAAATACAAATAAATCAAACATATAAGTAAATTACACAGATTTGTCTTCAATGTCTTCTTTTATTGCTTCATATCTTCTTAATACAACACTTCCGCCCTGCGCACTCAGTTGCATAATTTCTAAGGTCTTCGCAAAATCAGTTGCAGGAGCCCTCCCTTTCACACAAAAAATATAATATTGACTTAATACAACCTTACATCGAAATGCATTCTATGATTAATTCCATGATTGATCGATATCCGTAGACTCCTTATATAGTCTTCTCTTTTACAATACCATGGGCAGAGCTCTAAATATTCAAAACGTTCCCATCCATTTACAAAATAAGAGACTTTAACCTGCCCAGATCCCCTTAGACTGTAACATATCTATGCACAACGTGCTTTGCTCCTCAAAATGAGGATTATTTAACAAAAAACTTCGATCTAGGGGTACCCTGTCCAACAGGACCCCAACACAAAGATGTGACGCGTCCCAAGTCACTCAGCCAGTGCATCTTCAATTTTCGCTTTGATGCTGCTCAATGCATCCTTATTTAAGATTTTTTCCATCAGCGCAATGATCTGTGCATAGGCCTTTATGAATTTTATATAAGACCCCATATTTATGAGCGTCATGCATAGTTTTTTCACATTCTTTTGTGGCTCCAAATTGATTATGAAAAAAATATTCACAGGGTCTACCATGAAGCCCTGTTTGCAAACAATATAACCCAATAATATACCATAATGCACACAAAAAATATATTTCTTCAAGTTCAAGGAGATTTGATACTTCATGTAGGTATCCAACGTCAAGAAAATGCTCGAAACATTCTTCTTTAAAAATCTAAAGAAGGTAAAATCATAAAAATGCACCCCTACAAATTTATGGATATATTCTTTAAACGTGGCAAGTATGACTCTAGAAAATATTGTCCACGCATTCTTCAATCCAAATGGCATGACCATGCACTAAAAAGAGTCTCATTAAGTCGCAAATGTGTTCTTTCTCCTATCTTCTAGCATGATCCTAATCTAATGGTATCCTGAAAACCCATTTATAAAGGAGTAGGCTTCCTTCCCTCCAACATTCTCCCAAAATTCCTCCTTGAAAAACGTGGGAAATAGATCATGCACAAATGCATGGTTCAACTTTTTGAGATCAACACAAATCCTTATCCCTCCCTTGGTATTTTTATCCTGGACCACCATAGGGCTAACCCACTCAGACTCCTTGATTGGTTCAATAATGCAAGCAACGAGCATATTATCGATTTCCTCCTTCACTTTCTCTCTGTATTTTGGGTTCAGCCGATATGGGTATTGCTTCACTGGCTTCACATCTGGATTCCAATTAATTCTTATAAATCCCAAATCTCCTACTATACCTTTCATCTCAGAGAATTTTGTCAGGAACAACTGCTGGTATTCATGTAATAACTCAAAAACCTTGCTTACTGTATCACCATCTCGGTAATCATGAATATTTGTGAACTTGGGCTCAAATTTTGAGCTGATGTTTTCTTGATGAGTATTTATTGGATGTGCTATCTCAGGTATCTCTGCTTCAGGACCTACAACCTTTCATTTTACTCTGGATTCAAGAATATTGACATTGCATGGATCCTCTTCACCATCTTCTGCAGTCATCTTATAGCATTATATGGCAAGTTCCAACTTCCTAGCCCATGCATGCTACTCCCAAGTTGAGGGCTCCTTGGGAATATGAAAAATACCAGTTCTGCAGTCCTGAGAGCATCATTAATATAATACCAACCATATTTGAAGATAAATGTTATTAAAATCCTTCAGTTAACTAATCCAAGGATGCAGTTCCAAGGCGTAGCTCAGTTTCCAGATACCAATTTTAAGGTACCACGTCCAAAGTATGGAAAAATATATCCACCCATTCAGGTTGAGGTTCTTCACCCCAAGCCTTAGTCCAACAAGAAAAGTGTTCACAGGGATTGCCCATACCATTGTATTTTTCAATGAGCCTAGTGTTTTCATAACCAAAATTGACCTTCATCAATCTGTGATAGTATTTCCACCCTCCTATATTCTCCTTGTGCATTCCCCACCATCTCGCTGGTGTGGACCTCAAAGAAAAGTTCAAATCTCCATATCATTTTTCTTCGAGTAACTTCGTTTCAAATTCATCAAGAAATAAATTAACATCCCCAGTTCCATAATAATAGGGAAATTCATGTACCTCCGATGTGATGCAGCAAAGTGATTTAGTAATTCTATTAAACCACTTAGTATAATTTTTTTGCAATTAGTTCTGCCAATGCTCGAATTCTTCATCAGAGTCTAACATACATGAGCTATCGCACTCCCTACTTATCCTTCCATCAATATTTAGATTGATCCAATATTCATCCTGCACACTTATATTATAGATATTTTTGATATTAGCATCACCGTATTCATTATGAACAAGTTATGTATATCATACTCATCCAGAGGGGTCGAAAGTAACAAAAAACCTGTTATCATTCTTCTCAAACACCATCTTTTTGTTTTTCAGACTGATTATGGCATCGATATCATAAGCCCAATCGAATCCAATAAATGCAGGATATAGATTTCTATCATCAATAATCTCAATGGCTTATAATTCAGATAACGCACTTGCACCATCAATGTATACCAAAACACCATGCAATCGACCCATAAGAATAATTTTATGTTTATTAGCCATTATTAGGTGAATCAACAACCACTGTAGCTTTGTTCATCTCATCCATTCCCATTTCTTCTTTCAGAAAAAATTTGCATATGATCTTAGATCAATAATGACTTGGTCCATTTCATAATCTCTTATCTGTACAATTAACCACATTTCTTTGTCATTTCTCTTCTTATTTTGGTATACCTTATTCACTATGCATTGTTTAGGTTGTGGTTCTTCTTTTCCAGCGCATTTGTCAATCAACTCCTGCAATCCTTTCACAACTTTTTGATCCCTTAAAAACTCCATACATGTCTACAAAAATTACTTTAGAATGGATGTATCAAATTCCATTGTCACAATAACCTCCCCAAGTTTATTATCTTGTGGGACCAACTGCATCTATGTTGTCAATGTCAAAGCTCCAGGGCTCATAAAATTCTTTTTCAATTCCACGAAGGTTTCCATTTCTTCTTGTACATCAAACCCAACATTGATTTCTCCAGCCTTCCTAACCCATGTATCTTCCATAGGATTATTTTCTTCTGTTTTGTCTTATCCAGTACTTACACTGCTTCACGTAACTATGTTGACACTTAGATCCTCTTCGCGCAGTTCGACTCTCATCATCTATATCTTTTGGGTAGGCTTTTGATTACATTTTCCCTCTATTTTAGCCATTAATGTAGGTCAATATTCTATATCATGATCAAATGGTATAAGATACTTGCAAGATACTGCAACATGATTCTGACAATCCCAAGTGAAATGTCTAGGCTGACCACAATTATAACATATGATCTGTTCGCGACCTCGTCCAATGCCTCCTCCTCAGCCACACCCTTGGCCTTGGAAACCTTTGCATGCAATTGGCGCACCTAGATCTTTGAGACCTTTGAATTGCATTCGGTATGCTCAAAGAGTCTCTTCCATCGTCATATCATAGCATCAAGAGTTCCTTTCATCATGTCCCACCAAGCTACAAAATTTACACAAAAATTACTTCTGTGACTGGATATACTTCAAAAACAAATAACAATAGTTTATGGGGTGTTGGCCTGCAACTTGGCATAGGCTACACCAAACATTTGGTCCCATACATGGTCCAACAATTGGCCTAGGCTTCATTGCACTTAGCATCCTAGGGCCTAAGTACTCTTTAAAAACATGACATTGATCCTTATAGTGGCCCTCTGCTTTGCACTTTATACACCTAACTTCTGAACGTATGTCAGACTGAACCTATTTTCCCTTCTTCAAATCCTAGAGTTCCATATGTAAGCTCATCAACTAGGTCTAGATATGCTAAACCCCTACATTGGTATTTTCTACTGGTGAAGCTTCTACTTTCAATGCAATCTCTAATGCTTCCACCTAGGTTGTGATCTTTTGCTGCGACAATGGTAATATAATATGTGGAAAAATTGGAGTTATAAACCACTCCTTGTGCTTCTCATCAGGGATCTCGAAGTTGACTTGAATTAGCAGCATATTTATTCTTTTATATAATTCCCACACAGTTTCAATGACTAATTCCTTGACCTCTGTAATACATTATGATTGTGATTTCGGCTTCCTAAATTCAGCATCCAACGCAAGCTTTGTCCAATCTAACATGGAATTTTGGTTCGTTGCAGAGTACTTCATATAACAATACAAAGCTCTATCCTACAACTCTATGACCATTTGTGCTTTCTTCATACTCTCATCATTGATGATTAGTGATCTCCACACTGCTTCTGAAATAAACCAAAATTGCTAAGGATCATCTAATCCTAGGCCTTTAAACATAATAATCTTCGTTGTGTGAGCCATGTTAAATGGGGGGGGGGGGGGGTTGGGGTGGAGGTGGATGTGGAGGTGGAGATGGAAAATTAGTATGGGGATGGGTTGTGATGGGAGTGGAGGGTCGGGGAATCCTAGCAATTCCCTGATGGTCTCCAAATTCTATTGACACACTTATAAGGGTCGTAGTGTTACTTTATCCTTCTTTGCTTTCAGATCCAGACAATGGTCAATACTAAGTCTCAATATTATTATCATGATCTACCATAAACCTCTTACCGCATCACATATTTATGATTTTTATTTCTCTGAACATCAAAGAGATTGCATTCGTAGTACACCCTTTTCACATAACAACATCTTAATTCAGGGATTTAATGAGTTTAAGTACACACCTCACAGGCCTTTGAAAAATATGCACTCAAATTCATTGTAGGACACAAATATATCAATCGTGAACTCAGTAATAAAGACTCCAAGAATACTATCGATCCAATAATCAACAACCCTTGAAATATTGTTATCATTTTCCTTTAGTTTCTTGATCAACTCTAGAGTCCATGTAGTAGGGTTATCATCCTTGAAATATGTCTTTTTCTCAACTATTCTTGATAACTGCTCGTGCAGCTCTTTAGAGAATGATGTGAAAAATATCTCATGCTAATATATGAAAACATATTTCTGCAACTACTTTTCAGTTGATAGGCCCGCATTTCTTCTTTCATGTGCTGAAAATCCATGCTCTTTCAGATCTACCCAGCCTTGAATCTCTTTTCTGGATGGATGCCACATCCAAATATCCCTCAATCAAATCTCGGCCCTGGAAATAGAACTATTTGTTGGCTTAATTGGGCCTAGACCCAGGTTCAGATATGGCTGCGTGAACCATTAAAACCCACTATTATCATCCTTTTCATCAACGATCTGCTTCGTAGACTGAAGTCTCACTTGAGGAAATATTAGGGGATGCTAGAACCAAATTTCTGCATCGAAATGGAATACGGAGTATGTATTTAGGGCTTATATTATCTTTATGACTTAGTAGGGCTTCACAAAGAAATTATACTAACTATGCAGTCGTTTTTAAATACTTCTACTTAACTAGCTTTTAGAACGTGCGATTATACTTTAACATGCATTAATCAACATAAGAAACCATAACCCATACTTCATGAAGAAAACATGGATAAAAGCCCTAACTTGGCACAAATAATATCAAAATATAGATAAAGAAAATATATAAGTAAATAACACATATATGTCTTCAAGGTCTTCTTTTATTTCTTTAGATTTTCTTAATACAACACTTCTACCCTGCGCACTCACCTAAAGGGGTCTGCGTACTCAGCTGTAGAATTTATAAGGTCTTCACACACTCAGCTTCAAGAGCCTTCCCTTTTGCACAAAAAACAGAATACAAACTTAATACAACCTTACATCCAAATGTATTCTATGATCAATTCTTTGATTGATTGATATCTCTAGACTCCTTATATAGTCTTCTCTTTTATAATGCCATGGTCTGAAAACCATGGGCAAAGCTCTAAGTATTCAAACCACCCCCATAATTTTACAAAATAAGGGAATTTGATGCACCCCAAAGCCCCTAAGACTCTAATGTATATGCACGTAGCATGCTTCACTCCTCAAAATGTAGATTCTTTTACAAAAGCTTCGATCTAGGGGTACCTTGTCCAACACAACCTTTCCATTGGTTTCATATTATTTCTTCCCTGCAGTATATGTTGGAATAGAGGTTGGGTATTGATATCAAACTTCAATAATTTCAAATGCATTAGCTCCAAGTGCCTAAAAATATACTCTCATTCTAATTTTTAAAAATAAAAGGTTAGTTCCATTAAAGAAGGATGGTTTGATAGAATATACTCCCTCTTGACTCATCATATTGATAGATATTCCTTTATGCGATCAAGTTTCTCCTAAGGAACCTGGTGATGCAGGTGGATATTGGTGTCCAACCGCCTATTACACTTGGACCCCCACCATTTTTTCTTGTATTTTTTTAGTTTCCTTCATTATAGCACCATTTACTATTTTTGGCAATGTTTCTGGTCCTTAACTTCCAGAGTTGTTTGGAGGCCCTAAACGACGTTTTTTGGGAAAAAAATGACCAACATGAGTTGTCAACTAATGTTGGTCACTCAAAACTTGTATTCCTCGGATATATATTTTTAACAAGTTATTGTGTGCATCAAATGGATATTGTATGTCAAAGTTACGTCCCCGGGTATTTGATGTACCAATGTACCCAAACGGGGTCCATAGTTTTGGCACTTCATCTTCCAGGGTTAAGTTTTTGGATTTTTATGGTTTTACATTATTTATAAATAATAAATATTCCTTCGAGCCTCATTGTAACATAGTTGGAAGGCATGTAGCCACCAAATATCTTCTTAGAGACAAACTACCATCGCTCGAGCTAGTTTATTTTCCATTTTGTCTGTAAGCATTTTTCAGTATTTCATATTAATGAATTGAAATTTTATTCCTGCTATATCTCTACAGTTATGTTTATTTTTGCATTTTATTTCATTTTTACACAAGTTTGGATCACCTCAGTCTGATACCAATTGTTGGGAAAATTACTAAGAGGGGGGGAGGTGAATCAATGTTTTAATTCACTTTAACTTTCAATTTCATATACCGAATTATGTACGCTACTTTTATTAAAGCAACATGTGTATATACGTGACTTCAGTGAAGGAAAACAACATATATCAAGTTTACTAATTTTTCATATGTTCCATCAAATGTTTATCTTTAACAATTGTTGGAACAGGGTCTCCTACGAGCTGCGAAACTGGTCCAATTTTGTATATTTTTTATTATATTTAGTCTAGCGTAGGGGTTTGGGTGGGTCAAAGCCCTGAAAGAATTGTAATGGGCAAAAGGGTAAACCTAGGGTCCTAAAACCATGGTTTGCAGACCATAGGAAATTTTAAGCTAGATTTTTATAAATAGAGGAACATTTTGAATTGTAAGGTAGAGAAATGAGAAGATATTGATGTGAATTATAGTTTAGGAAATATTTTTGGGCTTCGGGGAAGGAATCCTGCTAGCGATGTGTGCGGAGATTTAGAGTCCTGCTGTGTGTGGACCCTGCTGCTGTGTGCGCAGGCTGGGATGGGTATTGTAAGAGGGAATTTATGAATTGATGAATAAGAAATGATGTTGAGAACTGAATCTATGTGTACTGTTTATGTGAATCATTGGTAATTGTTGTATTATGCGTATTCTGTATTTAGCTGCGAAATTTCTATGTAAGTGTTTTACTGCATCTAGATCTGTTTTTTTCTATTTTATGCAATATTGAGCTACTGTCTTGGAGGCATATGATTGTTGAGCACCATAGCATAATTGACTATGTGCACGTGGATGTGAAAAGAGACATATTAGCCCTGTTCGGGGAGATCTGGACATCTCGAGGCAGGACGCAGCTCTGCTTGCATTACCTATCATTTCCCAGGGTGCGAAAACCTGGTTCCAGCACCCACCCATACTACTTCGGGTGAGACTTTGACCTGCCCAAGTAGGTCACTGCCAAAAGGGCCAGTAGTATAGGGGTTTTTTGGCAAACCTTGAACTTGGAACCTGGGTCAAGACCCCTCAAGAAAAAAAATGGTTCCATTGATGGGACCTGGAGCATTTTAAGAAAGGGATCGGGTAATGACAACCGAGTACTGGGAACCTGACAAAGAAGAAGAGCAGGTGTGAGTAAATGAGCGCCATTTTGGATGAAAGTACAATGCGGAGTGGTAAGTACTATTGAACCAATCAAGAAGGGGATAAATCTGGCTATAACCCATGAGAAGAAATAGTTGCGCAAAGCCCGCGAGTTACCCCAATGAATACAACCTCGCCTGAAACCCCACTAGAAGGAGACATGGCAACGCACTTGAAATTACCTACCTTTAAAGGTGCGGGAGATGAGGACATGGACCGATTTTGGTTTGTCGCAAACTTTGTATGGACTGCGCAAGGTGTGGTGAGCAATACTATGAAAAGGGTGCAGCTGTCCCTGGATTTTGAAGAAAGAGCGTTGGACTGGTACATGTGATACATCTCTCAGAACGGGAGTGCATCTATTCAAGATATTAAGGATGCTTTGAAGCAACAATTTCGAAAGACAAAATCTTACTCTCAATTGGTAGCAGAAGTGAAGGACTTCAAGAAAGGTGTGTCTGAGTCTGTATGGGAGGCTGATCAATGATTGAAGAAAGCAATTAGAGAGGGAGGATTCAAGTATGATGATAGAAAACATACTGAATGGTTCATCGCTTTGCTGCTACCTCACTTGCATATACTTATGGGCCACCAGACCTTCGAATCACAGGAAAAAGCCTTACAAACCACCATGAAACTAGAAGCTGTGCCCAGAGAAGACAATTCGAGAGGAGTACAAAAAATTCAGGAGCATCCCAAAGCTATGCACCTGGAGATATAGAACCTCCAGAAGGAATGAGGAAAAGGAGCTAGTGCAGACCTATGGTGCATATGATGTTAAACATTTGGACATACGAAGGATCAGTTCCCACTACTAGTAGATTACATGCAGGCAGGAGGCCCTAGTCTGCTATGTCCATGATCAAGCAGGTCTGAATTATGGTGCAATGACTGTCGGGTAGCAGGACTACACGATACAACCTAGTGCCCTCCGCTAAGTACGGGCGAACTAAAGCAACAATGGTGTATATTCTGCCAGTCAGTAAGACATGACGAGCAGAACTGTTGCACTTATGAATTGGTGATAGATCGAGGAATATTGTATAGGGTACAACCAAACCCTATGTCACCTAGATCCCCCGCGAACTTCGGTGGTGTTAGCACCCAATTTGGACCTCAGGCTGAAGGAAGGCAAGTCAGGGTAACCACAAACCACGCTTGGCCTCGTAACTAGCTCTACGAGGTCAGGAGAGGGCTCTCTCCGTGAAAAATATTCAATGAAGTGTAATTGTACAATGATTTTAGGCTACGTATAGTAGCTTGAAATGTTTTATAAATTTCAGGTTTTGTATGGATCAGATGGAGGTAGGCAATTTGAAACTGGGGAATTAAATCAGAGATACAGAGTATTCTATGGGGCAAAGTAGGAAGGGATTTTAACAAATTTGTTTTAATTATTATGGAGTGTTTTAGACTGATGAGGAGTTGAGAAAGGCATATGAGATGGATCTTTCTCAAACAACTGAAAACATAGAGTATTGAATCATTTTCCCAAGGCAGAGCATTGTTAAAATGGATTCTACCGATCTATCTTGAAAAAATTCAATCAGAAATATGGAATGAATGAATGGAAAACATAACAATTAACAAATGATCACAAAGGAGAAACAGTGTTGAAATTCATACCACAAGGATCCCATAAAACAGTGCTACATTTCTTTATTAATTCCCTGCCAAACTGTTACAAAAAATGGAGCGCAGAGCGTCCTCAGTGATTCCAACCTTATCCTCCTTTTTCCACACTCACAAATGACTCAGAAACTACATTAAATAGATCAGTTTCAAGGGGGGCAGATCTACAGAAGGAGGAGTTGTTTCACCAGCCCAGAAACTAAAATCTGAATATAGGAAAGAGAGCAACAAAATGCCTCTAAAAAAATAAGAAACAATACATTTTGACCATCTGGAGGATTTTTTGTTACAGTTACTCAAACAAAGGAGAATAAAGACAAATCTGGAACCAATTCCCCTCTTTTATCATTGCTGTCATTCTGTGGTAAACGCTGTAATGATTTCTGTGTTTCATAATAGCTCACGGCCCAAAACAAAATGTATTTTCCTTTAAACTTGAAGAAAAACCCTTTTTCCAAAGAAAAATGCCTTTGAAACCGACTAAAATCACATTGACCCCTTTAACGAAAAATCCCTTTTTATATTGAAAGAGTGAAAGGAAGGATGGTGGGCCCAAATCACAATCGCAAATCACATTGGAAGGGGGGAGGGTGCATTGCATAATGGAGCGATGCGATGCGATAATATAAAATTGCGCAGAGGAGAAGTGGAACAGGCGAAAGTGGAGCGATAGTGTAAAATGGAGATCAATGGCAAATGAGCGGAAAGATTTAAGGTGGGATCGGGGGAGATCGCAATCGCAAATCAGTGAGGGAGTGGTGATAACATATGGCAGGTATCACTGATTGCGCAATGCAATGGCATATAATATTGCTTCGGTGGGGATGAACGGAGGCGGTGTTAAGGGATGGGCGAAGACTTGCGATTGCACGATGCGATGAAGAACTATCGCATCGACGGAAGGGAGGTGATAGGTTTAACGCTGTGGAATGTGATTTTTTCGATCACGCGATGTGATGAAGGATCATCGCATCAGCGGAATGAACTAAGGATGGGTTCAAGTGTGACATGGTGATGTGATGGTGCGATCGGATTGGAGGTGGTAAATCGGAGGTGGGTCAATCATGGAATATGCGATGCAATGCAATCACATCGGAGTTGTGACATCTCATCAGATCTGGTAGGATCTGGCAATTTCATAGGCACAAAACATAAAGTTAACAAGAGTCAATAATAATAAAAACATGGTGCTTGGGGGTTCTTTATTCATTTGGGCATATCTCGCAATCCAGAAGTCAGTTTTGGGAGTATAATATATCGTTCAAAAGCTCTTTTCGGGCTCTTCTGATGGTAATACTTGGAACATGATTTGGACTGAAAATATTGTATAAAACATCCTTTTGGCTCAGGCAGATAAAAATCCCCTTTGGCTTTATGGAGATAGCAGCTTCTGGAGCTGAACTTGTTACATATGGAGACATAAAATCACATAAGAAATGATAATAAAAGAAAAGTACCTTGTTTTCACCTCAAAACATGTTTTGAGGTAAAAATTACATCCAAATGAGAGAAAAACTTCTTTAATTTTTTCAGATACCATGCCTTTGAGTTTATTTAACATCCTCATGTTCTTGCTGATATTTATTGATACTTTGCTCATTAATTTGACCATGATGAGACCCTAGAACTTAATGAGACCAAATCCTATGACCTAATGACATGAAGTGAAAATGAATCATGACTGAAGACCATGGAGAAGAGAATCAACAAGTATTTACATGAGGGAAAACTAATGAAGTGACCACTACCATCAATGAATCCATGACCTAGTGGAATGATGAAAGTTTATGGTATGGGACTCCTACTATGCAAATGAAAAGAGAAAATTTTGATCACTAATGGCAGTATGAAAAAAATAACAGTAACATTGGCTCCAATTTGGATGGTAGCTCCTTGGAGGTGCCAAGAAAACCATAGACCTAGTAGCCTTATCCATTGGGAAAATACGGTCAAAATACTTCTAAAACTGAAAACTGACACAATGCAGACTGACTCTGACTCAAACTATGACTGAAAACTAAACTTCAAACCAACAAACCTTACACATATCATTCAAGTTTTATAGCCTTTACCTTGGGCCCCAAAATTCAATGACTGTGCACTTGAAAACTCATCAACAATAAGTATGGTATGTACAATGATTGTGACATAATTTTCGATCCATAATCTCAAAAGTAATAGTGCTTAAAGAGCCTACCATTCACTGGCCCTCCTGGGTAGTCTTGAACATCCATCTCTATGAGCAGAAAAGCATTATGTCCCCTATATGCTGAAATCTTATACGGTCCTTTCCAGAAATTGTCGAACTTACCATGCTTCCCTTGTCCTCATTTCGTGCATCCCATCTCAACACCACATCTTCCAACTGAAATTTTTTTGCTTTGGTTTTATGGTCATAGATTTTCTTTATATTTTCCTGCAAGTGAACAGTGTTCTGAGAAAATTCTTCCCTTTTTTACTGAAGGTGGATCATCTGATTGATCCTTCGCTGATTGTCATCCTCTTCGCTGTTAGCTTCTTGTATTAACCTCATGATCGGAACCGTAAGTGATGTCGGAAAAACATAATCAGTTCCATAAAATAATTCAAATGGTGACATACCTATGTATTTCTTGCTACTAACTCTGTCGGCCCATAATTCATTGACCAACTTTCGATTCCAATTCTTCTTATTTGCTTCCAACATTTTCTTGATTATATTCACCAAAGTTTTATTTGATGATTCTACGAGGCTGTTGCCTTGTGGGTAGTATGCTGTCAAATGTCCTAATACGATATTTTACTTATTTCAGAATTCCACCATCTTCTTGGATTTAAATTTCGCTACATTGTCTGTAATGATCTTGTGAGTGCAACCAAAACGAGACAAGATATTTGATTCTAAAAATTGAATAATTACTGTATCTGTGGCCTGTCTTGTTGGAATGGCCTCAATCCATTTGGTGAAATAATCGGTAGCTGTCAAGATCCATCGATGCTGTGCTGATGATGTGGGTTGGATTTCCCCTATGAAATCAAGTCCCCATTGCTGGAAAGGTGCATTTACTTGAACTAGTTTCAAAGGAAGAGGAAACAGTTTCTTTTTTCCTTGAAAAAATTGACACTCATGGCAGCTCATCACTCTTTTATACAAATCTGAAAATAAAGTGGGCCAATAATATCCTTCTCTCAACACTTTGTTAGCTGTTGTTTTCCAAAAAAAATGACCACCACAATCACCTTTATGAAAATCATGCATCACCTACTGAGCCTCATCTTCAACCAAACAATTTAGTAGTATACCTCCTGGATCTTTCCAATAAAGGGCACTATTTAAAATACAAAATTTAGTAGACTTGAGTTTTAGTGATCTAAATTTTCTTTTAGACATCCCTGGAGGTGGTGAAAGATGTTGAAGAACATAAAATATGTTTGAATACCAGGTCGATTGAAGGAAAATTTCTGGACTTGGAACAAGCACACCATCATCCTCATTGTCTATATCTAAGATTTATATCCAAGGCATGCAAGTTTTATTGTGCCATTAGTTTTTCCAAGCCTTTTCCCTTGATTAACTTTGTGGGTTTAATCTCCAAATCATATTCCAACATTGCTGCTATCCACTTACCTCTTCTTCCCTTCGGATCAGTTTGCATCAACACATCCTTCGCTACTGCATTGGGAACACATGCTATGGTATGTGAATGCAGAATGTATACTCTAAAATCCTTCAATGCTTTTATAAGAGCCAATGCTTGTTTCTCAATGATATTATACTGCAACGCAACATCTCGAATGGTCCTACTGAAAAAGGCAATGGGTTGTTCAATCTGATTTCTCTTTTGCATCAATACTGCAGCCATGGTATGTTCCAATGCAAATGAAAATATAATGAAATCTTGAGTATAATCAGGACTAATCAAGACTGGGGCATTGGACAGAGAAAAATTTACCAAATTAAATGACTTGATAGCATCCTTTCTCCATTTGACAGTGCTGTCCTTTTTCAACATATTAGTCATTTCTCGTAAATGTTCAGCCAAATTGGGTATAAACCTGCGTAAGAAGTTCATCTTACCATTGAATGCCTGAATCTCCTTTTTATTACGTGGGAAGTCTATGTGCTGAATTGAATCCACTTTTTAAGGATCAATGCGGATACCGTCTTTAGAAATGATATGACCTAGCAACTTGCCTTCATCCATAGCAAACAGAATTTTGTTTGGATTGAGAGAAATCCCAAAATTTCTACATCGCTAAAATAAAACCCTTAAGTGGTGCAAATGTTCATCATCAGAACCAGAAAACACTGTCATATCATCTAAATAGACAACCAGAAAACATCCTTTTCATTAGCAAAAGTAATATCCATTTCTCGCTGGAAAGTGGCTCCAACATTCTTCAGCCCAAATGGCATTTTGGCATACTGGAAAGTTCCCCAAGGCATTGTGAAAGTAGTTTTGTCTTGGTCTTTTTCATGCACCAAGATCTGATTATAGCCTGAGTAACCATCGAGTAGTGACATCCTTGATGCTCCAACTACTCTTTGCAGAATATGGTCCATCTTCAGAAGTGGATAGATATCATTTAAGGATACTTTATTCAGATTCTGGAAATATATGCACAACCTTATTTCTCCTATCTTTTTGCATAGAGGGACCAACTTCGAAATCCAATCAGAAAATCTAATTGGAACAATGATACTAGCTTTATACAATCTATTTATTTCTTTTTTAGTGGATGGAAGCAGCTTTAGATTGATCCTTCTTAGCTTCTGTCTAAATGGCTTCTGATCCGGCTTGATGGGAATAGTAAGTTGAATTATATTTTTGTCATACACCTTCAAATCTAAATAATCCCACGCAAACACATCAGAAAATTCAGAAAATAATTTAACATATTGTGCCTTTACCTCAAGAGACACTGCTTTTGATAACTTCACACACTTAGGCTTGTTAACTGTTCCAAGATTGACATCGTCAAATCCTTTATCAATAGGCACCAAGCTTGGGTTCCTTGCAACATCATCTTGATAAAAAATATCCTCTAAAGGTATGAGACCTCTAGGAATTACATTATCTTTCAGCTGCAACATGTCCATCTGATTTGATTTGATTTCTTAATCATCGGCATCATAATCACCCTCTATGGAAGTATCCTTGAATTTTCCTTCACTCTGCAAAAAAGCAATGATTTCATTGTCATCCCAAAACACTTTCCAATGCCTTAAATTGTCTGGAACAACAGGCCGATGTTTGACATAAATCTCAAATTTGTTGCTGGAGTTCATTAGAATCTTCAAATGGCTTGCAGTAGTGGTAAGAGAATCAGCAATAATATTCTGCATTCGAGGTACTTCCATCAAAGTATATTCAGAAAACATTCTCAGGATGTTTAGGACCACATTTCTATAGGCTCTCAATCGTGGATGCTTTGCTTGATAATATCCCTTTACCTGTTTGATTATCAACTCTGAATCTCCATAGACAGAAATCCTCTTTGCATTCAACCTCTTCAAAATTTTCTGACCTTCAATCAAAGCTTCATACTCTACTTCATTGTTAGAGCAATCAAAGGCCAACTTGTAAGCACATACTCTAACATTACTTGGAACTTTTTCAGTTTGAAAAACAGGGCTCGGGATCCATATTCCTATACTAGAACCGTCCTTACCAACAACTCCGTCAAAGTCCATGCTCCAAAGGTCTTCTTCTTCTTCTTTTAGATGTTGTAATATTGTTTCTTTCTCTACCTTATCCTGACTGGTTTCTGCATTTTCTTGTTGTTCACTATCCCTTTGCTGCTGGTAGCTAGAAAGCTCAGAAAGGCTTATTGATTTTTCTTTTTCCTTTTTAAGGACCTTCCTAAAATTCTCTGAAATTTCAGGTACCTCATCTACTTCTACCAACTGGACATTTTCATCCTTCAAACCACCATCTGAATATAACAAAAATGACTCTAAATCTGTATGGACAACATTAATTGGATTATTATCTGGCTTCTCTTTTCTAGTGATCATGTATTTCATTTTCTTCTCCCTGTATAGTTTTCTCAATTAGTCGAACACGGGAATGGTAGCATAAGAGAAATCAAGTTGTATGGTTCCTTTTAGTTTCGCACCCCACGATCTAGACAAAAGCATTCCAAATCATGGTGTAACATCGGCAACAACCACATCCATCAAAACATTCTTGGCTGGGATTTGATCTAAAGCTACTACCAAGTCTTTGATAAGACAAATACAATGGACCCTACCAGAGTCAAAGGAATACAAATCATGGTATTTGGGCATCAAATTATGAGAGGCTCCGGAGTCGAACATAGGATTATGTAAAATGAACTCATGCAATCTAAGACTTAGGTAGAAGGGAGGGACTTCACTCTCTTGAGATTGACCTTCTCTGGCTCGGCCAAAAATGAGTTCAGGGAAATCAACTTCAACATTCACCATATCTGACATAGATTCTATTTGCAAAAATCTGGAAATCTGATGTTTATAAGTGTTTTTTTTTTACCAATTTGGCTAAGGGAACGGACAACTTCAGCTTAGCAATTTCATTTTCCAAATTAAAGGATGGAACTTTTTATACCTCTTTGACGGGAGGATATTTCTTCTCTATTTGCTCCTTTGTCACACTAGGCTGATTCTTTTCATTTGCAATGTTAATCACTGAGGATTCCTTTCTGGAAGACAGATCAACGGGCTCTTTCCCTTTCCTCTAAGTATTCGAAGAGTCGTTTTTTGATTTCGGCTCTTTTATTTTCTAAACGGGACTGATTGGGAACTCCCTACTCCTCAAAGAATACGGCTTCTGTTGCGCTAAAAATGCATTCATATATCCTCGTTGATAATCATCGGACTCTTATTCTATCACTACATCATTTGCCAATATAAAATCTTCATCCCTCCGAGTGTCTGGAATCTCTCCGTATTCTTCATCTTCTGTTAGAAAAATGGGCGTACCATCGGTAGTGAAAAAATGGTTAGCTTCAACTATCGGATCATCATCATCATCTGTTTCCATTCCTTGAACATAATTTTGCTGCAAAGGAGTTTTGATCTATTGTTGTTGCGTTGCTTGGTCTTGTGCTTTATGTTCCCTCTGCTTAATTTGAAATTGAGGTTGCTTCTGTCCTCTGAAATTTGGATTCTTGATTTGTGCTTCAGGTCTATCTGAAATGGTCAAACGATCGACCATATTCTCCACTGTTCGGATCAAAGTATCCATCTTGGCTTCTGAAGGGGATGCCTCCTCCTTTACATTCACTCTCTTTTCAACTCTCGTGCGTGCTCTTTTGGCCAACAGGTTTTCTTCTACGCTTACAGTATTTTTCAGCATATCTTCAAGTGTGGTAGGATCATGTTCTTGTATCTCATATACCATGTCAACATCAAAACCATCTGGAAATTTGAGCAAAGCTTAACCTATGGGGGGTTTGAGTTCAGCTGGGATAGCATTATATACTGCATTAAATCTCACACAATAATCTTGTATACTTTCACCCATATTCCCTTTGATATTTTCATACTCAGACAAAACTTGGAGTGGGTTCTTCTTTACCTCCCACCTATCTAAAAATTTCTTATGTAGCTCCACCATAGTGTGGATAGAGGCTGCTGGAAAAGCTCTAAACCATTTTCTAACTTCTCCTCCAAAGCTTTGGAAAAACAATCTCATAGTCACATTTTCAGCCTCAACCTCATGAAGGTCAAATAATTCATTCATCTTATCAACATGTTGATGCGCTGTGATGCTCTGAGTGGCATCAAAAAGAAGAATTTTACTTTGATAATCAACAGGCATATTATCTAAATTCTGAGCTAAAACCAAAGGTGCATACCAGGCAGCCATGACTCGAGGAGGATTTATGACAACATTTGAACTGCTGGGATTCAAGGGAGGTGTTGATGGAGAAGCAGAAGTGATGAGTTGAAGGGGAAGGGTAGGTACAAACTGAAGCTGAGGATTGATTTTAGAAATTGATGGGAATACTGCTAAATTAAGGTTAGCATATTTTCTTTCTGCTGACTCTAAAAGCTCAGGAATATTAGTAGCAGTGATTAATGACTGAAGGGAATTTAAAATGTAATCAGAAATTGATCTGTTTGCCCTTTGAACTTCAAGATATAAAAGAAACTTCGGATCTAAAACTGTGTCACCAAGTGCAGCTTCAGATTTGTTTCTGAACAAAGAAAGATTGAAACGCTCATCAAAAGAGAGGTCTTCAACAAACAACCACTCACTGGGCCAGGAATGCGATCTGAAAATAGGTCTAGGGCTTACTGAACCTTCTTGTCTTCTGATTATTCATGGAATAATATTAGGGTTTTCAAATATAGGAGGAGGATTTGGATTAGGATTGGCCCTTGTGTATTTTCTTGAAGCCAGTGTGGTTGATTTTCTACTTAACAATGTTTTATTTCAGCCTAACAAACTCTGAACCTTATTATCCAGAGTTTCAAGTTGATATGTAAGATATTACTGGGGTGATCAGTCTTTCTTTTAGATTTGTTCCCCAGTATGGTTGCCACTATGTTAGCACCCGATTTGGACCTCAGGCTTAAGGAAGGAAAATCAGGGTAACCACAAACCATGCTTAGCCTCGTATCTAGCCCTACGAGGTCAAGACAGGGCTCTCTCCATGAAAAATATTCAATGAAGTGTAATTTTAAAATGATTTTAGGCTACGTATAGTAGCTCAAAATGTTTTATAAATTTTCAGGTTTTGTATGGATCAGATGGCACTGAGCAGTTTGAAACTGGGGAATTAAATCAGAGATATAGAGTATTATATGGGGCAAGGTAGGCAAGGATTTTAACAACTTTGTTTTAATGATTATGGATTGTTTTAGACTGATGAGGAGCTGAGAAAGGCATATTAGATGTATCTTTCTCAAACAGCTGAAAACATAGAGTATTAAATAATTTTCCCAAGGCAAAGCATTGTTAAAATGGATTCTACCTATCTATCTTGAAAACATTCAATAATAAATATGGAATGAATGAATGGAAAACATAAAAATTAACAAATGATCACAAAGGAGAAACAGTGCTAAAATTCATACCACAGGATCCCATAAAACAGTGCTGCATTTCTTTATTAATTCCTTGCCAAACTGTTACAAAAAATGGAGCGAAGAGCATCCTCAGTGATTCCAACCTTATCGACCTTTTCCCACACTCACAAATGACTCATAAACTACATTAAATAGATCAGTTTCAAGGGGGGCGAATCCATAGAAGGAGGAGCTGTTTCACATGCCCAGAAACTAAAATCTGAATATAGGAAAGAGACCAATAGAATGCCTCTAAAAAAAAGAAGAAACAATACATTTTGACCATCTGGAGGATTTGCTGTTACAGTTACTCAAATAGAGGAGAAGAAAGAAAAATCTAGAACCGATTCCCCTCTTTTATCATTGATGCCATTCTGTGGTAAACGTTGTAATGATCTTTGTGTTTCATAATAACTCACGGCCCAAAACAGAATTTATTTTCCTTTAATCTTGAATAAAAACCCTTGCCGAAGAAAAATGCCTTTGAAACCGACTAAAATCACATTGACCCCTTTAACAAAAAATCCCTTTTTATATTGAAAAGAGTGAAAGGAAGGATGGTCGGCCCAAATTGCAATTGTAAATCGCGTTGGAAGGGGGGAGGGTGCATTGCATAATAGAGTGATGCGATGCGATAGTATAAAATGGCACAAAGGAGAATTGGAACGGGCGGAAGTGGAGCGATAGTGTAAAATGGAGAGAAATGGCGAATGAGCGGAAAGATTTAAGGTGGGACCAGGGGAGATCGCAAATGCAAATCGACAGGGGAGTGGCAATAACATACAGTGGGTATCATCGATTGCATGATGTGATGGCATATAATATTTCATCGGTGGGGATGAACGGAGGCGGTGTTAAGGGATGGGTGAAGAATTGCGATCGAGCGATGCAATGAAGAATTATCACATCAACGGAAGGGAGGTGGAAGGGTTAATGCTACGGAATGAGATTTTTGCAATTGCGTGATGTGATGAAGGATCATCACATCGGTGGAATGAATGAAGGGTGGGTTCAAGTGTGACATGGCGATGCGATGGTGCAATTGGGTCGGAGGTATTAGGGTCAATCGCATCAGAGGTGGTGAATCAGAGGTGGTCAATCGTGGACTATGCGATGTGATGTAATCGCATCGGAGTTGTGACATCTCATCGGAGTTGGAAGGATCCAGCAATTTCACAGGCACAAAACATAAAGTTAACAAGTGTTAATAATAATAATAAAATGGTGCTTGTGGGTTCTTTATTCATTTAGGCATATCTCGCAATCCAGAAGTCAGTTTTGGGAGTATAATATACCGTTGGAAATATATTTCCAAGCTCTCTCTGATGTTCATACTTGGAACATGATTTGCACTAAAAATATTGTAGAAAACATCCATATGGATCAGGGAAAGAAAAATCCCCTTTGGCTTTATGGACATAGCAGCTTCTGGAGCTGAAATTGTTACATATGGAGACATAAAATCACATAAGAAATGATAATAAAACAAAAGTACCCTATTTTCACCTCAAAACATGTTTTGAAGTAAAATTTACATCCAAATGAGAGAACAACTTCTTTGATTTTTCTAGATACCATGCCTTTGATTTTATTTAACATCCTCATGTCCTTGTTGATATTTATTGATACTTTTCTCATTACTTTGACCATGATGAGACCCTAGAACCTAATGAGACCAAACCCTATAACCTAATGACATGAAGTGAAAATGAATCATGACTGAATACCATGGAGAAGAGAACCATCAAGTATTTACATGAGGGAAAATTGATGAAGTGACCACTACCATCAATGAATCCATGACCTAGTGGAATGATGAAAGTTTATGGTATGGGACTCCTAATATGCAAATGAAAAAGAGAAAATTTTGATCACTGATGACAATATGACAAAACTGACACTAATAGGTGACTCCCCAGCAAGTGGCAGGGGAGGTCGGGGGGGAAGCGCACGACGAGGACGTGGGTAGCTAATCTCTTAGAACTATGGGGAGGTAGGACACTTTGCAAGAGACTGCCCAAACCCTACCAGGAAATCCTGTAAATATTAACGGTAGCTGCACCATGAGATTTAGGAATTCCCAATCTTGATAACAAAAATGCGAGAGAAACAGCCAACACCAACACATAATGTACAAAGAGTTAAGGCCAAACTACGAGATAGAAATTCAAGTGCAATATGTAGTACGATGGCCACGAAGGGGGATCCATGGGTTCCTCTGAGTGAACAAGCATCTGACAACTAAGAAGGATTGGATCACGAACTAGGACAAGAAACAATCCACCAGGAAAGTACTAAGACAAGAAACTCTACTCTGCGGACTATGCAGACACCTACGCACCTAGGAGTGGATGACGAGGTGAGACCCTTCTTGCAAGCATGTATAAAGCTATTACGCCACCTGCAGGCTGAGGAAAACCTTTAGGTAGTAATAAATAGCTGTGCAGGGTAGTCTCCCCTATCTCCAGAAGTTTGGGACATACACAAGTTACGCAGATATAGGAAACGTACTGGTATGGAGATGAGATTTACTGCCCAAATCGGTAATTATGAAACGGATCAGGTTGTCTTAGACTTAGGGTCAGATGAAAATGTGATACCTAAGAAAAATTGGTAGCAAATGGGAGAACCCAAATTGGAGTGGTCCAATATTCAACTGTGTATGGCCAACCAGCAGAAGATTATACCTCTAGGAAGACTATCCAAACTCATGGTGGATATCGCTGGGGTCAAGGCCCAAGCTGATTTCGAAGTAATTCATATTGTAGAAGATGCAAACCCATACCCTGCGCGCTTAGGACTCAACTAGGCCATATATATGGGTGGTATCGTCAACCTCAGGAAAAGAAGCATGGTATTTGAAAATAATGGAATAAGGATGATAATACCATTAGACCCTACGGAAAGAGAATGCTACATAGAGCCAGTATGCAGTAAAAAAGAAGTAGATCACATTTACAAGTTTACCGTGCAAAATGAGGATTAGATCAATCCCACGGTGGAGGGGGTACTCTGCTGGGAAGCAGACAACAAATACTTCTCTTACTCTAACGAGGAGATGGAGAACTGGAAAAACTGATTGCATGATGTCTCGGCACCACAATGCCCTCGGATCATGAGGGACCTCTGCTACATTTCTTCAGAGGTAAGATATCTACCCCATTTTGATGAGTTTGGTAGCATCCATGAATTCCTGAGATCTCTAGAAGCTACGGTTCCACGAGAAAGATGACTCTGGGCCCTTAATCTAGCTATGCATGGGACGCCTACGTGATGGTGGGACACTCACAATGAAGCATTCCAGGACTGGGAAACATGTCAGGATATGATGATCCTATGATTCGGACCCCTGGCTGACATACGTACCAAAGTGTTCCTCGGACCTGGAAATCCTTCCGTGCATCTACTCACCTAGATGAAAAAATGGTCTGATCAGACTACAGAAGATTTGTTTCATCTATTTATTCATGCCTTGGGCCCTATCCTCGTCGCATGGTATTTAGATGCGGAGCTACATCAGCGCACCTACCACTGGGAAATACTAAAATATGACTTTATAGGAATGTTCGAACTAATTGGGGGGCCAGAGGTGCTCGACGAATCTCTGTAGGACATCGATTCTTTTGTCTTTAGTGACTCGCACCATCATGCTGTACCAGCGGTCCTGACATGGGAAGTGCAGATGCAAGAAATAGTCAACTGCTCGAGCTTGGTGATAAAAGAAGAGGAAGACAATCCTCGGAATGTCTCTATCCCAGAATCTGAGGGGGAACGCACCGTCATTGGACCCCCACTGCAGAATATTGATGTGAATCAACATCTCAAGCTATGAAAAGTTAATATCAGGATGGAAGAACATCCTAAGTTGGATAAAATTAGGGACTATTGGGATGAAGGAACTGTCAGCAAAATTGCAGAGCTACTTACGGAATATCAGGACTTATTTCCAACGAAGTTTTTCGAGCTCAAAGGAATCACATGGGACCTAGGCATTATGCACATCACCCTGAAACCAGAGGCGTGCCCTATAAAGTAGCGGCCTTACCGTCTGAACCCTAAATATAAGAAAAAGGTCAAAGAAGAACTGGACAAGATGCTTGCTATAGGTATAATTGAACTGGTGGAACAGTCAGATTGGGTAAGCCCGATGGTTATCCAGGAAAAGAAAACAAAGGGGGAGATACACATCTATGTAGACTTACGCAAGTTAAACAATGCCTGTGTCCATGGCCCCTTCCCTACGCCCTTCTCGGACGAAATCCTTGATAGCGTGGGCGGGCAGGAAGACTATTAATTCACTGATGGGTTCTCAGGGTACCATCAGATCCAAATTTCACTTGAATATCGTAGTAAGACTGCATCCGCAACAAAATGGGGTTCCTTTTAGTATACATTCATGCCCTTTGGTCTCAAGAACGCACCTGATATCTTCTCTAGGGTAGTAGCTGTTGCATTGAAGGAGTTTATCCATAAGTTCCTGGAGGTTTATTTCGATGACTAGATGGTATTTGGCTTGGGAAAGGAGCACGTCTCTAACCAGTGATTAATTTTGGACGCATGCCAAAAACACCAGATTTCCTTGAATATCAAGAAGTGTGTCTTCTGCGTGCCTTTTGGAACCTTCCTCGGGAACATAGTTTTCCAGCAAGGGCTGATGGTTGATCCTGCAAAGGTAGCCGTAATTATAAACCTTGCAGTACCAAAAATAGAGAAATAGATGTGTTCTATTCTTGGACACATGGGCTATTACAGGAAATTTATTCAGGGGTGTGCACTGATCACAACACTGATTGAAAAACTACTTAAAAAGGATGTTTCCTTTTTATGAAATGATGAATGTCAGAAGAGTTTTGAGCTACTCAAGGAGAATATGATATATGCACCCATACTAATATTTCCTGATTGGTCAAAGGAATTTCATGTACATGTGGATGCATCAGGCATCGCCTTCGGTTTTGTCTTAACTCAATTTGGAGAGGGAGATATTGATCATCCGGTTGCCTTTGCAAGTCAGAGAATTTCAGCCGCAAAGCGCAACTACTCTACCACTGAACGAGAGGGACTGGCCATGGTAATGCATTACAGAAATATCGAATTTATCTATTGGGCGGACACTTTAAGATGTTCACCGATCATTCGGCTTTGAAATACCTTGTCAACAAGTCTGTGTTGGGGGGGAATATTTTCCGCTGGCTATTGCTATTTCAGGAATACAATTTTGAGATCATCGTTAAGCCCGGAAGGCTGAACACAGGTCTAGATCATTTTTCCCATATTGAAACGGGGGAATAACCCACCAAATTGGAGGAAGGATTACCAGATGTGCAACTTTTCACCATTAAGGTTGTTGACGCACACTTCGCTGATATCATTTAGTTCCTAACTACAGGCGTTGCCCCCGCAGAATATTCAGTGCAGTAGAAGAAGGAGTTGGTTACTCGGGCGGTGTACTTTACTATCATCATCGACCAGCTATACATGCTAGGTGCTGATGAAATATTGCACAGATACGTCCTAGAACATGAACGACAGGCCATTTTGGCAGAGGCACACGAAGGCATCGCAGGAGGCCACTATGCAGGAAGAGAAATGACCTAAAAGATCTTGAGAGTTGTGTTATGGTGGCCCACCCTACAACAAGATTCTCACACCTATTGTAAATCATGGGATACATGCCAATAGACGGGACGACCCTCACGCGGAGATGAGACGCCATTACAACGTCAAATGGCTTTGCAAGCCTTTGACAAATGGGCCATTGATTTTGTGGGACCCATGAATCTGCCAGGCAAGAACATAGGTGCGTGCTACATTATGAATGCCATTGAATATGTCACTTGATGGGTTGAAGCACAAGTGGTGAAGGATTGTACTGCGGATACTGCTACGTATTTCATCTTTGAGCAGATCCTAACCATCTTTGGCTGCCCAAATATCCTAATGAGCGACAAAGGCACGCACTTTGAGAATGAAAAAATACAACCCGTGAATGAGGAATTCTGGATCCATCATGCGAAAAGTACACCATACCATCCATAGGCAAATGGGGCAGTCAAGGCTTTCAAAAAAATCCTAGAGAAAGCATTAACCAAGGTCTGCAATGCCGATCATAGTGACTCGGATGTACGCATCCCATCTGTTCTGTGGGCCTACTGAACAATCTGTAAGAAGCTAATAGGAAGGATACTGTTTCGGATGGTCTATGGCAAGGAGGCCATTATGCTGATAGAATACGTTGTTCCTAGCCTACATATCGTAGCATTTACAAATATGGTAGAACCTGATATAATGGAGGAACGCCTTGCATAGCTTCTGGCATTGGAGGAAGATCGGTTTATTGCTAACTTTCATCAACAGGTTCAGAACGCTCATGATAAAGCCTAGCATGATCGACGTATTTGCTAGAAGACATTCATAGCAGATGACCAAGTCCTCTTATATGATAGCTAATTTGTGAAACACCCAGGGAAATTCTGACAGCACTGGCTTGGTCCCTACACCATTAAGGAAATCACGACTGGTGGAGCAATCCCACTAGCTACCCTACGTGGTGACATGTTACTAAGCTATGTAAATGGTAGTCGGCTCAAACCATACAGGGCTAAATGACTATATGGCTGAACTAATTGGCTCAAGAAAGATCGGCCCACCTGGGATAGGATGCTGACGCACAAGTGGGATACGCACGTTGGTCATCAAATAGCTCCAGGGGTGATTGGTAGACCTGTGGCCATAGTGACTCGGGATGAGTCACAATATTGTGTTGGGGGATTGTTGGAACAAGGTCTCCTACGAGCTATGGAACTGGTCCGATTTTGTATATTGTTTATTATATTTAGTCTAGCGCAGGGGTTTTGGGGTGGTTCAAAGCCCCGAAAGCATTGTAATGGGAAAAAGGGTAAACTTGGGGTCCGAAAACCCTGGTTTGTGGACCATAGGAAAGTTTAAGCTAGATTGGTATAAATAGAGGAACATTTTGAATTGTAAGGTATACAAATGAGGAGATACTGATACGAGTTGTGGTTTAGGAAATTTGTTTGGGTTTTGGGGAAGGAATCCTATTGGCTGTGTGCGCAGAGATCCAAAGTCTTGCTGTGTACAGACCTTGCTGCTGTGTGCATAAGCTGGGATGAGTATTGTAAGAGGAAATTGATGAATTGATGAATAAGAAAGGCTATTGAGAACTGAATCTATGTTTACTGTTTATGTGAATCATTGGTAATTTTTGTATTATGCGTATTCTGTATTTAGCTGTGAAAGATCTGTGTAAGTGTTTTACTACATCTAGATCTGTTTTGTTTTGTTTTATGCAATATTGAGCTACTATCTTGGAAGTATATGATTGTTGAGCACCATATCATAATTGACCGTGTGCACGTGGATGCGAAAAGAGACCTATTAGCCCTGCTCGAGGAGATCTGGACATCTCAAGGTAGGACGTGACTCTACTTGCATTACCTATCCTTTCTCAGGGTGCGGAAACCTGGTTCCAACACCCATCCTTACTACTTCAGGTGAGACTTTGACCTACGCAATTAGGTCACTGCTGAAAGGGCTAGTAGTATAGGGGTTTGTTGGAAAACCTTGAACTCCGAACTTGGGTCAGGACCCCTCAAGCCAACAACAATTGTGTCATTAAATCTATAAATTTCTAGTATGCAGTAACTAACAAAAATATAACATCACATAAGACATGAGGAATTTTAGGTGGAAACCAAATGTGGGAGAAAACCAGTACTTTTGTTGTCTATGTCTTCTTTATTATTATATAAATAAAATACTCATTAGATTTTTTCACTAATACAGACTCTTGCCAATAGTATACAAGCACCCACCTGCAAGAGGATACAACGTCCACTCATTCTCCAACAGCCATTGGAAGGGAGCCACAACCCCCTGAACTCATTTACCCACTCTTATAGAAAGGGAGATCCTTCCTCCTTACTGAAGGCTACAACCCTCAACTCCTTGTGGACCACTTTTCAAAATGTTTCATACTAGATCCACCTGTCAAAAAATCATCAAACAACCAATAGGCCACCTTTCATCAATTTTTCATACTGGACCCACACTAACAATAAGCCCAAACCCTCATGATAGACTAAAATGTTGAATCTAAATATGTGTAAACCAACTAAATCTCTGAAGAATGAAACAACATAATACATAACCCAACCAAAACAAATAAACTTTAGAATGTGTATGTGAATTTTCTTAATATAACATGTGAATATATGTGCTTCCTTTGCCTAAAAGTTGGGTACAGATCTCAAGTCACTGAATATTGAAAATGTGGTCAAAATTAATCATTGTTCCAGTCATTGAATCATTGATTAATGGAATCACAATAGATACGGACTCCTGAATATGAGCCTTGATATACACTAAAAAAATTGACAAAGAAAAATGGATATTGTGGAATTTCCAAATGATCAAAACTCACAAAATTCTCACCAAAAAAATCTCCAAATTCTCACAAATACATCAATATCTCTCTCTAAACAAACCAATCATCATTGTTGATCAATATATCAATTTACAACTCAATCAACCGAACCATTTGTTGAAGCCCCGAAATTCCATTGCAACAACATGGGGGATAACCACTTGGTCCAGACCTTGAAAGAATCTCATTTTATGTTTGGTATAGTGGCTCTCATTGTGGACAATGGGACGAGTTTCCCAACAAATATTTGATATGATGATGATATGTTTGATACGAGGTGAAATGGATAATGATTTTAAACTAATGGAAGTAATCTATTTAAGTAACAAACACATGCATCTATTTAATCTAATATTTAACTTAATCTATACTTGGGAATAAATTAACTCATGTGATCAACAAATATATCTTAATGAAAAATATAATAAAGATCATTCAATTGCTACAAGAGGTGAAACTGTTTAAAGATAATTATTTTGACTAAATAGTTAGGCAAAATAATTGGGAAAATATATCGCATATATCGATTGATTATATACTCAATAAGGAATTATAGCTAAGACACCATACAATAGTGCTTTAATGGAAAAATATAATCCAAATCTGATACACGATACAATATAAATAAATTTATTTCTTATTCATCAATAAAAATCAATCGTAAAGACAATAGTACCAGATATGAGAGGTTATATTCATGAAATCAACAACGTTGACCTTCTATTCTCTTCAACGAAATACACTCTAAGAGTACATAAATGCAAATTTAGTAGAGTATGCTTCGATATTCAAGAGAATCAAGATCTTGTTCCATGTATTTCATCAAAAGAGTGACAAAAGTATAGAAATTCAAGCTTTTGTAAAGTGTTTTTGATAAAATCCTAGACCCCTATTTAAATGCATGAGAGAGGTTTAAATAATATTACATATGTATCAAAAACAAAGTATTACATAAAAATCTAAGGAGGTTTCAAACAACCTTCCTTGGAATACTGAAAATAAAAGATAAAAACTAAAAGAAAGATAATGACGAGCTTTATCATGTTGAACGATCCTTCTTTTCCATTGAGCTTTTCAGTTCACAGATATCCAACATTGGCTGCACTTGGGATGGATGGTCGACTTTGGATCTTAGCTTTCCCATGAATACAACATCAAAGAGAGGTGCTGTTGGGTCATAAAGGTGTATGTTTTAAAGGTAACCTCAATGCTCTTCATTAATCATCAACCCAGGGAAAGTCTTGTGATTTCAAGAGTGTAAGCACAATATATGCAAGTGATATCGGAGATTGAATACTCTAATTTGTCATAAGGAATATTTTATAATTCTCAAAGTTCAATCAGATCAACTTGGAAGTGAATTATGAAATGCTTCTGACTCTTCAAGGGAGCTAACTGTTCTAAGCCTATGCGAAAATAACTACTTAATACTAAAAGGATAAACTGCAATTGAACAGCATGCTTTGATGAATTGAACAACAACCTGAACAAATTGAAAAAAAATTCTAATAAAGTTGAACAAAAATCAATTACTCTAGATTTTGTAGTGGAATTCTCTTTTAATCAACTAATAACATCCTTCCTAATTAAACATCAACCAAACACTCAAAATGATGTGGAAAAGATCAAATGTCAACTATATGCAGAATTGAACAACAGGCATGTTGGAGCTAACTTAGCAATCATAAAAGCAGTGAATTAAGATAAAAGAATGTGAATGGTAAAATTTTCTATTAAAAGGAAGATATTCATCGCATTCTCGCAATTAACCAATTCAAATGATATATTATGCAACACCATGGATAACTTGGGAATGAAAATTTTGTAAATAAATGTAAAGCACAGAAGTAGTAGAAGAACCCCCACGGCTGGGCCCAAAGCCACTAGAAGCCTACTGCTAGAGAATACTTAGAAGTGGTCTATTCCAAAAATGCCAAATTATTCATTAATCCACCGAGAAACACATTAGTACAAAAATTGACAATTATGTCTAAATATGTTTCTTACAGAAACATTAAATTACAAGAACTGTTTTTCTTCTTCATTCTTCGACCTTTTATAGCTTAAAGGTGAATTCAGGAGTAGTAACAAATATTTCTCATTATGAGACCCTACTTCTTTGTGGTTATCAATTGAGTACTCCAAGCTTGGTCATACCTCTCCATCTTCCGCCGATTCGTAAGAGCCGATATGATTCCTTCTGCCTTCCTTGTCTGCTGTCTTTCGGTCGTTTGGTCAATAGTTTGGATATTTTGTTTCCCTATCAATAAAGGTAGTGAGAAATCAGTTTTTACATTATCAAACACTCCCTTTATCACTAATCCATTCTACCTCACTTTTGCATTATTTTCATTTACTTTATTTCTAAGATGAAGGGAAAATATATAAAAGTGCATGACAAATGATGGTAAATATGGGGGTTGAAAAATACCTTTTTCTTGGCCCAACATACTCCATTGCTTACCTTTTTGTAGGTGCTCATGCAAACAAGTGGTTGAGGTGTAGCTGGGTTAAGGAATATGTAGGGTATACCTTTTCTTTATACAATCTGAAGCCATGCCTCTATTTGATCTTTTCAAATGTTGCATTAGTGTCCCCCTCTGGTAACTCATAATCATGATGATAGTCTTCAGGGGGGTACCAAATGAGGGGGAATTTGTATCTAAATCCTATCCATGTCAGACCCATGTTCAAAATTAGGTTGTTTTACAGAGGGAACTTGGAATTAGTAGCCTTGAAGTTCCGGTAAACAAACGACTCTCTCTTCTTCACACTATTTGTAGAGGCTAGCCATCTTTGTTTGATTGCTACTAATTATTCTTCCTAAATGTCTTGGAACTATGCCCACCCACTCTTTACAATATCTCTCTGAATCAGTCCCAATTTGGATATCACTCCCTTCTGATGCATGAATTTCTTATGTTGGGTAAACAATTATAGGGGTTTAGTAGGTTCCCCTCTAATCCATAGGTCTAGGCCATGCTCTCTTTTCTGATAGGTGTTGTAGGCCTTAGCCCACCGAGTTTGGTTTTTAGAAAAATATAGGAAGGCCTAGAACTGAACATCCCCTATGAAGGGGTTGGGGTTACTAACCCTGTCCTCCTCTAGAAAGAAATTGCGTAAATATAATTCACACAAAATATATTAGACCTACTCATCCTGCTCATTGTAACACTGGACAAATTCATAAATGGTTTTAAAAGTGGTGGGCTTCCTTGCCCTGACAGGCTTGAATTTCAACAATAAATACCGTTCCACTAAGAATAATCCATATTTAGTGGCTACTGCCATATAAGTTAATACATCTGAGTAAAGATAGAAAACCATACTGGTTTGCTCTTTAGCTTGTATCATTTTCTCCCGTGCTTTCTTTACCTTTGTCCTTTCTTCCCTGAGTTGGGCAAATGCTTCGTCCTCAGTTGTAGAAAGGTCTTTAAAATGCTTCAGTAGTGCCTAATGTTCCTGTAAGGGTACTACTTCCTTTCTGCATTGATCTGAAAGGAGTGTATTAATTATTTTATGATAAGTGGCCTTTCAATAATATAAACATGTACAATTTGTCTCCATATGTTTTCTTAAGGAATGAGAGTTTTAACCATCAATTATATATGAATTAGTGAACTTTAAGCATGAAAAATATCCTTAAAAACACTGAAAAATAGTGCATAATAGAGAAATACAATCACACATAAGTTTTACACTGTAGACATGATGAAGTAGTTCACTCCTCCTAGGCTACATATGCTGGTCCAGCTCCCAATGGCATGTCCCTCTTTGTCATTATGTTCAAAATTGTAAATTACATGTGTTTATAGGCCTCTAATGGTTGTTTTCTTTGCACCAATTCCTTCAGAATGCTAAAATTATTCTAGGTAGACTCTTGTTTCACCAAAATTGGTTGAAAATCGACCTCCCAATGCATTTTTCCCATTGACAGCTAGAAAAGCTCCACTAAATGTGAAGACAGGCACTTAATTGTAGTTACATTTAGTGAAATGCCCTAAAATTAGGGGCATGTTCCAAGTTTGGCGGATAGTTAACAATAACATTAAATTCTTTAGAGGAGGGTGGTCACATACCAACCCCCATCATTAAATCCACTCTAACCGTTTGAAAAATCGCACAGTGGAGTAGTGGAACCCGAAGTTAATGTAGTGTTCCGAAGTCCACGGAATTTGTTGTCGTAGCACTACACGCATGTGAATGCATTAAATATCCGCTGGAGCTTACAGTGACATAACCGTTAACTAAAATTTCTTTTATCGCTTGACATGTGAATGATTTTATCACCAGGGTTAACGGTCACGGTAATTTCCATAGGGGCTAGCCCCTTTTTTTATCGGCCAAAATATTTGTTAAAAATTAAATAGAACCACCAACACAATAGTTAAAAGAACTAAATGGTAGGCAGACTGGTTAAGACTTTAGGCGTGTAGGTTGGTGGTCGTGGGGTTGACCCCCCCCCCCCCCTCGACTCCATAAAAATTTTACAACACGCTCCTGAGGACACGTGGTGGCTTGCGGGCTTGCCACGTGTCACTCATCCATTGGCCTAGTTACAAAAAAATCAATGGTCGAAAACCATCTCGTACCACCATCCTTCAATGGCCCCGATTAAGCCACGTGGCATGATGTGGTTGGCTGAGAAAAAAATGGAATATTCCTGAAATATGCTTGTTCACTGTACCTGCATGATGACTGGCCATCTAGTCACAAAATTTTTGTTGTTTGGGAAAATGGACAGAACGCAATATCTTCCTCATACGACATCAGTTTTCGAACCGTTCACGGTGCCAGAACCACAATGATGAGACCTTTCCGGCCACTCAGGTTCGAACCTGTTTTGAGCACTTTCAATTTTGAGCATAACACATGATCTCCTAATCACACCTCCCCATTGGGAGGCTTTTGGACCCCAAAAGACTTTAATCACCTATTCAGAAGATGAGGGTACAACTCCCTCACCTTTTCCACTTCCATCCATCTTGCCTTACCTGGTTTGCTACCCTTGAGCCCAATCCAAAGATAATCGACACTTCCCCTATGAGAAGTGCATGTCCTTTGGTCAAGGATGGGATCCTTCTTGAGCTTGTCCAAAAATTATGGCGAGAAATATTCTATTGATGGCAGCTGAATATCACTCCCTTGATCACCAATCAAAGGAGGCTCATACAAACGTAAATTATCGACATTGACAACGGGATACATTTGCATATATGAAGGCAAGTCAAGTTGATATGAATTATTACCAAATTTTTTCATAATATTGAATGGACCATAAAGAATAGGCTTGAGCTTTTACCTTCTCCTTGCATCCTTTCTTTGCTTTTGTGCAACCATACTTCATCTTCTACTTAAAATGTGTGATCAACTCTATGTTTGTCATGCCTCTCCTTGTACTTTCTTTGAATCTTCCCAAGATGTTCTTGCACTTGTTGATGAATAATCTGAATTTTCTCAATGAAATTTCGAGCCTTGTTAATATCACTATGCCCATGAATTGCAAAATCCTTCTCAAAGATGAAGTCTAATGAAGATTGCGGAAAATACCCAAAGCATGCTTCAAAAGGTGAAGTATTTGTACAAGAGTGCTTGGCCCAGTTGTACGCATGTTGAATGTAATGTAGTTATTCATCCCACAAATTGGGAAGTTTTCTATAATATCCTCTTAACATATGCACGACAGTTCTATTCACCACCTCGGTTTGGCCAACATTTTGTGGATGAAAATCAGTACTCTTATTCAACTTTGTGTCCATCATCTTCCAAAGATTGGACCAAAAATTCCCAACGAACCTGGAATCCCTGTCACTAACAATAGAAGCTGGCAAACCAAAATGAACTCATACATGTTGAAAATAAAGTTCTTGGAATCCCTGTCACTAACAATAGAAGTTGGCAAACCAAAATGAACTCATACATGTTGAAAATAAAGTTCAATAGTTTGTTCAATAGTAATTGTTTTCTTACTGAATCTATCCACAACTACATAAAGATAATCATGTTATTTTCTTGACATAGTTAGACCTCCAACAAAGTCCATGGAAACACTCTCCCATGGCATTGATGGTACCGGTAGTGGTGTATACAACCCAAGCTTCCTATTGCTAGGATTTCTTGTTGCACACAAAGAACATCCTCTTATAAAATGTGACAAACTATCTATCATGTGAGGCCAATAACAATACCTCTCTAGATGAGCCACTGTTTTTCTCACCCCGAAGTGTCCAGCAATAAGAGACGAATGAACCTCTCTCATGACACTAAGTCTCTCTCCTTGTGGTTTACACAACTTGCCGAAATGAAACAACAAATTGTTATGCAAGTGATAATAATTTTCTCCAACTTGATTCGCTTCACTCAAACTAATATACACATATTTAAAATCAACATCAGATGCATACTGTTCTATGTAACTCTCATGTACAATAGAATAATTTTTAAGAAAAGTAGAACTTATAATTGTCCTTGAAAGAATATCAACAAATTTGTTTAAAATACCTTTCTTGTACCTTATAACCAAGTGAAACTGTTGAAGAAATCCCATCCACCTGAAATGTCATGATTGCTGCAACTTTTTTTGTGACTGCAAGTACTGTAGCAGTTGGTGATTGCTATTTACAATCATCTCTTTACCCATCAAGTACTGTTTCCACTTCTTAAAGCTTTGTACCAATGCATACAACACTTTTTCATATGTTGGATAATTGATTACAACACCATTGAATGTTTCAGAATGAAAAGAGATGGGCTTACCATGCTGCAAAAGTACTACGCTCATGGCATAATCACTAGCATCGATTTGAATCTCGAATGGATGTCTCAAATCTGATAATGCAAGGACTGGAGCTAAACTAACCTTTTATTTTAAAGCTTCAAAAGCTTGCTGCTGTTTTCCTCCCCATTGGAAGCCATTCTTTGCACTTTTCACTGCATGCATAGGAGCTGTGATGGCAGAAAACTTAGCAATAAACTTTCTCCAATACTGAGTTGGGCTTAAGAAACTTCATACCTCAGTTACTGATTTGGGAGTGGGCCAATTAAAAATGGCTTCCAATTTAGAAGGATCAATTCTAAATGTGCCTCCTCCTACAACATGTCCCAAATAAACCAGAGAAGTCTTTCAAAATTCACACTTAGACATCTTAAGAAATAATTTCTCTTTCTTCAAAACATGAAGTACCGTTTTAACCTGCAAGACATGCTCTTCTCTTGTTTTTCTGAAAATGAGTATATCATCTAAATACACAATCACAAATTCATCAAGAAATGGACCCAAAACATTATCCATAACACGCATGAAAGTCGCCAGTGCATTACACAAACCAAATGGCATAACCAACCACTCAAAGAGTCCTTTTTTGGTTTTGAATGCAGTCTTCCATATGTCACTTTCTGCAATTCTTACTTGATGATATCCACTTCGTAAATCTAACTTAGTGAAAAAAAATTCTTATTTAAGCTGATCTAACAAATCATCTATCCTTGGGAGTGGGTATCGATTCTTTACCGTTATCTTGTTCAAAGCTCTGAAGTCGACACGCATGCACCAAGTCCCATATTTATTCAGAATCAAAACTATGGGTGAACCGCATGGAGAAGTGCTTGGCCTTATGAGTCCCTTGTCCAACAAGTCTTTGATTTTCCTCTTTATTTCAGCATTCTCCATTATCGACATGCAATACATGCCGATGTTTGGAGGAGGACAATCTTGTTGAAATTGAATCTCATATTAAATCTCCCTTTTAGGAGGAAATCCTGTTGGCTCTTGAAATATCTCATGATGTGCATCAAATACATCATATAAATCTAATTTCAGCTTAGGATCACAATAGTCAAATGACTCATGATTAATATCAGCTTTAGGCTTAATCATTAGAAGAAAAAAAATCTTACTTGAATTCACCAGCCTTTTTACCTGCCCAACATTTACCATTACAATATTTCTCTTCTTGCGATGTGCTCTAACAATGTACTCCATTAAATATTTGAATAAATGGTATTTGTTCTCATGAAAATGGAAGATGGATTTCCTGTCATAAAATTAAGGACTTCCCAATACAACACCTGTGATATTAAGTGGAACAACATCTAATTCAATAGTGTCAACAAAATGTGTAGTTATTGCAAATTGCAATATGCACTTCTTTGAAACCTATAAATTTTCATCCTTACAAATCCACCCAAGTGGATATGGTTTTGGATGTGGAATTGTCTCAAGATTTAGTTTCTTGACCAAGTCTTTAGAGATTAAATTTTCTTCTAAACCACTATCAAACCGTGTGTCAATCTTGGTATGTTTGGATATGACCCTCACATGAAACAATTCAATTCTCTCTTCTTCATTTGGAGCTTCTATGTGACAGTTTGAAGTACTAGTACTGGGTTTTGTTTCAATTTCTATCCTTTTCATGTTCTTCAATCCCATGGTTGTAATTTTAGTTTCATCACCTGAATATTCTCCTAAGTAATGTTGAGTTGTAGCTGCAGTTTTCAACTTCCCCTTTTTATTATTAAACTTGGGTCTCCTTTCAGGATGTAATTTCCAACAAATTTTCTCTTCATGGCCTTCTCTTGAAAAATGTTTACAAACCATTTTCTCTCCCTCTTTCTTAAAATATGAATTCTTTTTTCCTTTTCCTTTTGAGGTCTTCTCTTTTTTTTTTTCCCTTAAAAGGTTTGTTTCTACCCTCTTTAAAAGTATTTTTCCCTCTAGCTTCTAGATGTGTGGCTTGAACACATACCTCATCTAGACTTATAGGATTTAACACGAGGATAGTATGTCTAAGGTAGCTATGTAAGCCCCCTATGTACTTGAGAAAATTATCTTGACTCTGAAAATCTGCCCCTAATAAGAGTGATATTCTCCTAAATTCTTGGGTGTAGTCTTGTACATTTTGTCCTTTCAATTGTATAAAAATTTTCCAGTTCATTATGGCTTTTTTCATGTGAGCTAATTGATAAAACTATTGTTTTATTATAGTAATGAAATTAGTCATGATAGAATAATATTACCATGCTTTTTGATCTCCTCCTTTGTCTTGGCTTCCCACCAAACAAGAGCTGCACCTGCCACCCTTAATGAAACTAGTTGGATTTTGGTGTCATCATCATGAAGGTTATGAATTCTCAAATAAACCACCAATTGCCTAATCCAATTATCAAGATTTTATACATTGACTTCACCATTAAAAATTGGCAATTCAAGCTTAACATCAAGTTTTAGAAAGGGACCTTTACCAATGTTCTTTGACTTGTGTGACTGGTGCACTAAAGATGAAGTAGAGGATGATGATGATGAGGGTGAGGATGGTGACTTTCCACTGCCTCTATTTCCTCCATTGGCCTTATTTGATTTATCTTCATCATTGTGACCTCCTGATCATCCTTGACCTTCATTGTGAAGCTTCGATCCTTCTCCTTCTAGTATTTAATTCCTTTCTTGATAAAGGACTCTCACCATTTCATTCATGCCAAGGAATGCTTTCTTGAACACTCTTTCTTCCTCTTTGGGATCCACCTCTTCATGGGTTTCTTCTTCTCCTAGAGGTATTATTGATGCTTCTTTTGCTTCTCTTGGAGGTTAAATAGGTGGTGGAGAATGTGGCAATCTTGCCCTCCTTTGTTGTGGCTCACTCTGAGAACCTCTTGCTTCCACCAATTTTCCTTCTCCTCTCTTAAGCTTGAGCCTAGTAAGCATGAAAACCCTTGGAAATAGTTAACAAATCTTTACACATAAAAACACTAGAGATTAAACTCTATCTTTGATACCAAATTGATCTAAAAGGAGTGCATTAGTTCTTCTGTGCTAAGTGTCCTTTCAATAATATAAACATGTACAATTTGTCTCCATATGTTTGATTAAGGAATGGGAGTTTTAACCATGAATTATATATGAATTAGTGGAATTTAAGCATGAATAATAACCTTAAAAACATTGAACAATAGTGCATAATAGAGAAATACAATCACACATAAGTTTTACATAGTAGGCATGATGAAGCAGTTCACCCCTCCTGGGGTACATCTGCTAGTCCAACATCCAATGGCATGTCCATCTTTGTCATTATGCCAAAAATTATAAATTACTTATGTTTATAGGCCTCTAATGGTTTTTTTCTCTGCACAAATGGCTCCAAAATGCTCAAATTAATCTAGGTAAACTCTTATTTCACCAAAATTGGTCGAAAATTGACCTCCCAATGCATTTTTCCCAATGACAGCTAGAAAATCTCCACTAAATGTGGAGACAGGCACTTAACTGTAGTTACATTTAGTGAAATACCATAAAATTAGGGGCGCACTCCAAGTTTGGCTGATAGTTAACAATAACATTAAATGCTTTGGAGGCGGGGTGGTCACATACTGACCCCCGTCGTTAATTCCGCTCTAACCATTTGAAAATCTGCACAGTGGAGTAGTTGAACATGGAGTTAACACAGTGTTCGAAGTCCATGGCCTTTGTTTCCATAACACCGCGCACATGTGAATGCTTTAACTATCCTCTGAAGGTTATGGTGACATAATCGTTAACTACAACTGCTTCTACCGCGTGACATGTGAATGACTTTACCGCTAGGGTTAATAGTTGGATATCCGTCAACTCTTTGACTTAAGGTCACGGTCATAGCCACCGATTCTGGTGGTTGTGGCTAGCCCCTTTTTAATCTACCGAAATATTTGTTAAACATTAAATAGAACTTCCAACACTATAGTTGTAAGAACTAAATGGTAGGCAGATAGGTTAAGACTTTGGGTATGCATGCCGGTGGTCACGGGGTTGACCCCCCCCCCCCCTTTCCCCGGCTCCATAAAATTTTTACAACACAGTCGTAAGGACACATGGAAGCCTATGGGCTTGCCACATGTCACTCATCCATTGGCCCAATTAAAAAACCATCAATGGTCCAAAACCATCTCGTACCACCATTAATCAACGGCCTAGATTAAGCCACGTGGCATGAAGTGGTTGGTTGAGAAAAAAATGAATATTAGCGGAATATGCCTGCTGACTATACCTGCATGCTGATTGGCCATCTAGTAAAAAAAAATTTGATGTTTTGGAAAATAGACAGAATGTGATATCTTCCTCATACGACATCATTTTTTCGAACCATTTGTGGCACCCGAATCGCAACGATCAGACCTTTCCAGTCACTCAGGTTCGAACCTGTTTTGAGCACTTTCTATTTTGAGTATAATACATGATCTCCTGATCATGCACTAGGCCAATTCATGCTGGACTTGAATAAATTTTTTGTGAAAATTCTGATTGGAAACCTTTTCTACTAGGGGAGTCTAAGTAGGTGTCACTTATGTTTGAGTCCCTTTATCTTCTGTAAGTTCCAGATTAGTCTACAGAGAGGCTTAGGCAGTGCGTACCAACTCTATTTTTATCGAGGCTTCATCCTTATTCATTAACTCCATCTGTACATAGTTTTTAGTGGTATCTATTAAATTGGTCAATACAGAGGCTTCAACTTTGTCCATTGGGTCACTCTGTACAAAAAATTCAGCAGTATCTACCATTTGGGAAAAAAAATCTGTTTGGGTTCCCATGGTAACCAATTTCTTCTTAGGTTTTCGAGCCTTGTTTTCTTCTTTCAACTGTTTCCTCAGATATTTTATCATTTTTCTCAATCTCTTACACTTCCTGATCATTCTCCTGAACTTAATCTCAACTGATTTTTCTTTTGGCGCAATTTTTGCATGAGAAGGAGGAGCAGTGGCTTCGTTTTCGAAAATGATTGTGCCAGTTCTAAGGTTATCAATGATGGTTTTTTCTTCAGGCATCCAAGATTTCATTTCAACATTAACGTCCTCGCTGGGTGAAATAGTATTTCCTTTAGGTATTAGGGGGACTATTTCAATGTTTTTATTTTGTTCTAATAGAACAATGTCTCGTGACTGGCTTCTAGATTCAGTTATTCCTTTTGTCGGGTCTTCCCTACTCATCCATTCATTATCATAGGGGATAAAACCCTCGAGGTCTGAAATTCATCATGGTGAGGTAAGATTTTAGTGTGGCCAGAGCTGCTGGCAGTGGCAGACTGGTTCAACAGGTTCCCCTGCCCCTTAGATTATTTATATGGGCTTCCATTTTCATGAGATGCTTTCATTTGCTCAAGAACTTGAGCCATTTCTTCTTTGTAGTCTTGTAGGGATATATTTTGAGGGCTTGAAGGTGGTGTATGGGATGGTCCCGCCTCATCTTGAAGTTCAGAGGTGTCTTGCCATAGTTGCATCCTTTTAGACCATTTCTGTTTCCCTGGTTTTGGGGTCAAAACATGGGTCATATTCCCTTTTTCTCTCCATGGTATGTTTATTCTAGGAAGTTCAATCTCTGTTCTGACAGGGTTTTCTTCAAGGGAAAGTAGTGTAGGATTAAAAAAGTTGTCCCAAGTTATCTGGTGTTTATCTAGCTCATGAATCATGATCAATTTAATTATTCCATGGTGGTTGACAACTGCTAGGGGGTTTTTAACTTTTTTAATTCGAACATTAGTATTGTGCAATATAGAATTTAGAGAAAAAGGCAAGTTACCTGAATTTTTTTTCTTGAGAACAACTAATAGTTTAAGTTGGTGGGACTTTACCACATCCTGGCATCTGTCACATATGATATATCTTTGAATGAACATTTCTAGTTCTTACCAGGGCTACTGCAAGGACGCATGATTAATACCCTTTCCTTTTCATTCTAATGGTTTGCCTGGGTCCTGGTATACTGAGATTGCTTATTGTAGAAGGACATGTTCTTCGGTCCAACTTTCTCCCTCTGTTGGTAATCCAGAGACCTCAACAATGGTTTCCTCAACAACCAGTATGATTCTTCCTCTGACTATGGTGTTCCCTTCCCGCAGGTTTCGCAGGAAGTCAACTACTATCTCTGTGTTAAACCCCTGAAGTATTTGTGGATATGGAATCTAGCCAAATTGCTGGAGAATGGTGTGAGATGATTCTAAGACTTGGAAGGTTGTGGGTTTGTTGCAAAGATAATTCCCCCCCATGGCTAATGTGTTATTTGAACTGGTTTCTTCTTCTGTCTGCATCTCTTTAGGCCCTGTTGGTTAAAACAAAGCACTGTATGCATTTTTTCACATATATTATAAAAATGCAACCTCATATTGTAAATTAAATGATCTCTTAGTCCCATTAGCGTATCCTAAGGGAGTTTTGTGGGTAACTCACATGCTTATTCAATATGGATATTTATACCCGCTCCATTGGAAGAAGGGCGTCGATGGCCTTAAGCTCAAGAGAAATAGATTGATTGCAACAATCATGAATGCACACGAGCAAGGGTCAGAAATTGGTAATTATTACAATTGTACAAGAGAAGGGCGTCCATGTTCTTGGACCTCAAGAAAAGAGAAAATATTGCAGAAATCATGAAGCAAAGGTCAAAAGTTAATAATCATCACAACTGTACGTCAGGTGGAAATGACTGAAGAAAGGGAGAAAGGAGAAATGGAAATTATTATAACAGGGTGTTCTATTTTTATGGTGTGGCATGACGGAAGCATAAAAAGTGACAGATTATGATTGGTGTTTCCATCCATTAATTGAAACATGGAAAGATAATTCTTTCATAGTTAATTATGTTGGTAGGTAGTGATAACACTTATTCAAGTAGTGCATTTAGCTTGGAAATGGATTAATAGGAAATAAGGTATACAAAAGTAATTGGCTATTGTTATAAAAAAATAATTCCAGGCCGCAAGCAGAGCCAGTGCTTCTAGAAGGCATTCATAGCCTCGACAAGGTTGTTATTTTAACCCGGAAATGAGCCAGAATCCTCTATGTAAAAGTAGATATTTTTCTTATTTTCTGGAGAGATCATTGCACTGGTGTGGTGGCTAGATAGTCAAAGTGTCACTCACTGGGATTGTAACAGAGTGGTTAGGTCAGCTCGTGATGAGACTTCCTATCCTTCAAGCAGTTTGAGTTGTCGAGAAGGTCACTACCCTGGTGTGTTGGCCATTGTGGGCATGTAACCAGTTAAAACCTTATGATCATGGTAGGCTGGCTCATGATCAGACCCCCTATTCTCTCTTAAAAATTTTCATATAGACATAATATTTTCTTTTTGAGACGTGGGAAATTTTGATTATTTATTGGAGAGACCACTGTGCTGGTGTGGTGGCTAGATAGTCAAAGTGCCATTCATGGGGAATGTAACAGAGTGATCAGGTCGGCTCATGATGAGACCTCCTGTCCTTCAAGAAGTTTGAGCTATCGAGAAGGTCACTACCCTGGTGTGTTGGCCATTGTGGGCATGTCACCTGTTAAATCCTTATGATCATGGTAGGCTGGCTCGTGATGAGACCCCCTATTCTCTCTTAAAAATCTTCATATAGACATAATATTTTCTTGGTATTTATACATGAAGGGATGTTCATTAACTCCTTAAGAGTTATGGATGGTGTGAGAAGTAAAAATAATGGAAACACAATTAATACTCTTTATTAGTATATCCTCATGTCAAGGAGAATTAATGTAGAAATATATACCAGCATAAGAATATGAAAATGAATTGTGTGATAATATGTTTGAATAGGAGATGCTCAACCCTTCATTAAATAGATAATACCATGTCAGCTTTCAAAGTAAATAGTTCCATCAAAGTTTCAAAGAATCACCATATTAGTAATATTTCTACTATTCTCCTCTTTAGGTTCCAATTCCTTTCAAAAATACCTTTTATGGTGAGGGTGTAAAGGGGAGTGGATATTCGAAAAGGGATCATCACAAAAATAATAAAAAACATTCTTAGAAAAGAAATAAATTGTTCCATTCGATTGAACAACAAAATAAACACACAAAACACGGTCGTTCAATTGAATTGAACTGCAGTTGTTCAATTCGATTGAACAAAATATGTTCAATTGGATTGAACAATAGCCATTCAAAGGTTTGAACAGTAAAATAAACACACAAAAACACATCTGTTCAATTGAATTTAACAAAAACTATTGAATTCGATTGAACAATAATTTTTCATTTAGATTGAACAACAACCATTCAATGGTTTGAACAACAAAATAAACACACAAAACACAGTTTTTCAATTGAATTGAATAGTAGTTGTTCAATTCGATTGAACAACAAAATAAACACACAAAATAAGGTCATTCAATTGAATTAAAAAACAATTTTTCAATTCGATTGAACAACAACTGTTCCATTGGATTGAATAACAATTGTTCAAAGGTTTGAACAAAAACCACAAAAGAAAGGATAAGAGAAAAAGAATTTAGCTGTGAGAATAAAGAGGAGACGTAATGTACAACAATAAAAAAATATAAATTGCAGGAGACATATGTACAATATTTATAGGAGGAAATAACAGATTTTCATGAACTTAAAGATCTGGGGCCATCACCCCCTGCAGCTAAAATTTGGATGGCGGGATCGTCATGTACCTGCTGGCAGAAAGACTCTTTTGTAAGTAGTTTATGATAGAGGTGCACCCAGTGTCCATTGACTCGGAAAGTGGAACCAGACCCATCTATGGTATTCAAGGTGATGGTACCATTGTTGTGTACTTCCTGAATTTCGTATGGGCCGAGCCACCTTGTTTGTAACTTACCCAGGAAGTCTTGGAATCTAGAGTCATAGAGAAGTGCCCAATCTCCTTTTTGGAATGTCTTATTTTGTATGATTTTTTCATGCCACTTAGCTTGTTGTTGTAGAATAATTTTAGTGCGTTGCAGAGCCAGTAGTCGTGTTTCATCCAATTCATTTATTTGCTGGAGTCTTCTAATTTTGGGCCTCCATCAAATCCAACCCTACTTCCTGGGTTGTTCTTAGATTATTTATTTCGAATTCAATAGGAAAAATTGGTTCCCTTCTAGATACCAGATGGTACGGAGAATATCCAGTGGTGTTTCTCCATGTCGTGTAATAAGCCCACAACGCCTCTAGTCATCTAGTAGCCCAATCCTGACGATGTGTTGAGAATTTTTTAGTGAGAATTTCCTCAAGGACTTTGTTAGTTCTTTCAACCAACCCGTTTGCGTGCGGGTGGTAGGGGGAGGTGACAATATGAGTGATATGGTGGTTATTTAGAGTGGCCGTAATTTTATTCCCCACAGAATGTGCCCCTCCATCATTTATCACTTCCTGGGGTAAGCCATATCGCACAAATATCTCAAAAAGAAAATTGATCACAGATTCTTCTATAGCTCTTAATAGGGCCATTGTTTCTACCCACTTCATTACATAATCTATGGCCACCAGTATGTAGGTCTTTTGATTTGATGGAGGGTTGAACGTTCCTAAGAAGTACAGTGCCCATCGTTCAAAAGGTTCCACTACTAATTGCAGCTGTAATGTAATTTCGTCAGACTAGCCAGATCGGCCCATTCTTTGGAAACTACCGCAGGCCTGGACATATTTCTTGGCATATATAAAAATTGTAGGCCAATAATAACCCATTTGCAATACTTTGTGCCCCATCCTGCGATCTGCAAAATGGCCACCGCATGTCTCATCATGTTCGGCCCTTAGGATGTCATAAATCGCATCTTCTCGGATGCATCTATGTATATGCATATCAGCTCCTCTATGAAAACAATATCCACTAATCCAGGAGAATATAGCGCTATGCTGAACAATCAGCTTCCGTTCCTTTGATGTCAAGTGTCTTAGCAGTTTTCCTAGTGCCAGATAATTCACTACATCTATGTACCATGGCGTTTTTATTGCTACATCGAATCAATTCTCATCAGGAAACTGATTGTCCACCACTAGTGGGTCATCTGACTTTGGAACTCTAGAAAGGAAATATGCAAATACGTTCTCCTTCCTTGGACGATCTTTGATAGTTATGTCAAACTCCTGTAAAAGCAACAACCAACAAGTCACTCTTCCATTTGTAATAGGTTTATTGGCTAAATATCTAATGGTGGAGTGATCGGTATACAGGAATACTTGATAGGAAGTTATATAATGTCTAAATTTATTAATAGCATAAATCCAACCAAGAACTCCTTTTTAGTCACTGTATAGTTTAATTCGGAAAGAGTGAGTTTGTTGCTGATATAATACATAGCATAGGGATTTTTATCTTCTTCTTGACCAAGAACTTCCCCTATCATTGTGTTGGATGCATTTGAGGAAATGTGAAAGGGAAACTCCCAGTTGGGGCCGCGTAAGATTGGTGCAGTCGAGACCAATTTCTTTAAATATGAAAAAGCAGTGTCACATTTATCAGACCAATGGAATTCAAAATTTCCAGTTAATTCATGCAACAACGCAGTAATTTGTGAGAAATTATTTATAAACCTATGGTAGTACGCTGCATACCTATGGAAACTATGTACCTCTTTCTGAGTACAAGGTGTGGCTAATAAAAGGATTACCTCTATCTTTTCCGGATCTACCTATATTCCAGCTGTAGAGATGTAGTGCCCTAGGATTACTCCTTTGGTCATCATCATGTGACATTTATCATTGCTCAAACACAATCTGGTAGCAATACATCATTCCAATACTTTTTCTAGTGCTTCTAGTGCTTGAACAAAATCATCTCCATATGGGGTAAAGTTGTCCATGTAAATTACGAGTCCTTCATTTATTAAAGAAGAAAAAATGTTGAGTATGGCTCTTTGAAACATTGCAGGGGCATTGCATAACCCGAATGGTAATACCCTGTAGGAAAATGTACCCCATGGGGAGGTAAAGGTCATTTTATCCTGGTCTTTAGGGGTTATATGGATTTGATTGTAACCACTGAAACCATCAAGGAAAGAGAAGAATCGCTTTCCTACTAATGTATCAAGGACCTGACCAATGAAAGGGAGGGAGAAGTGGTATTTTTGTGTTGCTTTATTCAGTTCTCTGTAATCCACATAGATTCTCCACTTCCCATTTTTCTTAGGAACGACTACTAAAGGAGAGACCCATTTTTTTTCTGAAATAGGATAAATGAAGTTTACATCTAGAAGATTTTGCAACTCATCCTTTACAATGTCTTTCAGATGTGGGTTTAGCCTCCGCTCAAGCTATAGAATAGGCTGAGCATCCTTGTCAGTATAAATGTGATGTGTGCATAGTTGAGGATCTATACCCTTCATGTCTAGGTAGTCCCAAGCAAATTCTGCCTTATATTTATGTAAAACCTTAATGAGTTTTTGATGTTGTGAGGTCCCTATATTACTAGTATAGTCCCTTATTGTTGTTAGTGTAACCCCGTTATTGTTATTATTGTACCCTCGTAACCCCCATATTGTTATTATTGTGCCCTTAAATTATTATTGTTGGGTCGGCTAGGATTACATTGTGGCCACACTAGGATTACATTGTGGTCCCATGGACTCCTATATATAGAATGGAGGTTTTGTAAGTTGAATCAATCCAAGAATTGTTCATTAATGTAATGTATTGGATGTTTCCCCCTTGAAGTGGCTTATTTCTAAGGCATTGATATCTCTTTTCTTATATTTTTGGAGCTGGTTTCACAACATTTGGTATAAGAGCTTTGAGATTCTAGGGTTTCGCTGCTCCAAATAGGTCATCGTGGAATTTTCGCTATAATGTGTCTTCTACTAAGGTTCATAATTTGAAAATTTTAGAGTGTGAAGCCAAAATCCTGAGGAAGATCATCGCAATATTTTAGAGCTTGGTTAGTAACTTTTTCGGAGATATGATCTGTGAAAGTTAGGTCATTTTGCAGGCTCCTGAATTTAACCTAAACAGGTCATCGTGGTATTTTCGTAATAAAATTTTTTCAGAAGCTGAAATTCTTAGAGTGCAAAGCCACAATCCTGAGGAACATCGTTGAAAAATTTCATATATTGGTTCGCAATATTTTCAGAGATATGATTTGTGGAAGTTAGAGCTTTTTGAGGCTTCTGAATTTCATCTCAAGGACGTGATTGTGGGAAAATCTTCATAGCTCTCTCTCTGAGAATCGGATTGGAATGATGTAAAAAATGGTCACAAGTACATGTACTGTAGTTTTATTTCTATCAATTTTAGAGCCAAAGCAGGAAACAGTGACATGTGGCAAGTCGTACAAGTTCACTCTGCTGAACGAGTCCAAAATTGGGTCATTGTGGGAGATTGGACATAACTTTTCCTTGAAGAATTAAAACCAGATCAGACCTATGGCATTTGAAAGAAGCTTCAGAGGGCTACTACAGGGATGAATTTAACATATTTAGGATCTGAAATTATATAGATAATTCAATTTCAATATTGAGCTCATCAAAAGAAAGTAAAAGGTGTGTATTTTTTTTCCAAATTGCATAAGTCTTGTTCGAAGAATCAAGTTGAATGGATTCCAAGGGCATATTGTAGAATATATATCAGTATTGGATTCTAAAATGGCCCCTACAAATAATTCAACACCCATTAAGCCTTTAGAAAGCTCTACTATGACTCACGAAGCTGAAGAATGGCAACATGACATATCAAAATTACAAGAGCAAGTATAACAAATTTCTCTCTCACAAAAAGCAACCAAAAATGACATGGAATTTTTGAAGAACGGCGTGGAAACTAAGATGGATGGTTTGAAGACAGGCATGGAATCTAAGATGGATGGTTTGAAGAATGGCATGGAATCTAAGATAGATGGCATGAAAGCTGGCATTGAATATAAGATGGATGGCATGGAATCTAAGATAGATGGCATGAAAGATAAGATCGATGAGAAAATGGAAAGCATGAAGAATGATCTAAAAGAAGAAATGGAAGGTTTGACAAAGTTGATACAAGAAATGTTTCCTAATGGTGAAAATATAGTAGAGGAAACTCATGATGAGAACAAAATAAATGTTAATCGTGATTTCATAAAATCTAATGTTGGCGGGAAGAACTACCATATTCCAAAAATGGATATGAGGAAGTTTGATCGAAAGGATCCTGTAACATGGATACTACAGATGGAACAATATTTTGATCTCCATAATGTGCAAAACACACAAAAGGTACGCATTGCAACTTTACATTTAGAACAAAATACATCTGTATAGTATCGATGGCTTTTCTCCCGTAAAAAAATTGTCACTTGGTCAATTTTTACGGAGGAAATGATAGCATATTATGAGGATAAAAAGAGCAACACCTTCTTTAGCCAATTGATAAATCTCAAACAAAAGGGTTTAATGGGGGAGAACATTGAGGACTTCCAAAAATTGAATATAAGGGTAATTGATATTCCAAAGGAACACAGGATTGATCTCTTCATAGGTACTTTAAAGGATAAAATCCAACATGAAGTTCGCGTTTTGGAACCTGATTCATTGGAGAAGGCATTCAAGTTGGCAAGAAAAATTGAATGTAAAATTATGGCGACAAGGAAGCCTACCACTCACTTCTATAAAGAGGGAAGTGTTGCTACTCCTAGATTTCCACAACCTACAAGTTTGACACCACAACAATTGGAAGAAAAAAAAGCAAAATGGCTTTGCTACAGTTGTGATAGCGAATACACTAAAGGTCATAAGTGTGTTGAGAAGAAATTTTTTTACATATATTGTGAAGAGGAAGAAGAAAATTAACAAGAAGAGGATATACACCAGGAACCAACCCAAGAAGAGGAAGAAATGAGTCCGACCATATCATGTAATGCATTGGCGGGAATTACCACTCCTCAAACTCTCAATATAGAAGGACATATCAAGAAGAAAAAGGTAATAGTGTTGATTGTTTCAGGTAGTACCATAATTTTATTCATTGTAAGGTAGCCAAGGAATTGCATTGTTTCCTATACCCAGCACGAGAATGTCAAGTGATGGTTGCAAATGGAGGAACTACAAATTGCTCTAGAAAATTCCATAATATCAAGCTAACCATGGGGGAATATGTATTGAATAGTCCAATGCTTTCCATTCCTATGGGAGGTGCTGATGTTGTACTAGGAGTACAATGGTTACAATCTTTGGGGACAATAACTTTTAATTTTCAAGAACGTTTCTTGAAATTTTTTCAGAAGGAAAGGAAGTCAAATTCTGGGGTATTGCAGGGAAGCCGAGAAAGATAATACACTCTAATGTCATGACAAAGCTTCTAAAGAAAGAACAACGAGGCATAATTGCACAATTATGCTCACTAGAAGTTCCAACATCAAAATCATCTATTTCTACAGATCTCCAAAAAGTCTTGGACAATCATTCCCAGGTTTTTGAAACTCCGAAAGGACTCCCACCTGTTCGTGATCATGATCATTCTATTCATTTGATTCTAGGAATTTTTCCTCCAAACATCAGGCATTATAGATATCCTTATGTCGAAAAGAGCGAAATTTAACGTATGATTGCAGAAATGTTAGAGGCGAGTATAATTCAACCTAGTCAAAGTTCTTTCTCTGCTCCTGTAGTATTGGTACACAAGAAGGATGGATCATGGTGCATGTGTCCGGATTATAGTGAGCTCAATCAGCTCACCATTAAAGATAAATTTCCCATTCCTATGATTTATGAATTATTGGATGAATTACATGGAGCAATTTATTTTACCAAATTGGATCTTTGTTCAGGGTATCGTCAAATTAGAATGAAGACTGAAGATATTCTGAAAATAACATTTCAAAATCATTAGGGTCATTATGAATTTTTGGTCATGCCTTTTGGCCTTACCAATGCACCTTCTACATTTCAAGGGTTGATGAATTCCATTTTCAAACCCTTCCTTAGAAAATTTGTGCTAGTATTTTTTGATGATATATTAATCTACATCAGGTCTTGGAAGGATCATGTTCAACATCTTGACAAGGTGCTCAAACTATTGTAGGAGAAACAATTATATGCAAAAACATCCAAATTTTTCTTTGGAGTACAAGAGGTGGAATATTTGGGTCATATTGTATCTCACGAGGGTGTTAAGGTAGAACCTAACAAAATTAAAGCCATTAAGGAATGGAAAGTCCCCAAAACCATTAAGAAGTTGCGAGGATTTCTTGGGTTAACAGGGTATTATTGAAAGTTTGTTAAGAATTATGGGAGAATAACAGCACCTCTAACAACATTATTGAAGAAAGATGCATTTTCATGGACTCCTGAAGCAACTAAGGCCTTTGAACATCTTAAAGAGGCAATGTGCCTAGCACCAATCTTAGCTACGCCAGACTTCACAAAAACCTTTATTGTGGAATGTGATGCCTCAGGAAATGGAATTGGTGCAGTTTTAATGCAGGAAGGAAGACCCATTGCTTTTGAAAGTCATCCAATCAAAGGAAAGTATTTACAGAAACCTATTAATGAGAAGGAAATGTTAGCAATACTACATGCACTAAAGAAATGGCGAACTTACCTAATGGGAAGACACTTCAAGGTAAAAACTGATCATGATAGTCTTAAACACTTTTTGGAACAAAGACTATCTTCAGAAGAGCAGCAAAAATGGGTCACAAAGATGTTGAGTTATGAATTTGAAATAATCTACAAAAAAGGAAAGCTTAATGTTGTTGCAGATGCACTCTCAAAAAAGAATGAAGAGGTGGAAGCATTGCTTTGTGCCATTTCTATTATCCAACTAGATTGAATAACTGAAGCAAGAGATGAATGGAAGAAGGACAAAGATGTATGGACACTCATTCAAAAGTTGCAGCAAGATCCTAGTACATCTGATACATTTAGTTGGAAAAATGTTTCCTTATGGTACAAAGATCGCTTATATCTTTGTAAGAATTCCCAACTAAAACAAAAGATTCTTCTGGAATTGCACACTTCTCCTTTAGGAGGACACTCAAGATTTTTAAAAACTTACCACAGGGTGAAGAAAGAATTTTTTTGCGATGGCCTTAAATCTGATTTTCGAAAGTTTGTGGCGGAATTTTTGGTTTGCCAGCAGAATAAAGTGGAAACAATTAAGACCCCAGGACTTCTACAACCTTTATCCATTCCAAGTCAACGTTTGGAGGAGATTTCAATGGATTTTATCACAGGTTTACCTAAGTCCAAAGGAAAGAGTGTCATCATGGTGGTAGTTGATAGACTTACCAAGTATGCACACTTTTGTGCATTATCTCATCCATTTAAAGCAAGTACAATTGCTACTACATTTTTGGACACAATTCAAAAGCTACATGGAAACCCAAGGGTTATTGTGAGCGACAGAGATCCCATTTTTACTGGAAATTTTTGGACGGAGTTATTTTCTTGTTTAGGTACTCAATTATCTCATAGCTCATCTTATCATCCTCAATCCGATGGTCAAACTGAGATAGTAAATAAATTTTTGGAAGGATATCTTCGTTGTTTTGTATCTGATAAACAAACACAATGGGTCAAGTGGTTACCTCTAGTTGAATGGTGGTATAACACTTCCTTCCATACTGCAGCAAAAATGACCCCATTTATGCACTTTATGGATATCATCCACCATCCATAACATCATCTTTAAGAGAAAATTCGAATTTTCAAGTAGTGGAAGATCACATTGAGCATCAACAAGAAGTTCTCCAACTCTGAGAAGACAACCTGAAATTGGCACAAAATCGAATGAAACAATAGGTAGATCAACATCGTAGCGAGAGAGGTTTTGATGTAGGAGACTAGATATTTTTACGGCTACAACCATACAAACAAATTTCCCTCAAGAAAGCTAATAAGGATAATAAATTATCACCAAAGTACTATGGTCCTTACAAGGTGTTCCGAAATATTGGTACTATGGCATACAAATTAGAGCTTCTTGCTTATTCACGAGTGCATCAAATTTTCAATGTTTCATGCTTAAATAAGGTTATAGGTGAAAATATTCCAGTTCAAACAATATCGCGAAAACTTGATGAGGAAGGAAAAATCATATTGGAACCTGAAGCAGTCATGGAAACAAGAACTCGACAGCTACGGAATTGATCGATTTCAGAGTATCTCATCAAGTGGAAGAACTTACCCACTGAAGATTCTACATGGGAGGATGAGAATTTTATACAGAAGCACCCATAGCTACTCAAGCGTTTAGGACAACACTTTTTTTAAGGAGAGGGGCATGTGAGGTCCCTATATTACTAGTATAGTCCCTTATTATTGTTAGTGTAACCCCCTTATTGTTATTATTGTACCCTTGTAACCCCCATATTTTTATTATTGTGCCCTTAAATTATTATTGTTAGGCTGGCTAGGATTACATTGTGGCCACACTAGGATTACATTGTGGCCCCATGGACTCCTATATATAGAAAGGAGGTTTTGTAATTTGAATCAATCCAGGAAATGTTCATTCATGTAATGTATTGGATGTTGACCCCTCGAAGTGGCTTATTTCTAAGGCATTGATATCTCTTTTATTATCTTTTTGGAGCTCGTTTCAAAACAGATTTTGGTTACTATCTAGACTACTATTGATATTTAAAACTTTTCCTGGATCAATTTCAATTGGTATGCTATTGCAAATAATAGTCGTAGGTATGTGATGATTATCAGTGTCTGCCAAGGGGTCTTCTAGTGCTTCATCATCAAGAATTTCCTTTAACATTTGGCATTTTAAGTTTTCAGAAGCATTTGGATGATTCATGAAGTTATTAATTACATCATCTTCATTTTTATCTTTGAATTCATGTGCTTCAACTATTGTCAGTAGTGAATGGATGTTTTTTTCTCAGTATGTATGTGGTTGTTTCAGAATATTTACAGTGGGAAGACTTGGTTTCGAAGGTGGGTATATGACAATATTTTTTATGGCATCACCTCTAGCAATGGTGATGTTGCCTTCCCAACAGCCTATGTAAGTGTTGACTGTTGCTAAGCAAGGTCGTCCCAGTATCAGGGGGTGTCCATCTAACCTAATTTTGGGTTAATGAATAAAAAATTTGTCGGATACTCCCATGAGTCTACAGAAACCAGGATGTCCTATCATATTCCTTATAGTTTGATAACAGATCTGTCAGCAAGTTCCCGCAAGGTAAATGTGGGTTCTAATGTTGTTATTCCTAACTTCTTGTAAGTTTCTGTGGTTAAGATGTTGATGGTTGCCCCTAAATCAACCAATGTGTTCGAAAAGGAGTGGCGAGAGATTTGTATAGTAACTATGGGGTTCCTAGTATCCTCACATTTTACTGGTGTTTCTTTACCCAAGAGTAAGTCTGACAATGCTCCCATCACATGAACAATTGGTATGGTTTTTCCTTTCCTCACCTTTTTTTTCCTACACAACTCTTTAATCGTCTTGGCATAGATATGAATGTCCTGTATAGCCTACAAAAGAAGAATTTTAATGCAAAGATTTCTTAATTCCCTTCAGAGATAAAAATCTGAAGAGGCCGGTGGTTTAGGAAATGTTAATCTCTTAGGGAATGGAGGAGAGGACATAATAAGGTTTTCGGTGTCTTCTTGGTCAAGTGTGTCCCTCTCCTAGATTACCTCTATCTATGTTATAGTTGATTTTTTAGGTGTTGTCAGAATTTAAGACTCAAGTTGTGGCAGGGTCGTATCTTCTTTAGGTGAAATCACACGTCCTGATCTCAGCCTAAGTTCATTGCATTGCTTTTGCTCAGTTTCGGGGTTTGAGTTTTCGAAAATCTGGATTAGTTCAATGGGTCTCTTATTGGGATTAGGATTGGGCTGAGCTAGTAGTTGAGGACGCATGATAGGCTGAGAATTGTGTTGGACTGGGTATGGAGCTGGAAACATAGGTTGATTCTGAGCTCCTGACACATTAGTAGATTGGTCATTCCCAGGGGTTGTTTCCAGTTTTGATACCAATTTATATTCTGAGAGGTGGAGGCAGGCCACTGGGACTGATATGGATTATTTTGATAGTAAGGGGGAGAACAAGGAAAACTTGACCAATTCTTACTTAAAGAGGGTTTTCTTGTCCAAGGAGGCATGGAAAATTATTGGGGTGGCCGGGGAAAAAAAGGTGATTGGTTTTTCCATGTTGTTGCAAGGTTCTGTTGATTAAATTGTGGAGAAGAAGAGAACCAAGGCAGGTCTTATGGAATACCTAGTTGTGTTTTCCATTTTCGACACTGATTCATTAGGTAAACTGGTTTTTTCTCTTCTTCTGCCTATTTGAAGACTTCTTTAAACCTCGGTAGTGAAGGGAAATGGTCATTGGTGTGTTCCTTGGTACAAATAGTGCATGTTTGGACCATGTCTAATGGACATTCTCCTTGACTGTGCTTCTTCCAACAGCATGGAAAAAAAACAGCCAAGTTTTTTTCTGTTATAGCTTGCTTTTGCTTGGCTTGTAGGACATATAGATGAGTCGTCAGGGTGCCAAAGATATCACTTTTATAATCTTCTAAAAGATTACCAAATTCTTCTCTAGTCACGTTTCCACTGGAATGTTTATAATTCCTTGTAGTTGAGTCTCGCCCGGTTGGCCTACTTCATGTACTACCTCGAGAAAACCTAATCTATAATGCGATAATGTCATAATATTCTTCTTGATAGATGTCCCCTTTTCCCATTATATTGAATGTTTCGACCCATTCTTCTCTCATTCCCTTGATCATTGTTGCTTTTAAGATATCTTTAGAAAGTGTAGTATATGGAGACCTTTGCAAGTTATATTGAAATCTTTCAGCATATTCTTCTAATGTCTCATTGTCTCTTGCAAACATATTGAAGATTTCATCTTTTAGTTCTTGACTCTGGCAGTAGTCTTGATATTTATTAAGAAAATATATTTTCATTTGATCCCAACTATTAATGGTTCCTCCATCGAGTCCCATAAACCAACATAATTGTGTCCCTTTTAAAGTAGAGGGAAATAGTTTCATTTTCTGAGGGTCGATGGTGTAGTCATATCCCCTACATAAGACATCAAATTCAAATAAGAATACATCCGGATATTTCGAGGTCAGCCCATGGAAGGTGGGGATGTTTTGTAATGGAATGGATTTGATAGGGGCATTTGTGGCCAGATCAACAATGCGATATTCCTGTGTTGATGTCTGCCTCTAGTTTTCGCTGTTTGCCATTTGATAAAATATATGCCAATAATATTCAAGGATTTCTTGTTCTAGAGGAATAATTTGAGTGGAATTAGGGAGTGGATTTGGACGAAGCCTTACAACACTTCCCCGATTTGGGATACAAGCTGTGAAGTTTTTACTTGCACTACTCTGTTGGTTTCTCCCCCTCCTTCCTACAAATTGTAAGAATTTTCCTCTCTTTAAGGGTTAGGACTTACGTGCTCAGCAGTCTGAAGGCTTTTCTCAGACCTTTTTGTCTCACTATGAATCTTGGTGTGGGCTGCAGATGGTGAGGTTTTTGCGTGAGGGAATGTAGTAAGACTCTGAGTGGGAATGGTTCTGGGTCCTACAGATGCTTGACATTCAGCCTTTTTAATGATTTCATATATATATGTTTTTTTGTAAGGACTGCCGATCCCTTGGGTTTTGTGGATTTAAGTGGGGGGTTTTGATCTATATTTCTCTTCCAAGTCATAAAACAAGGACACTTATCCTAATAACCTCTACACAATTGCTGAGAAGCGGGGTGGAGAGCAAGCGTTTTGCTTGCTAGTAGCAAGTTCTCACCCTTCATTTTCAATACCCAATTCTTTCACAGCAAAGGAAAAATAAATAAGGGACATCATTCTTAAACACTTTTCCTAGCAACGACGCCAAAATGTTTGGTCATAAAGGTGATTTTTTTAAATTTAACTTCAATGCTCTTCATCAATCATAAACCTAGGGCAAGTCTTGTTATTTCAAGAGTGTAAGAACAATATATGAAAGTGACATTAGAGGTTGACTACTCTAATTTTTCATAAGGAAGATTTTCTGATTCTCGAAGTTCAATCGAATCAACTTGGAAGTGAATTATGAAATTCTTCTGACTCTTCAAGGGATCTAACTCTGTTCTAAGCGTGTGCAGAAATAACTACTTAAGACTAAAAATATAAACTGCAATTGAACAACACACTTTGATGAATTGAACAACAACCTGAACAAATTGAACAACAATTCTAATAAAGTTGAACAACATTAAATTACTCTAGATTTTTCAATGGAATTCTCTTTTAATCAACTAATAACATCCTTTCGAATTAAACATCAACCAAACACTCACAATGATGGTGAAAAGATCAAAATTCAACTATATGTAGAATTGAACAGCAAGCGTGTTGGAACTAACCTAAAAATCATAAAAGCAATGAATTCGGATAAAAGAACATGAATGGTAAACTAGTCTATTAAAAGGAATATATAATATCTCATGCTTGCATTTAACCAATTTAAACAATATATTATGCAATGCAATGGATAACTCGGGAACACAAAATCTGTAAATAAACGTAAAGCACAAAAGTAGGAGAAGAACCCCCAGGCCTGGGCCCAAAGCCACTAGAAGCCTACTGCTAAGGAATACTCAGAAGCAGTCTATTCCAAAAACGTCAAATTCTTCATTAATCCACCAATCAACACATTAGTAAAAAACTTGACGATTCTGTTGGAATACATTTATTACAGAAAGATTAAATTACAGGAACTGTTTTTTTTGTTCATTCTTCGGACTTTTATAGCTTAAAGGTGAATTTAGGAGTAGTAATGGATCTTTCTCATTATGGGACGCTGCTACTTTGTGACTATCGATTGAGTACTCCAAGCATGGCCGTACCTCTCCATATTCCGCCGATTCGTAAGAGCTGATATGATTCCGTCTGTCTTCCTTGTCTGCTATCTTTCGGTCATCCAGTCAAAATTTTGGTTGTTTTTCTTCCCTATTAATAAAGGCAGTGACAAATACATTTTTACGTTATCAAACACTCCCTTTATCACTAATCCATTCTACCTCACTTTTGCATTATTTTCCTTTACTTAATTTCTAAGACAAAGGGAAAATATATAAAAGTGCATGACAAATCATGGTAAAGATGGGGGTGAAACATACCTTTTTGTTGGCCCAACATGTGGCGCCATATTTTGAGTGGAGTTCGTCAGACAATGTAAGGCCATCGACTGACTGTATGATCAAATAGAAACTACCAATAAGTTTCACGATCAATCTTAGATAGCTTTTCGATTGCTTCAATTTGACTTTTGGCAGTCTCTTTCCACTGTCCCTCTAATTGTTTGATATCTGGGAAAAATCCAGGCTTGCATTCACTAATTAGATTAATATTATCAAGGTTTCCATTCAAAGCTTCAATTATATTGGTTTCTATATCATCTACTCTAGTTGTTTCCCTTTCTCCTTGCTTTAATTGCATATCCCAATCTGTAAATAGAATATCTCTATGGGATTCTTCCTTCTTTAGACTCTTGCCAAGAGATAAACTCTGAGATATTTTTGTCAATTTCTTCATATTCAAATCTCTGATCAACCATTTGATAGAATAATGTATCACTTGTTTCACAATATGGTTTGATCATTGAGATTCTTTGACAAAATATTTCTTGCTATTTTGACAATTGAGTATTTAGCTCAAGTGTTTCTTTGATGAATTCTTCTGTCTGATGTTGATTTCTGAGTTTATCTACTTCATTTTTTATTAGCATAATTTGTGTATATATTTTTTTGATGCTTGCCTACTGCTGTAACTTCATTTTCTAAAAATATTTTTGAAATTGTATCATCTGCAACTGGATTTTCTTATTGACATTCTGTCTTTCTTGTTCAATTTGTTTCTCTAACAGCTGAATTCTTACATATTTATCTTTAAGTAGAATACTAACCTATATTTCCTTATGAATTGTACTTGTTGCATAAGCACTTGCGAATTATGACAACCTTGTCAAGTTTTCTGATGGATCAATGGGGTTGTCTTTCCAGACAACCTCCATTGATTCATTCTCTAGAGTTGTTGTTGATGAACCTAGATTTCTTTTCTTTCTCTATCTCCTTACCACTTCATTATGTGTTGTACTATAAAATATATCTAAAGGTGGTATCCCTTCAATTCAAAAAACAATCTGTGATGTTGGGTAGGTTGAGATGATTTCAAGATCTTCTTCTAGATTTCCAACTTGTAAGATCTATTTAGGAGTTTGAAAATTAGAAGTTCCTTCAATTCTTGTGTATGTCCATGTCTGATCCCGTGTAGAATTAATTTTCAATTGTTCTCCAGCTAAGGTTTCTTCGGTTGTTTCTCCATTCTCTATATCCTTCTCAAAACTTTCCTTAGGGTTTTCTTCATGATTTTAAGATTGATGTTCAAAAAGTTTTGAACCTTGACTTGATTTCTCTAGTGATTTTTTATCAGAATTTTGTTCTAAAATTACATTGGGAGTAGGCTCTCTTGTTTCCTCAATTTGCAATAGGTTTAATGGAACCCTTGTTAATATTTTTTTCCTGTAAATATGAAAATGATTAAAGGTTAGTTAGGGTTAATTTGATTGACACAAAATGCAAGACTTGTGAGAAAGTCTCGACCTTTTGAAATAGGTCATAAAATTCATCTTTCTTGTGAATGAAATGTCTAATTTTAACCAAAGCATTAAAGGCTTGAGCGACTTTGTTGGGAGAATATTGTCTCCGTGGCATAGTATCCACATTAAAGCATGTAATATTCTGCACCTCTTTAACTACATGTCCCAAATCAAACAATGAAAAAAAACCACATTTTACTGGAAAAGTTGCCCATATAGATTTCTTCATGTCTTTTAGGGTTTTGGTAAGACCTTCCCCTACTGTTTGGTATGCAATATCTCTTTCTAACAAATTATCTGGAACATAATAAGGAATAACATGGGGAGAAGCAATACTCCCAAAAACACTGATATAAGTAAATGCTTCTTCACAAAACCATCCTGCCGTAGGCAAAATATCTATCGTTTCTTCCTCTAAAAGACTGGGGGATTTTACATAAAAAATAGTTTGATAGATTCACAACATACTACTTTGACAAATTTTATAAAAATGGGGACGAAATTGATATCCCCACAAAATCTTATGATACACATGGATAGGAGTAGGGTCTTTGAGAGTCCAATTCCAACCCATATTAGGAAATTTTGTACAGAAACAAATATCATCCATCATGTAAGAACTCATAAAAAAGGGAGGGATGAACCGAGTAGAGACAACTCTATCCTGTCTATACTATCTGATGGCCATAGCCAAATTTTCAGATAAAATATTACCCCAATTCATAACCATGGCATTTACAACCACATCAACTAATGGAATCCATTACATAGAAAACTTGGTACTATCAGCTTTCCCAAATGTCCTACATATCATAGCAGCTACATAACTATGTGGAGCTGATAGAGGTGCAATTGGGTACATACAAGTTTTCTCCCATTTGAATTTGCTGGAGATGAACCTCCAAGTCTACATGGCATCTATTGGGTCTTCATTCTCTTTTACAAATTTCTCGATGAAAGATTCATCATAGGACTTTTGAGGTTCTAGAAGATGATACATTCTGCGAAAATCATCCGCAGAAAATAACCCCATGACTTCTTGCCATTAATTCTTGAATGTCTTGTCCAAGATATCTACATTTTCAATAATCGACATCACCATATCTCTATATGCAATATTATAGGCCTCACAACTATTCTTTGTAGGAAAGAACAAACTGCCTCAAAATAGGAAGCTTCAGACGAGACTTTAGCTTTATCCATTGCTCTGATTACTAGTACCTTCAGATCTTCGTCCTCCAATAGATTATACATGGCTTCCCATGACGTAGCTCCGTCATCTTTTTTGAATCTAGTATCACTAAAGAGTGGCTGCATGTCTGAGTCGTCGGATGTAGAAGGCTCAACTATATTTTTTTATTTCTTAGTCATCTCCAAGCGTTATTTCCTGAGATTAAAAAATAGAGAGATCAAAATGAACGTAAAGCAGATATGAGAGGAGAAATTAAATTAAAAAATTAAATTCAATAAGGATGGGACTTTTATTGCAAGCACGAGTAAACAGATACAAATCTCCTCGAGCCTTTAAAAGAGTAAATGCAGTTGATTTCTATTAATTACGCATTATGCCTTTCGTGTGATTATTTTCAGGTCTTGTCAGAACAACACATCGCAAAAGTGAATGATATTTTGAAATGACATGATTTAAGTGAGATGTCGATTTTGTGATTACGATAAATCAAAATATCGAAAAATCACAAAATCACAATATCGCGAAGTAGCAAGATCGCAAGATTCGCCATGTCGCATTATCTCAAGATCGCAAGATTGGAGTTATGGTATTTTGAAAGTTATTTCTATCTTTGCGATTTGCGATGCGTGATGTATTATTTGAGCAACTTTTTCCTTATATGAAGGATGTTTTAAGCGCTTTATGGGCTTTTAGAAATATTTCAAGACCTTTATAAAGAGCACAACATAAAATTTAATCTTTAAAAGGGGTTTTTTGATCACGTATCATGGATTTTGACTAATGGTTAGTTGCATTACCTTTGGCTTTTGCATCTGCGATAAAGCAAAAAGTGCTTGGTCCGAAGTGACTTAAATCAATGCTTTAACACTTTCTAAAGGGAAAAAACTCTTACTTGCTAGTTTTTTTGCAAAATTTTAAAAGGGTCCCCATTTATTATTAAATATTAATTATTATAAAAGTGAAATGGGGTTGTTTTTGAATAGTATAAAAATTGGAGATTCATTGGAAGAACCAATTATATTTGATAATTTTGAAATTCCTAAAACCTTCAAAATAAAAATAGTTTAGAAAAAAGAAATTGGATGAAAGATTAAATAAGTAATATTTCTCTGAATAAAAAAACAAGCTTACCTAATTATAATTCATTTGATATTCTCTTAAAGATGAAAATCCATATTTCTATATTAGTCATTACTCAAATTAAAGATAAAGTAGCAGGATTTTGTATATTAGCTTTTAAATGAACTTTCTTGTCATAGGTAGAGGCTATACTTCCAGCAGGCATCTATAGCCTCGATAGGGATACCTTTTAACCAACAATGATTATGTGTCCCATCCATGTAAGAACACATATTTTAGAGATAAATCCACAATAATATACTTTTTCTTGTTTTTTCTAAAATAACTCCTTTAACAATTTTTTCTTTTTTTAACTTGAAATCCATTGCCTTGGTGTGGTGGCCAAATGGTGACAATTCCATTCATTGGTTGTAATTCAACTGAACAAGTTGGCTCGTGATGAGACCCATTTTCTTTTGATTAAGATAATATCAAGCCATTACCCTGTTTGGTCTACAGTAGTGGTAATGTCACTCTTATTATTTCCCTATGAATATGGTAATCAAGCTCTTGATGAGACATGTTATCTTTTAAGATTTAGTACATTACTTAGGATTACACTCTAAAAAGAGAAAAGTTTAATGGACAAGGAGAATCATTGCATCTTTAAGAGTTCTGGATGACAATTTATAGAGTAAAGGATGCTTATCTACAAAGGGTCTTTTACATGGTTAAATATATTTTTCTTGACTGATAATAGAACATAAGTATTTTATAAAGTTGGATTTTCTCAAAGAACAAATAATTTTCATAGAAACAAAAAAAATTCAGAGAGGCAAAACTTAATTAATTTTCAAATCTCTTAGCTATTTCCTTAAAAATCTCTATTTATAAAAGCGAAAAGTCAAAATATTTCAAAAAAAATTATTGCAAGTCCAACAGTTATATTATTTAACTTTTATTTTCCTAGGAAAAGTAAAGACAATAATGTACAGGGGATAGAAGAGGTTATATCCTATGAGAAATGTTTTTTCAAAATTTTTGCATTCACAAGCAGAGAATCTTTCTTGCCAGATAAATCTTGCAATAGAAACTTTGATAGGCTGATTTTTTCTTCAATTTGAAATGGTCCAAGCCACATTCTTTGGAATTTTGTATGCTTACATTTTGCATCATGTGCTTTATCCCATTTAAATAAAAGGTCTCTAGGTTGAAATGATTTTGTACTAACAGATTTGCATCAAAGGAAGATTTAACTAATTTTTGATGATGAACATGGGTGATCTTGGATTTCTCTCACTCCTTCAAGTTTGAGAATTTTTTATTTTCTTAACTACAAAGAAGAAGAAGGAATTTCTTCAATAAATTGAACCAAGGATAAAGAGGGAATAACTATATTTGTAGGAAGAACAACCTCTTTCCCATAGACTAGATTAAATGAAGAAGTACTTATAGAGGCTTTATATGTTATCCGATTTTCCCATAGACAAAATGTTAAAGATTTATGCCAATTTATTTGATTATGATCAATAGTTTGTTTAATGATCCTAATGAGCTTTTTATTAGTTGATTCTGCTAAACTCTTTCCTTTGGAATAATAGTTAGCGGAATACTTGAGTTTGAAACCTCTCTTGAGAGAAAATTCAATTATAGCATTTCTTGAGAAATAAGATGCATTGTCAAACTTCAAAGAAGTTTTTAATCCAAATCTGGTAATGATAAATTGGTCAATAAATTCAATAATTTTCTTAGAATTGGTTACGTTTAGTGGAATTTCTTCCACCCATTTAGTAAATTAATTAGTTGATGTAAGGATGTATCTATGTTGCTTTGAAGAGTGAGGAACGATGTCACCTAGTATGTCCAGTACCCATTGCTCAAATGGTTGTTCAATATTGACTAGCTATAATGAAAATACAAGTTTCCTTTTTCTTCCAACAATAGTTTGATAAGTTTTTCATTTCCTTACATATTCATGTGCATCTTTGAAAAAATTTGGCCAGTAATAGCTAGCATGTAGGACTTTGTGTGATGTTGTTTATCCTCCAAAATTTCCACCAACTATTCCATCATGAAGTTCTTGCAAAACCTTTTATGCCTCAGATTTTTCAAGGCATCTTAGTAAAATAGACTCATAATTGTTTCTGAATAAAACATCATTGAAAATTTGATATTGCTTTGATTTCAATCTCAAATCACTTTCCTTTTTGTAATTGAGTAGCATAGGGGCATATTCATTTCTTAAATAAAAATTGAGAACAACATATTGATATTCAGTATCGTTGAGGCTTACCTGAGATATTTGAATGTTATCACCTCAATGTTCTTCTTCTGGTAAGTTGGATGATCCTGTTAACATTCTGCAAATACCTTGACCTCTAACAATTTTAGCCAGACTAATTTCAACATCATATTATTGCAATACAGTTATAGAGTTTGCTCTTTTTTCTCCTTTTCTTTGCATCAGTAATTGCCTTACTGCTGAAATTGGAACTATGATTTTAGTATGAGCTTTGAGGAGAAATGGTCTGAAATGTTTTACTGACTTGAAGAAAAAAAATGTTTTTTTTCCACAAGAAAGTAATTTAATTCAGCACCTTTCATATTCGAACTAAAGAATGATATGGGTGCTTCTATTTGTTGATCATTGAGATGTGTTAAAAATACAACATATGATGTTTCTGATGCAAATGTGTATAAAACAAAATGATTAGAAAATTTGGTAGTTGTGAGGGATGGAGCATTAATAATAGCTTGTTTGATCAAGTAAAAGGCTTCTTTTTCGTTATGAACCCATTTGAAAACCGATTTTTTCTTAATCATGTTCTGTAAAGGAAAAACCATTTGTGAAAATTCAAGGATAAACCTTTTTACAAAATTTATTTTTCCAAAGAAAGACTACATTGATTTCTTATTATGAGGTAAAGGTATTTTTTCAATTTCCTTAACTCTTTCTAGATCAATATAAAGGTTTTCGATACGATGAATCCTAAAATCTTACCTTCGCTTAAAGCAAAGTAAGACTTTTTTGGATTTAGCGAGATCCCATATTTCATACATCATTCAAAGATCCATTTAAGTACATTTAAATGGCTACTTCTCTTCATGGAATAAATAGTGATGTCATCCAAGTAAATAACAACTAATTTGTTAATGGGTCCTTTAAATGCTATATCCATAACTCTTTGAAATGTGGCACCTACACTAATAAAACCAAAAGACATTTAGTTATAAAAGTGGTTTTCAATCTATCATTTGGATGAACTAGGATCTGGTTATATCCTGAAAATACATCAAGAAAAGACATAAGCTCAGAACCAGCTACTGACTGCACTACTTGTTCCATGGTTGGTAGTGGAAAGTTGTCTTTCTGACATGTTTATTCAAATTTCTAAAATATATGCATATACAAATATCAACATTATTTTTCCTAACATGCACTAAATTGGACACCCATTTTTAATGCCTAACAGGAAATATGATTTTGGCCTTGAGAAGTTTTTCAACTTTGATTTGATTTGATTCTCAAGTATTGGATGAATTTTCCTTAGTTTTTGTTTCACTAGTTTATCATTGGAAACCATGGGTATGGTGTGTTGTATGACATAGGTATCATAAGTTTTTAGATCAGAATAATCCCAAGAAAAGATACTTTTATATTTCTTCAGCAATCGAATAAATGATAATCTTTCATTAGAGGACATATCTAGACCTGGATTGATTTTCTGAGACTTGTCATAATTTCCAAGGTTTACTAATTCAAATTTCAAAGTTGAACTTTGAATTTTGGCATTAGTTACCTTTTTAAATCTCTCTTTGAGATCATACAGATCTTCCAATTTGACTGCAACTTTGGCTATTGTATTTTCTTCTTCAAAATTCTGTTCTAAATTTAGAGTCATGCTCATTCTCATCTATGATCTGGTCATCGTATGACCCTTTTGTTGTTATAAAGTTTACAATATCATAATCATCATTGAAGACTCATCAATTTGTGACATTATCAGGAATGGCTGGTCTAAAAACTAATTCAATAGAAAATCTATCAGGAATAAATTCCTCAGATGATAGAAGTTTTGACGCATCATTTGCTAAGAGAACAACACTAGCATTTTGCAGTCTTGGTATAGGAGAAATATTAAATTCTAAAAATGATATGTACGATCTTGTACTAATGATTGATAATGTCTAAGATTTTCAGAAAGACAATGGATAGTATTTATTACTTGTCTTACGATGATTTCCGAGTCCCCAAAAACCTGCAAATATTCGATATTGAGGCCAATTAAGTAGTATAATCCTTGTACCAATGCTTCATATTATACAGTATTATTTGTGCATTTAAATTCTAACTTGCAAGATAACATGGTATTTTCTCCTTCTGGACTGATTAAAACACAACCAGCTCTTGCACCATCGTTATATTTGGAACCATCAAAGTACAAAGTCCAAAACAAAGTTTTAACTATTGGTTTATTTACAAAACTTTTGCACTTGGAAGTATTTGTTTGTGAAAATTTTTCAATCTGTGAGATGACAAAATTATCTAGAAAAGGAGAATTTTGTGCATTAAAATTCCCTAAAAATGATTCATATGAATAATTCCCAATAATATTGTTATTGAATGTTATTGACTCATTATCACCTTCAAATTCAGTCACTGTATGTTTCATGTGTTTCTCTAGGTCAATTCAAATTTGATTTGGCTTCCCATTGTAAGTAAGCCACATGTGAGACCAATCTGTAGCAAAATATCCATGGATTTTTTCAGACCAGTCTCTACTTAGAATTAGACCGTAAAATTCAGGAATGTCAGCGACCAAAATATCTATTATTTGATAGACTTTGGAATTTGATGAAAGTCTAATGCTGATAGAATTAATTCTCCCCAAGACCTCTACTTTAGTTCTATAAAGTTGTACTACATGGAAAATAGACTTTTGGGGAGTGATATTCAGCTTAGCACAGACTGTTGTCAACATTATATGGGAATATGCTTTTGAGTCTATCAAACAATTATGAAGGTTTTTATTGAAAATTTCGTAAGTTAAGAGAAAGGGAGGTGTATGTGAATTAGATCTGTCACTGATCAGGATGAAATCGATAGGATCGACTTTATTTGAAGAATTTGGGGGTTTTCCCATGCCTTTATTAGCATAAGATACAACAACATTAGGTAAGGGTGATACAAGGACTACATTTAGTTCTCTAAGTAACATTTTTTGTTGTTGTTTCAATTTTCTAAGTTCATGTACTGAAATGTTTTCCCTGGTCTTCTTCATATCTTCCACAATATTATGCTCCATATTATCAGTGACTACCAGGGTCTTTGATGTATATGGAATATTTCATGAAGTTGGATTTGGCTGTGAAGTTTTGGGAGAGAAAGTTTTACTTCTTGATTTTTCCTTAGTAGAAGGAGTTTGAGTTTTCTGCTTTTGATTCAAGTGAACTGTATCAGGAGGTCCTTTGCTTCTGGGGCTAACAGGAAAATATTCTTATTCTTCTTCACTTGGAAGAACAAAGTCTCATGTTCCGTTTAGTTCGACTATTTCTTCATCTCCAATTTCTTCATCTTCAGGTTCTTCTTCCTCTTCTTCTAAGTCAGACTCAATGTTAGATATGGTATTTGTTGGTTGAGAATTAGAAGACTGATTTCTATTAAAATATCTAAACGAAGTTTTATTAGTAGAAGATTCAACAACTTGTTTCTTCATTTCAACCATTTTGTTAGACATATTCTTTAATACTTTCTGAAGGCCTTCAAGATCAAAATGATCTTTCTAGACATTCTTTTTAGATTCATCTTTGAAAGATACTTTCTTAGATTTGTTTTATTCTTGAGAGCTTTTATTTTCAAGAGAAACTATGTGTTTTTCCACAGATAAGGTTTCCTTCATGTTTTCTTCTAATGTGGCTAATTGCGCTTTATCTACAAAAATCACTAAATTAGAGGTAAGAGAAGATATATACCACTCAATTTGAACATCAATGCCAAGAGATGATGTGGTAGGAATTTTATTGAGTAGCTTATTAAAGCCAGAATTGAAATATATGATATTTTCTCCCATTTTAGCCTTGAGATTGGATAATTCATTAATTAGCGATGAAATGGTTCTATCATCTCCAAACTTAGCTAATAATTGTTGTTCAAACATATCCCAACTAGTTATGGAGTGAGGGGGTAATGAAATGTAGCAGGATCCTGCAAATTCGATAAGAGTATATCGAAATAATATGACCACAGAGTCCTCTTCAATAAATTCATTTAAATTAATGACCAACATATAGTTGTGGAGATGTTCTTCTGTTGGTAGACTATCATCGGGATTAAATTTGGCAACCATATTTCAGGATGTTTAGGAAGAGGATGAAGAGGACCTGGCATTCATACAACGCCTTGATTATTCCATGGTTTTATTCACAACAGTGGTTTTTATCATGCCATGATGATAGGAGTATGAATGGATGAATATATGAGCAATGAGTTGAAGAAGAAGTAGGTTGGATACCTAAACTAGAATAACTTGCACCAGTAGTTAGAATGAGAGTTGTTGAAAAGATCGAAGAGAATGAATGGGTTTGAGATGGAGAATTGGACAAAACCTCATTAATATATGTTTGTTATTTAGTTTTATAGGTATTATTTTGGAAAGAAGTAATGGGAAATTTTGAAGGAGGAATTCCAATCTTCTCACTTAGATAACGAGCCAAGATTCATCTAGGTTGTAAAACAGATGAAACACTTTCTTCAGATGGCTGGGAAATTACAGGTTTTTTAGCTGAAATATAGATTTGTTCTAACTAATCTATTAAAGTTTGAACTTCTGGTGATTCAGACTTATAATTTGAAGAAAGTAATATATGGGATCTACTAGGAGATTTAGGAGAAGAATGTTCAACTTTTTATCTTAAAATTATAGTTTTGGAAGGGGATCCAGAAGTTGGAGGAGATCTAGAGGGAGGATGACTATTAGGATGGCTTCTTCATTTTTTATTAGTTTTCCTTTCCATTCAAAATTGGCCCTCCTTCTGGCGCCAAAATGTTGAAGCCACAGGATTCCATTGCAACAACATGGGGGATAACCACTCGGACTAGACCTTGAGAAAAACTCCTTTTTCATTTGGTATAGTGGCTCCAACTAGGGATAATGGGATCGGTTTCCTAGCAAATAATTGATATGATGATGATGGGTTTGATACAAGGTGAAATGGAAAATGGTTTTAACTAATTGAAATAATCTATTTAAGTAAAAAACACATGCATCTATTTAATATAATATTTAACTTAATCTATACACGGGAATAAATTAACTTATGTGATCTACAAAGATATCTTAAAGAAAAAGATAATAAAGATCATTCAATTACTAAAAGAGATGAATCTGTTTAAAGATACTTATTCTGACTAAATAGTTAAGAAAAATAATTGTGAAACTTTTTGGTGTCCAAGTGTGAATGAATATTCAAAACCTTTCCCACATTAATTATCAATCCAGGTGCATTGGTTATTGCAAGGCTAATGCGCACAATATGTGTAGATACAATAGAACAATTCTGATACAAATTGTGGATTCGATACTTTAAACAAAGAAAAATCACTGTAACAGCAATAAAATAATGGCAGTAATATATTGTAAATATTTCAATGAATTCACAACAATAACTATACCAGCAATTAGATCTACTGTTACGGTAATTACGAAATATTCAAAACAGAAAATGAAATTAACAATGTACATAAAGAATGCAGCACCTGATCAGGAGAGTGGGCCCAACTCTCTGATCAGGGCTACGATGTACTCACAAACTTAAAAGAGTAACATGAAGATAACTTGCATTAACTCAATGAAATTTTCTGTTACAGACCTCCATTCCCTGCATAGCCAACCCTATCTGCATTATCCCCTACGTGTTCTATCCTCCCCTTCTCTCTAATTTTTGCCCTTTTATAAATAAAAACAACAAAGGGAAATAGAATGATTACAAAATATAAATAAGAAATATGAGATCTGAAAGATATTTCCATCATGATTCATCTGGCAGAAGTCAAATTTGGCAATTACAATTGGGACAATTTTGGAAAACGGCCACAATAGAAAATCTACAAATATTTCCTTCAAAGAATCCTGAGTTTCTCTCAATCAGGACTGAATTTTGCAAAACTTCTCACAATAAAACTAATTTCATTTGTTCTTCACAAAACCCATATTTCAAATTTTTCAGGATTCTTCTCTGTTTTCCTGAAACATTCAACACAAAACTGTCTCTTGCTATTCCAATGAATTTCTGAGTTGGAATATTTAATTATCAGTTGAAGATCAAATCTGCAATTTGGAAGAGATCTTGGAGGCTAAAATAGTGATTTATGTTATAACGAATTCATTAATAAACCATCATTGGAAAAATCATGCATAATAATCATTAAATTATTGAAATAAAGGAGAGCAAGTATTATTTATCCAAAAGAGCATAAAAAATTATGAAATGGAATTATATAATAAATTATGATAAATGATGTGATAAAATAACATTATAAATTGATGTTAAAAAATGATAATAATAATACAAACTAGTGGCCCAACATCTCCCCCAAATTTAACATGTTGCATGTCCTCATGCAGCCCAATGCCTCAGTATTAACCAAGTTGTAACACAATAATCAAAATGCTCACCCCAGTGCATGATATTGATGGAAGAGAATGCTTTTTCCTCAAATGCTTCCTTAAAATAATTTTCATGTATACTTTCAACCATATGTATATGAAGTTGCAACAAAGTATGACACAAGTAAATACAAACTTCATTATAAACCAGATTTTGCTGAAATTTTGTAAGAAAATTTATATTGTATCAATGCTTCTCTAATCTGAAAATCAAATCAATGCAATGAACAAATTTCAATATATCAGCAAAATGGTTTTAGGTAATAATGCATGATTTTTTTGGAATTAACAAATTGGTTTATCTTGAAAATTTCTAGGTTTAATGATACATCTTTGTTGTCCAAAAATTAGAAGAATCAAGTTGATAGTCTTAAGGATATACACAAATCAATTTTAAGATTGTATACCTTAAATGAGGAAGAAATGAGAAATAATTCATCATGCATAACAACCCTTCCCCCAAACTGGACAATTAGCATGCCCTCATGCTACACTAGAAAACAAATTGGGGTGGTTGCTACAATCATGGCTAAAATCTTTGTTTGGTGTATAACAACAAGGAATAAGGGATATTTTAAGAATGAATAATGAGATCAATGGATGATAAAGAATATTAGTGGCATGTTCATGATAATGAAATTAGCACTCCCCCAAATTGATATATTTTGTCTCTAAAAAATGGGAAGTGGTAAAGAAGAGGAAATAATGGTTGAAAAATATGAGTGAATTATGCTCAATGGTTTTTCATGACATTCTCCTAAACTTTTAATAAATCAAAACCTTATGGTATTTACCTCACGTTTTACCTCCAAAAAAAAAATGTGGAATGACATGTGTTGGTGTCAGGATATGAACAAAATTCAACCCTTTCTTCCACATAAATTATCAACCTAGGATGTTAGTTATTTCAAGACTAACAACATGGTATATGCTGATACAAGCACATGGTCTGCTATAAATCACAGGTTTAATATATAAGACACAAGTCAATGTAACAACGATGAAATAAACTGCAAAAATAAAAGGCATCTACAACAATTAAACGTGATTGTAACAACAATAAAGAATCACACTAAAAAACAACACTGCAAGTAAAAGAAAAGAGAACGCGACACTTGATCAGAAGAGTGGGCCCAACTGTCTGATCAAGGCTGTGGTGAACTCACAAATTACAGGAGAAATAGCAAGCTGTTGTGTACTCAATTAGTGATAAAATAAATTCATTACAAAGTTTTTATGTCTAATGGCTTAACCCCAATTCATAGCCTGCAGGCTTCTTTATACCATTATCGTGAAACCCCCGATCCCTCTCAACAACTTCATTGTTACAAAAATACATTTTGTTACAAAGACAACCAGATTGCCCAATAAGAAATCATAAAAAGGCCTAAGATAGCGCTGATACATCCATGCTTGTCACACTGTAACAACAAATAAGAAAGAAATTGGAGATTATGGGTTGTGCCTTGACTTGTAGCTGCAACGCTCCTGTTTTAGCCAGATCTGAAGAAATATCGGAGTTAATATGTAGAAAGGTAAAATATCCATGACAAATACATCATTAATAAAATATCCCTTGAAAGATAGGAAGAAGGGTTTTACCTCATGCATTTTAAGAATAATAATGGTAGAAAGAGATAGAAAAATAGGGTAAAATGGGAGAGGAAAGTATACAAATCCAGTACCCAACATCTCGCCCCAACTGATCTATCTGTGTGTCCTCATGCAGCTCATCGTCTCCTTAGGTCTGGGTTGGACCAACTATGATCGGCATGAAGCTGTGTGAGGTGATATTCTAAATCCATTTATGTTACTGGTGGCTTATATCCTTCTGTCAAAACAACATCCTTCCACCAATTTGGGTCAACGTTATATGCACGAATATACTGCTTAGCTGGAAACCATAGGAGGGGAAATTGAAACCTTAATCCCATCCATATGACCCCACAGGCATGAATGCATGCCATGTAATGTGGCATTCTCTCTAAAGCACATGCAAGGTTAGGTGCTCCAAATGGTTCTCTTTCCCCGACGGCTGAGGAAAACATCCATCTCTTCTGACAACTCTCCAGTGCTTCCTTCTGAAACATCATAATCTAGTTGACACATAGTTCAGCGCACCATTTTTGAGTTTCCATCATGTGTTCCTTACGGCCCTCAATCTGTAAAAATGTATAATGCTTATTATAAATGTTTGAGGACTGACCATGCTCTCTTCTCATTATTAACGACTTCTCGGCTTGATTTTCTTGAAATGTATCCCAGGTCTTTCTCCATTTAATCTAATTGATTGTATAGGAGGTGAAATCCCTTAGATGGATGTCCCCCACGAATGGAATGGGGTTAAATTACTGATCATGCTTTAAATAATACCCATGCATTTAGATCTCGCACATTAAGTGTTGTCCGATAATTTCATGAATTTTTAAAATATAGAGAAATTGAATGGGGTCCTCAATTTTGTACCAAATCTCCTTATATATACTTTCTAAACAAAATAAAATAAATTTTTCATGAAGGAACAAGGCATAGCTATGTGCAGGAGGTCTGCAAGCCATTACCTGTTGTGCCAAGGAGAACATTTTCTCCTTATCTGTCTTCAGCAGCTGAACTTGTTCTTCCAATTCCTCTATTCTGGCCTTCTGTTTAGCCTGCTTCAGCCCCACCTTATATAACTAATCCAGGTACCCTGTGACGACTATGGTAGCCTGTTCCCAAACCCTAGTTTTTTCCTTTTTATGGTTCCTCGCTGCAGACTGCCATTTATGAATTTCAGCGGCCAATACAAATTCCCGACCTTCAAAAATATCTTCGATCGGGCCAGTCTGGGTAGCTACCGTGGAGAATTCAATATTCAGCTTTATTGCCCTCCATTTATATATTTTTACCTTCCTTTTCAAACGTGAAACTTGCTTCTTGAAATCTCGAACCTCCCATTTTAGCCTCATGGTTTCACTGAACTGCAGCTGATACTTCTGCTTGAGAGGTATCCTTCTTTTCTCACAGTGTTCAATCCATTCCTATTTAACAATGAATTCCATTTCTAGGCCTATGACAGGTTCAGAAGGCAGTAGGATGCTACTGAAATTTTCTATGAATTCTCTTGTCAAGCCCTTCTGGCTGGGCTCCCTACCTCCAGCGGCTTCTTCTTCTATGTTTCCTCCAGGAACTTCTGTTGTCTAGTCGGTAACTTCATTGATCCTCCTATGTTCTGAAGTTTCCACAAGAACGTTGTCTTCCTTGGAAGCCTCTAAGTGTTTTGGTTCGGTGGTGACTGGGAAAATCTTGGCCGTGTCAACAAATTTTAGTACTAAGGGAAAAACTACTTCTTCTATTAACCGTTTGGGTGAGCGAAATTCCATTTCCCCTCTAGGCATCATGGAATGGAATGGAGAACGGGGAATAGACTCATCATCTTCATTTCTAGTTTGGACCGAGACTTCATGGACGACTACTTAAACCGGGGTCAATACTGGTTCTTATGGAACAATATCTACCTCCTGGTTCATTCCTTATTTACCACCCTGTTCCTCATGAATCACCTTTGTTTTCACAATTGATAACGGTTCTTGAGGTCTAGTGTCGATTCCACAGGCTGAATTTTCTTGTTCTAGCCAAATTGAGGGTGGTTCTTGTGTAACACCCCCTCCTATATCAATATTCATATTTATATGGGCAGGTAATACTGGTTTTTTCAAAAAAACATCACTTTCCATTTCTTTATCCAGAATTTCAATCCTTTTCTCTTTATTAAAAAAAAATTACAACTGTATAATAGTATCGACTTCCTACACAATGTCCATTATATTCATAATTAGCCCAAGCTAATAGGAATATACAATTTTGTTTTCATTTTCTTGTTGCAAGAATAAAATTGTAAAGGAGGATAAATTAAACTCCTAAAACATCAAAATAAATCAATGCACATGTGAAAAAGGCTAAAGCTGGGCCGCCTTAATAAAACTCCCTTATGTGTGAAAGGGATTGTGACAATTGACTGGGTCCACAAGACCAAATAAACAGTGTTGTGCATATGCAATGTACCTCCTATATGCATAGCACAGATCTAGTTGGAGGCTACACATGTGAAAGGAGCTAAACATTTGAGATGGTTTAGGGTTTTGCAAGGCTTGCTTCAAGAAATCATCACAATTCTGCAGTTTAAACTTGATAGCCTTGAACCATTCTTCCCTTGACATAGCAATATTTGATGCTTGAGAAATAGTTTCAGCGGAAACTGTAAAACTCAGTATGCCAACTTTTGCAGTGCCAACAAAGTTTACAAAAAAACTTTGGAGACTTGAGCATGGTACCCTTGTAGCTTCTGACAGAATCTCATGCAACCAACATTGGTGAATGCCTCTGCAAAACTTGGATCCTCCATGACCAATTTAAGATCCATAGGCTCATTTGTAACAATTGAACCTCCCTTGTTGGTCTTCTTATGTGCATACATATCCTCCAAAATAGCGTTGCCTTGTTTAAACTCCTGACACCTACAAAAGATGGTATGTGACAACAAGTTGCTTGTTGAAAGAGCTAGAAATTCACCTATGGTAGTAAATAGACCCAAACCTAAATAGAGAAACGGTAGAAATATATCATGCAGCTCACAAGGATAACAATGTAAGTGATTTAGTTCGAATAGATGAAGGTTAAATAAATAAAGGAAATTGTGAGGGGAAATCAGAATGATATGGTTGTAATGATGACCAAGAATGGCATACACTAAATAATAACTCATACCATGTAAGCATGTGATGGAAAATTGACCCCGAACCACTGAAAAACTGAGAACTCATCGATTCCCTTTACAGAGTCAAAAAATATGATTTCATATTGAATTCTGTTAGGTCCCTATATTACTAGTATAGTCCCTTATTGTTGTTAGTGTAACCCCCTTATTATTATTATTGTACCCTTGTAACCCCCATTTTATTATTATTGTGCCCTTAAATTATTATTGTTAGGTCGGCTAGGATTACATTGTGGCCCACTAGGATTACATTATGGCCACATGGACTCCTATATATAGAAAGGAGGTTTTGTAAATTGTATCATCCAAGATTTGTTCATTTATGTAATGTATTGGAGGTTGCCCCCTCGAAGTGGCTTATTTATAAGGCGTTGATATCTCTTTTCTTCTATTTTTGGAGCTGGTTACACAACATTTGGTATCAGAGCTTTGGATTCTAGGGTTTCGCTGCTCCAAACAGGTCATCGTGGCATTTTTGCTATAAATTTTTTTATAAGAAGTTTCAGAAGCTGAAATTTTTAGGGTGCGAAGCCAAAAGCCTGAGGAAGATTTTCTAAACATTTCAGATCTTAGTTCGCAATATTTTTGGAGATATGATCTGTTGAAGTTAGGTCTTTTTTCAGGATCCTAAACAGGTCATCGTTAAATTTGTGGTATAAATTTTTTTCTACGAAGGTTCAGAATCTAAAATTCATATGGTGCGAAGCTGAAATCCTGAGGAAATGTTTCAAAACATTTTAGAGCTTGGTTCACAATATTTTTGGAGATATGATCTGTGGAAGGTAGTGCTTTTTCAGGCTCCTGAATTGCATCTCAAAGAGGTGATCGTGGGAAAAGTTCAATAACTCTCTCTCTGGGCATCGGATTGGACTGTTGTAAAAATTGGTTGCAAGTACATAGACTTTAGTTTTTTCGCTATCAATTTCAGAGACAAAGGACGAAACAGTGATACGTCGCAAGTCGTACAAGTTTTCTCTACCGAACCAGTCCATAATTAGGTCATTGTGGGAGATTGGACACAACTTTGTCTTGGAGAATCCAAATCAGGTCAAACCTGTGGCATTAGAAAGATAATTCAGAGGGCTACATCGGTACCAAAATTCAGATATTGAAGTGACGCAATCATAGAGATAATACAATTTTAATATCGAGCCCCTCAAAAATCAAGAAAAAGGTGTGTATTTTTTTTTCCCCAAATTGCATGTGTCTTGTTTGAAGAATCAATTTTAATTGATTCCAAGCGCATATTGTAGAATATATATCTGTATTGGGTTCTAAAATATGCCCCATAAAAATAATTCAACACCCATTAAGCCTTCAGAAGGCTCTACTATGACTCATGAAGATGAAGAATTGCAACATGATCTATGAAAATTACAAGAGCAAGTGCAACAAATTTCACTCTCGCAAAGAGAAACAAAAAATGAAATGGAATTTTTGAAGAAAGGTGTGGAAGCGAAGATGGATGGCATGGAAGCTGGCATGGAGGCTAAGATGGAAAGCATGAAGAATGATCTAAAAACAGACATCGAAGGTTTGATAAAGTTGATACAAGAAATGTTTCCTAATGGTGAAAAGATAGTAGAAGAACCTCATGATGAGGACAAAATAAATGTTAATCGTGATTTCATAAACTCTAATGTTGGTGGGAAGAGCCACCATATTCCAAAAATGGATATGAAGAAGTTTGATGGAAAGGATCCTGTAACATGGATACTATAGATGGAGCAATATTTTGATCTCCATAACGTGCAAGACACACAAAAGGTATGCATTGCAACTTTACATTTAGAACAAAAGACATTTGTATGGTATCGATGGCTTTGCTCCCGTAAAAAAATTGCCACTTGGTCAATTTTTACGGAGGAAATGATAGCACATTATGATGATACGAAGAGCAACACCTTCTTTAGCCAATTGATAAATCTCAAACAAAACGGTTTAGTGGGGCAGCACATTGAAGACTTCCAAAAATTGAATATAAGGGTAACTGATATTCCAGAGGAACACAGGATCGATCTCTTCATAGGCACTTTAAAGGATAACATCCAACATGAAGTTCGTGTTTTGGAACCAGATTCATTGGAGAAGGCATTCAAGTTGGCAAGAAAAGTTGAATGTAAAATAATGGCGACAAGGAAGCCTACCACTCAATTCTATAAAGGAGGTGTTGCTACGTCTAGATTTCCACAACCTACAAGGTTGACCCCACAACAATTGGAAGAAAAAAGAGCAAGAGGGCTTTGCTACAGTTGTGGTAGCAAATACACTAAAGGTCATAAGTGTGCTGAGAAGAAATTAGTTTACATAGATTGTGAAGAGGAAGAAGAAAATGAACAAGAAGAGGATATACACCAGGAACCAACCCTAGAAGAGGAAGAAATGAATCCGACCATATCGTGTAATGCACCGGCAGGAATTACCACTCCTCAAACTCTCAAGATAGAAGGACAAATCAAGAAGAAAAAGGTAATAGTGTTGATTGATTCAGGTAGCACCCATAATTTTATTCATTGTAAGGTAGCCAAGGAATTAAATTGTTTCTTGTACCCAGCACCAGAATGTCAAGTGATGGTTGCAAATGGAGGAACTATAAATTGCTCTGGAAAATGCCATAATATCAAGCTAACCATGGGGGAATATGTATTGACTAGTCCAATGCTTTACATTCCTATGGGAGGTGCTGATGTTGTACTAGGAGTACAATGGTTACAATCTTTGGGGACGGTAGCTTTTAATTTTCAAGAACTTTTCTTGAAATTTTTTTCAGAAGGAAAGGAAGTCGAATTACGGGGTATTGAAGGGAAGCCGGGAAGGATAATAATCTCTAATGTCATGACAAAGCTTCTAAAGAAATAACAACGAGGCGTAATTGCACAATTATGCTCACTAGAAGTTCCGACATCAAAATAATCTATTTTTGCAGATCTCCAACAAGTCTTGGACAATCATTCCAAGGTGTTTGAAACTCCCAAAGGACTCCCACCTATTCGTGATCATGATCATGCTATTCATTTGATTCCAGGAAGTGTTCCTCCAAACATCAGGCCTTATAGATATGCTTACTTCCAAAAGAGCGAAATTGAACGTATGATTGCAGAAATGTTAGAGGCGGGTATAATTCAACCTAGTCAAAGTTCTTTCTCTGCTCCCGTAGTATTGGTACACAAGAAGGATGGATCATGGAAAATGTGTCCAGATTATAGGGAGCTCAATAAGCTCACCATTAAAGATAAATTTCCCATTCCTGTGATTGATTAATTATTGGATGAATTACATAGAGAAATTTATTTTACCAAGTTGGATCTTCGTTCAGGATATCATCAAATTAGAATGAAGACTGAAGATATTCCAAAAACAACATTTCGAACTCATGAGGGTCATTATGAATTTTTGGTCATGCCTTTGGCCTTACCAATGCACCTTCTACATTTCAAGGGTTGATGAATTCCATTTTCAAACCCTTCCTTAGAAAATTTGTGCTAGTATTTTTCGATGATATACTAATCTACAGCAGGTCTTGGAAGGATCATGTTGAACATGTTGACAGGGTGCTCAAACTATTGCAGGAGAAACAATTATATGCAAAAAAATCCAAATGTTTCTTTGGAGTACAAGAGTTGGAATATCTGGGTCATATTGTATCTCACGAGGGTGTTAAAGTAGACCGTAACAAAATTAAAGCCATTAAGGAATGGAAATTCCCCACAACCATAAAGAAGTTGCAAGGATTTCTCGGGTTAACAGGGTATTATCACAAGTTTGTTAAGAATTATGGGAGAATTGCAACACCTATAACAACATTATTGAAGAAAGATGCATTTTCATAGACTCCTGAAGCAACTAAGGCCTTTCAACGTATTAAAGAGGCAATGTGCCTAGCACCGGTCTTCGCTATGCCAGACTTCACAAAAACCTTTATTGTGGAATGTGATGCCTTAGGAAATGGAATTGGTGTGGTTTTAATGCAGGAAGGAAGACCCATTTCTTTTGAAATTCGTCCAATCAAAGGAAAGTATTTACAGAAACCTATTTATGAGAAGGAAATGTTAGCAATACTGCATGCACTAAAGAAATGACGAACTTACCTAATGGGAAGACACTTCAAGGTAAAAACTGATCATGATAGTCTTAAACACTTTTTGGAACAAACACTATCATCAAAAGAGCAGCAAAAATGGGTCACAAATTTGTTTGGTTATGACTTTGAAATAATCTACAAAAAAGGAAAGCTTAATCTTGCTGCAGATGCACTCTCAAGAAAGAATGAAGAGGTGGAAGCATTGCTTTTTTCCATTTCTATTATCCAACTAGATTGGATAACTGAAGCAAGAGATGCATGGAAGAAGGACAAAGATGTATGTAAACTCATTCAAAAGTTGCAGCAAGATCCTAGTACATCTGATACATTTAGTTGGAAAAATGATTCCTTATGGTAAAAAGATCGCTTATATCTTTGTAAGAATTCCCAACTAAAACAAAATATTCTTCTAGAATTGCACACTTCTCCTTTAGGAGGACACTCAGGATTTTTAAAAACTTACCACAGGGTGAAGAAAGATTTTTTTTGGGATGGCCTTAAATCTGATATTCAAAAGTTTGTGACAGAATGTTTGGTTTGCCAGCAAAATAAAGTGGAAAAAATTAAGACCCCGAGACTTCTACAACCTTTATCCATTCCAAGTCAACATTGGGAGGAGATTTCAATGGATTTTATCACAGGTTTATCTAAGTCCGAAGGAAAGAGTGTCATCATGGTGGTATTTGATAGACTTACGAAGTATGCACACTTTTGTGCATTATCTCATCCATTTAAAGCAAGTACAGTTGCTACTACATTTATGGATAGAATTCAAAAGCTACATGGAAGCCCAAGGGTTATTGTGAGCGACAGAGATCCCATTTTTACTGGAAATTTTTGGATGGAGTTATTTTCTTGTTTGGGTACTCAGTTAGCTCATAGCTCATATTATCAACCTCAATCTGATGGTCAAACTGAGATAGTAAATAAATTTTTGGAAGGATATCTTCGTTGTTTTGTATCTAATAAACAAACATAATGGGTCAAGTGGTTACCTCTTGCTGAATGGTGGTATAACACTTCCTTCCATACTGCAGCAAAAATGACCCCATTTATGGCACTTTATGGATATCATCCACCATCCATCACATCATCTTTAAGGGAAAATTCGAAGGTTTAAGCAGTGGAAGATCACATCGAGCATCATCAAGAAGTTCTCCAACTCTTAAAGGATAACCTGAATTTGGCACAAAATCGAATGAAACAACAGGCAGATCAACATCGCAGCGAGAGAAGTTTTGATGTAGAAGATTGGGTATTTTTACGGCTACAACCATACAAACAAATGTCCCTCAAGCAAGCAAAGAAGGATAATAAATTATCGCCAAAGTACTATGGTCCTTAGAAGGTGTTGCAAAAGATTGGTACTATGGCATACAAATTGGAGCTTCATGTTTCTTCGCGAGTACATCCAATTTTTCATGTTTCCTGCTTAAAGAAGGTTATCGGTGAAAATCTTCCAGTTCAAACAATATTACCAGAACTTGATGAGGAAGGAAAAACCATATTGGAACCTGAAGCGGTCATGGAAATAAGAACTCGACAACTACGGAATCAATCAATTTCAGAGTATCTCATCAAGTGGAAGAACTTACCCACTGAAGATTCTACATGGGAGGATGAGAATTTTATATAGAAGCACCCAGAGCTACTCAAGTGTTGAGGACAACACTTTTTTGAAGGAGAGGGGCATGTTAGGTCCATATATTACTAGTATAGTCCCTTATTGTTGTTAGTGTAACCCCCTTATTGTTATTATTGTACCCTTGTAACCCCCATTTTATTATTATTGTGCCCTTAAATTATTATTGTTAGGTCAGCTAGAATTACATTGTGGCCTACTAGGATTACATTATGGCCCCATGGACTCCTATATATAGAAAGGAGGTTTTGTAAATTGTATTATCCAAGAATTGTTCATTTATGTAATGTATTGGAGGTTTCCCCCTCGAAGTGGCTTATTTCTAAGGCGTTGATATCTCTTTTCTTCTATTTTTGGAGCTGGTTACACAATAAATTCCATTAGAAAGATGACGAATTCTCTACGGAACTGTGAGGTGAGTTTGTAGTAGAAACAACTTGTTTTGCACAGAAATCGCTGTGGACTCATGTAAAAAGTGAAAAGTGTCCAAAATGACATATTTGACTTCATGTATCTAGATTGTTTTAATCTTACCTATGAAAAGACCTTAGTCACATGAATTAAAAACATTTTGAAGCCTTTAAGCCTATAGACCAATCATGAAATTTTATCAATTTTCATGAATTTATTTGACCAAAAAACTTGCCCTAACTTAAAATGACATTTCTAACCAACTTAATTGTTATTAATGATAATAGGAATCAGCCACTTCAAGGGGGAAACCTCCTTTACATTACATAAATGAAAAATTCTTGGATGATACAAATGACAAAACCTCCTTTCTATATATAGGAGTCCATGGGTTCACAATATAATCCTAGCCAACCTAACAATAATAATTTAAGGGCACAACAATAATAATTGTGACTTTTATGAGCCACAATAATAATAGTATGGGGGCTACATGGGTACAACAATAACAATAAGGGGGCTGCACTAACAACAATAAGGGACTACAATAATAATATAGGGACCTAACATGCCCCTCTCCTTCAAAAAAGTGTTTTCCTCAATGCTTGAGTAGCTCTGGATGCTTCTGTATAAAATTTTCCTACTCCCATGCGGAATCATCAGTGGGTAAGTTCTTCCACTTGATGAGATACTCTGAAATTAATCAATTTCATAATTATCGATTTTTTATTTCCGTGACTGCTTCAGGTTCGAATATTATTTTTCCTTCCTCATCAAGTTCTAGAAATATTGTTTGAACTAGAATTTTGTCACCTATAACCTTATTTAATTATGAAGCATGGAAAACTGGGTGCACTAAAAAATGTTGGCAATATGATGCTGAGTGTTGTCCTTGATGGCAACCCACTTGATGAAGATGATGGCAACCTACTTGATGAAGTTGTCCCTGATGGAATATGTCTTGATGAACTTGTTAAATGATGTAAATCTGATGTATATACAATGAGTACAGAAGGTAATGATGGAAGGAATGTTAGTATGTGCTAGAACATGATGAAAAGAGTATGTCTCAAGGCATACGCGGATTTGTCTAGACAAAGTAGCGTATGCATGCAGGAAATAATGTGCCAAGTCGCGTATGGGAAAAAGCGCTCTAAATATGTAAAACCAGGGGTAACCACCATGGTATTGACCCATTGTATTAAGTAATGATTCGTCTATGTGACCCCGTCCAGGAATACCATCGAAATTAATGTGGTTTTGGCTCATGGTATTGATAAAGGGTAAACCTATATAAGGAGAAGAAATTCATTGTGCAAGTGTGTGCAAGAAGTCTGAGCTTGAATGAATACTTCTCTCTGAAGCATATATGAATGGAAAGGGTTACAGTTGAATGAAAGATCTGAAAGTATGATGCACCAATGAAGAAATGATGAAGAAAAAAATCTAGATCTGGAATGTATTTGTATCTGCTAGATCTGTTTATGGAATTATTAGATCTGAGATGAGGCGAACATCTGTCTGAAGCAAAAGGTAAAATCTGAGTGATGTATCTGTTCTGAAGAATTGCAATTAACTAAATGTCTGAATAACTATACGCTAGTTCGCCGCAGAGTATGCGCGTATATACGTGGGTTTTCTGAAGAGAAAGCACGTATGGGCAGTGAAATTAGCTCTGTAATATGTACAGAAGTATACGCGGGTTTGTATGGTCGAAGGCGCGTATATACGCAGGATCAATGAAAGGAAAGCGCGTATGAAGATTAGGGTTTGCTGAAGTATGAAGTATCAAATGTCTGATCTGTTTTGCTGTGTTACTACTATTTGTTGATGATGTATGATTGAGCTCAAATGTATGGAGTGGGTCCAGTCTGAAAATATGATGAAACGTGGCCTACAAGTTGTGTTCTAAAGGAAGCTTTGGATCCAGTGTGAAAATTGATGAAACGTGGTCCATGGTGGTGCTGCGGGTTGTAGCCTTCAGTCAGGGGGTTGTAGCTCCCTTCCAGGTGAGGCCGGTAAACGAGAGTAGGGGGTTGTAGCTCCCTTCCAGGTGAGGCTGGTAAACGAGAGCAGGTGGTCGTAGCTCCCTTCCAGGAGAGGGTGGTAAATGAGCGCAGGTGGGTGCCTGTGTGCTGGTATGAGTCTGCATCAGCACATAGTTGTAAGATGTTTTCTTTATAATAAAATATTGAAGGCTGAGACAACGGCAGCCATGGTTTTCTCTTGACTTGGGTTTCCACCTAAAATCCTGGTGTTCATGTGTGATGCTTATGTGTGATGATTTATTCTGTTCTTACTGTACATGTTTACAGTTTATTGAACATCTAATGAATGAATGATGGAATGATATAAGTGAAGAATTAATGGCATAACAAGATCTCTGTGTATACGCGAGTTTTATGAAGGATATCCACGTGTATATGCTAGTTAGCTTTAGCAAAGTAGCGTATGGGTTTTAGTGAATGGAAAAGAAAAAAGTTTTGGTTAAGTCCTAAATACTGATTCACCCCCACCCCCCCCCCCCCCCCTCTCAGTATTTTTCCCAACAATTGGTATCAGAGCCAGGTCCTTCTGAAAGAGTTTGATCGCTTAAAGGAGATCCATCACAATGGGAAAGATGCAAAGGAAGAAGGCTACTCAAGGAAAGGAGATATCTCAGAAAACATGTGCAGCAGAAAATGAAGAAGATGAAATAGGTATTGATTGTTGTTTTAATGATTTTCTTCTTTGTGCAAGCAATGGTGAAGATAGTGAAAGTAATTTTATGGATCTAGAAGCAGTTATGAAAAATCAACAAAGATTATTTGATAAGAGAGAATCTGCCTACAAAGATATGATCACTAGACTAAAAAGGCTGTATGATAGTGTAACCAATCAAAGTAAAGGACTTGAAGTAGAAAACATCTCTCTGAAAGCAGATATGGAAAAATAAAATAAGAAAAATGAAGAACTTGAAGCGAAAATCATCTCTCTCAAAGAAGGATCATATAAGGAGAGTGAAGAACTTCTACAAGCATTTGAAGAACAAGAAAATGGGTTGAAAGAAGAGATTTCAAAATTGAATGATCAATTAGAAGACAGAAGAAGGAAAGAAGAAAGCATGAAGAAGCAATGCCAAGGCTTGGAGGTTGAGGTAAACATTTTCAAAGGTAAATTGGAAGAAAAAGATAAACTTTTGAGGTTTCAAGATAGTACTAAGATTCTGGACAATATTCTTAGTAGTCAAAGGTCTCCTTCTATCAAACTTGGTCTCCATTTTCATGAAACGGTTAAAGGAGATTCTAGTTCACAAGGAGGTGCTAAAGAATCAAAGGACATCAATGCAAAATCTGAAGTGTTGAAAGAAACAAAAGGTCAACCGACAATCATGAATTCTCAAAGGAAATCATTCAATAATGTTGAATGCTTTAAATGTCATAATCATGGACATGTTGCAGCCAATTGAAGAAGCAAATTGTTTCAGCCACAAACCAATAGATCCTACATAGAAAGGTACTCTGGTTTCTTCAAGGGATATTGTTTTTCATGTAACAAGTTTGGACATAAATAAGCTGATTGCAAAAGAAGGAAGATTAGAAATACCCATTATGATTCTTATGCTTATTTCTCTGGACACACGAGATGTTATTCTTGTAACAAGTATGGACATGTAGAAAAATAATGCAGGTTGAACAGATCTGAGAAAGTGGACAATTTTCAGCACACAATTAGAAAGTTCAAGAAAATTTGGAAAAAGAAGGAGGACCGGTCAGAAAAGTAGGGAATATTGACGCTACTGCAGTCATCAGCTTCTGAAGCTTACTTCTCTTAATGATTGCAGAAGTGATGTGAGATACATTATGGAGCTTAGTAATGTATCGTCACAGGGGGAGTGATGTATGATGATTCTCATGGTTGATTTGGCAAATCTAGTTATGATTATTACTGACAGAGCATCTGACATGAGGAAGACAGGTACAGGAAGGACAAATTCAGGGGGAGATGGAGGAATGTGAAATTTTCTATAATTCACTTTCCATACGCGGGTTCACTGAACTAAAGCCGCGTATACACGCGAGTTCCAGCAGACACAGTCGTGTATGCATTGATGATAAGATAATTGGGATGACAGCTGAAGATCAGGAGCACAGGTTCAGGGGGAGCATCAGTCTGACTATTAATGATTGTATTATTGGCACTATATTTTTTTATTTCTCAGTTCTAAATTATGATGACATGTTACATGGTTTCTTATGATGAGATTGTGGATGAGCCCTGTTTTCTTTTTGCTAAAGAATATTCTTTGTTTTCACACATGGATAAGATGGAAGTCTTGCGATTCAGAGATCCGGACAGATCATGCAGAGATTGTTGTTGATGACTTGCTATTAAAAGTATTCAGATTGCACAAGCTAAGGAGGAGCCTTGGACATATGGAAAGGATGTTTGGATGCACATTTTTAGGGGGAGCACTAGTCTTGTTGAGTATAATGCATTGTTGGCATTATGATGATTCTGAAATATGATCTCTCTCTTGAGGTCTTTCTGATATTGGTCATAAAAATTTATACTTGTAATTTGATAAAAAAGTCTTTTTGAGACCCATGATGTAAAATTGTAATATTCAGTCATGTAAGGACTTGTCAAAATTTGTAAACCCACTTGGTTGGGTAGCTGAGTCAAATTTGTAAACCCACTTGGTTGGGTAGTTGATTTGAGATGTGTAAACCCACTTGGTTGGGTATTTGAGTCTCATATGTAAATCCACTTGGATGGATCTTTGATGTAAGTATGATTCATTGGTGATAGGAAGGTCATAGAGGCATGTACTTCATTGAAAAATATGTTTGTAGGTTCAGCATGAACTTAGGGGGAGCATGGTCACTTCAGTGTACATCAGATCTGCAGAACACTTCCTTCTACAAGAGGAGAAAAAAAAAAACCTTGTGTTGGTTTTGGTCCGCCCTTTGCCCTTGATGTCAAAGGGGGAGAGTGACATGGTGTTTGAATAAAGAGAAAGAATGGTGACATGGTTTCATTGTATTCTTAATGTATCTATCTATTGTGGTGATCAAACACCATCATGGTTGCCATAAAGTCCAAAGGGGGAGATTGTTGGAAATATGATGCTGAGTGTTGTCCTTGATGGCAACCCACTTGATGAAGATGATGGCAACCTACTTGATGAAGTTGTCCCTGATGGAATATGTCTTGATGAACTTGTTAAATGATGTAAATCTGATGTATGTACAATGAGTACAGAAGGTAATGATGGAAGGAATGTCAGTATGTGCTAGAACATGATGAAAAGAGTATGTCTCAAGGCATACGCGGATTTGTCTAGACAAAGTAGCGTATGCATGTGGGAAATAACGTGCCAAGTCGCATATGGGCAAAAGTGCTCTAAATATGTAAAACCAGGGGTAACCACCATGGTATTGACCCATTGTATTGAGTAATGATTCGTCTATGTGACCCCGTCCAGGAATACCATCGAAAGTAATGTGGTTTTGGCTCATGGTATTGATAAAGGGTAAACCTATATAAGGAGAAGAAATTCATTGTGCAAATGGGAGCAAGAAGTTTGAGCTTGAATGAATACTTCTCTCTAAAGCATATCTGAATGGAAAGGGTTACAGTTGAATGAAAGATCTGAATGTATGATGCACCAATGAAGAAATGATGAAGAAGGAAATCTAGATCTGGAATGTATTTGTATCTGCTAGATCTGTTTATGGAATGATTAGATCTGAGATGAGGCGAACATCTGTCTGAAGTAAAGGGTAAAATCTGAGTGATGTATCTGTTCTGAAGAATTGCAATGACCTAAATGTCTGAAGAACTATACGCTAGTTTTCCGCAGAGTAAGCGCGTATATACGCGAGTTTGCTGAAGCGAAAGCGCGTATGGGAAGTAAAATTAGCTCTGTAATTTGTACAGAAGTATACGCGGGTTTGTATGGTCGCAGGCGTGTATATACGCAGGATCAGTGAAAGGAAAGTGCGTATGAAGATTAGGGTTTGCTGAAGTATGAAGTATCAAATGTCTGATATGTTCTGCTGTGTTACTCAAATGTATGGAGTGGGTCCAGTCTGAAAATATGATGAAACGTGGCCTGCAAGTTGTGTTCTAAAGGAAGCTTTGGATCCAGTGTGAAAATTGATGAAACGTGGTCCATGGTGGTGCTGAGGGTTGTAGCCTTCAGTCAGGGGGTTGTAGCTCCCTTCCAGGTGAGGCTGGTAAACGAGATCAGGGGGTCGTATCTCCTTTCCAGGTGAGGCTGGTAAACGAGATCAGGGGGTCGTAGCTCCCTTCCAGGAGAGGCTGGTAAACGAGCGTGTGTGGGTGCCTACGGCGGCTCTATGAGTCTGCACCAACACATGGGCCATAAGATGTTTTCTCTATAATAAAATATTGAAGGCTGAGGCAACGGCAGCGGTGGTTTTCTCCCGACTTGGGTTTCCACCTAAAATCCCGGTTTTCATGTGTGTTGCTTATGTGTGATGATTTATTCTTTTCTTACTGCACATGTTTACAGTTTATTGAACATCTAATGAATGAATGATGGAATGATATAAGTGAAGAATTAATGGCATAACAATATCTCTGTGTATACGTGAGTTTTATGAAGGATATCCGCGTGTATACGCTAGTTAGCTTCAGCAAAGTAGCGTATGGGTTTTAGTGAATGGAAAAGTAAAAAGTTTTGATTAAGTCCTAAATACTGATTCACCCCCCCCCTCTCAGTATTTTTCCCAACAAAGAAGATGCAGGAAGCTGCAATTTGTATGCCGTAGTACCAATATTTTGCAACACCTTGTAAGGACCATAACACTTTGGCGATAATTTATTTCCATTCTTAGATTGCTTTAGGGACATTTTTTTGTATGGTTATAGCCATAAAATACTTAGTCTCCTACATCAAAGCTTCTGTTGTTGTTTCGTTTGATTTTGTACCAAATTTAGGTTACCTTTAAGAGTTAGAGAGCTTCTTGTTGATGCTCGATGTGATCTTCCACTGCTTGGACCTTAGAATTTTCTCTTAAATATGATGTGATGGATAGTGGATGACATCCATAAGGTTCCATAAATGGGGTCATTTTTTCTGCAGTACGAAAGGAAGTATTATACCACCATTTAGCCAGAGCTAACCAATTGACCCATTGTGTTTTTTTATCAGATACAAAACAATTAATATATCCTTGCAAACACTTTTTCCCTATCTCAGTTTTCCCATCGGATTGAGGATGATAAGATGAGCTACGATCTATTTGAGTTCCCAAACAAGAAAATAATTTTGTCAAAAAATTTCAGTAAAAATGGGATCTTTGTATACAATAATCAAGTTTAAATTATGAATTTTTTTTAATTGTTTCCATAAATGCAGTAGCAATTGTACTTTCTTTAAATGGATGAGATAATACACAAAACTGTGCATACTTGGTAAGCCTATCAACTACCACCATGATGACACTCTTTCCTTTGGACTTGGGTAAAATTGTGTTAAAATCTATTGAAACCTCCTCCCGTTGCTGACTTGGAAAGGATAACGGTTGTAGAAGACCTAAGGGCTTAATTGTATCAACTTTATTTTTCTAGAAAACCAAAATTTCTACCAAAAAATTTTGAATATCGGATTTAAGGCCATCCCATAAAATTTCTTTCTTTACCTTGTGGTAAGGTTTTCAAAATCCCGAGTATCCTCCTAAGGGAGAGGTGTGCAATTCCAAAAGAATCTTTTGTTTTAGTTGGGAATTGTTACGAAGATATAAGCGATATTTGTACCATAAGCGATATAAGATCTACTAGGATCTTGTTGTAACTTTTGAATGAGTGTCCACACTTCTTCGTCATTCTTCCATTCATCCATTGCTTTAGTTATCCAATCTAGTTAGATAATAGAAATGGCATAAAGTAATTCTTCCACCTTTTCATCCTTTCTTGAGAGTCCATCTGCAACAACATTTAGCTTCCCTTTTTTTGTAGATGATTTCAAAGTCATAACTCAACACCTTTGGGACCCATTTTGTTTCTCTTCTGAAGATAGTCTTTGTTCCAAAAATTATTTCAAATTATCATGATCAATTTTTACCTTGAAGTGTCTTCCCATTAGTTAAGGTCGCCATTTCGTTAGTGCATGTATTATTTCCAACATTTCGTTCTCATAAGTAGCTTTCTGTAAATACTTTCCTTTGATTGGATGACTTTCAAAAGCAACGTGTCTTCTTTCTTGCATTAAAAAAAACCATTTCCATTTCTTGAGGCATCACATTCCACAATAAAGGTTTTTGTGAAGTCTGGTGTAGCTAAGACTGGTGCTAGGCACAATGCCTCTTTAAGATGTTCAAAGGCCTTAATTTCTTTAGGAGTCCATGAAAATGCATCTTTCTACAATAATGTTGTTAGAGGTGCTACTTGTTAGTGTCCTGTGATTTGGCAGATTGGCAGACTAAATGACAGGGTAACATGGAACCAAGATTTGGAGTCTGAGGACCTAGCCTTCCTAGACTCAGAGAGGGATCTCTCAATTGGGTGCAAAGTATGTTTTCTTTTTGCTCTAGGGTTTTGATTTTAGGCTAGTTGTTAGGTGTAGGGTTTGTTGATTGTTTTGGTTTGGAAAGATGGTCAAGTGGAATAGGTGGAGTGAGAGTATGTCAAAGCCACTGGGCTATGGAGTCAAGTGAATGTCAAGAGTGTCTAAATGATGAAACAGAGTGTGTTGCAGGGCTGATTTAGCAAGGTAAATGGATCCTTAAAGTGATGTATGATGTGTAATGAACATCAATTTGGGGAAAAGACTAAGAGGTCTTACACATATATAATCTAAAGCATAACTCATGAGGTAGGGCAAACCATTGATCTCTATGATCAATACTCAAACTAATAAACATATAAGATGAACATTCGAGTGAAACACAGAAGCATTAAAACTCCTAACTTTAAAAATTCACCTTCAGATTTTGGGAAAACATACACGATTTTAAAAAATAACTTAATTTATGAATAGGGAAGTCCTAAAAATCATATTTCAAGCTATTGGGAACTCTGAAACAAGTTGACAATCATGGAAAAAGGGCAATATCGAACGAGACCTCTTTATCTTAACCTAATCAATCAATATTCCATAGAAAGGCTTGAAGATAGGGTTTTGAGAACTTCAAATAAGCAGGGCATACCATGAATCTTACTTGTAAGCTAACATACTAACCATACATGAAACAAAAAAAAATAATTGGTGGACCTAAGGAGCAGTAAATAATTCCTTAAGATGGCCAAAACATAAAACATAAAGGCTATAACAAATAGGAGGACTGAAGTGCCTCAAAGAACATGTCTCAATTTATACTTTTCTGTTTAATAGAAGCTAAGAAACATGAAACATAATCATAACAAAGGAAACAATAGACAAATTAGGAAAAAATCACAATTCACCAAGCTATGGAATCCTGCAAACAAGCTTCTCCATCATCCAAGCAAACACGTCATTTATCCACTTCACAAAACCAATTTCTTCTCCAAGATCATGAAACCATGTATATTGCTCTTCAAGCTCATCAAATTCCAAAAAAACACATAGAGACCTCATGCTATATTTATGGATCAAATGAGGACTAAAAACCTAGACGTGGTAGGAAAATGTCAAATATAGTCACAAATATCATTTATGGCCAAGAGACCATGCAAGGCCCAAGGCACATAATATCCTACGAAATAAATGCTAAAATAACTATTTGAAACTAATTATATATTAATTTTCCTCAAAAAACTCAAAAATATCTATTTGCAATAAATGAGTGTGTTTTTTTTACTTTTGGTCCAAAACACACTAGGTAGCCTCTGTGCATAGCGCCACTTCAACAGAAAATGGGGTCTCTTGCAGCTGAGCTTTGAACCCCTTCCTGACACCAGAGTTGGCTCCGTGATGGCCCGTTGGAAAGCTTGGTGAGTATACTTTCTAGAAATGCTTGATTTATGCTGAATGTATGCCATGTGTCTGCCAAAAAATCAAATCTCCCAACACTGCTCTGTGCGCAGCGCCTGGTCTGAAAATGAGGCAGAAAGGTCAAGTTTTTGATGTTTTTTGACTTTTTGAAGCGGTAAAAATGCTCCAAATGATCTGAAAATTGGTGAGCAGACTCTTGGTGATGTGAGAAATCCAAAAGTGAAAATGTGAGAGCTGAGGATGCACCAATTTTGTGTGTAGCACTTAGGGTGCTGTGCTCCTAGGGGTCAAAATTTGGAAAAAAACAAAAAGTTGTCCAATTTACCTCAAAATTTGTGGAGAGGTCCCTCAAGAGGTCTTGGACACCTGTTGAGAAGCCTCAGCCAAAATTCCAAAGTTGTCTTGCACTTTTGCTCTTTTAAGGTCTCCAAGCTCAATGAGGGCCTTCCTCAGTTTGGCACATGCAAGCATGTTCTTCCGTGCATAATGCTTTGCCATTTTCTTTTGTAAGGCAATGCATCTCTTCACCTCCTTGAAATGATTATGATCCTCTTTGTAATAGTGGATGACATGTTGTGCCATCTTAAAGTGTCTTTCCCATTCCTGAAGCTAAGCATATTTCTCCAAGAGAAGCAATCTTGTGTTCATCTCATTGTCCTTAGTGTCACTGTCTAAATCAATGAATTAAGGCCGTTGAGAATTCCTCTTGATCCTTTTTCTTCTTCTTACCTTAACTTGTTGCTCACCCTTGTCCATATTTTGCTTGCCTTTGTTTTTTTTCTTGACATCTGGAGGAGAGATGGCCCTTTGCCTTTTTGAGGCAGCAAACACATCTCTTCTGCCTCTGTGGTAGGTGCATGTGAGAGGAGTGATGAGGGTGCCTTGATCCTTGATGAAGTTACAATCCTTTTTATATTTTTCATGGCTTTCATGAGTGACTTCATACTCCATTGGGTCACTGATTTCTTGACCTTCAACCTCATCAACATCCTTTCTTTCCTCACTATTTTCTTCATTTACATTTTGGCTCTCAAATTGACCACTATCATCCTCACTTGCCTCATCTTGCCTTTTTCCTTCACTAAGGCTTTCTTCTCTGCCACTTTTTACACTGTCACTTTGGATTTCTTGGTCATTTGGAGTTTGTTTAGTGTCAGGAAAATCATGACAGTTGTCATGACTGCCATAACTATTTCCTTGCTTGTCACTGACTGTCTCATTTGTATCATTGTTTTGGTCAATGCCTTTATTTTCAAACTCTGTTTCAGCACTTTTGTCACTGTTATTGGGTTCACTGTCATGCTGAAAACCATCATCCTCTTGGTTGTATTGTTCATCCTCTTGTTGAATGGTATCTTCATTTTTCTTTTCACTATCCCCTTGGCTGTCATCTTGCTCATTATCAATGCTATTTTTTCCATTTGATATTGTCTTATGAGTGTCATCATTGTCACTTTTTTTCTCCTTTTCATCAATGTCTTTCTCTTCAGGGCTACCTTGTTCAACCTCTTCCTCTACGTCATCATCACCATCTTCTTCACTATTAAGCTGTATTTTTGCCCCCCTATCTTCTTCATTTTCAACACCTTCACCTTCTTGATTAAGATTTGCACTTGCATCACTATTTTCTGCCCTTGCTGCATCTTCTTCACTCTTTTCCATGTTGTCAACATCCTCTTGTTCATTCCTACTATCATCATCCTCTTGCTCACTACTGATCTCTTCTTTGTTTTCTTTATCTACCTCAGTTTCTACTTCACTGTCCTTCTCCTCTTCATTATCCATTGTTTGCTCTTCATTAGAATTGTTGTCAGCCCCTTCATTTGATACATTAGGAGAAGCGATAGGAGGTGAATATCTTTGTGGAGAGGGCATATGTGGAGATGAAGGAGGAGTGGAGGTAGGTGGAAGTGAAGTGGAGGGAAAATTTTGAATAATGAAGGATTGGGGATTGGCAAACACATCATGAGAGATAAATACCTCTCGAGGGATCCCTTGTTTCTCCAGCTAGTGTAAGAAAATCATTTTGATCAAGGAGTGGTGAAAAATGCTCTACATTTGGTGGGCATAACTCCTCTTTTTTACCACTGAAGCCATTTTTTCAATGCTCCGGTATAGGTAATATGGTAGGTTAAGTAACTTAACCCTGGTGAAGTGCATCAGAAGCCTTATGTGATAAGAGTAAGCCCTAGAGTACCTCCCCTCACAGGTGAAGTATTTGATAATCTGTCCTATCAACAGGGCATACCTCTCTATCAGGTGGGCGAAGGGGAAGAAAACCTTGCAGCCTTGCTGACAGCTAGTTTTGAGGTAGGGCCCATAATAACTCAAATCCAACTTCTTTTGTTTAAACCATCTCTCACCAATGTCTGGTATCCCTGTGGCTTTAGCAATGGATTCAGATGAGAGCTAAAAGTTCACTCCTGCTAGGTTGACTTGGTGATTTTGAAAATTGAGGATGAACAAACTAGTCAAATCTGAATGGCTTTGGACTTGCTTAACCTTCCCACAAAATTGATAACACCCAGCATCTTGAAAACAGGTAAGTATCATTGGAGAGGAGGTAATTTGAATGGTGTCCAAGGGTTCAAACCTATTAACCCTTCCTCCCTTGTGCTTAGGCTTGGTAGGTCTTTGAATTTCATCACTGCTATTATGAATCTCTTCTTCAGACATGGTGACTATTTTTAGGACAGAAAGTCTCTTTTTAAACTTATTTGAGGGCCTTTAGGTCAAAGGATGGCAATGAGTGATGTGAGGAAAAACTTGTGCAAATGGGGGCTAAGATGAAGCTTCCAAGGAGTGTGTTCAAATTTTTAGAGATTGGTCTTCTGTTACTAAGTGTGTATATATAACCCTTCTCTTTGCAAACCCTAACCTGAGAGGTCAAAAAATTGGTTTTTATGCAGCTTAGGGTTTGGTTATATTAGGCCAAAATATGCCTTTTCAGATTATTCAAAGAATATTTGGTAAGTGAGGAAAAGAAGTTACTAACCCTTTTTGACTGTTTGCAGAAGATTTGGAGGCAAAAAAAATTGATTTTGGCCCTTTTCGAGAAAATATGGGAAAATTTTTTCTGTGCATAGTGCCTGCCCAACTGCACATTCGGGTCGGATCGGCTCATTGGAGCGCAGCATCGGGTCGGAGAAGGGCCAATCAGTCCATTCAGAGCGCAACACCGGGTCAGCTTGGGTCAGAGGAGGCCCTGTCAGACCGGTCGGAGCGCAGCGTTGGGTTTATTTGGTGGTCAGTTGGGGCTCCCCTATGCCTGTGCGTAGTGCCTACCTAGGTGCATAATGCTAGGCTCTAGGTGCGCAGTGCAGTGTTAAATAACACTGCGGCCACCTCGTCTATACGTAGTGCTGAGAGCCAGCTACGTAGTTCCTGCAAATTTTCACCAACTGGCACAAAAACTCCCCAAAACCTCTCTCAACGGCTTGCTTCTTGTTTGCAGGGGTAAATGGGGTTGAGTAAAAAGGAAATGAGGTTTTATTTCCCTTTGAAAAATAAATTTCATGCCAGGACCCACTTTATAAGGTTTTATTTCCCTCTTTATTTCTCTCACTATCTTTTTGGCCTTGTGGTCCTGTAGGTGGGGGGGGGGGCTGTTTGATAAAAACATTTCTTTTTCATTGCTATAAACCCTTTAAGGTTCTTTTCAAATCAATAAACTTCCTGAAGAAGCTAAAACTATGCCTCTCACCTATATTTGGAGAATGAACCCGTTTCATGACTTTTAACACCTATACACAACAAAATTTTCATATTTTCCATTTCTTCCTCTAACTTATATGCTGTCATTTTTTTTCTTCTCTAAAACACTGAAGCGGCATCTCAGTATAAGAACCCTATCATTAAGCATTAATAGTCCCTTTAGTTTCCATGTGGGCCATCATTATGAAAGACATTTGGTTTTCTCATCTTTATAAATTTTTCTGTAGGTATTTTATCTTGAAAGTCCTACAAAAATGTCCTTTTGTGGAAAACCTATATTTTGCAGAATATACCTTGATAAAGAAAACATTTTGGAGGCCTCACTGCCCTCAAACCAACTACATGTCTGTTCCTAGTTTGTAGATGATGTATGTTAGTGAAGGAGGTGAGGTGTCTAAACCATTTTTGTGCTATTTCTGGCCACTTTTGTTCTTGCAGATGCCTACACAATTTCTTCTTTTGATCACTGTCTCTTCTGCTAATACCCTTCATCATCATCCCTCCTTTGGTGTAGTGGACTACTGATGTTTGGGTCTGCCTTCTTAGATCCCTTTAGCTGTCTTATTTTAACCTTTTGATCAGGTGGAGTTAGTGTCTCTAGGCCAAACCCTTGTGGATAGTTTGAAACCCTTTGAATCCATCTTCTGTGATCAGGAAGGCTTCTTTGTCACCATGTGACCATCTTTGTCCATCTTCCCAAACTCCTAGGTTTTAGGGATGCTTAGGAAAAAGTAAATAGTGTTTTCTTTTAAGTTCTCTGAAACTTCTCAAAACTCATCAATTGTTCCTAAATTCGTTAAATGTGCACTTGAAGGAGTAGAGGAGGTTTTTTCCCTTGTAACCCTAGTATTGATTTCTGGTTGGTAAAAAACAATCATAAACCCTAAATTTCATCAAACATATGCTTTCTCCTTTCTTTTTGCTACAAATGGTCTTCTTATGATGATAATTCTCTTTACCTTACCTATTTCTAGTCTGATGGGTATTTGATCCTCTTGCATAAATGTGAATAAAGGGCAGATGTCCCTTTGCAGATTCATGCCTTTAGGCCAAAGACTTCCTTGCATGACCTTTTTGATCATCTTGGACAAGAGCACCTATCCTTTTCTTCTTTGAATGCACTTTCTTCATATATTAAAAACAAAGTTTGTAGGGCACCAAATCCATCCTATGACTTTGTGAAAACCCTAGGTGACCTAGTGGAGGCCTTCTTGGACTTGGTTTTTGGACTGAGACCTAGAATTTGGGATCATTAAGTGCAAGACAGAGTTTATGATAGACTAATCTATTTAAGATCTGAAATCCAATGTACTTTATTTATCTAAAGAGTCTACAGAGATAGTTTGAGACTATCAATGTTTGAGAGTACTTTCGAAGACACAACAAGGTTGCTTGATTGGTGGGCTTAGGTAGCAGTGGGGTTTTTTTAGGCAAAAAAAAATAGAGGATTTGGGACAAAGGTGAAAGCATATAGACATGAAGAGTGACATAAACCATTAATGGTTTTTCTAGGACTGGTAAGCAATGCTAGACATGGTGGAAAGTTGAAATAGTGAAACATTATCTTTAAGGATGATGAAGGCAGTGAGATTTCCAGAACTCACAATGTTCAAGAACTTTGTTTCTAGAAATCTAGGGAAAATTTTTAGTCATATATGAAGGAAAAAATTACTGATGACTAACACTACTATTCTCCCATAATTCTTAACAAACTTGCAATAATACCCTGTTAACCTGAGAAATCCTCGCAATTGCTTTATGGTTGTGGGAACTTTCCATTCCTTAATGGATTAATTTTTTAAGGGTATGCCTTAATACCCTCCTGAGATACAATATGACCCAGATATTCCACCTCTTGTAATCCAAATAAACATTTGAAGGTTTTTGGATATAATTGTTTCTCCTCCAATAGTTTGAGCACCCTGTCAACATGTTGAACATGATCTTTCCAAGACCTTTTATAGGTTATTATATCATCAAAAAATACTAACACAAATTTTCTAAGGAAGGGTTTGAAAATGGAATTCATCAACCCTTGAAATGTAGAAGGTGCATTGGTAAGGCGAAAAGGCGTGACCAAAAATTCATAATGACCCTCATGAGTTAGAAATGTTATTTTCGGAATATCTTCAGTCTTCATTATATTTTGATGATATCCTGAATGAACATCCAACTTGGTAAATAAATTTCTCCATGTAATTCATCCAATAATTCATCTATCATAGGAATGCAAAATTTATCTTTAATAGTGATCTTATTGAGCTCCCTATAATCTGGACACATGCGCCATGATCCACCCTTCTTGTGCACCAATACTACTGGAGCTAAGAAATAACTTTGACTAGGTTGAATTATACCAACCTCTAACATTTTTTCAATCATATGTTCAATTTCTCTCTTTTGGACATGAGGATAATGGTAAGGCCTGATGTTTGGAGGAGCACTTCCTACAATCAAATGAATAGCATGATCATGATTACAAATAGGTGGGAGTCCTCTGGGAGTTTCAAACACGTTAGAATGATTTTCCAAGACCTTTTGGAGATCTGGAGAAATAGTGTATTTTGATGTTGGAACTTCTACTGAGCATAATTGTGCAATTACACCTCATTGTTCTTTCTTCAAAAGATTTTTCATGATATTAGAGCTTATTATCTTTCCCAGCTTCCCTATGATACCCATAATTCAACTTCCTTTCCTTCCGAAAAAAAATTCAAGAAAATTTCTTGAAAATTAAAAGGTATTGTCCCCAAGGATTGTAACCATTTTACTCCTAGTACAACATCAACACTCCCCATTGGAATGGAAAGAATTAGACTATTCAATATATATTCCCACAGTTAGCTTGATATTTTGGATTTTTCTAGAGAAATTTATAGTTTCTCCATTTGCAAGCATCACTTGACACTATGGTGCTGGGTATAGGAAGCAATTCAATTCCTTGGCTACCTTACAATGAATAAAATTGTGGGTACTACCCAGATAAATCAACACTATTACCTTTTTCTTCTTGATATGTCCTTTTATCTTAGGATTTTGAGGAGTGGTAATTGCTGCCAATGTATTACACGATATGGTTAGACTCATTTCTTCTTTCTCTAGGGTTGGTTCCTGGTGTATATCCTCTTCTTTTGAAGTTTCTTGTTCATTTTATTCCTCTTCTGAATCTTTGTCAAATAATTTCTTCTCAGCACACTTATGAGCTTTAGTGTATTTTCTATCAAAACTATAGAAAATCCCTTTTGCTCTTTTTTCTTCCAATTTTTGTGGTGTCAACCTTGTAGGTTATGGAAGTCTAGGAGTAGCAACACTTCCATCTTTATATATGTGAGTGGTAGGCTTCCTTGTCGCCATAATTTTACAAACAATTTTTCTTGCCAACCTGAATGCCTTCACCAATGAATCAGGTTCCCAAAGGCGAACCTCATGTTGGATGTTATCCTTTAAAGTCCCTATGAAGACATAAATCCTGTGTTCCTCTAGCATATCAGTTACCCTTATATTCAATTTTTGGAAGTCCTCAATGTGCTCCACCTCTGAACCCTTTTGTTTGAGATTTATGATTTGGCTAAAGAAGGTGTTTCTCTTTGTATCCTCATAATGTGCTATCATTTCCTTCGTAGAATTTGACCAAGTGAAATTTTTTTTATGGGAGCAAAGCCATGGATACCATAAAAATGTAATTTTTTCTAAATATAAAGTTGCAATTCATACCTTTTGTGTGTTTTTCACATTATTGAGATCAAAATATTACTTCATCTGTAGTATCCATATTGTGGGATCATTTCCATCAAAATTCCTCATATCGATCTTTGGAATATGTTGTGTCTTCAATCCAACATTAAAGTTTATGAAAAAATGATTAACATTTACTCTACTATCTTTTCGCCATTAGGAATCATTTTTTGTATCAACTTTGTCAAACCTTCCTTCAACCTTCCATGTCTGCTTTTAGATCATTCTTCATGTCTTCCATGTTGTCTTTCATTTTTTCTTCCATGTCATCCATGCCATTCTTCAAACCATCCATCTTAGCTTCCATTCCTTTCTTCAAAACTTACATTTCATTTTTTGTTTCTCTTTGGGAGAGCGAAATTTGTTGCACTTTCTCTTGTAATTTTGATATATCAGGTTGCAATTCTTCCTCTTCATGAGTCAAAGTAGGGCCTTCTAAGGGATTAATGGGTACTGAATTATTTTTAGGGGGAATTTCAAAACCCAATACTGATATCTATGCTCAATATGCCCTTGGAATCACTTCAAACTGATTTTTCAGACAATACTTATGCAATTTGAAAAACAAAATACACACATTTTTCTTGGTTTTGAGGAGTTCAATATTGAAACTTTTGTGTCTCTGTAATTTGATATCCCCGAGCTTTTATCTTCAGTCCATTACTATCCCTTTGAAATATTATTTCCAATGCCATGAATTTGACCTGATTTGGATTATTTAAGGAAAAGTTATGCCCAATATTCCAGAATGACCTAATTATGGAATAGTTCAGTAGAGAGAAATTGTACGACATACCACGTGTCACTGTTTCCTCCTTCAAATCTTAAATATATACATAGAAAAATAAGGTCCGTGTATTGCTGGTGAATTTTTACAGAATTTCAATCTGATGCTCAGAGAGAGAGTTATGACGATTTTCCTAAGGTCACCTCTTTGAGATGAAAATTGGGAGCCTCCAAAAACCATAACTTCCAAAGATCATATCTCTAAAATATTGCAAACCAAGGTCTGAATTGTTTAAATGAAGTTCCTCAAGTTTCTTCACAAATGAGTTTTTGTTTATCTTCTGAACCTTCGTAGAAAAATAGTTATATCGAAATTTCCACGATGACTTGTTTGAAGCAGCAAAATCGTAGAATCCAAAGCTATGATATAAAATGTTATGAAGCCAACTCAAAAAATAGAAGAAAAGAGAGATCAATGCCTCAGATATGAACCACTACGAGGGGGAAACCTCCTTTACATTACATAAATGAAAAATTCGTGTATGATACAAATGACAAAACCTCCTTTCTATATATAAGAGTCCATGGGATCACAATATAATCTTATCCTATCTAGCAATAATAATGTAAGGGCACAACAATAACAATAGTGGCTTTTATGGGGCATAATAATAACAATATGGGGGCTACAGGGGTACAAAAATAACAATAAGGGGGCTAAAATAACAACAATACAGGACTACACTAGTAATATAGGGACCTAAAAACCCATGCCATGTAAGGCCCCATTTAATGTCCCATAACTCTACTAAATACTATGCAAGAAACTGAAAACTCAAATCACCACTTACCATCTATGGTGCTTGTAAACTCATTGGTCAATGATAGTATCAGTTTATCCCTATTTCAAATAAAAATCACTATGAATTCTTCCAAATGGTGTTTTAAGATCGCTTGATAGGCTTACCATGGATTTGCAATGCTTGTGATGAATTTTCTAACACACTTCTAGGCTCTAATTTTCCAATATTTTGGGAATAACACATTGTGAAATTTCTATTAGGATAAACCCCCTACATATCAAATCATATGCATGAGTGAATATGATAAAAAATCTTATTGAGTACAAAAATAACTAGCCATATGTTAACAGACTAGTTTACAAAAACCTTAATCCCATAGGTTTCCTATGACATGGCCATGGCCAGTGCCACTAGTAACGAGTAAGAAATCCTATTTTCCAGTTACATTGATCTAATTTACTCTTAGTCAGGAACATTTAATGATATCATTCCTAATTCACTGAGGGCTATCATAGATTATCCTAAGCTACAATCTAGCTCACAATTCGATGGTGATGTGGCCTCAATTTCAAATGGCTACTTAAATCAACTAGATGGTAGTGAATTCTTCTAGTGTATCTATTATTCCTCCCAATCCATAAAATCAACCCCTGTCAAAGCCTATAAGATTCATATGTTTCAATCCATGAATTCAAATAACTCTTAGCAGCCTATATATTGGATGAAGAAGAAAAAGTACATAAATCAGCCGTCCAAGTAGGATTCCCCACAGACTCATACTCATGATGCTACCTATAATAAGAAGAAATATAAATGCAAGGTCAAATATTGCTGTAAAATATGTGGTGGGCACCATATAACACATTAATTTCCTCAGATCGATGAAATCCATTTCCACTTTAATTAACATAAATCTCCCTAATATCCTATATTTCTTCCATAACCCATTACTACTTAGTAGCAACAAATGGTTGCTTCTACAAAAAATATTCCACAAGGAGGTGTTCCCCACCCACATCTAAAATGGTGCTCTTAACTCAGGAAGAATAATTTCATGGTAAAAAATTCATTTGATCTCTCCAATCAGGCATGTAATTATGGTAACCTTAGTTCCATGCCCTCCAAACAAGACCCTTTTTCATCCATCGTTACTGATGGCTCTCTTCACGTAGATAATCTAGCTCTTAACACCATGTTAGAATCCCCCTGAATAATGTATTGAGCCATTTGGTAGTTTCTTACTATTAAATGATAGTGGAATATTTTCTCAATCACCTTGTGCCAAGTTGGCCTTGGAAGCCCTTCAAAGCATCCACACACAACAAACAACATTGTTTCCAACCATTGGAGAAACAAGTCCTTCAAATTCAAACATCATTATGTTTGAAAGGGCTTTAGGATATAATTGTATCTCACCTAATATCCTCTTTTATATTCATATTCCTACACAAGGAAAAAATTTATTGCATACTACCATTCATAAAGGAGCCTAAAAATGTGCCATGCCTTTGTATTGTTGGAAAGTTATTGGTTGTGTAACTATTTTTCATTTGGACACCCTCTTGAAGACCATTTTTGGACATGCATTTTTCTACTACGACATTATAAAATCATTACCCATGGAACTTGGTGGAAAGACTATCTTGGTTGACATTAAGTTAGTCAAAATTCCATTGGAATATAATCTCTTACTAAGCTATACCTTGTTCTACGAAATTACAAAAATCATCTCCTAGTCCTACGATTTCCCACCAAGGGGAGATCATCGTAATTGACCGAATTGCATATTTTTCTCCCAATTTGAAAACCACTCTTGGAACCACTAATAAATCAGGGGGAGATTTTCCATCTACTTATGACAGTGTTGACACAAGGATTTCCAAGGATTCATCTTTATTAGGGGCCTTTCCCTTTCATTTCTCTGACCCATCAAAAGGAATCACTTCAATCAATATGATTTCACACAGCACCAATGAACCCAATAGATTCCATAATCCTCAGGTGGTACCCTTAGCTTCCGATATTGAATCCTATGGTGCTTCAATACCTCTCTCCCATGCTGAGGTAGCTAAAAATATGCCAAATATAGTTGTTTAGAATATATAGATGACACTCATCATTACCATAATCTTGTTTTGTATATAATACCAATTTGGGTTCTCTCTTCTCATGCCGACACATAGGAATTTTTTTTTACATTTGACAAGGCCATTATTGAAGATACAAATAGAGTGGGTATACCTTGAAAGGGTATCTACCATCTCTTTTCCATTTCGCCAAATCTAACTTCAAAGGTTCTTCACTCTCCCCACCTATTTTCTCGCACATTAACAAGATGGCATAATATTCCATCTCTTCCCCGTGAGATATTTTATGAAGGAAATATATCAAAAATTTCAAAGATCATACTTGGTTACATCCCATCTAAACTTTATGTGATAGAACACATCATAATATGTGAAAATGTCTCTCCTAAATACATTACCCAACTCACATCCCTCTTTAAATAATTTCTAGACATATTTTCTCAGTATTGTGTCAAAATGCCTGAAATTGACCCATCAATTTTTGAACATGATACTAAGCTATATGGTTGTTTCAAGCCCATTTAGTAGAAAATTCATCTAGTTAACCCAAAGAAATAAGTATCCATTAAGGAAGAGGTTGAAAATATTCTTTCCACTGAATTTACTTACTCAGTACCTCTCATGGAATGGATTTCTAACATCACTCCATTGATCAAAAAACAAGGAGCCATTCGAGTCTATGTTGGTTATAGGGATCATAACACAACATGACCCAAGGATAATTTTCGTACCCCATTAGTACATTCGATCAGCGATGGATGCACTGTTAGTGCCATGTTTTCATTAATGTATGGTTTCTTCAGCTAAATAACCAAATTCAAATCAAAGCCATATATCAACAAAAGATATTCTCATCTTCCATTTGGGTACATTCACATGTAATAAGATACCTTTTGTCCATAAAAATACTAGGGCCATATTAGATTGAGCCCTTTCCTATGTTTTCCATGACATTGAACACATTGTGGAATCCTACCTCAATGACCTCGTAGCTTGATCTATGACTTGAAAATACCACCTAATTCACTTACATGACATATTCACATGATGTCACTTTTACAACATCCATATCAATCCACACAAGTTTTTCTTCTATGTCACCTCATAGAACATCCTCATATTTATTGTATCCAAACACAACATTCTTTTTGACCCCTTTAAGTTAGAGCAAAATATATAATTACTTTCTCTTTATACACGTAGACAGCGATAAAGTTTGCAACGGAAAGGAAACTTATGCACTTCTTCATTGCTAATTATGAAAAAATCATGAAAGGGTTCAGGTTTATCCTAATGGATGATGCACCTTTTCATAGAATTATTAAGCTCAATTATCATTATATCCACTCAATAAATCCTTGTTCTCTACAACTATTTTGAGTGCTCTAGACTACACCTAATATTTCATGTTGTACTTAGATACATGTTTAGCTACTCTTAACATGGTTCTTGGTCAAGAAGACAAATCACAATGTGAACACATCATATAATACCTTAACAAAGGCCTCATCAGGATTAAGCTCTTATAAGCTCATGTCAATAAGCTAGCCCTAATATTTTTTTACATTATTCAATGTATCTATAATTACATTTTGATGCCAAAAATAATTAAAATAGGCATACTTAAATCTAGTGTGTGATTTTGTTTTATGTTGGGTGTTGGCAGTAAATTTGAAAAGGATTGTAGTCTTTCTAAACATTCAACTAAAATTTTCCACTCCCAAATAAAATAATTTACTATAATTCATTGAGTTAATTTCATACTTTCCTCAATTGAGTGATGAAAAAATGGGTGATGACACATTGTTAAATGAGTTTTTATTCCTCGTTGACTCATCAAATCCCTAATATAGTGACATCCTTATCAACCTTAAAACCTAATGAAAACAACCTCATTTTTCTTGGGATAAACATGGTTGATTATGAATTAATTCCAAATAGGATTTAATCCTTGATGACAATTTATATTGTTGTGGAATTTATTCTATCCTTCATCATTTCTTCACTCATTCTAAGGAAAAACATGTTCCTATTGATTACCATCCAAGGCCATGTGGTAGTAATCTATTTAGCATTTCCATTGTTGTAAATATCTTATTTTCCGAGCGAATGTATCCATCTATATTGAAAGATTCCATGCAAATAGTATGGAAATGCCACCCCTATGAAATATTCTCTAAGAAAATATGCAACCACCCAACCCCTATTCAACCCATGTTTACCATCCACCCCTTAGCTAAATGGGGAGTTGATTTCATGACATATTGACCTACATCTTATAATGGTCATCACTAAACCATTGTATCTATTATCTACTTTATAAAATGGTTCAAAGTCATACCATCATTTTCCAATGATGGAGCCACTACAACACTTTTCGTATTAAACCACATCATAAAATGCTTTGTTATACCCAAATTCATCATCACCAATCATGAATCACATTTTAAAAATTGAATTATGACATAGTTCTCTTTCAAGTTCGGCTTTTTTCAAGATAACGCTACACCCTACTATCATCAAGCTAACAAAAACATTGAGGCCAATAATTGCATCCTAAAAGTATGATTGAAAACAGAGTGGGGACACATAAAATGAATTGGCATATAATTATTTTTTCTATAATTTGTGCATATTGTACATCTACCAAAATATCCATTGGGTTCACACCTTTCCAACTAGTTTATGGTTCCGAAGAAGTACTATTAGTTGAATGTCATATATCATTATTTTTATTAGTTGTTCAACTACTACCCAATGTCTCCACAAGGGAGTAATACGTTTTGTACATGTCACTCCTTTACCAAACCCACCATAGTGATTTCCTTTCTCATTAAGCTCATAAGAAATTTGTCAAAGCACATTATGATAAGTATGTTTGAACCCATATTTTTTCAGAAGGAAATATGGTATTGTTCTATATCAAGACCCTGATAATTTAGGAGTTATAAAGTTAGGACCCGTCTACCATGGACCTCACATTGTAAAGAAAATACTCTAGAAGGGGGCATAACAGAAAAATTATTTCAATTATAATCCATTTTCTATGTCGCACAATAGGCATTATGTAAAAAGTATTACGTTTAAGGCCTTTGACTGCATGATTCTCTGTATAGTATGAATTTTTTTGTCATATCATTAATAATTTGTATCCCTAATCTTGTTCATATCATGTCCTATATGGTATTTTCTTGTCATGTAGATTTCATTAGAAACCCAATGATATATAGGATATCTGGATAGTGTTATCTATATTTGCTAGCAACTTACCTCATCTACCTGGATCATCTCCAAACCCATTAGTTCAATGTTTGATTTGGGAGGATCCTATCTTTGAAATGAAACTAACAATATTTCTAAATACAGTGTTGTTAATGGAATTCTTAGTTATCCATCGTTAGGTTTTTCAACTTGATTCTTAGCTCTGCAACCCCCACCTATATCAAAAATACCTTAAGGTACATCTACTTGAACAATGTTTCAAGTTTGTTAGCTATAAACTTGACTAATGAGAATCTAATGCACTGGAAATATCTTTCACTAATTATGTTCTTCATTGGAATTTGGAAAATATTTAACATTTTAATGAAATCCACATCTAACATACACTCACATGTACATAAGCATAAACATTTTATATATTTGAGCACCATAATATATATATATATATATATATATATATATATATATATATATATATATATATATATAGATATATATATATATGTAGCAGATTTGTTGTCATTTTGAAACTGATGTTGGATAGGGTACCCCTAGATTGAAGTTTTTTGTAAAAGAATTTGTATTTTGAGGAGCGAAGCGCGCAACGTGCAGTTATGTTAGAGTCTTAGGGACTCTAAGGTGGGTCAAAGTCCCTTATTTTGTAAAATTATGGGTATATTTTGTATACATTTTTCTCTGCCCATGGTTTTTGAACCATGGTATTGTAAAACTGAAGACTACAATGAGTCTAGGGATATCTATTGAAGTAAGTCCTAGATCTATTTTTATAGAATGCATTTGGATGTAAGGTTTTATTGATTCATTTTTTTTTGTTTTTTTCAAAAGGGAAGGCTCCTACAGTTGAGTGCACAAATACCTTAGAGAGTCTGCAACTAGGTGTGTGTACCCCTGCAGTTGAGTGCGCAGGGCAAAAAGTGTTGTATTAAGAAGATCTGAAGTAATACAAGAAGAGCTTGTAGATAGATCTGTGTTATTTACTTATATGTTTACTTTACATTTATTTTCAAGTTATATGTGCCAATTATTTTTTTTATTTATATTTCCATCATGAATTATGGGTTATGATTTCTTATGTTGATTACTGCATGTTAAAGTTGAATCGCGTAGTCTGAAAGCTAGTTAATTAGAAGTATTACACAATGACTACGTAATTAGCATTTTTGTTCTTCGAAGCTATGATTAGTGTTAAAGAGAAGATAATCCCTAAAGCCACACTCCATAGTCCCTCTAATTGCAGAAACCTATTTCTATCATCCCCTAATATTTCCTCGGGTGAGACTTTGATCTTCCTACCAGATTGTTGCCGAAAGGGATGGTAATAGTGACTTTTGTTCGTTCGCATAGCCATTTCTGAACTTGGGTCTAGGACCCATTAAGCCAACAAATGGTTCGATTTCTAGGACCGGGATCTTATTTAGGGATATGTGAATGTCACATCCATCCAGAAAATAGATTCAATACTGGTTTTCAAGTTCATGTGGTAACTGTTTACTGAAGAGTTTGCCGGATTATCCACAGTCTCACGAAACATCCATCTAGAAAATAGATTCAATACTGAGTAAATCTAAAAGAGCGCGAATTTGCAGCAGAAGTAAACATAAATCCACACTTATTAACTAAAAATTGGTTGCAAATGTATATTTTCATAGATCGGCATGAGATATTTTTCTCATCGTTTGCTAAAGATCTGAATGAGTGATTATCAATACTAGCTGATAAAAATACCTCTTTCATGGATGACAACCCCACTGCGTGGAATCTAGATTTGATCAAGTAAATGAAGGAAACTGATAACATGATTTCAAGGGTTGTTGATTATTTGATTGATAGTATTATTGGAGGAATTATTATTGAGTTAGTGATTGATACATCTATATCCTACAACAAAGCCCAAAAAATATTTTTCAAAGGCACATGATGTAAGTACTTAACTCATTAAAGCTCTGGATTAAGATGTTATTATGTGAAAAGGGTGTCCTACGAATGAAATCTGATTCATGTTCAAAGGAAGAAAAATAGGAACTACGTGATGCTTCATGCGATTTAGGGTATATTGTGATAATTACATTGAAGCTGAGTACAATCCATTGTTTGGATCTGAAAGCGAAGAAGGATAAAGAAACCCTACGACCCCTAGAAGTGCATCGATACAATTTTTAGATCATCAAGGCACCACTAGAATTCACCAACCCTCCACTCCCATTACAATCCATCCCCATATTCTTCCCCCGCTTAACATGGCTCAGATAATGAATATTCTTGTGTTTAAAGGCTCTGGGATCAAATGATCCTAACAAATTCTAGTTTGTTGCAGAAGTAGTTTGGAGATCACTAAACATCAATGATGAGAATATGAAGAAATAACAATTGGTCACAACATTGTAGGAAAGACCCTCATCTTGGTATATGAAGTACTATGTGATGAACTATAATTCCACATTGGAGCAAACAAATATTGCGTTGAATTTTGAATTTAGGAAGTTGAAATCACAGTCATAGTGTATTATGGAGATCAATGAGATCAAGCAATTAGTCATTGAAAATATGTGGGAAGTAGATCAATGATTCAAGACGTTGTTAATTCAACTCATCTTCGAGATCCCCAATGAGCAGCAGAAGGAGTGATTTATAGCTGCACTATTTCCAAATCTTAGATTAGTATTGTCGCAGTAGAAGATATCAACCGAAGCAGAGGCATTGGAGATTGTGATGAAACGAGAACCTTCTTGAGTATAGGATACCAACATATGGGTTCAGTGGATAAAAACCAATTCGGTGAGCTTACATATGGAAATCCAAGATTTGAAGAAGGGAAAAGAGGTTCATTCAGGCATACATTCAGAATTTTGTTGCATAAATTGCAAAGCAAAGGGCCACTATAAGGATCAATGTCTTGTTTTTAAATAGTACTTGAAGCCTGGGATGTTCAGTCCAATGAAGCCCGGGCCAAGTGTTGGACCAGGTAAGGGACCAATTTTTTTTTGTAGCCTATTCCAACTTGCAGGGAATCACCCCACATACTATTGCAATTTGCAGCAGAAGTATATCCAATTACCGAAGAAATTGTTTTGTAAATGTTGTAGCTCGGTGGAACATGTTGAAAGGAGTTGTCAAGGCTATGATCTAACAATTCAGTAGAGTACTGGGGCTTATAGAATCCAAGTCGAAGGATGCGAAGATATAGGATCACCAAAAATGTGTAGAGGTTTCCAAGACGGAGGGAGTGGTCGAGGAGGAGGTGTTGGACAAGGTCACGTAAAGATCATATGTTATAATTGCGGTCAGCATGGAAATTTCTCCAAGGATTTCCAGAATCTTGCTACAACTATTGTAAGTATTGTCACACATTTTATCATGAGATAGAATATTGTCCTACATTATTGGATAAAATGAAGGAAAGGCACAATCATCGTCCTACCCAGAATATACAGATGATGAGAGTTGAATCATGTGAAGAGGATTTAAGTGTCAACATAGTGAAAAAAACTGGTATAGATACTGGAGAAGACAAAGAGGAAGGAAAGGAGCATATGGAGGATACATGGGTTCAGAAAGCTAGAGAAAATAATAATGGATTCAATGTACAATGAGAAAGAGAAACCTTCATGGAAGCGAAGAATAATTTTATGGAACCCGGAGCGTCGACATCAAAAACACAGAGGAAGTTGATTCCACAGAAGAAGGAACCCAAGGAGATTACTAAAACAAAGGAATTTGATCCATCCATTCTAAATTTATTTTTGCAGACATGTATGAAGTTTTTAAGGGATCAAAAATTTATGGAAGGATTGTAGGAGTTGATTGACAACTGCGCTGGCAAAGAAAAACCACAATCTGAATAGAGCACAATGAATAAGGTATACAAAAATAATAAGATAACTGATAGAGAAATGTGGTTAACTACGTAGATAGGAGATTATGAAATGGACCAAGTTATTCTTGATCTAGGATCAGATGAAAATGCTTTTCCAAATAAGACATGGGAACAAATGTGACGACCAAAGATGTAGTGGTTGTTGATTAAGATAAGAATGGAAAATCAATAGAAAATTATTCCTATGGGTCAATTTCATGGCGTCTAAGTAGACATTGATAGTGCAAGTGTGCTATCATCTTTCTAAGTCATTGAGGTTCTTGATTATAGAAATATGTATCATGTTTTTCTTGGATTCGACTGGGCTTATGATATGAAGGCCTAATTAATCTGAAGAACATGAAGATGGTGCTTGAAAATAGTGGTACCAAGGCCATTATCCCTTTGGACCCCTATGATGGTGCACGATATTCAGAACTAGTTCAGAATGAATATGGAGATATCGACAACATCTATAAGATCAATGTGCAGGATGAATATTGGATCAATACAAATGCTGATGGAAGGATAAGTGGGAAGAGTGATAGCTCTATTGTTTTAAAATATAATGAAGAATTGGAGAAATGGAAAAACTGATTGAAATAATTTTCTACTAAGTGCTATAATAGAATTACAAAATTGATTCATTGCGTCGCATCAAAGGTATGTGAAGTTCCTTATTATGATGGCATTGGGGATTTTGACCTATTTCTTGGTGATTTTGAGAAGAAGGTACCACAAGAACAGTGATATTAAGATTTGGACTTCGCTTTGAGTTCCACCCCAACTAGTTGGTGGGGCGCACACAGAGACCACCTAGGAGGATGGAAGGAATATCAAATATTGATTAGGCTCAGGTTTGGTTATGCAAACACTAGGTTCACTAAAAAATACAATGGTAGGAACAATCCTAACGAAAAATTGTCTCATTGGACTAAGGCTTAGGGTAAATAACCTCAACCTGAATGGGTGCATATCATTTTCGACACTTTAGATGTGATACCTCAAAATTGGTATCTTGAAACTGAGTTGTGCCATGGCACCACAGATTGGTATGATATGAATGAAGGGTTCTTATTGACCTATAGCTTCACAAATCATTGGGATTGTATTAATGAAACTCTTAAGGAGGTCCTAATAGGATATTTTATATTATCACTGAGCGAATGACTTCGTTACATCCTGATTGGGATGCGTAGCTGGAACTGGCATGAGAATGTTATAAGATGAATGAAAAATATGACAAGGAGGATCCGTGCAACATAAATATTCATGAATCATAAGGATAGTTTGAGATTGTATGTCCTTAAGTATAGATCTCTGACATAGCACAACCTATAAAGACTTAGCAAGTAAACATAGGCTCATAAGTAGAGCCCAAGTTCGTGAATATTGGAGACTACTGGGACGATGGTAGGGTGAGAAAGGTCATTGTACTATTGCATGAGTACCAGGAGATTTTTCTAATGAAGTTCTATGAGATGAAAGGAATTGTAGGGGATTTCGGAGTTATGTGCATTACTTTGAAACTAGATGAAAAATCAATCAAACAACTCCCATATCGCTTGAACCCAAAATACAAGGAGAAAGTAGAGGAGCTAGCCAATATGTTCGTTGCTGGAATTATTGAGCTAGTCAAGGAGTCCGAGTGGGTTAGCCCAATCGTGGTTCAGGATAAAAATACCAAGGGAGAGATAAGGATTAGTGTCGATCTCAGAAATTTGAAAGATGAATTTTTGCATGATCTATTTCCGACACCATTCATTGATGAGGTGTTGGAGAATGTTGGAGGGTAGGAAGCTTACTCCTTTACACATGGGTTATCAAGATACCATCAGATCAGGATCGCGCTGGAAGATAGGAACAAGACCACCTTCGTGACTGAATGGGGCTCATTTCGGTATATGGTCATGCCTTTTGGATTGAATAATGTGTCAGTAATATTTTCGAGAGTCGTAGTCGCTGCATTTAAAGAATATATCCAAAAATTCATGGAGGTATATTTTGATGACTAGACTATCTTTGGGTTGTTAAAGAAACATGTATCTAGTGTGTGCTTGATGCTGCATACCCACAAGAAGTTTCAAGTCTCCTTGAAACTGAAGAAACATATTTTATGCATGCCATTTGGTACATTATTAGGGCACATTGTTTACAAATAGGGATTGATCGTACACCCTGTGATGATTGTTGTGATCATAAATTTAGAACCACCAATGAATGTGAAGAAGCTACACATGACGCTTAGAAATACAGGTTATTATAGAAATTTAATAAAGGCTGATGAATAGATCATTGCGCCGATAGAAAAAATATTGAAGAAGGATGTCAAGTTCTCCTAGGATGCTGACTGTTAGAAGAGCCTCAATGTGTCGAAGGAAAATATGGTCACTATGCCAATTCTAGTTTTTCCAGATTGGAAGAAGGAGTCCCATGTACATTTTGATGTGTCCTGCATAGCTTTAGGAGTTGTCTTAGCACAACCAAGAGAAGATGATCTGGATCACCTTGTTGCTTTCATGATTCAAAATTTTTCTAAGGCGGAAAGGAATTACTCCAGAATAGAGTGTGAAGGGATAGCGATGGTATATGCTCTGCAAAAATTTAGACACTATTTACTAGGCACGCACTTCAAAATTTTTATCGATCATTCTGCATTGAAATACTTGGTGAACAAGCCTATGTTGGGGGGGAATATTTACATATGGCTATTAGTATTCCAAGGATCTGATTTTGAAATAATAGTCAAACGAGGTTGTTTGAATGTCGGGACTAATCATTTGTCTAGGATTGAGAGAGGTGAAGAGCCAATGAATATTGAGCAAGAATTTTCTGATGCATAGTTGTTTGCAATTTGAGTTCTAGATGACCATTTTAGATATATCATTTTGTTTCTGACTATGGGAGTTGCACATGCAAAGTATACTATGTAGCAGAAGAAAGATCTAGTAGTTAAAGTAGCATATTTTTCTCTAATTGCAGGACATTTATACAAGATGGGGGCCGATGAGATACTCTGAAGATACATCGCTAAGCATGAGCGACACAAAATTTTGATCGAAGAGCATGGTGGATTTGCTAGAGGGAATTACACATGGAAATAAACTATGAAAAATATTCTAAGTGTCGGACTATGGTGGACCACGATGCATAAGGATTTGAAGGATTATTGTAGTGCTTGTGATGTCTATTAGAGGACTAGGAAAATTCCATGAAGGGATGAAATGGCGATGCATCCTCAAGTCACTTTTTAGGAATTTGATAAATGGGAAACTGAATTTGTGGGACCAATTGATCCCATAGGGACAAAAATAGATGTGTGGTACATTATTACTGCAGAAATTACCTCACCAGATGGGCTAAGGTGCAACCAGTGAGGAATTGTAGCACAAACATGACTGCAAAGTTTATTTTTGAACATATATTGTCACAGCTTGGTTGCTAGAAGATCTTGATGAGAAACATATGTGATATTCCCAAATTACCATGCAACTAATTGGAATATTAATTTTTCTCTCGACATCTAGTTAGATGAATAAATGGGTAAGGAGACCCATAAATCTCTTTAGTAGGCATAAAATCCCTCTTAATGCGAAAAGGGATCATATTCATAGTTGGATAAACCACCCTCATGTGTGAACAGGGGCTAATGCATGTGGACAAGGTCAATTTTTCCCAAGTCAACAACGGTGGGATGAAGGGAGTGAATCATCAATAGAGACAACCCAGTGTGAATGTGGATTAATCTAGATAGTCAGAATAAAGCCACCTTGGGTGTGAAAGGAGACAATGCATGGAGACTAAGACAAGGTTGACTAAATCAAACAACACTATAAGTGAGAGAGTGGAACTAGTGGAGACAACGTAGTTTTGGAGGAGGAGTCTTTGCATGGAAGTAACCTCATAAATGGGTGGAACCCATGGTGAAGAAGCTCATAAAGTATATAATGGAGGGAATGAAAGCCATATGGGGTATTCAAAATATTTTTTATGTTTGATTCTTATGACTTATTGCATGCTTTAGTTGTTTGCCTGGGTTTGTTGTAGTGTTTAGTACAAGGGTATTCTCATGCGGGAATTCCCCACTCTTTCTTGAAGGACTTGTTGAATAAATATGAGAGGAGGATTTTGGAATTCATTTCCACCATCCATCATTGGGCCAAGAAATCACCTATAGCCACAATGCAGTTTCCTTGAGGAACTACATTATTTTTCATTGTGTTGCAGTGGAAGGGTCAAAACCCCTGATTGTGGGCTAGTTTTCTAGTGAAAGGATTAGCCTTTCACCTGGAGAGATAGCAAGGAGGAGCTACAGCCATCTATTTTTCCTTTCAGCCATATTTATGTAGAGCTTTAGTTAGGAAGCGTGATTCAGCCATAGATCTGCAACATATACTTCTTGTATCTCATGTATATCAAGAAACCCTTGCCGAGTTATATTGGAATTGTGTAAAAGAGACTAGATCTCAATTTTTCAACTCTCTTGAGTAATATATTAGCAGATCCATTTATTTATCTCTTTTTTTAGTATAAAACCTCATTAAACTACGCTGTCACTTGCTTCAGAATTTATGGGTTGCAGTAGTCATGGGGTTGCAGTGTTTTTGAGCTGTTCTGGGCTTGGGAGGCCTATTTAACTAATATATAATTATTTGTTTCTGATATGCTTTCATATTTGGTTGCTATAATGTATGAAATAATGGATCCATGGGCTTATTGACTGTTATAGCATAATTTTTTGAAACATGCATTTTTTGTGCCTATATTGCTGATTTTTCCCATTTGGAAATATTACAGTGGTATTAGAGCTCTGATCTCAGCTTAGCCTATGTACTTCAGCCATTATGTAATCTAAGGAAGCTTCTCACTGAAAGGAGAATATCTGTAGAAGAGATCAAAGAAAAACCTTATTATCAGGACGGTGGGAGTTCTAAAAACTTCTTCTTCAAACTCTACAGTCTATTAGAAAAGACATCAAAGAGATGAGGAGGGAAAGACATGGAGCTCGCTCAACAAGATTTGTACATGAGGAAAGCTTTAGTTCTTCATATTATGGGTGTGAGAATTCAATCACACCATCAGATTTAAAATGTTTTACCAGGCCTATGTTCATAGCAAGTGAGATGGAGGAAGGAAATATGCCAAAGAAGGAGAATCTTGGTGACTATTTGCAAGAGTATGAATCTCAATATAAGAGGTTCAAGGATCACCTAAACTTCTAAGGGTTTTGCAAGATCAAGGAGGATAAAATACCTAGCAAACATGATAGAAGCACAAGGTGCAATCAGAATGATGAGGATATATTTTTCCTATCTACGTTTGATGGATCACCTAAATGTTCATATAGGGCTTGGGTGGAGGAGCTAAACACCTATTTAAAGCAACACAAAATTTCAGAAGATGAAGTCATTAGAGTTGTAGCGCTGCATCTTGAAGGTAAGGCTTATGATTGGTGGTTATTTTAATCCTTTTCATTATGCAAATATATCTAATTATGTAAGGTTCACTAGGAGGGTAGTGGAAAGGTTTGATGAGAAACATTCTGAAAAATATTTGGTTGAGCTAGAAAAGCCAAAACAAACAAAACCTTTGCATGGGTTGGCAAGATCTATAAACCCCACTCCATTTCAGCAAACTATTGAAGGGGATGAAACTTTGCAGAATACCTTTCTAGAGGCAAGATCCCTATTTCATCAAGAACACTCTTCTAAAAAACAGGATATGGAGATCCTTTTTTCAAAAGAGGATCCTCTTACTGATGCCAAGGTAACTTCCATTAACGTTGAAGAGGAAGATAAGGATGGAGGTAACAAAGTTGTCACATCAGGAGCATATCTAGTACATCAAGGAGAGGAAGATAGAGCACTTTCTCTGATGAGAGGAGTTCTTGGATGTACACAAGAAATTCCAAAGAGTCTCACATGTGGAGATCAAGGCAAGGTTAATAAGAAACTTGTGTTATCATTTATAGATTGTGACACCTTGTATTTGAAACAAGAGGATAGGGAGAAGCATAAAAATCATATGACTAGGAGCACACACCCCTATCTATTTCAGAAGGCTGATGCACAAAAGAGGCAGACTGATTTGAACAGTGAGAGCAAGGAAAAATCAATGCACTCATATATGTAGTCTACTCTTGATATTGATGTCTCATTGCAAGGAGGCTTTCCACCTAGGAGACCACCAAATCAGGAGATGATGAGAGATGCTTCACATTTGGTTTCATCACTCATATATTTGGAGGGGTGAGAACCTTGGGAGGACTCAACACATCATAGAGAGTCTGGGGTAGGCTCAAGGAGGAGGGATACATTATCCCAATATCCGTATTACCCACTCTCACCAAACATCTTGCATTAATAGAATATGTTTCAAGGATGGATGGCACCATCAGGGTGCAAGGAGACCACTCCATACCTTTGGAGAATCAGAATATACTTCCACATAGGAAGGAATCTTCCACATTTGGTAGAGGTTGGTGGCTAGACATGCCTACATTGGCCAAACTCAGAATTTTTTTGATGGGTGATAGCTCCTCATGGAAGGCTAGCCTCCAAAAGCTTCCCCTTTTTCTAGGGCATGATTAGTTGCACGAGGAGTAGCAGAGGCAAGGTTGCAGCATCCCGGTGTAGGAATTTGGTAGGAGAGATGTCAAAGAATAGGGCAACAACATGACAGATGATTCACATGAAATATCATAAACGTCATCATTATTGAGTATTGACCCTTATTGGAGATCCCAGTTATTAGTGGAATACTCCAAGGATCTCTTTTCATGCAGAGTGCTTGATGACCAGTTATCTGATGGGAGATATGTAGTGGTAGATGGAATCATCTATTTTAAGGGTAGAGTCTTCTTGACTAGAGCCTCTAAGCTCAAAGAGAAGCTACTAGATGCAGCATATGAGTGTTTTCTCTCCAAACCCCCTGGTTTTATAAGAGCATACCATACTATCTTGGAGGGATTAATTTGGGAAAGATTCAAAGAGGAGATGCACCAACATATGATGAGATGCATGAACTATTTGGAGGATGAGGAGAGACATGACTCTTTGGTAGAGTTATCAAAACTATTTCACTTCTTATTTGGAGTCAGAGGTGGTCCATATATGAGCCACCTTACTATCTTGAACCAAGTACATGGTAAAGATTGTATTTATGTACATCATGATTCATTTACTATGTATTTTCATTTCCTTATCATACATGTGCAGGGCATTGCTCCAAGAGGGGGCACTCTTCCTTCTAGACTTCATGGTCTACTTGAGGTCATAAGAAGCATTGATGATGGCCAATCCCTAGGAGATCTTAGGGAGATAATTTCTTATGCAGGGTATGCTCAATTTGCACCATACACCATACACTTTCTCTAAGATTGTGAGGAGATTGGGTAAGTACACAAGTGGTTGGGAAGCCACTCATCATGACATATGATGCAGTTAGGAGTAAAACTACACTAGTTGCACTTGAGGGACCATTCGCCTTCTCCATTACTACATATGGCAGCTAGCATGACTTTGATTATGATCCCATACATTGATGATATTCTCATTATTGTTGGGGACATGATTGGGGGGATGACACATTGGTTGGATGTGTCCATTGGGAATGAAACTTCCCAAATTTATTCATGCTTCAAGGGAATTATGGGAAATTATATGGCTGCTGCAATATATCATTTTTTTTCCTTATAAAGGGAGCCATATGATTGATTTATGTCCTTGGGAGAAGCCTCTCATATGGGAGGAGTTTTTCTATGAACTACCATTATGAAGGGCGATTCATTTTATATGGATGATAGCTTGGAGAATGGAGCTTCACATGGGGATGAAGGTTCCCTATATTTTTTAGATATATCCTTTCATTTTCTTGAGGAAAAGAAACATTTGGGGGGGGGGGGGAATATTGTAATATTCCTAAATTAGCATGCAGCTAATTAGAATATTAATTGTGGTCTTGACATCTAGTTAGTTGAATAAATGGGTAAGGTGGCCCATAAATCTCTTTAGTAGGCATAAAATCCCTCTTAATTTGAAAAGGGATCATATTCACAACTGGATAAAGCACCCTCATGTGTGAACATGAGCTAATGCATGTGGACAAGGTCAAGTTTGACAAAGTCAACAACATTGGTATGGAGGGAGTGAATCATCAATAGAGACAACCCAGTGTGAATGTGGATCGGTTTAGATAGTCAGAATAAAGCTACCTTAGGTGTGAAAGGAAATAATGCATGGAGACTAAGTCAAGGTTGACCAAATCAAACAACATTGTAAATGAGAGAGTGGAGCTAGTGGAGGCAATGTAGTTTTGGAGGAGGATTCTTTCCATGGATGTAACCTCATAAATGGTTGGGACCCATGGTGAGTAAGCTCATCAAGTATATTATCGAGGGAATGGAAGCCATATGGGGTATTCATAATATTTTTTATGTTTGAGTCTTATGACTTATTGCATGCTTTAGTTGTTTTGTTGGGTTTGCTGTATTGTTTAGTACAAGGGTATTCTCATGCGGGAATTCCCCACTCTTTCTTGGAGGTATTGTTAAAGAAATATAAGAGGAGGATTCTGGACTTCATTTCCACCATCTGGCATTTGGAAAAGAATTCACCTACATCCACAATGAAATCTCCTTGAGGAACTGCATTTTTTTTCATGGTGTTGCAGTGGAAGGGTCAAAACCGCTGATTGTGAGCTAGTTTCCTAGTGAAGGGATCAGCTGGAGTGTAAAAAATTTGGTAAACTTGAATAAGTATATATTATTATTTATAAGAGATGAGATATGAGATATGATTACAATGGGGAATCACCGAGGCTTTAAATATAGCCTCATGGTGTCCCTTGGTGAAGAGGCATGATCTTTGATCATGCCCTTTCACTTAATAAAACCTAAGATAACTATATCTAACTAATAATTAATAAAATATACATAACATTGCCCCTCTCTTAAATATGATTTGTCCTCAAAGCATACGTAACGATGGACAATTTTGACGAACGCCTGGGTTTCTTGAGCAGTGGGCTCTTGCTTCCCACATTTTAAAAAGATCGTGGAGCATATTCTCGAGTTAAATCTTTTGTTGATCTGGATAGTGAAAAGATCTGATATCGACAGGGTCGGATCCTGTCTTGACTTCTATTGGATGTTTGATTTTCCTATCTGGAGGCACTTTTATGGGTAGATCCTGGAATACGTTTTCGTGTGTCCGAACTAGTCCTTATTCTTCTGGTGACTCTTCGTGGCTCCCTTTTGAAGATAACATTTCTAACTGATGACATTGTACTGTAGATGTTGGCGCTCCTATTTGAATCATCTTCATCATCAGAGAGGAAGATACAACTTGATCTTCTGGGGCTTGGAATCCATACAACCTATGTTTCTGCCCTTTCCACTTAAAACTTATAAACTGCTTTTGATGGTTGGCAGAATAAGTACCTAATGTTTGTAGCCATTGAATTCCTAAGACCACATCTACTCCTCGTAATGGAACGGTGTAGAATGGAGATTCTAAATGAAAGTTTTTTATCTATAGTTTGACCTTATGGCATTTCCCTACTTTCTCAATCTTCTTACCATCAGCCACCATTACCTTCATATTAGGCATGGGGAAGGTAAATATGTTAAGTCTTTCTTCCATGGTTGAATATAGAAAATTGTGGGTACTGCCAATGTCGACGAGAACCATTACGTTGTTGTTCTTGATATGTCCTCTTAACCGTAGGGTTTGAGGTTGTGATATGCCTGTCATAGCTGATAATGACACTTGTGGAATAGTTTCCCCATGCACTTCTGGAGAGAGCTCTAAGTTGTCTTCTAATCCTTCTATATATGAATCATTATTGTTAGCATCATTAGTTGCTTCACAACTGTATAGATTTTTCTCTTTTCCATTAGCACATCTATGCTTAGGGTCCCAGTTTTCACCGCAACGCTTGCACTTGCCCTCTCTCATTCTTTGTTTTTCCACAATAGATTTTTCTTCTTCATGAATATGGAGTGGGACATATTTTGTGTCATATATATTTTCAGATTGAGGAAATCTTTGTCTTGAATATACTTTTTCTGGTTTTGATAATCTTTTAAAATTCTTTTCAGCATCTTTTGCTTTTGCCTTGCTACTTCTACTGATGTAACTTCATGAAGTTTGAGCTCTTCTTGTATATGGATTTTAAGTCCTGAGATGTAAGACTAGATTAGACGAGATTCTGACAATCCCGGTACTCGTGTTGCCAAGGTCTCCCATTCTCGAGTGTACTCATCCACATCTCCTTTTTGGCGTAATTTGATAAACGTTGAAAAAAACTTTTCTTATTTTATGCCTTGAAACCTTTTGAAGAATGCATCCTTAAATTTCCTCCAACTGATAGTGAGTGTCATCTTTTTCCACCACATATACCAATTATATGCTTCTCCTTCCATTTTCATGGAAGAATGCTTAATTTTTTCGTCATCACTAGTAATTTCATAAATCTCAAAATATTCTTCTGCTTTATTAAGCCATGCAACGCTATTTTTTTCATTATCATCAAATTTGGGTAGCTCGATTTTGGCTTTTCGCTGATATGCTAATGGTGGAACAAGAAGGGGATATTGATTAGAAAATTCATTCCAGAGCTGCTTATTTTGAAAATATGCATTACTATCTTCTTGATGATGTGGGGAATCAATTTTTTCCTGATGCTCTTCTGAGTTCCCTGAATCTGCGGAATTGTTTTGTTCATTTTGTTCCATGTTAGGAGATATTGGGGATTGTGTCTGACTTAACTTACCTATCTTATCATTTAGCTTATTGAAGAGTTTTGTCATATTTTTCATTGCTTCGCTCTGATTTTCTGTGGCCTCGTGATGATTTAGCCACATTTGTCTTTCTATTCGATTTTTCGTATCATGAACCTTTTTGATGTCGTTGGAATGTCCTGCAATTGTACCTTCAATATCGACTAATATTTTTTCGAATTCTTCGGAATTATTATTGATCTGTTTCTCGAGATCCACCAATTTCTTCTGGAATTCGGCCATTGACATTGACGAAGACATTGAACGTGTATAAGGTGGGGAATATTTTTCTGCCAGTTTCTCTCCCCTTTTTTTTGTCTTTTTTTTTTAAATAATAATAATTATTATTTTTTTAAAATAAATTATATAATTATTATATATATATATATATATATATATATATGTTAAACAATTGATTTTACTTTGGAAACGTCCAACCCTATGATCACGATGGTTCACAATTTATTTTTATTTTTTTTAAACAAACGCACCCTTTTTTTTTGTTTACTACAGTGCACAGCAACCCGCGGGGAAGGATGGTTGCTGCAGAAAGGAAGAGTGTGCAGGCGGCGAGGACACAGTCAAATGAGACAAACATCGAACACGCATGTCTGGCTTTTAGATGTCGGAATGCTTGTTTTAAACAACTCGTACACCTACCTTTCGTGAAGTCGCACCTCTCCACTACAGAGTCACACGTCTGACGTTCAAAAAGACACGCTGCTTGGAATATTTCGTTGTTATGTTTTAAAAAAAAATTGCACTGACTGAAAAAAATGGTTGTCGAGGTGGAGACAGCGGGGACAACTATAGTTATATGTAATGTTTGATAACTTACTTGGTTAACCAGTGGGATGTGTGAGACAGTCAGATGGGGACGGGAGTGAAAGGGAAAAGCGTTGGGAGAATCGACATGGAAGGAATTGACAGGTGAGGGCAACGAGAGTGCGGAAAGGAGTTGTGGAGAAGGCGGCAGCAGGAAAAGGCGGAAGAATGGAGTTGGGGTATGCTGTAGCGTGGGGGAAATTGGGTTTGTGTAGAGGCAGGGAGAGCCGATGTGCGTAGTGGAGAGGGGGGGTGGATTGTAAAAGAAAATTTTATTTATTTATATTTTTTTTTACATGAGGGAGTTGGGATATGTAATGGGGGAATTTTTTTTTTTTAAAACGTAGAGTGGGAGTGAACCATAAGGTGAAGTGAGGATGTGAGGGACAGATCGTTAAGGAGGGGGCGCAGATATGAGAGGAGAAAAGCTACAAATTTTCTTTTAAAACTAATACTGTCCACAAGCACTCGATTTAAAAAAAATATGCAATTCTGGAATTGCAATTCTAGAATTCTGTAATTCCCTAATTCTGGGTGATCACACAGATCCTGAAGAGCGATGGCTCTGATACAAATGGAGTGTAAAAACTCTGGTAAACTTGAATAAGTATATATTATTATCTATAAAAGATGAGATATGAGATATGATTACAATGGGGAATCACCGAGGCTTTAAATTTAGCCTCATGGTGTCCCTTGCTAAAGAGGCATGATCTTTGATCATGCAATTTCACTTAATAAAACCTAAGATAAATATATCTAACTAATAATTAATAAAATATACATAACATCAGCCTTCACCCGGAGAGCTAGCAAGGAGGACCTACAACCATCTCTTTGTCCTTTCAAACATATTTATGCAAATATTTAGTTAGACAACATGATTCAGCAATATATCTGTAGCATATAATTCTTGTATATCATTTCTATCAAGAAACCCTTGTGGGGTTATCTTGGAATTGTGTAAAAGAGACTAGATCTCAGTTTTAAACTCTCTTGAGTAATATATCAATAGATCCATTTGTTTCTCTATTTTTGTAGTATAAACCCTCATTAAAATATGCTGTCACTTGCTTCAAAATTTATGTGTTGCAATAGTCATGGGGTTGTAGTGTTTTTGAGTTGTTCTGGACTTCGGAGGCTTGTTTAACTAAGCTATAATGATTTTTTTCTGATTTTCTTGCATATTTGGTTGCTATAATGTATAAACTAATGGATCCGTGGGCTGTTCTTGACTTTTTATAGAATAATTTTCTGAAAAATGTGTTTTTCGTACCTATATTGTTGATTTTTCCCATTTGGGAATATTACAACATATGTACACATTTCTTGAACAACACTATTGAAGCATTGATTGCAGAGTTTTGAATGCATCACCAAAAGAGTGCACCATATCACCCATAGGAAAATGGAATGATTGAGGAATTTAAAAAATTTATGGAGAACGCTTTGACTAAGGTATGAAATGTCAACAAGAATGAATGGGACTTGTGAATTCCTACAGTTTTATGGGCCTACAGGACTACTTGTAATAATTTAATATATCTGACTCTATTTCAATTGGTGTATGGACAGGAAGCAATGATATCGATGGAGTACATCATGCCTAGTCTCTGAATCACAAAAGTTACGAATATAACAGACAAGGATATTATGGAGCACATATTGGAACAATTTATGGTGCTTGAGGAGGATAGGTTCATTTTTTATTTCACCATCAGGTGTAGAAGGAGAGGCAAAAATCCTGGCATGTCCAACATATTAAGCAGGGTGACTTAGTTCTTTTATATGACAGCAAGTTCACGATTTTTTTGGGTGAGCTGCAAAGGAACTATTTGGTGTCGTACATTGTCAGAAATGTTTTGTAGGGGATTACAGTTCAACTCGAGAAACTGAATGATGATTTGTTACTTAGACGTATCAATGGTATCAGTCTAATTTTCTAGAGGGATGACTCCACCCCTGGGGCTTCACATTGACTATATGGCTGCAGAAGAGTCTTAATGCTCCACACATGTTAAAGAGAGCATGGGAATATAAATTAATCTATCGAAGGAAGGATTCGTCGTGGCCAAAATAATGCACGGGATGCAGTATTATGGCATATTTGGATGGAACTTCTCTAAAGGAAGCAATACTGCACTGCAAGGGATGGTCAAATGAAGTTCACCTAGAATATGACCATTGGAGCTAGAGGAGTTGAATTGATAAGGAATTTTTCATTAAAAGGAGCAGGAGGGATGTATTTAATGGACATATCTACCACCAAATCTGCATTTAGGAGGTGAATCTCAAGGAGATCATGGAGTTTGAATTTCAAATTTGCTATAAATCTAGAACCCAACTCCACATTTAGAAAATTTATGCTCTGGGCATTAGACTTGTGATTTTTCACCTGACAGAGAGCTAAGAATTCCGATATATGTCGTATTATAGTTTTGAGGCACTTAAAGATGAACTAATCAAGGAAGTTTTTGGAAACACAATGATGGCTAGGCCACTAGCCTATGTAACAGTGGCGAGGCCACCCAGGAAGCATACCACCACAAGAGAAACACTGTATAAAAAGCTAAAGAAACTAGTGCTTCAAACATCATCTAGGAAGAAAAATCCAAAATAAGAGTGGTCTAAGGTGACACGGCATAAGCAAAAGAAACTCATCAAGGTAGAGGAATTATAAGAGGAATAAGTTATGCTCGAAGATTCTTGATGTTATTGATGTAGAGGAACTTGTCTCCAGGTTTCCCCCATATATTCCGCCAAGAAAGCCGAAAACTGTGAATCCCTCGACGAACCCATACATGGTGAAGTACAAGGTATTTAAACCATTTTTTCCTGACAAAGTACTGATTGAGGCAGATTTTTTGGGAAAAGTGCCACAATTGCATATGGAAGACTAGGATTTCAACGACCATAGAAAATATCCTCAATTCAATCTAAGCCGATATCTGCGATCTGTATATTATGAAGTTGTTGGAGTGATAATGGTAGAACCAATTAAGTGGGTAGCAGGAATTAAAAATGCAGGGTTGTGAACATGTTATACGTTCCACACTTTGGATGCAGTATCATTAACACAATTTATGTGTGCTAAGTACTAGCTTTGGTGCATGATGATAGTCTATCATTGGGGGAAAGAGTCCCCATTGATGAAATGTTGATCACGAGGATCAATACCCTTCCTTGTCAAGGATTGGATGCCACAAAATCATTTGTAGGCAAATATCAAGACAAGCAACCGACCAACAAGATGAAGTAGGATTATGGCATCATGAATCAAACCTCGGGATATGATATTAACTCCATTACGGATAGGTCTGTGCAGTTTGATGCACATATTTTGGTAGTAAATAGCATGTGGAAATGTCACGTAGAAAAAGTTTAAGCGCTGTTAGTATCTTTGGTTGTGCAATGCAACAAAGGCATAGCGTAAAAATGGGCATGATATTTGTGCAAGGAATTCTTGGATGACTATAAAGAAGCTCAGGATGAGGGCAAGAAATTCCACTATGCGTGGCGCTTTCTATTAATTGCTCTGATGGCATGGAAGGAGCCTAATGATTCATAGTTCCCCACTATGGACCCGGACATCTGCGAGGTTGAATGGTATGCCTCGTTGTGGAATTCAAAGGAGCCAGGTGATGGACAAAAAATTATTTTTGTTAGGTTTTGCGATGAGTGTATGCATGGTGATTAGCTAGAAGCCAAGGGTATCACCAATTCTATTTGTAGAATATCACTAGGTTATTTAATTTAAAGCAATTTTTCACAATGTAGACATCCACACAAATAAGGGCCTCGCAGAAGTTTGGTACGAGCTTCCATACCTAGTGACCGAAGATGACATCACGTGAATTGTAAGTGAATTTCCAAGTGATTGGCTAACTCCATCCGAAGGGGCGGAGGCAGAGAAGTTAGGCACGAATGGCGCAAAGACTAGTACCTCTAGTATGAAGACAAGGAAGAAGGACACTAAGAAAAAACCTAAGGTAGTCACACTTGGGATCGATAAGGAGGATGAAGATGAAGCAGAGAGAGAGACAAAGAAGAATGCTTCGGAGAGAGGATGGGGAAATTAGTAGGGTGGATATGATACATTTTTCGATCCAGGAGACCCCACCTCCCCTTACATTCTAAAGAGACAGAAGACACTGGGTTGCGGAGGCACATTGAGAAATATGAAGTCAGTTAGATCCGCCAGCCCTTAAGCATTGGTCCTCAGTGAGGGGGACTTCAATGATATTTGTGACATTTTTCAACACATCAGCAAACATTTGTGGGGAAATATTGAGGAACAATACAAGAGCGTATTGGAAGAGGTCGAAAATGGCCTCAAGTAATTATAGGTTCAGGCGAGCACAGTGCAAGCAAGCATGATGCAAGCAAGCAGGCTTCAAGCGAGAATGACTCAAGCGAGCAGGGCACTAGCAGGTGCGAGTACAACAAGACAATATCTAGCCATTAAAATTGATATTCACAAGGTGATGATCCCTGCAGGCACCCTATGCTTTGATACTGCTGAGAGTGAGGTGCAAGTGTCACATTGGAAGAACACCAAGCTCAACCTTGTTGTGCTCTCTTCGAAGGCGTTGCACGAGTTCCACCAAGGCATCACAGAAGAGTTGCAGATCTGAGATCATCACACCCTATTGGTTATCCATGATGTTAAAAGAGAATTAAAAGAAATTTCTGAGGAAAATTAGCAAGCCATGAAGGAGTGAGATGAGGAAGCTATGCAAAGATATAAGTTGGAGGCAGACATAACTAAATTTTTCAACAAACTGCCTAATCTACAGATTCAAGTCGAGGCATCCCAAGATGATAAATTCAAAAAGCTCGTGATGGTAGTAAAAGACTCCAAGGATGAATTCGACAAGGTACAACTTGAGCTACAGATAAAGATCATTGAGCTGTAGTTGTAATAATAGCCCACTACTCAACTAGAGGTCTAGCAGTAGTGCACAGTGGAGATTAAGTCTGCCACTAAAAATATTGAATCCACAATATAGGAGTGCATTCCAATCTTTGAATACATTAAGGACGTCTGGGATTCACAACATGAGGACCCTCATGTGTAGAATACTTAAGAGGAAATTCGCAATAAACTAGAACAAATGGACCATATTAAGGTTACCATGAAGACTATAGCACTGGTACTGGGGTATACCTGTCTCCAAGAGGGTAAGTTTTTGCAGGGAGAGATTGATGAGTTTCATAGAAAGAAATAACTTATCACAGCCAGAACGCAGCCATGGGAAGCCTAAGCTATTCATATATCGTATACCGTGGAGAAGAAAATGAAAGCAATACGCTAGAAGCATAAGGAAATTTCTTAGAAGAGAGTTGGGGCATCCATAGAGAAGTTGTTGACCGAAGTACGAGAAGTCGAGAAGCAGTGCACCGTGAAAGTACCATCATTGAAGGATGCATTAAGTAGAATTAAAGAAAATATTGAGGGTGCACTAGTAGAGTGACTCAGGATGAGTCACATATTTGTTTTGGGGGCTTGTTGGATAGGGTACCCTTAGATTGAAGTTTTTGTAAAAGAATCTGTATTTTGAGGAGCAAAGCACGCAACACACAATTATGGTAGAGTCTTAGAGACTTTGGTGCGGGTAAAAGTCCCTTATTTTCTAAAATGATAGGAATATTTTGTATACATTGAGCTCCTCCCATGGTTTTTGGACCATGGTATTGTAAAAGAGAAGACTATATAAGGAGTCTAGATATATCTATTGAAGTCAGTCCTAGATTTAACTTTTACAGAATGCATTTGGATGTAAGCTTTTATTGAGTCTATATTTTGTGTTTTTTTGTTAAAGGGATGGTCTCCTTCAGCTGAGTGCGCGAAGACCTTAGAAATTATGCAGCTGAGTGTGCACACCCCTGTAGCTAAGTGTGAAGAGTGGAAAGTGTTGTATTAAGAAGAGCTGAAGAAATAAAGTAAGACCCTAACGAAATATCTATGTTCTTTACTGATATGTTTTCTTCATATATATTTTGAAGTTATCTGTGCCAAGTAGGGTTTGTATTTATATTTTCATCGGGAGGTATGGGTTATGATTTCTTATGTCGATTACTTCATGTTAAAGTTGATCCGCACAGTCTAAAATATAGTTAATTAGAAGTATTAAATAGGGATTGTGTAGTTTGCATATGTGCTCTACGAAGCTCTGATAAGTGTTAAACAAAATATAATACTTAAAGCCACACTCCATAGTCCCTCTGGATATAAAAATCTGGTTTTAGAATCCCCTAATATTGCCTTGGATGAGACTTCGATCTGTGTAGTAGATCAGTGTCAAAAGAGCAAGTAATAGTGAGTTTTTTTGGTTTGCACAACCATATCTGAACCTGGGTCTAGGCCCCATTAATCCAACAATTGGCATATTTTTTTCTCTATGTAAGAAAAACCATCATATACATACACACACAAACACAATAACACACACACATAGAGATTTGTGAGTGTGAGTGTGTGACTGTATATGATGAGTTTCCTTACATAGATAAAAACAAAAAAATATATGTGAGTTTGAAAACTAGGAAGTTAGGCCTATATCCCAAGGTGCCTAATAGTGAACCATGGTATCACTACATATAGCCCTATTGTGGAGCTCTATCCTCATGATGCCACATGAAAGTTGGAGCCATCGACTTGATGATCTAAATGAAATGGGTTAACAAACCCATCGTATGAAGTTGAAAATGCACCTTAATGTCATCCATCTACAAGCATGGTTAGCCCTCGGAGCTTTCGACAAACCTATCGTAGCTCCCATCTTTCCATCATGTCATTATCCTCCTCTACACCATGGTACCTTGTCTTGGAATTACATAGAGACATCACTACTAGATGAGTCACACCCATATCTATGATGCATATCAACCATGTTAGTACTCTTTCATAAAAAATACAAATAATTATATATCATTCAAAACACAAAGAATAAAGAATATTAAAATTATAAAAAAAAAACATTTGGGTTGGTGTCCCACTATGATCATCCCAACCATATCTCTTAGGAAGACCCAACTCCAAATAATTTTAGAAATTTTACCCAACATAGGCATAGTGCTCCACCGTGGAAACCTACTCTTGATACCAGTCGAAGAATTTAGCACCAAAAGCCTCTAAAGCGGCCTTGGAACCAAGATGAGTTATTGAACATATTGTAGCTATTTTTTTGGTTTTTCAAAAAATATCAAAAATAATATATATATATATATATATATATATATATATATATATATATGTGTGTGTGTGTTTGTTTGTGTGTGTTCGTGTGTTTAAAACAAAGAGATAGAAGAAGTTTTGTAGAATGGTTAGAGCCAAATAGTATTGTTGTTATTACAATCTCTAACCTTTCAGGCTTGGAAAATAATCAAAGTGTATGTTCAACCACGAAGGATTAATTTTCATGCAATTCCAATAGTGGATTGTGCTGCAGTTTTTGGAAGTCACGCCATATCAAATTGCGCTAGAGAAAATAGCAGGTGTTTAAAATTGGGAAGTGACGACACAAATATGGATTGCGATCCCACCGAGTGAAATCAATGGTAATTATTTGTTGCACCACCTCAACCCACTTTTCAAAAACCACTAGCAAGGAGGGGTGAAAATAAGTAAATGGTTTCCTAAAACCACTTTCAAATTGTAGCTTGTAACTTTTACACCTCTTAGGTGAGCCTGTCAAGCGAGTGAGTAAAGCGAGCCTATCGACCATCTGACCCTACTACCTCGACCTTCCACATCACTTTCCACACGATTCATCTGTCACACCATTCTCTTCTCATTTATACATATCATCAAAATTATTTTCCAGCTAGATAAAAATGTTAAAAGGGGTTATTTAGTTATTACTCCCATCATTTTCAACATTTAGAAAGCTCCGCTAACCAGCGCCCAAATCAACAAAGAGCCAATCCTCTTTAGCTCCTACTGATTCACAATAGTACTAGGTATTTAGCCTTTGTTTTAGACCTCAATTTCCCGTAATTATTAAATTTAAAAAAAAACTCTGAATTCAGCCCCAAAACCTACATATCCCATTCCTACCTCTAAAGATCACGTAATGGATGTCGAGTCCAAAATTCATGATTCAATATGCCTTCTTGATTCTGAAGAATTTCGTTTTGAAAATTTCGGTCGTTTCTTGAACCAAGAGGATTATTTTAGGATTGTACAGTCTTATCTATATTATGTTATAACTTTATTCATATACCATTTCCCTTAATTTGTAACCTGGTTAACATCAAAAATATTTCTGAAAGGAATTATGTTGTTTCTTCTAAAGGGGAAAGTATCCTTGCGGTTACAGTTGAGGTCATCTACAAAGCCTTATGTTTCCCCAATATGGAAAACTCACAACCACTCACTGAGGCCTCTTTAATTTTTAATTTCACTTAGTTATCAGAAGAAAACAAACAATCTTTGTTTACATTGTTTTTTCCTCTAGGGACAAGATTTCCTTTAGTAGTAGAAACTTACCCTATGTATTTATTCTCTCATGATGCATAGATAGTAGAGAAAATTTTAGCCTAAAATTTCCCATGAAAATTTCACATAATTTACATTTCATAATATGTAAACCAATGAAAATCCTTCAAATTTAAAAAGAGGTACAAGTAAATATTTTCTAGGGAAAAGAATAAAAACTACTTTATTTAATTGTATTTTTAGCTTATCTCCTTATAGGTTTACTCAAAATTTAAGTGTAGAAACTTGTTGGATGCTGAATTAAATCCCACATCCAACGAGTACCCATCATGCAAACTTTTGAGAAGACGAACATTGATAAAAATTCAACATAGATTAAAAATTTTGTTCAACATGTTTTTTTAATGTGTCGTCTATTTTTATCAATGTGGGTCTTCTAAAAAATATGCATGATGGGAATGTGTTGGATGCAGAATTTAATTCCACATCCAATGAGTGTCTACACTTGAAATAGTAAACATATAACAATATAAGAAAAATATACAATTAAGAAAATTAGTTTTCTTATTTTTATTCCAAAATTCATAACTCTTATTTTATTATTTTAACTATTAATTTTCCTTAGGAGGTCACTTTTAGGCTGAAATTTACTCTAATGAAATAACTGCCACAATTTTATTATTAATTGGGGAATATGATATAAGAAATGTCACCAAACCATCCCTAGGATTCCTAACTCAAATGTTGCAGCCATATGTGGTTTTCGATATACCTTCATATCTAGCTCAATCCAACAATTTTCAATTCAAGAGATTCCACCATGCTAATGGTTTCATACATCCTTCCATTTCGGTTTACCTTTTTCTTTATATTCATGGAAAATTTTGAATATTTGAGTTTGAGTACATTTGATTCCAATAAATAAAGGATGTCAATAATTTAGTCGACTAATGTATTTAGAAGAAATCCTGACAATGAAGGATTCTCTTAGTTCTTGTCCACCTACATGGAAACTACTCACACTAGTTTGAATGGTGCACCAACCCCATGAATTTTACCACAACATAAGAAGTTGTTACAACTCAATAAGGATACCAAGTTTGGGGATTGGTACCTTTTTTAAGATTTAAAAAAAAAGGCTATATGGATGTAAAGTGTGGCCTTATCAATTAACAAGTTTTCAACCTATGAGAATATTCTCCCTAGAATTCATAAGGCAAAGCCTACATGTAGACCAAATATATTTTCTTCCCAGGTGTAGAGGGTATATGTTTAAACTAGAAAATGTTGTAGGTCCATTCATAGTGAATTTCGGACAAGCTCTTACTCATGTGGAAGATATGGTGAAGGAATGCCATATTTAATTAGGTAATAAATGACAATATGACCCTCACCAAGTGATTTCTGACAAAAGAAATAATTTCAACTCAACACCATATCACCATGAGAGTAGACCATAGGTTGTCTGGAAAGAAAACTAAAATATTTGGCATATTAATTTAAAAATGGAAATCGAAACACCTTTAACCAAAGAAATCATTTAAAAATAAGCACTGATGAAACGATATATGTAGACATGGAATATGTATAGTCATTAAAAATACCAAGCTAAAACTTGACGTTGAGGAGGAAATGCAAGTGAAGTTGGCAAGAGATATTTGGTCAACCAGGTATCTAGATGAATCTAGGAAACCCTGAGCTAATTTTTCCTTCTAGTTCTATAGATTTGATTGTACCCAAAGATTAAGGAAGCTATTTTGTGGTAGATGCAACATTAAATAACTACCAAGTGATTGAAGAGAAAATTCAGAAGGTGAAAGGTCAAATTATGTCTCAACTGGCCATGCAAGCATATTCTCCTTTTCAAATTAGGTTGTTATCAACAATGGACCTTGAGAGAAATTAACTCAAAATCTCTCTTTAGCATCCCACTGTCTAATCATTCCCTTTAGGTGTAGAGTTTAAGACAACAAATTTATCTCTTAACACTATTTATGTTCCTTTATATGATAAGATTAATTTTCATTGGCAAGTAGGTGAGATGATAAATGGTGACTTAACCAAAGCTTCATTAATAGTCTACAAATCATAGAAGCTCTTAAAAAAATCCTCAAATGGAATCAAGAGAAGGCCAATTCTAGAGATATATACTTGAAAGATGAAGGTTTCAAGGAATTTCTTATCAAGCTTGGTGTTGATCCAAACGATAGAGAAGCCATAAAATATTTGATACAAGGAACAAAATCTAAAATGTAGTCACTAAGGAAAAACTTGAAAATTCCTATGCCAGAAGATGTGAAAATTGTTGAATCACATTTTGTAGAAAAAAAAGCAACAATTGATGATTCATCTGATAGACATAAATAATGAGATAATACCTTTAAAAGAAAAGGTCAAAGACTTGGAGCAAACTATCAAAAATCTTGTGTGCACAATTGTAGTGTCTAGTGATTTTGAAGATCCTGTAGACAAATTGACATAGGTAACGACTGAACTCAGACTATCAGGGGTAGAGATTAAAATTCTTGGGGATAATCTTTAATATTTTACTAGGAATAATTGAGTACTAAAGAGAAACAATTGAGGTTCGCAAAGATATAAAATTAAAAATTATATGAAAAATACAAGTCAACACAAGAAGAGATATAAGAGCTAAAGAATAGGCTGAATGGAAATGTGTCTTTAATTGAAGCTAGGAAAATCATTTGGGATGACATAACTTAGTAGATGTGTTCCACTTGGGGATTATTTCAAGTTGTTGTTGAAGAAAGGGCTTGAATCACTAGTATTACATAAGTTCTAACTTCATCTAAGAAGGATATGCAAAGAGATAGACAAAGTTCCAAAAGAATCATTAAATTTCTAAATTAAATGTCCACAACAGAGTTGAAGATAATACATATTTTTGACAGGGAAGCAGTTGATATGGAAATCAAAAAATTCATTGAGAAAAACCACCTACACATTCAAAATTATGGAAAATTAGACATGGTAGAAAATTTTGCTGCTATTTTTTATTCTAGCTTTTATCAAAGATAAAGAGTTGGGTTTCCAGGATGTCAGAGTATAGATGGGACTTTCTACCTTGGGAAAAATATGAACAAGAAATAATAGCTACCTAGTATAGGCTGGACTCATCACTTGAGAAAACTATAGTGCTGAAGGGAAAAAACAATGGTCAAATTCCTACAAAGATACTTTCAATTTTTGTGGTTGATGAAGACCTTGTTTGAATCAACAATTGATTACACTAGATTGTCAAACTTACAGGTTGTTTTCTAGAAGATGACCCAATCCACTTCTAGATGAGCTGATTTGGAATATATGAGATGAACTAGTTCAACAGGGTATAGTCGAATTTATAGAACCATGTGTCGAGCCATAGGGGAAAAGTTTCATTTCCCATTCAAATATGAAAATATGAAAATGTTTATTATGTAATAATGTATAATTTTTAGTTAGAATATAGTTATAAAGTTAGATAGTTTGATAGTTACATGCAACCATTATTAGGGAAATTTTAGGGGTTGATATTCGTAGATGGGCCAATTTTCCATATTTTTTCCAGAAAAAGATTCACCAATTCCCATTTTTCCCTACAAGTGATATGCCCAAATTTTATAAGGAAATATTATTTTACCTAAAAAATAACAAAAATTCTATAGAGACTATATAAAATTACTATAAATTTTAATATTTTTACTATAATATCACTAATAATTTTATAGTTTTCATATTATGGAATATTAAGATTCGCCAATGTTTCTAATCTTTAAGATAAGTTTCCATACTTAAAATTTTCTCTAACCATTATTGAATGTAAGATTTCTTTAAAAGGAGGTAGAAAAAACAATCTAGGGAGTTCGAATTTATTGTCATTGAGACATTTTCTAATCATGTTTTGTGCAATGTTCAAAACCCTTTTGGAAGATCAATGAAGTTTCAAGTGATTCTAGATCTCTGTTGGTTATAGTATGTGTTCATTCTCTTTCTAACTCTTTCATTTGTTTGTTCTTCCTTTGAAATTTTTGTATGAATTTGTTGGTTTATTTCATTATTAACATACTTATCAATGATTTAGGGAATAGAAAAAGGTACTTGTAAATATTTATTTACAAAAACCTTAATGAAGAGCTCCACAGTTTCATCATTTCGTCTTCTTGCATTTCATGTTTTATGTTAAGATTCTATGTATAGGATTTCGTTTATCCTTGTACATTTAATCTTTATTCTTAGAAATTTTTCTTACCATACTACAACTTCATAAAAGACTGTATTCGTAGATATAAAACCATTTTGAAGTATTTTGTTTATTCTTCCAAGAGTTAAACCACATTAAATTTCAAGGGTTGTCTTTATGAAAATAAAGAAATAAAATATATGTGTATACACACACACACATATCTTTGTTTGAATCGAGTGGATGTCCTAGCAACTGACCTCCTTTCAACCAAACATTTTCTCTAGGGTTATAATATATTTTGGAATCGTTGTTGAGGAATGGATTTGAATATTTATCCCTGGGTATATTTTTGAGCATTTCTTTGATTGGTCAGCAAAGGAAAAGTTGGCTGAGATAAATCACTAGAGGTAGTTAATAATTAGTAATCCTAGCTCCAAGAAGACCTCACACTCACTCTAATACCTTCGAGAAAAAAATGCCAATTTTATCTCACCGAGAGACACTTCTTTCAAAGAGACTTTGGAGAGAAAAATCTCCAAAAACCCCCGTCCTAACATATTTTATCATAGGGATTCAACCTATAGTTCTCAAAAGACTAAAGTAAATACCCTAAAATTTCTCTGAACGATTTATAATTTTTATAAGGAGAGTTTCCCCCTCCAAAATTTTCTTTTTCTGAGCCTAAATTAGAAGAGTAACCTTTTGAATAAGTTTCTTTATATTTCCTAGTTTTCCTAGAAGTTGAAGAGATTAAAGGTATTTTTACACAAGTAACATCTCAAGTTCTTGAAAAAATATCATAATCAGTTCTAATAATTATAATCCCTCATGTTTAATCGCCATAAAAATCAATAAATCTTCCTCCACCCCCATTTTAAACTATGGAAATACCCAAGATTTTTCTTAACATATACACCTTTATAAATCTTCGACAACCAATAAATACCATGCCACAAGACTATTTGAAAACATTTCCTTGTCTCACTAGATAATATGAAGAAACAACTGAAAAATCATGTGGAAATACTATGTGTATTTTCTGAAAATATTAATGTTGAGTATCTTGCTGTTTTTATGTGGTTTTTCGTATAATATTTAGATGTGGAAGAAAAAACAATTGTTCAAAACCCTAGATTTTAATTCAATTAATACATGGGAGGAGCTAGAAGATATGTTCATATAGAATGGGGAGAAAACATGGATCATGGGTATTTCTTAACATAATTAATTTTATAAAGAAAAGGGATAAAAAATATGTTGTTGAATTCATAAAAGGGTTTAACAAACTTTACACCACCAGAAATCAAGCCTCTACCAATTACTTCAAAAGTAGTGTCTTCAAGGGATTTTGATTCTAATATTGGATTTACTCTGAGGGAAAGAAAATAACCTATCCTTGATCAAATTCAGACAAATGCTTTACAGGTGGAAACAAATCTAGCAACAATAGTAAAGTTAACAAAAATAAAGCATGTTGATAAAATAAAGGGGAAAGAAGAGGTTGGCCCTTAAGGGCAGTATACAGATATTTAAGAGCATAAGTTGGATGAAATGACTAAATTAATCAAGAACATTTCAAATAATCTAGTGAATTTAGAGCTGTAAAATACAAATCCACAAAGGAAAACCCAACAAGGGCCAAATAGGAATTTCAAGGCCCAGTTCAAGAGGCCCCTTTTATAAATTCTACAAAGGGATACTAAATATAAACAAGATCAGAGGATGAATTAGAGGAAATTTTGGAAGAAACACTCAAGTTTTAGGAGAATTATTATTCTACATTGTCAGAAGAAGAAGCATATACATAAGAAGAACGTGTGGATCTAGATATATATTTAGATGAAAATGAGATTAATGATTATTGTAAGAATTTTTCATACTCGATGCAAGCTGAATTACATAAAAAATATCATCTAAGATCTAGGGAAATTTACAGAACTTGGGATCAAAATGATTATCAAGCCCAACAAACAACACAAAAAATTAATGATAAGGGGAAAGATCCCATTCAGTCCATTCCAGTAACCATAGGATAATCATCATAGTCTCGACAAGGAAAGCCAATCAAAGAAATAACTCAGGAGAATAAGGAGGTGGATGAACAAGAAAAGGTGGGGAAATGAATACATACTTTTAGAATCGAAAAGGAGTTAGAGAAAGTAAATATCATTATTCCATTGGAAAAAATAGCAAGATAACCTACATTAGCTTAACACAAATAACTACCACACAATATAATGTGAATATACAAGAGGAGAGACTAGTTGTGATGTTTGTACAACATGTAGAGGAGAAGGACTCTACTACTCCTCCCTTTTATATCACATTGTTAATTCATGATCTGATGTTACATAATCGTATGTTGGAATTAGGGGCCTCTTACAATATTATTCCTTTGACTGTCACGAAGAATCTTGGTTTACATATTGAACAACCATATAAGGTTTCGTAGTCTTTTTATTCAAAGATATTAAAATTTCTTGGTGTGATTAAAGATTTTATGGTCGCTTTGGGACAAATTCTTTTCAAGAGTATAGTGATGGAAATCATGGTTGTTGATATTCCAACATGGTCTGGTATGCTTCTTTCAAGATATTTGGGAATGAAACTTGGATGTTCCATCAAATTGGTTTGAAAATATGCAACAATTCTAAATTTTAGTTGAGAAGAATAGAAATTGTACAGATAATCAAGGTTTACCAAAAACATTACCAAAGAAGGTAATTGAAATAAATCCCTAGTGTATGTTTAGGAAATATATTTTTCTTTCTTTTTTAGAAGTATATGACAACATAGTTGAACATACTCAAGTTGAGATTCTAGCTATTATACAGAAACCAAAAGAAATGAAAATTTCTATTTGGAAGTTGTACTTTGATGGGGAATACTATAGAGAAGGTAACAGTGTAGGATTTGTTTTGGTGTGTCCTAAGGGCGAGATGATTCCTCTCTTTTATAAATTGTATTTTGACACAAAAAATAATATCACAGAGTATGAAGTGTTGATTTTGGTATTACAAACTCTAAAGAACCTGAAAATAGGTGGTTTCTTACTCTTTAATGGTTCTAAATTGGTCATAAAATAGATAAAGGGCCAATTTCAAACCAAACATCCAAAGATAAGATCATATATAAACTAATTTCGGGACTTTATTGACAATGTATTCTTAGCTTTTAACATACAACTTTTTCCAAGAGAAAAGAACAGATTGACTGACTCCTTAGCAGTGCAAGCTAGTATATTCAAGCCTCCATAAAATCCTCACTTGAGATATAAACTTGCACTCAATCATAGACCTTATATGCCTTATAATGTGAAGTATTGGAAAGTGTTTGAAGATGATGAGAAAATAAAGTGTTTTATGGAGGTAGTTGGAGAATTATCTGCTTCAAAAATTGACGAAGAAGAAGAAGGTGAAAATGAATAGAAAGAAACTAAAGAATATTTTCCTTGGAAATATACTATTGTAGATAAAAATATGATATCATTGAGAGGTAATGTAATTACAACAGGATTTCACCATTAAAAATGGTTTTTTATACAGCTGAAGTTTCAGCTAAATCAAGAAAAAAAGGTTTGGAGGAAGATACTAAAGATTGCAACATTAGTACAATGCAGCAACCCATATTAATCAAGTTTAAAAAGGGGACTCCAAAATATTATAAACAGAGGTATGTATATTTATTCAAAATTTATTTTGACATTTTTTCCTGGTCATGTGATTATTTGAATAAATATAATACAAATAGCATTCAACATAAAAATTCATTGAAACCAGGAGTGAAACCTTATAATAAGAAGCTTAGAAAAATTAATCCTTTGTTAGTTCCTTTGATAGAAAAATAAATTAAGAAGTTGCTTCAGGAGAATAATCTGAGGCATAATAAACAACATAACATTTAATTTTCAATCCGTGAGTTTGTAAACTTAGAGGCACGACATTGGAAATGCAAAAGAAAGACTTTAGAAACTTGCACCAGTTAATAAAATGACATCGCACTGCTCTAGAAATTGGATTCACTCAAAAAATACTTGTTACAAAAATAAAGAAAGGAAATTTGAATTAGAACAGATAATCCTGATCAATAAAAGATAAATATTTGGGATTAAGTTTAGTGGAGTCATAGGACAAGGAAATAGTTAAATTTTTAAGTGTGTTTGTCTTCATTAAAGATATTCCTACCTACACTAAACTATTATTCCTACACTACAACAAGGTGCCTGTACCAGAATTTTGTGCCTACACTGGAATAAATTTTAGGCACGGGAAGAATGTTTTACGCATGTACTGAAGTTATTACTTTTGTCCAGGAACTCTAAGTCTCTGGGGTAGAACATTCTGATCATGTTCCTGCACCAGATAATCAGTATTTCTACACTTGGTGTCTAGATTAGTTTTTGAAAGATAGAAAGCGTGTCAACTAAAATCAAATGGAAAGAAAATGGAATTTGAAAGTAAATTCTCACAAGCAGAAAGATTCTTCAACCAACTTATATTTGAGATAGAAAATGATTCGCATGACTTAAAGTAAATCCTTCTTTTAGAACAGAAATATTTCTTATATAATTACGGAAATTATCTAGTTGTATAGACTTGATTTTCCTTGAGATAATTTGCCATCTGATTCAGATTTGTCTTTTAATGTTCTATTTTAGAAGTTTCAGTCATTAATTAATAATGAAACTTAATATTTTTTGTGAAAATTTTCAGTGCAAGCACAAACCTATAATTTATTACATTGTTCGTCCTGTATTCATTTTAGCATGTTTCAATCTTGAATGAAACTTCAGATACTAAAAATTCCTTTAATTCATATACAAACATCAAATTTGTAGGAAATAATAAATAAATTTACAATAGAAAAGGAATCGAAGTCTTACGAAACTGAACCAACAACTTGCAAAATCAAAATGCACTAGTATAGGCAGCATGCCTACACCAATCTTACAGAAATGAAATCAAACATTAAAGATATGAAAATTATGAAAATTTAAATCAAATATTTCTAAACCTTCACACCATGGATCCGTAACACGTAAACTGCAAATGAAATCAATTTGTAACTTGTGAGGGAATCAAAAGAAATGAAAAATCCATGCCTGCACTATAAATGAAATTAACACACCTTTAAAAGAAAGGGAGAATGAGCTAGGTTGGCCAGGACCTGGCCAACCAACTCGTTTCCATGTTATTAAATCGAGAGATTAATTATGTCAAAGTTTCATTATATATATATTTTGAGACAAGAAAGTGCATGCCTAGCGTAACTCCTTGGATTAACTCAAATAATTGTTGCAAATATACATCAAAGCTTTGAATCTAGCCTCCAAATGATCATAGGGAAGGGGGAAGATCCCCCTAAGCATGATCCAACAGCATAGACAGAAAATGACTAATTTTCTCCTCCACTATGCTTCTCCCGTGCTTGGAGCCACAACTCTTCTTGTATAACCTTTTACATTAAAAATTTGGCATTAAACAAGCCAATGCTTTGAAAAAACATGGGAATTGAATCCCAAATAATAATCATCAATCTAATATTAGTACGATCATTTCTCTATTGAACGAATGAATATTTACCATGAATTTCCCAAATCTAGGCAATTTCTAGAACTCTGGAAAAATTGGTATTTTTAACAAACTCCCTCCAAGGACCTCTTCGTATCTCCTTAACCATTATGAATTTCGGAAAAATGTTTCAGGCTTTGTCAATTTTCTATACTGGAACAAAAGCCCATGTTCCATAATTTCTTTATTTTCCTTCACCTGCATGGAAATCAAGGAGGAAGTTCAAAGTTTGAAATCACTCACTGTCCTTGTTTCTAGAATTCTGAAAAAAACTGGTTTTTTTATAAAATTTCTTCAAATACCTGTGCATAAATTTTAAGAGAATGTGAATTTTAGGAAACGGTTTTGGTTCTAGGTATTTCTGTGGTTCACTTCCGTATGCACAAACACTGAGTTCAAACTTGGATGTTTAGAAATTATGTGGGTTTTAAGTGTTTTATTAATTTTCTTCTCAAGGCCCACACATGTGACCTGGGTGCAATCCAACTCATGGAAAGGTGTTGGAACCTCATTTTGGAAAATAACTATCTTCCTTTTTCCCTGAAAGCGTGTCGAGATATGAAAGCCCCACATCTGTGTAGGAATGCTAGTGCGGGAATGCTATAAAAAGTGAATTGGCCATGTTTAAACCTACAAACACAAACTACCATCATTAATAATGGCTTAAATGTAAAATCTTGTCAAAAAAAGGGAGATGTGCTAAATTATAAATATTTACTTTATCGCATCTAATAATGCACGAAATGTCAACAATTAATCATACAACATATGAAAAAGCACGAGGGAAAAATGGATATAAAATAATACAAAACAGAGGCCCAACATCCCCCCATGTCGATCATCTTGCATGTCCCCATGCAAGAAAATAAATTATGGTATTGTCTCTCCCTTGCAAAAGAACAAGATTTCAATACCCCTGCAAAATTTTCTGCTATATATGATTGTCCTGATAATGGAGATATATGTTGGTTTCTTTCGTGTTGGATTACTCATTCTTTAATATTTATTCCAAAAAAATATGATACCAAGGAATAAATGATAAACTACAAGGATAGTGCCATAATAGAGTATACAACCATAAACATTTCCATAACGCATCTCAAGAGTAGCCTTAGATATAATTTTTTCACCTCAATAGCCTCATTGCACAAAAGAGTGACATGAATTGAAAGTCGGGACGTTAAATATGGATGGAAATAAATATAACAAAACAATACCTTTCCATATTACTATCACCAAGCATATAGTTAAAGCTTCTCTTGTTCAAGAAAAGTGAATCGCATGCACTAAGGGTCTGACATCCATAAAAACCAAATTACTTTTTAAAGATAGAATTCCAAAAAAAATTTCTAAAGGAGCTTAACGTCATTCTCAAAGATATATGATCATGAGTTTAGTAAAAGATGACAACAACCAGCTAAATCATAATGTAAAATTAATTTTAATACCAAAAACATGTCCCCACTTCTAGTAGGCATCCATAGCCTCAACAAGGATGCTTTTTAACCCAATGAAATGCATGTATCCCACTTATTAGATGTTGACTCAAAGTCAAATGAAAGCATTTATATTTGTTTAGAAATTAATTTAATACCATTTTCTTGGCTTGGTAATGAGCTAACGACAATGCCATTCACAAGAGCTAACAAGAATGAACAAGTCGGCTCGTGATGAGACCTCTTGTTGTCCATCTTCTCAACTAAAAGCCATTACCCTAGTTTGGTGACTAGTAGTGGTATTTTCATTCTCGTTAGGACCTATTATCATGGTAGGTCGGCTCATAATGAGACCTCCTGTCCATCAATTAATCCTTTTCAAAATAAACTTTGATTGTGATCAACCTTAAATAGGTTACTTAATAGGTGGGGAGGCAAGTCAGCTCCTTCAGAGCACAGGATGGCATGAAAAGTTTTTAATTACTAATCTTTACTAGTTGGTCTGTCTACCCTAAAGACTCATTTTAAAGAAATCATCTCAGGTAATGACTGAAATATTCCTTGAGATCATCATGCTAGGGTTCCTACGAATTCTCATTATGGTTTTATAGAAGTGGTCCACCATAGGAGGCTTTTCATCAATACCCTCAAAGAGAAACTAGAAAATGTTTCTTGGATGGTAGTGTGTTAACCTTATAAATGTAAATTATAACAATAAAAATCCCCCTAATTGATCCAATGAATAATATCATCCAATGATCAAAGTCACTTTATAAAATATGAGGCATTAAGAGTGAATTTCTTCTTACAAGTCTTACCACAAGAGCACATTATGACATAAATTTCAATAGTTGTTCCTTAGGAATTTAAATTTTAAGGGTGCTGTTATAAATTTTTTATTCCAAATACCATTTTTATTTATTGTTTCTATATTACCCTACCCTAATTTAAAGACAAGAAGATCTCCTTAAAGTGTAGGAATACTTCCAATGTAGCCATGTGCATAAAAAAATACTAAATATACTCACACTCGGGTTTAAAATGTAAACTTTAATGCATATTAGAGTATGAGAAACCAACTTACTTACTTGATATAGTACCAAGAGTTTCTAAATTATGCTAAAATAGGGTGTGCTAACAATTTTTTGGAACGAGACTTCAATAGGGCCCACATATTCATGATTACCCAACTTGGATAGGTCATCCAAGACTTGATGTTTACTCTCTTCAGATTGACAAAGATGGTTAAGGAAAATTATATGGTTTTCTTCTTGGTGATCCTTAACAATGGTTTTAAAACAAGTTCCAATCATATATTTCTACTTTAATGGTTTATGGATTAAAGTTTCTTCCCGAGGTAAATTTTGCATGGTAATAGGGGAATTTTATGAATTCACTCCTATCCCCTCTTTAAAAGATATGGAATTACATTCAGTAGGGGAGTGAGTAGGAAAAATAAGTGTTTTAAATTAATGTGCAACTTGATAATCATAATTAGGATTTGGTTGCACAAATGATTGGGACCATAGAGAAGGATAACATGGTGGTGCATTGGACACAAATTGTAACTGTTGTGGCATAGGTAATGGAGTTTGCATGGGGAATTTCCCTAGAGAAGAGGCTCCAAACCATCCTTGAGGTTGTGGGAATATATGGCTACAGGGAGAGGTCCAATGTGGCCATAAGGTGGAGTATTGAATTAGAGGAGGATTATAAGTTTTCCATGGAACTGTAGGGTTTTGGATGTGCTGAGGAACCTGTTGGGGATGATAAATACTATTCCAAGTATTAAATGATGATCAGTTTTGAGTTATACCTGGTGGTTGATTTATTTCCTTACCTAATTCCTAAAACACACGGTGAAACCCTGATAGTGATGGCAAATAATTTTCTGAATGATCCTCCTTGCACTACTTCCGTTCTTCCTGCAAATCATCCAATTGTAAATTTAGACAAGATTTTGTAGCTCCTATTTTTGTAGTAGATTTCAAAAATTGAGAAGAGGGTTCTCGAGAATTATTACCAAGATTGGAGATTCCTCTTGAATAACTAATGCAAAATTTACAAACATCATCATATGGTAAGTGAGAAACATTACCTTCTCCTATAAGATTTAAATATTCTAAAAATTCATCTTTGATTCCTTTGATTATGAGTGTTTTCAAGGTCTCTTTTACCAAATTATTATGTTTTAATTTTTGGAGGTTGTATCTAAATCGCTCCACATAATCCTCGAAAATTTCATTTTCCCCCTGTTTTATCCCAAAAATATCTTCACCAACCTGGCAGTAGACTTGGTATTTCCCCAAGAATACATTCTTCAAGTCTTCTCATGTTTGAATGTAGTTCCCTCCAAGGCTCATGAACCATTGGAGAGTTGTTTCTTTTAGAGTAAAAAGAAACACTTGCAACCTTTGAGCATTAGTACAATAACCATATCCTATAAAAATTACTTCAAATTCAAAACAGAATGTATCTGGGTCTTCATTTTCAAAACCATGAAATTTTGGTAGTGCAGATGGGGGAATACTATGCATTTGTCCCACTCCTGGATCTTTGATAGGGAATTCAAAAGCAACAATGTTTTCCATTTCTTACCAAATGAAAAGAGGGTCTCCATGTACTACTTCGATACCCCTTCTTTGAATTTTCTTACCAATTGATCAGTGAAATAGGTGTATTGAATGATTGATGTTGGTCTGAAACTTTTCATTGAAAAATTCCTCGAAATACTGGTTTTCTATTTTCAACAAGCTAGTTGGTATATCTTGTTAGCATGTGGTTGAATATATAGGGGGGTTTTTATATCACCCAAAAAATGAAAAAAAAATTGAAAAAAAGAATGCAGGAAACAAATAAATTCAAAGAATCAATTCTAAGGAAATAAAATTTGCGAGAAAAACTAAGTAAAGAAAAAACCAAACTACAAAAGGTTACTAAGGTCAATCCCCTCATTGCCTCCCCAAAAATGGTGCCAAAATTTTGGGCGTAATAAACAACCTAACATCTAATTTTCAATCCTAGAATTCGTAAACTTAGAGGCGTAGCACTGGAAATGCCAAAGAAATACTCTAGCTACTTGCACTAGTTAATAAAATGACATCAAACTGCTCTGGAAATTGGATTCACTCAAAAAATACTTGTCAAAAACTTAAAGAAAGGAAATTTGAATCAGCACAAATAATCATGATCAATAAAAGATAAATATTTGAGATTAAGTTCAGTGCAGTCATAAGACAATGAAATAGTTAAATTGTTAAGTGTGTTTGTCTTCATTAAAGATATTACTGCCTACACTAAATTGTTATTCTTGCACTACAGAAACATGCTTGTACCAGAACGTTGTGCCTACACTGGAATAAATTTTAGGCAAGAGAAGAATGTTTTATGCCTATTCTAAAGTTCTGACCTTTGTACGGGAACTCTAAGTCTCCAGGATAGAAACTACTAATCATGTTCCTACACCAGATAATCAGTATTTCTACACTTGGTTTCTATATTACTTTTTGAAATATAGAAAATGTGTCAACTGAAATGAAATTCAAAGCAAACATAATTTTAAAGTAAATTATCACAAGTAGAAATATGCCTCAACCAACTTGTATTCGAGAAAGAAAATGATTGGCATCAGTTAAAGTAAATCTTTCTTTCAGAACATAAATATTTCTTATGTAATTACAGAAATTATCTAGTTGTGTAGACATGATTTTCCCTAAGATAATTTTCCATATGATTCGAATTTCTCTTTTAATGTTCTAGCTCAGAAGGTTCAGTCATTAATTAATCATGAAACTTAATCCTTTCTGTCAAAATGTTTAGTGCAAGCACAAACTTGTAATTTACTATAGTGCTCATCCCATATTCATTAAAGCATGATTCAATATTGAATGGAACTTCAAATACTAATAATTCCTTTAATTCATAGAAAAACACCAAACTTGTAGGAAATAATAAAGAACTTTACAATAGAAAAGGAATGGAAGTCTTACGAAACTGAACCGATAAAATCTACTTGCAGAAGTCGAAATGCACTAGTATAGGTCGTGTGCCTGTGTCAATCTTACAAAAATGAAATAAAACATTAAAAATAGGAAACTGATGCAAATTGAAATCAAATATTTCTAAACCTGCACACCACAAATCCATAACACGTCAACTGCAAATGAAAGAAATATGTAACTTATGAGGGGCTCAAAAGAAATGAAAAATTCATGATTGCACTATAAATGAAATTAACACACCTTTAAAAGGAAGGGAGAATGAGATAGTATGGTTGGGCCCTGTCCAACTAGCTCATTTCCCTGTTATGAAATCGAGAAACGTAGTACGTCAAAGATTCATCATAAAGATTTTGAGATAAGAAAGTGCATGACTAGTGTAGCTCCTTGGATTAACTCAAATAATTGTTGCAAGCATACATCAAAGCTTTGAATCCAACCTCCAACCGATCGTAGGGAAGGGGGAAGAGCCCCCTAAGCTTGATCCAACAACATAGATGGAAAATGATTGATTTTCTCATCCACTACTCTTCTCCCCCGCTTGGATCCATAACTCTTCTTTTATAACATTTTACATTACAAATTTGGCAGTAAACAAGCCAATCCTTTGCAAACACATGGGGATTGAATCCCAATTAATAATCATTAATATAATATTAGTACAACCATTTCCCTATAGAAGGAATGAAGATTTAGCACGAATTTCCAAAATCTAGGCATTTTCTAGAATTCTGGGAAAATTGGTATTTTTAACAAACTACCTCCAAAGACCTCTTTTTATCTCCTTAACCATTATGAATTTCAGAAAAACATTTAAGGCTTAGTAAATTTTCTATACTGGGAAAAAATCTTATGTTCCAAATTTTTTTTATTTTCCTTCACCCGCACGGAAATCAATGAGGAAGTTGGTAGTTTGAAATCACCGACTGTGCTTGTTTCTAGAATTCTGAAAAAACAACCTTTTCTATAAAATTGCTTCAAAGACCTGTGCATAACTTTTAAATCAATGCAACTTTTAGGAAACAGTTTTGGTTCTAGGTAATTGGTTATATTTTTGAAAACCCCATTTTCTTGGATTTCCGTGATCCACCTCCATATGCACCAAAACGGAGTTCAAACTTGGCTGTTTAGAAATTATGCATATTTTAAGCAGTTTTATTAATTTTCTTCTAGAGCCCCAAACATGTGACCTGGGTGCCATCCAACTCATGGAAAGGTGTTGGAACCTCATTTTGGAAAATAACCATCTTTTGTTTGTCCCGAAAGCTTGTCGAGATATCAAAGCCCCAAATCAGAACAAGAATGTGGTAAAAACTGAATTGGCCATGTTTAAACCTACAAACACAAAATACCATCATTAGTAATCGCTTAAATTTCAAATCTTGTTAAAACAAGGGAGATATTATAAATAATAAATATTTACTTTGTCACATCTAAGAATGCACGAAATGTTGACAATAATCATACAATATAAGAAAAAGCACAAGGGAAAATTGATATAAAATTATACAAAACAGAGGCCCAAAAAATATTATTTCCCCTTTAAGAAACTTAGACTGGATTGTAATTATCCTCCCAATGACGAAAAATAATGGAGATATAATTTTGTGCATAGACATTGGAACCTAAACAGGGAAACTTTGAAAGATAGTTATCCATTTCCTAAGATGGATTATATCTCGCAGAAAGTAGTACTATCCTCGAGATTACCAATGATATATGGATTTTCTAGTTACAACTAGATTGAAGTGCATCCAAATGACCAGGAAAAGATAATTTTTACAACACCTTGGGGTATGTTCATTTATGCTAAGATGCCATTTGGCCTCATAAATTCACATGCCACATTTTAGAGGGAAATGGACATAGAATTCGTTGGCAAAAGAGATAATTTTGTAGTCATTTACCTTGATGACATAACTATTTTTTCAAAATATGATGACAAACACTTGGATCATTTAAAACAAACCTTTGAAAAGTGCAGGAAGTATGGGATATCCTTAAAATCTAAATAAATCATGGTTTTCACTCACGTAAGGTAAGTTCTTAGGACATATAGTTTGAAACAAAGGAATGAAAATTGACCCTAAGAGAGTAGAAGCTACTAGTAACATCTCATTACCAAGGAATAAAAAGGATATTCAGGTTTATCCTGGAATAATTAATTTCTTGAGAATATTTGTTCCTAATTATGTAAAAATTTTGAAAGAAAATATTGATATGCTGAGGAAAGATAAAGAGGTCAAGTGGACTCCTGAATCTAGAGATTCTTTTTCAAGAATAAAAAGTGATTTTTCAGAACCTCCTGTGTTAATCAATCCCAGTTATGAGAAGAATTTCTTGATATTATATTTTGCATCTTCCACCACCATTGTAGTTGTGTTGTTACATAAAAATAATTATGAGAAAGAGCATCTTGTTTCTTTTTCAACCAGGTTTTGAGGGATGTTGAATTGAAGTATAAAATTTTGAAAAAACAAGCTTATGCCCTTTTCAAAGCACTAAATGTTTTCAGAACATATGTATTGTAATAGAGAATTATAGCTTATATTCCCACTGCAGCAGTCAAGGATGGTTTGACACAGGGATATGGTGAAGGTAAAAGAGGGAAATGGATTAAAAAGGTATAGGGGTATGACATGGGCATAAACCCAACAAAGCCAATAAAAGGGAAAGAACTGGTCAAGATTTTGTCAGAGGAAAATTGTCAATCCTTGAGTATTAATTTGTTGGCTGATAATTGCAGGATAAATGAAGATGTGGAGAAAGACAAGTCTAAAGAGGAGAATAACAAAATTTCATATAAAATTATTCTCAAAATGGTAAATGTACATTGTTCATTACTTGGTGTTTCTTGAATTTTCACCAAGTTTTGACAGAGCTAAGTGTAAAGCCTTAAGATTGAAAGCTCATAATTTTATCAAATATAGTGGTCAATTATATTGGAAGGACCAAGTTGGGGTGTTGTTTTGTGTTTGACAGTGGAGAACATCACTAATATTATAAATGAATTCCATGGATGTGCTTGTCAAGGAAACTACATTTGGAAAGTGACATCTCACAAAATTCTGAAGCTATTGTTTTCTGGCAAAGAATGTTCTCGGATGTGTATAAATTGGTAAACGTTTGTAAGGAATGTCAAATATTCGTTGAAAACAAAACTAGAAACCCTACCTTTAGTTCCAATATTTTTGGAGGATTAATTCATGCAATGGGGGTTGGATTTTATATGTGAAATTCATCCAACATCTAGGAGACAACAAAAATGGATTTTGATTGCTACAGACTCTTTTTCATAATGGGGGGAAGCCATCCTAACTTGAAAAACAATTGATTCAATGGTGATCATTTTTATTAAGTAAAAAATTCTTGCAAGGTTTTATTTTCAAAATATTATAGTAAATAATAATGCCCACCATTTAAATCTACAAATTTTATTAATTTCTACCAAAAGTATAATATCGTACTCAGCCATTCCACCAGTTATTATCCACAAGGAAGTCAACTGATTGAGTCTTCTAATAAGAACTTCACTAAAATTCTCAAAAATATTATTCCAAAAAATAAAAAGAACTTGGATTGTCAACAGAAGTATTCTCTTTGTGAAAACATAGACACAACAAATATATCCACTGGAAAATATCCTTTTGAATTGGTGTATGGAACTGCAACTTTATTTCTTAGCCAGCTAGTTATGCATGTAGCTAAGTTAATTCAAGATTCAGAGGAAGAATCAAACCCATTCACTAGGAGAATCAATGAGTTGGTGGAACTGAATGAAAATAAAGAACACGTGGCACCGAATTTGATCAAATACCAAGAGAAAATGAGAGTTGTGTTTGACAAGAAATCTAGAGACAGAGTATTCTACCGAGAGTTCCTTGTACTCAAATGGGATGTGAGGCGAGAAGACAAGGGAAATCATGGTAAGTGTGATTCAATATGGTTTGAACCATTTAAAATAGATAGAGTCCAAGGAAACAACATATTCCTCTTGGAGAACCTTCATTGTGAGTTTCTTTAATTGCCTATTAACAATAAATTTCTTAAACACCACTTTCAACATTGAATTCATCTACTCATTCCATTGTAAATACTGACGAGTTCATTGTTAGTAGCAGTATCTTTTATTTTATTGCTAGTTTCAACTACAATTTGATTCCATACATGAGGTGAAGGCATTGATCTACGGTTCTTAGCGTTTTGTTCCAAAATTCTATCCCTGGGTGGAGCCAATCTTGTAGCTTACATTTTGGAGTTTCCAAATATATATATATATATATATATATATATATATATATATATATATATATATCTAAGAGAGAAAAGAAGTTTTATAGAATGGTTAGAGCCAAATTGTATTTTTGATATTACAATCTCTAACCTTTCATACTCAAGAAATAATAAAAGTGTATGTGGGCATGCATAGATAAATATGAAGGATTAATTGTTGTGCAATTCTAATAGTGGATTGCGTTTCATTTTCAGGAATTCACACCATATCATATTGTGCTTGACCAAACTACATGTGTTTTAGAATTGAAAAGGGTGGCACAAAGCTATGTTGAACTATCGTCGATCAAGCGGTCAATGGTAAATACTTTTGGACCACCGCCAGCACATTTTTTAGAAATCAGCAATGAGGAGGGGCGAAAATTGGTAAACGACTTCTTAAATATTCTTTCAATTTGCAGCACGTGACTTTTACACCTACCAAGTGAGCCTGTCAAGTGAGATAGTCAAACAAGCCTTTACACCATTCACACTTCCACCTTATCCTTCCACGTCACCTTCCACATTATTCATCTTTCATTCATACCCATCATAGAAAATGGTTTTTTGCTCGATAAAAATGTTAAAAGTGAATTTTTAGTTGTTCCTCCTGTCATTTTCTGTTTTCAGAAAGCTCCACTAACCAACATCCAGGTCAAAAATAGTTTGCTCTCTTCAGCACCTACTACTTCATGTCAGTAACAAGAATTATGACTTTGTTCTTGACCTTAATTTCCCACAATGATTAAGTTATAAAAATATTCGAATTTGACCCCAAATCCTGAAAATCCCAATCTTACCTCTAAAGGTACCTTAATGGACAGTAAGGCTCAAATCCATGATTCAATATGCCCTCTTGATTTTGAAGCATTTCATTTTAATTATTTCTATTGTTTCTTGAACAAAGAGTATTATTTTAGGGTTGTAAATTCTGGTCTATATTATGTTATAACTCTGGCCACAAATTATTTCCCCCAATTTGTAACCTGGTTAGCATCAACATATATATTTCTCAAAGGAAATGTTTTTTCTTCTAAAGGGTAAAATATCCTTCAGGTTAGAGTTGACCTCTTCCAAAAAGGCATATGTTACCTCAACATGTAAAACTTATCGCCATTTACTAAGGCCTCATTAATTTTGAATTTCACTCAGTTATGGGAAGAAAACATACAATATTTATTTACGCTAATTTTTTATCTAGGGACACAAATTCCTCTAGAAACTGAAACTTACCCTATGTATTTCTTCTCTCAATATAAACAAAAAATCTCGAAAAAAATATTATTTTAGATTGGGGAATATGAGGCAGGGAGTCTGACTAAAGAAACCCTAGGATTCTTAGGTCAAATTTTGCAGCTAGATGTGGTTTTGGATATACCTTCATATCTAGCTCAATCCATCAATTTTCAGTTCAAGAACTTCCAAATTGCTAATTTTTTCAGACATCCTTCCATTTTGCTTTACCTTTTTCCGTATACTCATGTGAACAAATTTGAATAATTGGGTTTGAGTAACTTTCATTCCAAGAAATAAAGGAGGTCAGTAATTGAATAGACTAATGTAGTTAAAATAAAACCTGACAATGAAGGGTTCTCTTAGTTCTTGTCCACCTACATGGAAACTACTTACACTATTTTGAATGGTGCACCACACCCAAGAATGTTTCCACAACATAAGCAATTTTTACAGTTCAATAATGATACTAGGGTTTTGGATTGGTACCTTTTTCAATATTTTACAGAAATAAGGCTATATGGATGTGAAGTGTGGCCTTATCAATTAATAATTTTTCTACCTATGAGAATATCCTCCCTAGAATTCATAAGATAGAGCCTACATGTAGACCAACTCATTTCTTCCTAGGTGCAGAGGGTATATGCATGAATTGGAAAATAGTGTAGGTCAATTCATATTGAATTCCAGACAAGCTCCTACTCAAGTTGAAGTATAATATATGAATTTAATTTTGAATTAGGGAGAAATGGAAGTATGATCCTCAACGAGTGATTTCTGATAAAAGAAAGAATGTCAATTCAACACCATATCACCATGAGTGTAGGCCAACGATTGAATGGGAATAAAGTAAATATGTTTTTCCTATTAATTTAGAATTGGAAATCAAAACACTTTCAACTAAAGAAAAATATTTAAAAATAATCATTGTTGAAAACATAGATGTAGACATGGGATATGTAAAATCATCAAACAAGACCAAGGTACAAGTTGAGGTTGAGGAGGAAATGTAAGTGAAGTTGACATAAGAGACCTCTATTCAACCAAGTTTACAAATGAATATGGAATTCGTGAGCTCATTATGACTTCCGATTATACATATTTGATAGTTCCCATAACTCAAGGAAGCTCTTCTGTGATAGATATGACACTAAAGGATTACCAATTGAAGTTGTTTTTCCTATTAATTTAGAATTGGAGATCAAAACACCTTCAACTAAAGAAAAATATAATCATTGTTGAAAACATAGATGTATACATGGGATATGTAAAATCATCAAACAAGACCAAGGTACAACTTGAGGTTGAGGAGGAAATGTAAGTGAAGTTGATAGAAGAGACCTCTATTCAACCAAGTTTACAAATGAATATGGAATTCGTGAGTTCATTATGACTTCCGGTTATACATATTTGATAGTGCCCATAGCTCAAGGAAGCTCTTCTATGATAGATGTGACACTAAAGGATTACCAAGTGATTTAAGAGAAACATAAAAAGTTGAAAGGTGAAATGAGGTCCCAGCTGGCCATGAAAACATCGTGTTCTCTTCTCACCAAGTTGTTATCAATAATGAAACTTGAAAGAAATTGACTCAAACTATTTCTTTTGCATCCCACTGTCTAGTCACTCCCTTGAAGTGTTGAGTTTAAGACAATATATTTATCCCTTAACACTGTTGATGTTCATTTATATGATAAGATTAATTTTCACACGAAAGTGGGTGAGATAATATAATGACTTAAGCAGAACTTCATTAACAATTAGCAAAGTATAGAATCTCTTATCAAAATCCTCAAATAGAATCAAGGATTAGAATGCTAATTATAGAAGTTTATACTTGTAGAATGAAGGTTTCAAGGAATTGATTATCAAGCTTTGTTTTGACCCAAAATATAGAGAAGCCAAAACAATATCTGATACAAGGAACATAATATGAAATTAATACACTAAGGGAGAATTTTAAAATTCCTATGACTGAACATGTGAAAACTACTGAATTGGATTTTTTTTTTAAAAAGGAAAAAAATAATTGATGATTCAGCTGACAGATAGAAATAAGGAGATAAAAGTTTTAAAATAAAAGGTCCAAGACTTGTAGCAAAATATCAAAATATGTGTGCAGAATTTTAGTGTCTAATGATTCTAAAGATACCATAGAAAAATTGACATGGGTAATGATTGAAGTCACACTATCAGTGGTAGACATGAAAAAATTCCAATACGATCTAACATTTTCTTAGGAAGAATTGAATGCTATAGAGAAAAAATTAAGGTCTACAAAGATATAAAATGAACACATCTTTGAAGAATACAAGTCCACACAATAAGAGATAAAGAGTTAAATAATATAATGAAGGGAAAGATGTCTCTAATTTAGTCCATGCATATCATTTGGGATGGCATGATTCAGCAGTTGCGCTGCAATTTGGGATTCTTTCAAGTTGTTGATTAACAAAGGGCTGAAATCACTAGTATCACAAAATATGTAACTTCATGTAAGAAGGAGATTCAAAAAGAAGCATGGAGAGTTAGAAGAATCATTACATTTCTAAATGAAAAATAGACAACAAAGTTAAAAAAAATGCATATTGTTAACAAGGCTATGCTTATTATGGAAATCAGAAAAGTCATTGAAAAAAACCACCTACGCTTTCAAACTGAGGGAAAATTGGAAATGGTAAAAAAAAATGTTGTTGATTTTGAGTCTAGGTTTGAAGAAATAAAAAAAGATAGGTATCTAGGATGTTGGAGTATATATGGGTCATTGCTGCACTGGGAAAACTATGAACAATAACTACATGATGTGAAGTGTAGACAAGACTCATCACTTGAGAAAACTGTAGTGTTAATGGGAAAAACAATGGTCAATTTCTTGCAGAGAGACTTACAGTTGTTGTGGTTGATGAAGACCCTATTTGAATCAACATTTCGTTACACTAGATTGTCATACCTATGGTTTTCTTTCTAAAAGATGACCCATTATTCAGTTCCAGATGAAATGTTTTGGAATAGATTCAAGGAACTAGTTCAACATGATACAATCAAATTTATGTAACCATTTGTTGAGTCCCAATGGAAAAGTTCCATTTCCCATTTGAATGTTCAAATATTAAAACATTTATTTTGTAATAATGTATAAGTTTTAGTTAAAATATAGTTATACAATTAGATAGTTTGATAGTTACATGTAACCATTCTTAAATGTAATCTTTCTATAAAAAGAGACAAAAGAAACAATATGTGGGGTTCAATTTTTTTTTTCAGAACACTTTTGGAATATTAATGAAGTTTCAAGTGATTTTATATGTTTTTTGGTTACGATATGTGTTCCTTTTCCTTATAACTCTTGCATTTTGTTTGTTCTTCCTTTGAATTTTTTATATGAAGTTTTCGGTTTATTTATTTATTAAAGATACCTGTTAATATTTATTTACAAAAACCGTAATGAATTTTTTCATGGTTTCATCATTTCATCTTCTTCCATGTCACATTTTCTCACAAGATTCAGTGTGTGGGATTTATTTTATCCCTATTAATTTAATATTTATTCTCATAAATTCTTCTTTCTGTTAGCGTCAATTTTTCCATCCTTCCACCAATGATCAAATAAACTCTTTTCATGTCATGTTAGGGTCCCATGTTGAAATTTTTGTCATTCCATTAGGTCATCATGCAAAAATTTGGTCACTTGGTGCAGATTTAGGTTTGATCTCACCCCTTTCAAATTTTATAACTTGCTGGCTCATTTCACCACTTTGCTGAGTGTACCATCTATCATGAGTTTTCATCATCATTTGAGTCATTTTCATCATTTTTTAATTCAGTTAGAGTCTCCATTAGGTCTTAGGGTTTCTAGGGTCATCAAATCACTATTTCATTGCATAAAATCCCAACAAATTAAGTAGTTCCAATAAAGAAATTTCATCAGTAAGTTTAATTTGTAAATTTCATTTCAGAGAAAAATGTAATTTATTTTCCTAATTTGTAATAATTTCTCAAATTTCCAAGTAGCTACACACTCAAAATTCCATTATCAAATAAGAAAAGTTCCAAAAATTGAATCAGTGTTCCTAAGCCATCAAAAAATGAAGTTCAATGATCTAATTCAGAAATTGAAGATAAAGAGCAATGTAAAGTCAATTTTAAGAAAAGAAAAGTGGGTCCCAAGTTTGTTTAATTACATTTCTCCAAGTGTCAAGGCTCCAAAAAATCAAGAAGTCATTCATTTACATCTTCAGAGCATCAAGCTCTCAGCCTCCCCAAGCAAGAATTTAGTTTTCCTTCACAAAATCGAATTCTGGGTCATTTGATGCACTTTTTCCAAAGGCGTTGTGCTTTTGCAGGAGGCAACGCTGCACTTTTCACAGTCCCTCGCTACACTTTATCTCTGTATGTTGCACTTTTTGTAAAAGGGAGCCATGGTGCCAGATATTCCTTGCAACATTTCTCATCTTTAGTTCAGTGTTTCTACAGCTATTTCCAAGTAAGTGGCACCTCCATAACTCCTCCTGTCAGCTTGTGGTGTTAATTTTGTAGTGAAAACCCTCCCTTACATTCTATGTCATGTTTTGAGCATCAAAACATTAGTTTCATAGTTTGAAAACTTAATTTCTTTCCCCTAGACCCATTTAGCTTCCCTATACCCTAACTCACCCTTACATTTACTCATTTCCCATTCCCTGAACCCTACCACCATAGTTGTTCTTTCCTGGGTAGTTAGATACCTCCCTGTAATACAAATTTCCTAACCTATTTCCCTAAATATTTCACCTTCCCATTAATTCCCTAAGCTCCCTAAACCCTTTATAAATTCCCCCAAATTTTCCCTCACCCATCACAATCCCACTAACCCTACAATCATACTTCCTTTCCCTTCCCCTTCTTCCCTAGAGTTTTCAAAAACAAACTAAACATATGGGAGGAATAAAGAAACATAGTGGAGGAAAAGAAATGACATAGAAGATAAGAAAACATATAACAACAGCAGGATAATTCTAAGATTCAAGCTAACAGACACATTGGAATTAATTGCGTCACCCATAGCTATCAAATTTTTTCAGCATGTAGGTTTCTTTGAATTTTGTGATATGGTACAAAGAGTCCAAAGTCATCCTACTTTGACTAGGGTTTTCATCAACAACCTCCAAAATAACCAACTGACTATAGCGGGGGTGACCTTCACCATTTCCACTGACATCATTGCAGCAAAAACATCGATACCCAATGTGGGTTAAAAATGGTTTAAGACTAAGGATTTGGATGCCTAGCTGTATGAGCCTTACCTCAAGGCACCTTACAAAGATAACATAAAAAAGATCTTTTCCTTTTGGTCAGTTATTGAACATGTTTTACCCTATGATGAAAATCAGCATGAAATAATTCACCTATGAGGTCAGATTTTCTATATTATGAAAATATCGCATGAGGTTTCTCATGCATTTCACTGGGGTGAAATTTCTCAACCTTCTCTACTACTTGTATAGAAGCATTGATAAAATGACCTACATAGTGAAAAACAGAGATTATGAGCTTCAGATGAACAAAATATTCTATCAGTGTCTCATTAAAATCATTTTCCTTCACTACCTTCATTAGTTGAACATAGCATGGGAAAATTTCATAGAGGCAGATGTATTCACTGCAGGACCAAGTCAACTTGCTAGACCTATTCCATCAACAACATTAGTTCCTCACAGGAAGACTAGGCTATCTAGTAGGGCCAGAGTGAAAGAAACAAAAGAGGTCAAAGAGGTAAAAACCTACCAAATGGGACCTAGGCAAGTGTTTGCTCCACATATTTTTGAAGGGGCCTTACCTTCTTCATCAACAAAACACGAAAATCAAAAGGAAAAAGAGGCAGTTGTTCAAGAGGAGGAAGACTTTCATGAGGAAAAAGAGAGTCTTAATTGGTGGAATTGGATGTCCAAGATGATAATGAAGCCTCAAATCTGATCATCAAAGAGAAATATGCCAAAATTAGAGAGTTGCATGACAATATAGTTAGAGCACAATTTGTCATATCCTTCCTTGAACAAGAAAACAAGCAGCTAAAAGACAAACATGTACTCTCAGAATTAGAGTTTCTAACGGAAAATATACAAGACACTAAAGGTAAAGAAGTGATGGAACCTGATGACTCTGACCATGGTGAGACTCAAACCACCAAGACACGGCCAAAAACAAGAGGTCTTAAGAAAGCATTAGAACAAGAGAAACATAAGGCAATACAACTCAGTTTTGAGGAGAGAATTGCAAAGGAAATAAATGATGACAAAGAAGTGTCGCTTGACAGAGTGAACATCCACCTTGAGAAGCTCCTCCATAAGTCCAACAAGGACAATGAGATTCTCATACCCATGTCAAATAGATACACCACTAGAAACAATATTTGCAACATCATAATCAAGCAGTTGAAAGATAAACTCAAGAAAACCCTAATAAAGAAAAATGAGGAGGACAAACATGAGTTACTTGTTGATGCTGCCTTGATTGCTTGAGACACATCATCTACACTTCATCTACCAATTTTGAAGATTTGGGAAATTTTTCAAGTTTTTGGACATTTTTGCACATTTTGACAGACTTTTTGCACTGTCAGTCTGCAAAAAGCGTAGTGTGGGCCACACTGCTCTTTTTGTATATGCCTCCAAATGAGAAAAGGTTTTCATATTTGGATTTAGAGTGATATCTACATCAATTTTTGACTATTGGAACTCAAGAAGAGGAAATTTTGAGAGGCTGAACTGGCAAAAAACCACTCAAAAACCACCTTTCTGCCTCCTTTTTCAGCCTTTCACTGCACTTTTGAGTGGTCTTGGGAGATTGCATTTTTAAGGAGCTACACTCCACCATTTTCAGAGCTTGAGAGAATTTTTGACAACGCGAATTGAATATATTTCCAATGAGCTATCTTGGGCCTAATTTGGACTTTGAGAAGTCAGTCAAAGATCAATTTGAAGGCCCACGCTGTGATTTTACCTAGGCACATTGCGCTTTTTCCAAGCACGCTGCACCTTTTGCAGTTCACTGATTTTTTTAGAATTTTCCAGTTTTATCAGTTGATTGATGGATTTCAAGGAAATTTACTAATTTTATTGTCAAAGGTAAATGTAAGTATGTCATAGATAGTTACTAGGGGTAGCTACATCATGTAAATATGTACTTTTGGTCAAAGTGAATCAGTTTCATGAATGATAGGGATGAGTTGGCTAAACTCCCTAATCACTAGGATTCCAGTTGAGCACTTTGGGGAACAACTCCAAAAGTCAGGGATTCGACCCCTGAGAGTGGGATAAGTAGTTTTTGTCTTTTATCTTTCATTTCCTTTCTCATTTCAAGGGTTGGATGCTGTAGAATATGATCATTGAACACTATTGTAATCAGACTTTTGGCAAGGAATAACAAACTAATTTGCATCTATTTTGATGGGATTCCTGTGTTAATGTGATTTGACATTGTTTCTTCTTATGTTTTCAAATGTTTGAATGTATTGTGATATTCATTTTCATGCCATCTCTGAATTTAAATGATTCCTAAGTCATAAATACATAATTCATTAGCTTATGCTCTGTTTTGGAGGAATTGCTATAGTTTTGTTTCATCTTATTCTAATTGACAAGCATTCATGTTTCCAATTCTCTTTTCTGAAACCCCAGTAGTCTAAACTACTCCATCAGGATACCTTAATGTCTTAAAGTGCTTACCTACCTTGCCCCATCAGATCTCTTCAACTATTATCCTTATTTTCCTTGACCTATTTCTTCTCTAGCCTATTCACTATCCAGCACCCAAAAATTCAATCAATAAAACTCTAGTGCTACTATACCTAGCCTAAAATCTCACTGATCCAATCATCTTTGTTGGGATCCCTTGGATAGATCCCTCTCCTACCTAGTAGGGCTAGATACATGGAAAAATATTTGTCTTTGGTTACCTTTGCTAGTCTCTTCTGAGCCTCAGAGATCCATTGGAGTGATAACACTTACCATACTGAAATTTCATGAAATACTGTAGTTGTTGATATACATGCCATTTTCAAGTAATTTTTTTATTCATCCAAGTTTTAAACTACATTATACCTCAAGGGTTATCTCTTGGAATATATCTATATATATATATATATATATATATATATATATATATATATATATTTATATGAGTGTTTGAACTAAGTGGGTGTCCTAGCCACTGACCACATTTCTGCCAGAGATTGTCTCTAGGGTTACAACAGAGTTTGTCTACGAACTCACACATGGATCACTCAACCATGTAACAAGAGTAGAGACTCAGGGTCTCATCACCAATTCTTATGTAGAAACAAAGACAATAGCATCAACTTGTATCTAAGTTGCTTATTCCAACTTGTCATAAATTTGGGACATTGATCTCCTATATTTCTTACCATGACTACAATGCAGTCAAATATTTTCATGTTTAAACAATATTTAACCAACTATATATGTCCCTTTTGAAGCAAAAGGTGAGGTTGTACTTCTTGTAACCTAGTGATGGAAAATAAATATTACCGATAGAGTCATATCCTATACTTTTGGTATGGGGATTTTGTTGCTTCTTTTTCTATATCCCCACCAAAAATACCATGCAACATAGTTTCTCATGGATTCTCCCCTACCTTTTCCATCTACGAGAAAGGCTACAACACCATGAATCTACAACCCAGTCATAAAGTATATATCGTTTATCTGCAAATTTACCACATGTACCTACATTTCAAAATGTTTCTCACCACTTACCCATGTCTTAACTAGCCTTTGTAACAACAACAATTTTTCCCACTGATTTTGTGTCATAAAATATTTTAGTAGTATGCATTCATGAATTTCATGAATGGTAGAATCAACATGCATCACATCCATATCCTCCATATCATGTTATTTTTCCTTCAATTTTTTCATGATGGAACTGTCAACCTACAAGAATAAACGAGATTCATACATAAGTGGACCATCATTAAACAAAATCTTAATAGTTTACATCTTAAAACCCATAACTAGGTGGTCTTGACTATAATTTTTGTGATAGAGTAGCTATTCATGGTTTTTTCTCGAGCAATGATGCAACTATGTCCTAACGGTAATGATCATGGAAGACCTTACCTTGGTCACCCCTTACAAAGTGACTAGGGTTGACTGGTTTCCATTATGTCAACATCGAGGTTTCAAACATGTAGAGGTATTTCTTCTGGGGTTTCCCATACAACTGAAAATCACTAAAATAAAAAATGGAATGGATGAAAATCATAGGAAGATACTAATCTCTTACGTGCTATACATGAGAAGTTGAATATTGTCTCTGGGATCTCTTAGAACCATCAAATTAAGTCTTGACACAAAGGGGATTAAAACACGTATTGATAAAAATGACCCATTTTATCCCCCATATCCATTTTTTACCCCACCTATCCATGGGAAAAATGTGTTAATGATATTTTTTATATTTTCCATGAGCACTAACCTATGCTACTAACACCTTGAATTTTTATCGTAGTATATGGTCTCATATTTTCAACCTCAAATTGACCTTATTTTGTTTCTTATTGACATTAGTGATGGGGTTTTCCCTTCCATTTGCATTATTAATCATTGCTTATTTGATTCATGACATAGCTTCACCACTACTAATTTATGTCATCTCACACTTTTATTTTCATGTTGTGCATCATTGTTAGTCTCCTACAATTGTGGGCACCTCAAATTAGTACCCATTTAATTCATTGGTGCCTATTCTATAAAAAAAAATCCCATAGGACCAAAAATCATTGTAGACCCTCCATGACTTACTATTAAACCTCATATCTCTTTCTCATCTATTTTCTAGCCACATCATTGCAAGTTCCTAACACTTTTACATTATTATTTGGCAACTTTACATTGCTGAAGCATTCATGCTCACTGCTCAACTACTATTTTCTATCATCCTACTTACTCCCTTTGCATTTTCACTTGTTTTGTTGGCCTGTATTTACACCATTTGGAGAGAACTATTTTCATGAGTGTTCCTTCCTTTCTAGTACCATATTGCACTTTATCTTGCATAGGATGGTCCTATCAACATAGAACATAGATTCATTCCAGGATGGAACTTATTATTTTTTATGAGCCTAACTTTATTTCCTTTTCATTATTGCTAAAAAATTATGAAAAAGACAAAACTCAGTATATTTTTCTCTCCTTCTCAGGCTCCTTAAAACTAAACAATGAAAACATTTTGGAGCTTACTTTCCATCTCTATTCTATTCTCATAAAACCATTATGGATAACTATACCCAAAAATAGTGTGTGTGTGTGTGTGGCGGGGGGTGGAATCATTCATATTTGTTTAATTTTCACGGTAGTATTTATTCATATTACCATTGAATATAACATCTATTTACATCTCATAGTTGGATCATCACTTGAATCAAATCTATGTCATGGGTCTTGTTATTCATTTCCTCTGCATCTCCTTGTAGAAATTATAATTTGTTGTTTCTTTATAGCACTAAAACATAAATCCATGGATATTTGTAACATATATATTGTATTTGCAAGGAGAAATTATTAGATATATAAACCAGTAGTATTTACTTATTCTTGTGGGTGCTAGAAGGACTTAGCAAACAAATATATTTGATCAAATTACAAATTGCAATAGCTAAAATTAGATTAAAAAACTAGTTGGATGGAGAACATAAATTCCTATCCTAAAATATGAGGGAAACCTTTCCTTTAAAGGAGCATGACATGTGGGAAATTATAGAAAATTTCATTTATCTATTGATAGATGAAAAACTCGAGGTGGTTCATGAGATAAAGGGTATAAGATCCTAGAGAGTGATCATGGATGTTGTAAAATATTATTTGATCCCACATATGGTTGAGAAGCTACCAACTAAAGTTAAGTTTAAGGCCGTATTGGTCATATTATAGAGCTATAACATGAACAACAAGATAATATTGAGAAAAAATATCATATCCATCGATATGTATAGATATGATAATTCCACCAACTATTTCATGAAGGTCGCTCAAACATAGAATCATAATATAGCTATTAGGGAGAGATTGGATGATATATAACTCTTTAATGTGGTAGTAAATGGGTTCATCAATCCATATGAACCATTTTTCAATGGATTATATACCCAAAAAAACCATCCCTACTAGGAGAGACTTTGGGATGATTATATCCAAGAAGAGGCTTAAGAGTTGTATAAGGAAAAAAATCAAGGAGACAAAGAGGAGAACCTGGCCCTATTTATCCAACACAATGAGGGAAAATGGAAGGGTTTCATTTCCCACAAGAATTGGAACTATACATCATAATTTCTAAACAAGAAGAAGGGGAAAGAAAAATAGAAATATATAACAACATAAATAGAGGTATAAAATAATGATTTTGAAGCAATGTTCAAGAAAAAATTACAATTAGTCTATGCTGTGGTAAAACACAACGCCCCATTTTTTATTTATGTACTTCAAATAATGGGGACCCTTTCTCAAATTTTTTTGGCTAAATACCTTTTAGGATTTTGATTAAGTTAATTATTTTGTAATTTTTCTATTTTTTAATTTTTTTCAGATTTCTATTTTGATTGTTTCATTGAAATCGGTTTTTTAACAAGCTTTCCAATGATACTTGTTTCACTTCATTTGGTCAAACGACCTGTAAATGGCACTCCTTTGAACTTTGATCATTTTTTGGCTTGGGTTAAAAATGTATAAATGTACCAATATTTTAATTCTCGTAGTTATAATAGTAATTCACTATAAATATTAACTTTTAGATCATTTTTACTATTTCTTTCATTTTTCACTAATGATCCTACAAAATGAGCCGACCACATTGTACAATGGGCTAAAACACATTTCAGGATATTGGTAATTTACTTCAACTTGTTATTCTAAAACAAATTGCCAAACCCAAAACCCCAAATTTGCAAAATGGCTTATGTCTAATTTGTAGGATGGTTAATCCCTTATGTGTCCCACTTCACAATACATATATTTTAAAAATCCAAAATAAAAACCCTTGCAATGTGATACATCGCAAATCACATATCGTAATTTTTAAAATAATACAAAAAAACAATCTTTAAAAACATGTGATTGTGAATTGTGATTTTGGTTTTTATGTGAATGGTTAAAGGATTTTAATATAAGGTTTTGGTTGACCTCCTTATGCCTCCCGACTTAGTTTCGTCACATCACCCTCACATCACCCACCCTCCACGTCACCTTTCCTACCTCATGATTACGTCATGTTCTCTCCACCTTATAACTCCCACTCACTCTCCTCCTCCCTTATCACTTCATACTCTCCTCTTCTCCTCTTCTTCATGTGAACCATTCAAAAAAGTTTTAAATTATTAATTAAAAGAAATTATATTATATAATATTATAATCAATATTATATTTTTATTATAAGTTTAATATAATTTAAATGATAATATTAATATAATATTTTAATATTTTAATTAATAAATAAGTCATTTTTAAATTAGTTTGATTTTGTTTATGATTAATTTATTCTTAATTAAGTTTAATGATATAATTACAATTAATTAGTATTAATTAATTAAAAAACTGTAATCTAACTTATGATTAGAAATTAATAAAAAATTCTGATTTTTTAGCCCAAGCAATAGAAATTCCAGAATTCTGGAAATTTTAATTCACCAACTTTAGAAGCTCATAAATAGAGCTTTACTTGGCCAAATGAGACTCAGGATAGCTCGTTTGATAGATAAAATTGAGGAGAACATTTCTGAGCAGATTTCTGCATATTATTGTTCAATTATTCAAGTTACTGATTAAATTATCAATATCATTTTGAGAACTACTTCCTAAGTTTTGTTGATTAATTATTTCAGTTAAGAGGTCTCTAGATAGAATGTGTTTAGTATTCACAATGTCAGTTAACTGAAATACTTCGTTAGCTTGATATTCATTTAAAACAAACATATTTAAATCTCGATTATTTAAAACATCTTGCTCTCAGTTGGGATAGATCTATATCTGCCTAATTGAGATAGGATTAAAATAGTTTATTTTTCTTGCATCTTAGAATAATTTATCATATAGACTAAATTCTACATTCATAAAAAGTTCTTTTCCCAAAGAGGCAAAATTTTAGTTGTGGCTTGCCTAAGCCCAAATTAGCTTAAGGATCATTTTCTTGTTCTATCGACAAGAGAAATGATCTAAAGTCTCTTTCCCATTGGTAGATAAAAGTCATATTTTAAGCCAATCAAGATTGAGAGAAGGTAACTTGACCTAATTAAATCATTTGGAGCCACCATTCCAAACGGAAAAGGTATTGCTTTAAAGTCCGGACCGGGTGGTCATCCCCCATGTTGTTGCAGCAAATTTTGAGGCCTCAACATTTTGGCGCTAGAAGGTGTTGGAAATATGATGCAGAGTGTTGTCCTTGATGGCAACCCACTGAATGAAGATGAAGACATGCGACTGTTGACATGTGTTGTCCTTGATGGCAATTCACCTGATGAAGTTATTCTTGACGTGATGGACTTGGTAAATGGTGTTCGTTAGCAATATGATGATGAATGTTGTCCTTGAAAGGCAACCCTCTTGATGAAGATAATGGCAACTTACTGGATGAAGTTGTGCTTGATAGAATATGTCTTGATGAACTAAAACTGATGTATCTACAGTGAGTACAGAAGGCAATGAAGAAAAAATTCAGCATGTACTAAATATTTGATGAAAAGAGTATGTCTCAAGGCATACGCGGATATGTCTAGGAGAAGTCGTGTATGCACGCGGAAAAGAACGTTCCAAGTCGCGTATGGGAAAAAGCGCTCAAAAAGTGCAAAACCAAGGGTAACCACCATGGTATTGACCCATTGTATTGGGTAATGATCCGCCTAATTGACCCCGTCCAGGAATACCATCGGAAGTAATGTAGTTTTGGGCTCATGGTATTGTTGTGGCTCATGGTATTGAAAAAGGGGCTCATGGTATTGAAAAAGGATAAACCTATATAAAGAGATGAAATTCATTATGCAAATCATTAGTGTGGGTGCAAGATGTCTGAGCTTGAATGAATACTTCTCTTTGAAGTAGATCTGAATGGAAAGGGTTACACTTGAATGATAAATATGAGTGTATGGTGCACCAATGATGAAGAAGGGGATCTAGATCTGAAATGTGCTTCTATTTGCTAGATCTGTTTGTGGAATGATTAGATCCAAGAAGAGGCGAACATCTGTCTGAAGTGAAGGGTTAAATCTGTGTGAAGTATCTGTTCTGAAGAAATGCAATGACCTAAAATCTCTGAAGAACCATACGCTAGTTCGCCGAAGAGGAAGCGCGTATATATGCGGCTTCGCTGAAAGAAAAGCGCGTATGCACAATTAAATTGGTTCTATAATATGTACAGAAGTATACGCTGGTTTGTGTGAATGGAAGCGCGTATATACGCGACATCAGTGAAGTGAAAGCGCGTATGCAAACTAGGGTTTGCTGAAGTCTGTGGTAAGAAATGACTGATCTATTCTGCTGTATTGCTACTATCTGTATTCTACTATTCTGAGTTGTCTGCATCATTTTGGTTGTATGATTGAGCTTAAATGTATGAAGAGGGTCTAGTCTGAAAATATGATGAAACATGGCCTACAAGTATTGTTCTATTGAAGTTGTTGGATCCAGTGTGAAAATTGATGAAACGTGGTCTGAAGGGGTGATGAGGGTTGTAGCCTTCAGTTAGGGGGTTGTAGCTCCCTTCCAGGTGAGGCTGGTAAACGAGATCAGGGGGTCGTAGCTCCCTTCCAGGAGAGGCTGGTAAACGAGTCAGGGGGTTGGAGCTCCCTTCCAGGAGAGGCTGGTAAACGAGCGCAGGTGGGTGCCTGCGTGCTGGTAGGAGTCTACACTAGCACATATGTTGTAAGATGTTTTCTCTATAATAAAATATTGAAGGCTGAGCAACTGCAGCGGTGGTTTTCTCCCGACTTGGGTTTCCACCTAAAAATCCTGGTGTTCATGTGTGATGCTTTATGTGATGGTTTATTCTGTTCTTACTGCACATGTTTACTGTTTATAGAACATCTAATAAATGAATGATGGAATTATGTAAGTGAAGAACTAATGGCATAATTAGATCTCTGGGTATACGCGAGTTTCATAAAGGATATCCGCGTGTATACGCTAGTTGGCTTCAGCAAAGTAGCGTATGGGTTTTAGAGCATGAAAAAGTAAAAAGTTTGAATATGCTGTAAATACTGATTCACCCCCCCTCTCAGTATTTTTCCCAACAATTGGTATCAGAGCAGGTCCTTCTGCAGAAGCTTGATCGCTTGAAGGAGATCCGTCGCAATGGGAAGTCATGAAGGAGTAATGTCTATAAAGCCACCTCTATTCAATGGAAGCAATCTGATATTCTGGAAGGTATGAACAAAAGCATATCTGCAAAGTCTTGGTGCAGAAGTATGGGCAATCGTGGAAGAAGGCTATCAATATCCAGCAAGTATTCCTACTGATGCGGCTGAAAGGAAGAAGTATGAAATCAATGCCAAAGCAGTGAATGTCTTATTAGGAAGCATGTCTGAACCAGAATTTGCTAAAGTGATGCAGCTAAATTCAGCAAAAGAAATATGGGACAAAATCATTCCGAGCTATGAAGGAGATACAAAGGTAAAAAGTGCAAAACTCCAAACTCTCAGAATTGAATATGAAAATTTAAGGATGCATAGTGATGAAATTATTGCCAGTTTCTTTTTACGTCTAGATGATATTGTAAATCGAATGAGAAATTTGGGTGAAACCATGGCCGATACTACTCTGGTGGAAAAAGTCTTAAGATCCTTGACTTCAAAATTTGACTCTAAAGTTTCAGCTATTGAAGAAAGGCAAGATCTGCAAACTCTTACTATTGTTCAATTACATGGTATTCTGACTGCTTTTGAAATGAGACAAGGAGGTCCTTCCCAAATCAAAGAAGCTGCTTTTAAGGTATCTGCAAGAAAAGAAAAGGAAGTTGTCAAAGAATCCAGCTATATATCCGATGAAGAAGAAGCGAATTTCGTGAGAAAGCTCCAACTAGGTACTGGAAGATTCAAAGGTAAGCTTCCCTTCAAATGTTTTGAGTGTGGAAAAGTTGGTCATTATGCTGCAAAATGTCCTTATAAAGGAAAAGAAGTAGTAAGAAGGAATAAGAACCGATCTAGCTCTAAGAAAAGTTACTATACTAATGAAGACAGTGATGGGTCATATGATAGTGAGGAAGAATGTGAAGAAGATCTTAGACTTCTCATGGCATTTGAACAAAAAGAAGAAAAGGATACTTTTATGGATGCTCTAGAGGAAAATGATTTTCTTGAAGAAAACAATCAACTCAAACTACGCTTAGAAGATTATAAAATTCTCTTAGAAGAACAAAAGATAATCGGAGAGACCATTGAAAAGCAGCTTGAAGAAGCAAAGAAACATATTGAAAAATTGGAATGTGAAGTGGTAAGTCAAAGAAAAGAAGTTGAGAAAGCAAAGACCTTGAATCTTAGATTTGCTAAAGGATCTGAAACCTTAGATGAGATTATCAAGGTACAACGTTCCCCTCTTATAGAGACAGGTCTTGGATATACCGGAGAATCTTCTCAAGCTTCAGCACCAAACTATCTAAAAGCAGCTACAGGTGGTTTACTACATTCAACAACTCAGCAAGGGAATAACGGATCTCTACAGGGAAAGCAGGACCATCTCAATTCAAGGAACACTAACAGGGATAGCTTTCAAAGATGCTACACCCAACAGGTAAATTCAAATAGAAGATTCCATGATCGCATAAATTTCTACTTCAATGGGCAATGTTTCACATGTCACAATTTTGGTCATAAAGCTGTTCAATGTGTTGCATATAAAACCATCATGACAAGAGAAGCAAGAAAGAAAATGTTGGATACTGAACCAAAGAAGAATACCTATAACAACTTTTTTCCTCTTCAAAGTGAAGTTGAATGTACTTATTGCAACAACTTTGGCCATGAAGAATCTGAATGCAGGAACAAGATCCGGCCAAAAGAACATGTTCCCTCAAGCTCTAAAGTGTGGAAAAAGAAAGAACCGCCGGTTGAAAATTGTGGGATAGCATTATTTGCAGAAGGTGAAGAAAATCAATGGTACATCGATAGTGGGTGTTCAAGACACATGACAGGTGACAAAAGCAAACTTCTTTCATATAATGCTCTAGAAAAGGAAAAGAAAGTTACATTTGGAAATGATACTCTTGCTATAATTAAAGGAAAAGGGTCAGTGTTTCTAAAAGAAAAGGTGAAGGCTAAAGATGTCATGTATGTGGATGGATTGAGGCATAACCTATTAAGTGTAAGTCAAATGTGTGATCAAGGAACATAAGTTGTTTTTAGTTCAAAAGAATGTGTGGTTCGTGATCTTGATACAGGTAAAATTATTATAAAAGGGAAAAGAAATCCAAGCAACCTGTATATACTAAAGGGATACAAAGATCAATGTTACCTAAGCAAATCTTCAGAAAATTGGCTATGGCATAGAAGGTTGGGGCACCTGAGCTTCTCTCAAATCAACAAAGCAAGCAGACTTCAAGCTGTTCGTGATCTTCCCAATATTAATCCACCAGAAAATATCATATGCAAATCCTGTCAAATCGGTAAGCAGACCAGAGTGCAATTTCATGCCAAAGAAGGATCATCAAGTAAGCCTCTTGAACTCATTCATACTGACATATTTGGACCTATGAGGAAAAAGTCACTATGTGGGGAAGAATACTATATCTTATTTATTGATGATTACTCTAGAATGTGTCAGATCGGGTTCATTAAACACAAAGATGAAGCTTTTGAAAAATTTCAGAATTTCAAAGCACTGGTTGAAAATGAATTGGATTTAAAAATCAAGTGTCTTAGATCTGATCGAGGAGGAGAATATACATCAAATGAATTCTTTGAATTTTGTGAACAACATGGCATAAAAATACAATTCTCTGTAGCTTGTACTCCACAACAAAATGGCGTTGCAGAAAGAATGAATAGAACAATTCAACAAATGGCTAGAGCTATGCTTGATGACTCTGGATCACCTGACACCTTCTGGGTAAAAGCGACTCGTGCAGCAGTAGACATTCACAACAAAGCTCATGTTCGGGTAAACAGTGATAAAACTCCATATGAACTCTGGTATGGCAAATCTCCCACTGTAAAGCATTTTAAAGTTTTTGGAAGCAAATTCTTTATCAAAAATAATGATGAAAAACTTGGCAAGTTTGAACCTAGATCAGATAAAGGAATATTCCTTGGTTACTCATCTTCAAGCAAAGCATACAGATGTTATAATGAAAGGCTTCAAAAGATTGTTGATTGTATCGATGTCATTATTGATGAGTCTCCTGCAGCTTCTAAAGAAGAAAAACAAACAACAAATGAAGATGATGGTGACTTATTTCCTTCTGCTCTAAATGGAAATGATATAGATAGTGGATCCAATGAAGAACCTGAAAATGATCTTTCTGAAAAGGCTCCATCCAGATATGTTCAAAAGAATCATCCTGAATCTCAAATCTTGGGAGACAAGGAATCAGGTGTACGAACAAGGAAAAATCTCGTGGGATCTTCTAGTCATATGGCACTTCTATCCACAATTGAACCACTCAATGTCAATCAAGCTAGCATAGATGAATGTTGGAGGCAAGCCATGGATGAAGAACTTGTTCAAATTGAAAAAAATGACACTTGGGATTTGGTACCAAGACCTCATGATAAAAATGTCATTGGAACTAAATGGATTTTCAAGAACAAGTTAAATGAGAATGGGGATGTTGTAAGAAACAAAGATAGACTGGTTTGCAAAGGGTATACTCAACAAGAAGGTATAGAATTTGAAGAAACTTTTGCTCCTGTAGCTAGACTTGAAGCCATCAGAATGTTTCTTGCCTTTTCAAGTTATCAACAAATCAAAGTTTATCAAATGGATGTTAAATCTGCTTTTCTTAACGGTGATCTAGAAGAAGAAGTATATATAGAACAACCGGAAGGATTCATTTTGGGAAATGATGCAAATCTTGTTTGTAGACTTAAAAAGGCTCTATATGGTCTCTAACAAGCTCCAAGGGCTTGGTATTATCGTCTTGACAAATATCTTCATCAACAAGGATTTTCAAAAGTGTCTGCTGATAGCAACTTATACACAAAAGTTGAAAATGATAAACTATTGATTGTGCTTGTATATGTTGATGATATCATTTTTGGGAGTAACGAAGAATCTTTGAGTCAAAAATTTGCTTCTGTCATGCAGCAAGAATTTGAAATGTCTTTACTTGGGGAACTAACATTCTTTCTTGGCTTGCAAGTGCATCAAACTGCAGATGGTATATTCCTATCACAAGAAAAATATCGTAAGCAAATTCTGAAGAAGTATGGCATGGAAGAATGCAAACCTGTAAGTACGCCGATGATAACCGGATGCAATCTCAGTTCTAAGGATGATTCTCCCATGGTGAATCAACCAGAATATAGATCGATGATAGGGAGTTTACTTTATCTCACTGGGACTAGACCAGACATTATGTATGCTGTTGGGATTGTTGGCCGATTCCAAGCTAATCCAAAAGAGTCTCATCTTCAGGCTGTTAAAATAATATTCAAATATCTTCAAGGAACTCAAGACTTTGGTCTATGGTATCCAAAGAATGCTGATCTTACTCTTCATGCTTACACTGATGTAGATTGGGCTGGAAGTGTTGATGATCAGAAAAGCACTAGTGGTGGTGCATTCTACATGGGTCCCCGGTTAGTATCTTGGTTCAGAAAGAAGCAAAATTCTATTGCCTTATCTACAGCAGAAGCAGAATATGTGGCTGCCGCATCTTGTTGCACTCAACTCCTTTGGATGATGCAAACCTTACAAGATTTTCAAATCAAATGTACTCCTCCTGTCCCCACTAAGTGTGACAATACAAGTGCCATCAGTATTTCAAAGAATCCTGTTATGCATTCAAAGACCAAGAACATTCCCATCAAGTATCACTTCTTACGTGAACAAGTGCTTGAGAAAACAGTGAAGTTGGAGTATGTTCCCTCCAAAGAACAAGTTGCTGATATCTTTACCAAACCTCTGCCCAGGGAAGAGTTCGAGTATCTAAGACAGAAGCTGGGAGTGTTCTCTGCCAGTCAAAAGAACAAATCTGCATAAATTTAGAATATGGCAGTGGATACGCGGGTTTCATGAAATACAGTCGCGTATATACACGAGTTGAAACACATAAATATGCGTATGGTTTGTTGCTGGCAATTTTTGTTTGTGATCAGCGTTCTTCAGCACAGCTGCAATGCTGTTTGGTATCTCTGATACTGTTTGGTATCTCTGGTGGTGTTCCAGTTCTCATAATTCTATTTCTAATGTTTTGATAAAGATGCCTTGATGATTTGTTGGTGAAAGTGTTCAGGATGCACAAACTAAGGGGGAACCTTAGTCATATGGAAAGGATGTTTGGATGCACATTTTCAGGGGGAGCATTAGCTTTGCTGAGTATAATGCATTATTGGCGTTATGGTGGTTCTGATACATGATCTCTCTTGAGGTCTTTTTGGTGTTGGTTATGAAAAGTCATATTTGTATTTTGATGAAAAGGTCATGTTGAGACCCATGATGTAAAATTGTAAATTTCAGTCATGTAAGGACTTGTAAAAATTTGTAAACCCACTTGGTTGGGTAGCTGAGTCAAATTTTGTAAACCCACTTGGTTGGGTAGCTGAGTTGAAATGTGTAAACCCACTTGGTTGGGTATTTGAGTCTCTTATGTAAATCCACTTGGTTGGATCTTTGATGTAAGTATGAGTCTTTGGTGATAGGAAGTTCATAGAGTCATGTACTTCATTGAAAAATATGTTTGAAGATTCAGCATGAACTCAGGGGGAGCTTGGTCACTTCAGTATATATCAGATCTGCAGAACGCTTCTGCTACATGAGGAGAATAGGGGGAGAGTGTGTTGGTTTTGATCCGCCCTTTGCCCTTGATGTCAAAGGGGAAGAGTGACATGGTGTTTGAATGAAGAGAAAGAATGATGTCAAAAATGGGGAGAGTGACATGGTGTCATTGTATTCTTAATGTACCTATCTGTTGTGGTAACCAAACACCATCATGGTTGCCATCAAGTCCAAAGGGGGAGATTGTTGGCAATATGATGCAGAGTGTTGTCCTTGATGGCAACCCACTGAATGAAGATGAAGACATGTGAATGTTGACATGTGTTGTCCTTGATGGAAATCCACCTGATGAAGTTATTCTTGACGTGATGGACTTGGTAAATGATGTTTGTTAGCAATATGATGATGAATGTTGTCCTTGAAAGGCAACCCTCTTGATGAAGATAATGGCAACTTACCGGATGAAGTTGTGCTTGATAGAATATGTCTTGATGAACTAAAACTGATGTATCTACAATGAGTACAGAAGGCAATGAAGAAAGAAATTCAGCATGTGCTAAATATTTGATGAAAAGAGTATGTCTCAAGGCATACGCGGATATGTCTAGGAGAAGTCGCGTATGCACGCGGAAAAGAACGTTCCAAGTCGCGTATGGGCAAAAGCGCTCAAAAAGTGAAAAACCAAGGGTAACCACCATGGTATTGACCCATTGTATTGGGTAATGATCCGCCTAATTGACCTCGTCCAGGAATACCATCGGAGGTAATGTAGTTTTGGGCTCATGGTATTGAAAAAGGATAAACGTATATAAGGAGAAGAAATTCATTGTGCAAATCACGAGTGTGGGTGCAAGATGTCTGAGCTTGAATGAATACTTCTCTCTGAAGTAGATCTGAATGGAAAGGGTTACACTTGAATGATAAATCTGAGTGTATGATGCACCAATGATGAAGGAAGGGACCAGATGTTTGAAATGTGCTCGTATTTACAGATCCGTTTTGCGACGAATAGATCCAAGAAGAGGTGAACATCTGTCTGAAGTGAAGGGTTAAATCTGTGTGAAGTATCTGTTCTGAAGAAATGCAATGACCTAAAATCTCTGAAGAACCATACGCTAGTTCGCCGACGAGGAAGCGCGTATCTACGCGGCCTCGCTGAAGGAAAAACGCGTATGCGCAATTAAATTGGTTTTGTAATATGTACAGAAGTATACGCTGGTTTGTGTGAATGTAAGCGCGTTTATACGCGACATCAGTGAAGTGAAAGCGCGTATGCAAACTAGGGTTTGCTGAAGTCTGTGGTAAGAAATGACTGACCTATTCTGTTGTATTGCTACTATCTGTATTCTACTGTTCTGAGTTGTCTGCATCAGTTTGGTTGTATAATTGAGCTTAAGTCTCAAAATATGATGAAACATGGCCTACAAGTATTGTTCTATTGAAGTAGTTGGATCCACTTGTGTACTAATGAAACGTGGTCCAAGGGAGTGCTGAAGGTAGCCTTCGGGCCGGGGTTGTAGGCCCTTCAGGAGGTTAGCAAACGAGATTAGGGGGTCGTAGCTCCTTCAGGAGGGGCCTGTAAACGAGCGTCATGGGTTGGAGCCCCTTCCGTGAGAGGCCGATAAACGAGCTGCCAGGGAGGCCCTCACAGGTTTAGGAGTTTGCACTATTGATATGTTGTTGTAAGATGTTTTCTCTATAATGAAATATTGAAGGCTGAGCAACTGCAGCGGTGGTTTTCTCCCGACTTGGGTTTCCACCTAAAAATCCTGGTGTTCATGTGTGATGCTTTGTGTGATGATTTATTCTGTTCTTACTGCACATGTTTACTGTTTATTGAATATCTGATGAATAAATGATGGAATGGTTTAAGTGAAGAATTAATGACATAATTAGTTCTCTGTGAATACGCGAGTCTTCTTCAGGAAAGTAACGTATGGGTTTTGAAGTAAAGAAAAGTAAAAAGTTTTGAATATGCTGTAAATACTGACTCACCCCCCCCTCTCAGTATTTTTCCCTACAGAAGGAGGGCCTGAGACTTGTTTTACTTGTAAGTCTTTGTATTCTAATATTTTATTTTTATTACAATGGCTCCTCTAAAACTTCCAATTTGGAGTTGTATTTTTTGTCGTGCATCTTCTAATACTCCATAAGAAATAGTAAGACACTTCTCTCAGGTAAATTTTAAAGGTAAGAGGAATACTTCTGCATTTGATAATACTGTACAATTCACTCAAAAAATTTCAAATTCTACTTCTCATGATATTGATGAAGATATTCTATGCAGGATTTTTACTCTTACATTCGTGGCAAAAGCCAGAAGTTGGTATCAATCACTTCCAGTTGCCTCAATTCACACTTGGGAACAATTTATTACAATATTCCTTTGTAAATTTGAAGGATATATATATGAATAGGATGTGATGATTTTGAAGATCTACTAAGGTTTGAAGGTGAGTCTTTAATTGATTTTACCATCAAGTTTCATTTAAATTGTTTAAAATTTAAAATTGAAGATAAACCTTCGAAAGAAGAATTATTAGATGGGTTTGAACATATTTTCTCTCTTCCTTCCATTCATAATCCATGTGAAATTATTTCAATCTTTGGTCAATCTCCTTCTAATTTCATTGACATAAGTAAGAATTCTAATATGGAGATACAAAAAAATGATGATCAACTCGCCTCTATTTTGTATAATCAATTCCTTCAATTTCTGCACATTTCCTATAGTATTGATAAAGATCAAGGTTCACCTTCACATGTCAATGAATCTCAATCACAAAGCTTGGAAAATTTCTCTAATCAACCACAAGAAGATATTATAAATACTCTTGAAGAAAATACCGCTTCAAAATATGAAAATTAGTATGCATTAGAATTAGAAAATTAGAGCATAATATCACTAGTACCAGCAACGGTTAAAGTTTCCAATAATAAGCAATCTGTTGTATAAATTTTTGAATTCTTTCATGATGAGAAAATTTCAAATTTAGATCAAAAAAGCAACATTATTCAAGAAAGCACAATTACCCAAGTAAATGATCTTAAATATGAAATTTGCAATGGAAAAAATGCACAAGAGTTCTCCAATAGAGAAATTTTTAAATGCATTATTTCGGATTCATATTTTTCCCTTTATCCTGATAATTTTTGTAATAGAAATTTACCTTCTCCTCACATTAAAGATATTTAAGAAAACAATGAGTTTGATTTGAATGAATTCTCAATTAGTTTTTATCATGATAGGGAATTAATTAATGATCATTCTTCTGGCATTAATGAATATGAGAAAAATATTCCTTATTGTTTTGATACATTGAATGATATCGAAGGGAATTCTAATAAATATTATGAGGTCATTTATGATAGCTAATTTGACATTGAGAATATTGATTTCTCTTGTTTACAATTTAATCTTCATAATCAAAGTCAAATCACATGTGAAAATGAAGAACAATGTAATTCAGAAATTGTTTCAAATAACTCTCATTTTCAAACAATTAATCACATTCATGATTTCGACATTCAAGAAAGCATTCCAATCTATGATTTATATGATGATCAAGCTCGCATTCCTATTCAGAGTCATATCCCTCTCTCTAATTCACAAGTTGGCATAAAAAATCATTCCAATTTCATTATTCTGCCCAATTCTTGTGAAGAGGAAATTGCTTTAAGACAGTCCCAATTGTGTTGTAACAATAATTATAACATCAATGTAAACTATGATTCAATTTTGTTATTTCATCATTTATTTTTTACTTTAGATTTTTTTTTTTAGTTCTATAATTTTAGATACTTTGTGCTGGCATATTGAGCATATCAATTTTGAACACACAATTATTGAATTACCTCAATGGAGAAATGAAGTTTCAAATTATAATTGTGAACATCAAACGTTATTAAACTTCCAATTTCAATTGATGTTCATTCCTTATCAATTACTTCCTACTTCTCAAGAGTAGTACAAACAAGAGAGTATATTTTCACTTTATGACTAGTAATCTAATTCAATTATTAATCTTATGTTGGATCTATCGAACTTCCATCTATTTTTCATTAATCCATTTGAAATATATTTGGAAAGTTTTCCTTCATGGAAGATCGCTAATAATTTAACACTTAAACATAACACTAACAAAATCACACAGACCATTGTTTCTGGAAGATCATTTCTACAACCTGGCCTGTCATCTTCTCTCTTAAACCTCTCCCACTCAATAATGGAAATCCATCCAGATTTTTAGGATCCAATTGAAATTCAGTTGGAAAGGAAATTTCAAGAGAAGGTAATGGTGAATAAGCTACTAACAATAAAGATACATTGTGCTTTCAGATTTGCCTTTCTTAGTTTAATTATATTTGCATTTTTACTAATGTTTGACATGTACATACATGCAGGAATTAAAATTCTTACATGGTTACATTGGAAAGAGGACTATACCTAGTCATGTTTCCTTCATTGAGTTAGAAATAGGAATAGATTAATTTTATTTTGTGTTTGTATTTATTTCATTATTTTAGATTTTCAATAAAAACAAGTAATGAATCCAATTTCTTTTGGGCATCCCATTTAAATTGTAGAAAAGAAGCCTAGAGAATTTTCTAAGGCCTTGAATTATCATATCATACATATTTGTCAAGCCTTCAATTTTCTTGTTTTTCAAAAATCATAACATTAATCATACATGAAGAAATTCCAAGAATTTTCTACCACTTGACAATATTTTATTTACAAGTAATTCTAAGGACTCATTTTTTACCACTCTTCTCTTCTAATGTAATGGTGGAAATGATGCAATTTGAAAAAAATCATTACTTAACATTTTAGATTAAAATAAGAAGGTGATGTTGAAATTATGCAAATTTTGAGAAAATTTGAGAGAACTTGAAGATTCATGAGGTAAAATTACAATCAAAATTCTTCCAGGTCTCATTAAATTGATTATGTATATCCGAGATAAGCAAGCAACCAATCCTTATTTTGAAAATTTGTAACATGTTCAGGGAACTATTTATTATTTCATCTGAAATTTGAAGGATATCTAAATTTTTCTTATATTGAAATTCTGATAAGTCTTAATAAATTGTCAGAATAATCATATCAAATCATTTTATTTCACAACTCTCTTTAAAATAAAGTTATGATAAAATTCATTTCCAATCAAAGTTTTGACATTTAATTAAATTGTTAAAGGGTTATTTATTATAAAGAAAAGTTAAATCACTCACTTTTTTTTGAATTGAATACTTTAAAGAAATCATCAACCCCACATATGGCTCATTATATATTGCAAATCGCATATCAGAGACTCTAAAATAAGCATACACTAAATATATCCGATCTCCTGATATTCTCATTCCCTCCAATATCTGATGATCTCTCTATTTTATATCACATTATCTGTATCACAATGTTTTATCAGAGCAACTATTAAAAATTCCCGATAGGAAACCTTCGATGCATATCTTCTGATGTTCATTCTCGTTCATTTTCCGTTAAAATTAATTCATCAAAACTTTGATTTTCATATAACTCGGACCTGATATGACATTTAAATCCTCTTTATATACAATATCGTGTCCATTTATAAATCAAAAATTTGGTAGGAGCATATATTTAAACGTTCTAATGTCCCGGATCCGATATGAAATTAAAATTCATATAATAAAAATATCGGATTCGTTCCTCATTGCATATCGACGCATCAATGAAATTACATTTTGCATATCGGAAATTTTAGTGGTTCTTGTTAAAACCTCACCCGGTAATTTATATTAGTTGCGATGTGATAAATGACAAGGTAAGGAGATTTTGATGCGATGATACACATATCGCATATCACATGAGATAAGTAATATGTTAAACGATAAAAGTTGCAACGAGCGGTGTTGTCTTAATTTGTGAAATCACAAAATTGCAAAAGTCTTAAGTTGTGAAATCTACCAAAAGGTAAGTTATAAAATATGTGAAATGCAACCATGTGTGATTGGTCACCGTTTGTATGGGCTATAAAAACAAAGTTCCGAATGAAAATTATGATATTTGTGGTCATGCTGCATCAATCATTTATCATATTTTCATTATCACAAGAATAATATTGGCGTTTATTTTCATTCACAAGCTTTAATCTTCTGATATGACTATTCTTCGATATCACATTCATCCCTTTGCAGTTTCCCATCGTACATGCTCATCTCGCGACATTTCCATCACAATAATTATATCACATTGCTAAACTCAAATGAATCTTTCGCTTCAAGATCTTTTGATGCGATAAACTTCGATATTCAGTTTTCCATTGTTATATTTTAAACATTATATAGATGAAATGCTCAATCACATATCGGCAAAAGCGAAAGTCATAAATTTTAAAGTTATGTATGGCAAATAATATTGCGATGCGAAAAATTCGACAAGGCAATGTACCGATGATTAATTCATATTTTTAATTCTGAATGTATCTCCATACTCATCATATAAAGATTCAAATCCTCTTTATATACTCTTACATTATTCGGGATTTTGAATAAATTTCAATACTTTGGGACATGTGAAGTTGGGTTACACTTTTTGCCCTTTTTTGAGAAAAAACTTTCATTTTTTTCGATTCTTCAACTTTCTGCAAACTATAAAAAAAATTCTATTTAGAATTTCATTTTACAGTAAAAATAAAAGTTGTTAGAAATTTTGTTAGATTTCTATTACTTATTTTTTGGAATTTTTTTATGCACATTTGATATGTCAACTTAGTGTTTCTTTGAGTGTGTTTTTTTTAACAATCAAAGGATTCATAAGAAGTCATGTTAATACAAAATGTTGTATTCTTTGAAAATTTGTGTTTTTTAGAAAAAAAATGTGTTACAATAATCTAGACAGAGTCTAGTTTGGTTTCGTCATATTTACAAAGCTAATGGATGCATATCATAATTACTATAATTTTTTGAACTGGTCCAATATGAAAAAACTGCATATTTTGAGTATGTTTCGCGACGCAAGAAATTTCTTAACATATAAGTTATAAACTATAAATCTAAAAGCTACTCATTAGAGACGGTGGACCAATCTAATGCCCCATAATTTTTTCAATTTTTTTTACAATGTATTTTTAGAGATACAAAATTTTGATTTTACTGAATCACAATGACCCTCAGAAATTGTTTTGCACCCGTTTTATTACAAAATTAATTAAAATTAGTAAATATTTATGAAATTCCATAAAAGTTATATTTCCTGAAAGTAGATTCAATTCTGAAAATGCTTGTCTTGGTTCGGACAGTTAATTCAGAAAGTTTCATGGTGTTTAATCAATCCAAAGTTGCAGAAATGTATTCAGAGCTTGGATCTGCGTAACTGGTGACGCGTTAGTTCGGCCGAAAATTTCTATAAAGTTTGGCCGAACTAGTTTTTGCGCAAACAGACTGTTAAGTCTCACACCTTAATAGTTCGGCCGAATTTTTTTCAAAGTTCGGCCAAACTTTTTTTCAATGTTTGGCCGAACTTATGCCTACTTTTCCGCTAGTCGGAAAATTTTGCGGAGCCCCTCCAAAAAACAATTTGCGGCAATATAAATTGCCACAATATCATTCATAATTTTCACACATTTCGTACATTTGGTCTAATTTTACAAAGGTCTTGGTTTGGGTTTAAAGAATTTTCTTGGATATTTGGGTTTAAGGGCATTTCTTGGAGGCGGTCTGATTTTGCAAAGAATTATTTTGGGTTTAAGGACTTTTCCTGGAAGACATTTGTTGGAGGCAGTTTGATTTTGCAAAGAATTGTTTTGGGTTGAAGAAATTTTCTTGGACTTACATTCAAAGGACATTTCTTGGAGTGATGTGATACATTTTTTTGGATGTTTTTCGTTCTTTATTTTTTTTTAAAGTATAGATTTGGGCTTAATTTCGAATTTTTAGAGTATATGTTTTGAGTTGAAGTAAATATTTTGAGCTTTGTTTCATTTTTATAAGGCATTTTTTTCTTGGATTTTTTAAAGTAAGTGTTTTGGATTGGAGTATGTATTTTTTGAAAAAAATTTAAAAGAGTTTTTTTTAAATTAAATATTTTGTGATGCTTTTTCTAATTGAGTTATTGTCTAAATTTTTGAAGGAAACTTTTTAAACTTCATACTCTATGATCATGGGAAATCAAAGGAATTTTGCAAGAAAATATGATAAAAAAAGAGACCCAGAGGAACGTAGAGAAGAGACGAGACAATCTCACAAAAGAAAGATAGAAGCACTCTCAAATATTGAAGGGGAAAATCAACCTCAACTAGAAATTGAAGCATCTATGTAAATGAAAATATTATGATCTATTGATATATTTAAAATTTTCCTAGTGTAAAATGCGGAGCTTAATTTTTATTTGATGAACTAATTCAAGAAAAATATTTTTCAATTTAAACAGAGAGAAATATTCCTCAAAACATTGATGATGAGATGCAAAATTTTGAAACAGAAAGTAAAAGAGATATTGAACCAATGATTGAAGATGGTGAAAATATTGAAAGAAATTCAAGTGAAGAAATTGAATCACAAGGTATATATATATATATTGAACACATGCACGTATTATTGAAATTATACATATATTTATTAATTTAGTTATTTATTGAATATGTAAACTTATTATGTACTATTTATTCGAATATGTATAGATGAAATCAGTGTCGATGATGAGATGTTAGAAAATGTTGACAGTCACACATATGGAGATAAAAAACCTGACCATTATATACGATATCGTGTTAACCACATTTTTGAAACATATTTCATAAAGGAGCAGGTGACAGTTCAAGCTCAAATGTTGAAAGGTCTCCTATCATTAAGGAAATTAAAAGAAGCTACGACACTACTGGGTATTCGAAAATCAACCAAAGATAAAAAAATGAAAGAAGATGTGATAAAAAATATGAGTAGTGCTATAAAGTCAATTAAGAGATCTAGAGAGAAAGATGTTTCAATTGTATGTAGAGGAATACAGATGGCAATGGTTTCATCAAGTACTAAAGAGAATCATTTGGTAACATCTATGGCACGAGCACTGGGAACCTCGCGAAAAAATTTGCACAAACATCGGAAATTTCGGCTGCAAATAGATGTAAATGATGAACTCACTTGTTGGAGAGCTATTTGTAGGCAACCATACAAAGATAGACTTGGAGAAAATGTTAAAAAAATAATATATGAATATTGGAAGAACAATTTGTGTGTTTCGCCAACTGCAAGGCATGTGATGCGGAGAAGAATAACACGAAATCAGTAAGAAGAACATGAAAAATATTTCTTGGAAACCACTCAGATAGAGTTATTCAACAAGTTCAAAGAAGAGAATCGTCAAATTCATGTTTCACTCAGTGCTTTTGTTCAACAAAAACCATGGTATGTAAAACCTATCACCGTACGCGACACTTCTTGTTGCCATTATCATGTGGAATTTGAGTTATATTATGACACATTCCTTGATTTCGGTAGAACATTATGGAAGGATTCACCTCCTCCTTCCACTATCCGTGAATTCATATCTCAAATTCTATGTGAAAGAGAAAGCGATGAACTATTTTACAAAAAGAAATGTGCTGGTGGTAAAAAATGCGATGATTGTGGAAATTTGACTAAATTTCAAAAAAAATATCGTATTGATATAAATGATCAATCATTGTCCAACATGAAAGTGAAATGGAAGAGATATGAATATATCCATACATCGATTCAAGGTGAAAATAGTGTTAAAAGAATTGAATTACGAGAAGACGAAATTTTTGTGATAGACTTTTTGAGAAAGTTTGAGGCAGAAATTTACAAATACACCAAGCATTCCCATACAGCTCGATGGCAAGACTTGGAATTCAAAAAATCTCGTGAATTTTTTCTACCAGGGACCATTTTGTTAGTGATTGATTTTGCAGAAAACTATACATTTGTTCCAAAAAAAGAAATTCAGAGTGAATACTATCATTCTGACCAAGTTTCCATGCTTTTCCATATTCTATATAGAAATGCTGACCAAAATGTCAATCATATAGAAAGCATGAGTGAAAATCGACATATCATTAAAGAATATCACTTTTATATCAGTGAAAATCGTACACTTGATACATATTTTGTACAAAATTGTTTTGGAAAAATTTATGATTCCTCGAAAAATCATGGAATAACATTCAATGAACATTGGATATGGTCAGAAGGATGCGTGGGTCAATTCAAATATGCACGATCATTCTTTTGGTTGTGTTGTTTTCATAAGAAAACCTGCATTAAGCATTGTTGGAATTTCTTTGAGACTGGCCATGGAAAAGGAGAACATGACGGTGTAGAGGCATGCATAAAACGAGCACTTCGAAGATATCAATTGAACCCCTCTGCAAGCCGACTTGTGAACCTGAAAGAAGTTGTTCAATGGTGCGTCGCTGCTCTAAGCCATGAGACTAACCCATCAAGGGAAGTGCGAAGGTACATTCAATTTAATTTTTATTGGAAATCTAATTTTATCGTGCAATTATTATCTTTGATTGTATTTTGATATCATATTTACATTCGTCTTTGAATTTTCCATATAAAGGTTTTTCTGGCATATTGGGATTGAAGACATAGATAGATCAATTGGAAATGACGTTGAAACAATAAGAGGGACTAGAAAATTGTATTTAATTAAAACAAAGTCATCCAGAAATGTGTTTGCATTGGATAAAAGAAAATATTCTTATTTTTGTCATGTTTGTATAGACAACACAACATCCAATGACGTTTGTGAAAACAAAATGTATGTAAACGATTGGAAACATATAGAGCTAAATACAAAGGGAAAAATGTTTGTTGCAATGTTTGAAGAAATGAAATCAGAGGAAACTACAATATCATTTGATGGTGATCGAGTTTATGATCATGTTAGAGAAGGTAACATTTGAATTTCTTTCTAATGATTTAAAGATCTAGAAATAAATTTAAATATGTATAATTTTGTTAAGTTTTTTTTATTGTGCAGGAGATGTTTTTGCTGTAATTGTACCTATTGACAACGATGAAAATGTGAATTATTATTTGTTGTGTTGCACTGAATGAAAAATGAAATTATTAGAAAGCTATAATGATCATGGATTTCAATATGAAAGAGGATCTATTATACTGAAAGGTTATTTTTTTAGACAAACTAATCAAAGTGGGGATTTTGTTTACTTTTAAGACTATGAACCTGATTTCATAAGTTTTCAATATAGTCACTTGGTGTGCAACACACATAAAGTTGATAGAGGTTCAATCAAAGAAAAAAATGAAAATTAAGAAATGGAAAATTTCAAAATCCGATCATGAACGGATTATTGAAGATGGCATTCCAGTGGAATTTTTTTTATTGAACTTCCCAGCAATTTATTCTCTTTCGATTAAATATGTTTTAAAACTTACAGTACTCAACTAAAAATTGAGCTGCTTATGGCATTTCTGCAAGTGTTTGCACATGTACAAATTTTTTTGGTACATGCACGTGCTCTAGTATCAACTGAAAGTAGCTTTTCTATACATGTGAATTGATGAAAAATGTTACATGTATTGGATATACATATATATATGTTCTAGAATGCAATTAATTGTTCAAGTAGTTTTACTATGTGCATTGATGAAAACTTATTCACGTACTCAATATATATGTTCTAGAATGCAATTAACTAAAAGTAGTTTTTCTATTTTCATTGATGAAAAATGTTGCACGCACTGGATATATACACGAACTGAATGTGCCCAATTTTTCTTGTGGCCTTTTCTGACAAAAAGTATCCACAATGTAAATAAATCATCCACAATATATTTTTGTACGAATATTCCTTTTAGACAAGAGACTCGGAGCACTTCTTCGACTTTTGGTGGGATTTGACCCACATCTCTATTCCTAATTGAAAATCTAGTACAAAATTTGTTTATACAATGGTTAGATATGTTCTATGTTCTAGAATGCAATTAACTGAATGTCATCAGTTTCTCAATTTATAAATCAACAAGGCTACCTATTTGAGTGCATTAATGACATTGACCTGAATTAAACAAACATATATGTACTTCTTATATTTCCAATCAAAATTAAAGGGATAAATACATATATCTACTTCTTTATTTTTTTTCAATTAGAGCTCAATTGATATGGTTAGTTGCACTAAAAAACTATGTTCTTCCTATTGGAAATTTTTTCACTCAAACAGAAGTATGTAGAGATCAAAAGAAATATTAAGATGCCAAATGTACTTCAACCATCCAAAAGTTTAATTTTAAAATTTTTTTAATTAAATCAAAACAATACTTCACATGGGAGTCTTCCATCTAGGCCAAATATATATTGAAACCATCCGAAACTTAGATCAAAACATTTAACATTATGTCAAAACATTGAACATTTAACATTAAATCAAAATTAAAGGGATAATGTACAACTTCTTTACTCTTTTTGATTATATCAAAACAATACTTCACATGGGAGTCTTCCATAGGGCAAATGTAGATTGAAACCATCCAAAACTTAGATCAAAAAATTTAACATTATATAAAAAATTTTAACATTTAACATTAAATCAAAATTAAAGGAATAAATACATATAACTACTTCTTTACTCTTTTTGATTAAATCAAAACAATCAGAGGGGGTTTGAATCAAAAAAACAAAAAAGTGGCTGCCCATAACCGGGAAACCATCCCAAAAGATGTTGCCCAATATTGAGAAACCAACAGACATAGAGTGTTCAGAAGCACAGTGATTACAAAACATGACAAAAGTTCAAAAAATCTAAAGAGGACGTGACATCAGGCTAGCTATCGATGTGTGTAGGAGGATTCTCCTCCACAATTGGACAAATGTAGTCCTCCGGATCATCATCTACTCCCTTGGAGTGCTGGGAGGAGCTCTTCGAAGCGAAAGAGGAGCGAGAGTCATCTTTGAGCTTTTTCTCCACATAGGTCGAGCTGCTGCTACTGGAGCTCGTTGAGAAAAATTTGACTGGAAGAGTTGTTGACTTCCTGGTGTCTTGGGGCTAATGGGTTGGGATGGTGAACTTTCTCCGCCACTTCTTGGAACCAGAGGCACCTTCATCTTGGGCCTCCTCCTGAAAAAAGACAGAAATGGTCACCATAATTCGAGGCCTGACCATAGCGCTGGTGCAGTGAAATTGTGCGACACTGCTTGCTGGAGGAGGGTGCCCGCCTGTGTCATGGATTGAAAGAGGCAGGCGAGAGCCAGCACTCCTTCCCCCTCCACCCCTATCCCCACCTCCCCTTCTGCAACGCATCCGATGTCTACGCATGGGTGTCTTCCATAGGCCAAATGTAGATTGAAACCATCAAAAACTTAGATCAAAACATTTAACATTATATCAAAACATTTAAAACACTTAACATTAAAACAAAATTAAAGGGATTTACATATAACTACTTCTTTACTCTTTTTGATTAAATCAAAACAATACTTCACATGGTAGTCTTCCATAGGCCAAATGTAGATTGAAACCATCCAAAACTTAGATCAAAACATTTAACATTTAACATTAAATCAAAATTAAAGGAATTTACATATAACTACTTATTTACTCTTTTTTATTAAATCAAAACAATACTTCACATGGGAGTCTTCCATAGGCCAAATGTAGATTGAAACCATTCAAAACTGAGATCAAAAAATTTAACATTAGATCAGAACATTTCAAACATTTAACATTAAATCAAAATTAAAGGGATTTACATTAAATGTAGATTAAAATGGTATCCAAAACTTAGTTTCAATTTTTTTTTTGATTATATCACAACATTACTTCACATGATTAATGTCCTTCAACCATCCAAAACTTGGGTTTTAAAAACTTTTTGATATCACAACATTACTTGACATGCCATCCATTTGTAGTTCAACTATCCAAAAAAACATTTAATATTATATCACATGTGCCAAATGTAGATTGAAACCATCCAAAACTTAAGTTTTAAAAAATTTTTGATTATATATCATGCAACATTACTTCTCATGCCATGCCAATTATATTTCAACTATCCAATAAAAACATTTAACATTATATCACATGTGCCAAATGTAGATTGAAACCATCCAAAACTTAAGTTTTAAAAACCTTTTGATTATATATCGTGCAACATTAAAACATTAAACATTTAGCATTAAATATCACATGCCAAATGTAGATTGAAACCATCCAAAACTTGAGTTTTAAAAACTTTTTGATTATATCATACATAACATTACTTCACAGCCATGCCAATTATAGTTCAACTATCCAATAAAAACATTTAACATTGTATCACATGCCAAATGTAGATTGAAACCATCCAAAACTTAACTTTTAATTTAACAAAAAATTATAGATCACAACATTACTTCACATGCCAAATGTACTTCAAGCATCCAAAAATTAAATTTTAAAAACAAAACAAATTATAACACATCATTACATAACATGCCAGATGTAGTTCAGAAGCAAAACAAAACCTAAATTTTAAAAACAAAACAAATTATAACACATCATTACATAACATTCTAAATGTAGTTCAGAAGAAAAACATTAATTTATAGATGACAACATTACTAGTAGTTCAATTATCCAAGACTTAAAAGTTTTAAAAACCAAACAAATTATATAACAACATTACTTCACATTCACATGCCAAAAGTACTAAAACCATCCAAAACTTAACTTTTTGGAACAAAAAAAATTATATTAACACTGTAATAAAATATGTCCAAAAATTGTAGATCTCACAAGTATCAAACTGTATCAAGTTATATATATATATATATATATATATATGACAGTGCATCTAGATAATATATAAAAAAGTAAATTTAAGACTATCTAAATCTTGAAATCAAATCTACAAATCATGTCCATCAAATAGAGATGGATGTAGCATTTTCCTATCAGGGTCTCAATCTGTGCACTATCATGCGAAGCATGGGAAACATGTACACAATGCACATGTACTTGAACATTAAAATTTGATGTTTTAAAAATGAGTGAGAATATATATAGAACTTCATGTAAAAAAAAATAAAAAAATAAAAAAAAATCATGCATACCTCATGAGGTTCCCTCTCCATTTGTTCACCTGCTACAAGTTCCCCCCTCCCCATGGGAACATCTGCAACGGTAAACTGTACAATATACATGTACAGTTATATATATATATATCTTAAAAAATTTTAGATGAAAAGGCACGTGTACATATATAAACTTATTTTCAATAATATTAAAAAAAAATGTTAGAAAACTTGTTCAAATGGTTGAAATGGTGTGGACGTTCCTATCTCTGTCGCTAGAGTCCGTGGATTAAAGAAATCTTCTATAGGAACCTAAATTCAAAAAAATTAAAATAACTCAAGATATAGATATATATATCTCAATTTTTAATGGAACTTTTTGAGGTGGAATATATATATATATATATAACTTAAACATAAATTTTAAAAGTGAAAAATTGTCCATGCTTGTGGCTCATCTCCTAAGGAAGTAGAAGGTACATCTCCCAAGGAAGAAGAAGGTACCGTCATCCCAAAAACATCGGACGGAATTGGAATTTGTTAAAACATTTTATCATTATATATACACATACATGTACATGTGTGCACAATTATTTATTTTAAAAATATCACTTAAAAAACACTAACATTTTCCAACATATCTTGATGGTGAGATCCATCTGCATTGTCTGAACCAGAGGCCCCGAACGTGATATTAAAATTTTCGTCACTCATCATGCGTGACAACTACAAATGGTGTTTTAACATATAATGATACATTTTTGTTAGATTAATGTAGATACAAATAAATGTATACATGTACATACACATGTATTTATTACAAATTGTACACATGTATACATGTTAAAATAATTGAACCCTAAGGTCATTAACACATACTGTTCCTGGGCCCTCTTCCTCATGAATAATTAGGTATTGAAAACCATTGTGACAATTTTTTGCATATATTCGGAGATCTTCAACATTCATGTTGTCAATCTCTTAATCTGTACAATACAAAAAATTGACACGTGCATTTTCACGTGCTCTTTCTCGATTTAGACAAACATCAACTACACCCAATCCGCTGTAAAAAATTTCGACCATGACGTCCCTTGCTTCTCGACTTACTTGAGAAGTCGCATCCATCTCTGACCGCAGAGTTTCGACCCGAAAAGTTCAACTCACTAATGGCAGCTCAGGGCGAGGCAACTCCACATATCCCTTAGTGCCCTTACGGTCATACAATCGACCTTTCCCCAGACCAAAACATTCTGACGTAAGGTAATTGTAGTTGGGTTTCATATCCTTTAAAATTCTGCGTAAAACAATTGCACAAAATAAACAGGAACCTCGTCATTCCATGGGAGCCTTCCATAGGCTGCAAGGTGCCTATCATACAAATAGTGAGCTATATTTGGGTGCTTGAAATATTGCACCTTCAGCATTTTTATTTTTGGCCCTTCCTTCAAATTAAACATTGGCTTTGCCATATTTTTTGTAACTCTTTGTTTTACATCCTTCCATTTATTGGGACCCATTACTGTTTCCTTTCTCTTTCTCATCACTTCTAGAAATGAATCAGTCGTTGGCCCAAGATTTTTGTACACATTTACAATTTCGCCCAATGAATGTGTAACTATTTCGAGGCTTTGTCGACTCTCAGCAAGTGGAGTCAAAGCCACAATATCTCTCCGCAATTTTGCATGAATTTTTTGACACCTTTGTAAGGTGCATTGCGCCATGTTTGTTTCCCATGGTATATTAGAAATGTCAGCCAGATAAGTTTTGGTGGGTAGACAACCTTGTTCTTGAATGTAGCATTCTTCCATGCATCTATTTTGACCAAGATTTGGAACATTTTGCATCAACATATATAAAAAAATTTATATTAGAAAAAACACATGTAAACAAATTTGTACAAATGAAATGAAAAAAATATTGAAATTGATGGCAACCTCAACATGGTTGGTTAGCATCTTTTCCACCCTGAAACTGTTGAGACCCAGAATGACCCTACTGAGAACCAGACCCAGAACGACCCTTCTGAGAACCAAAATCACCAGCCATTGATTGGCCTCTGGGGGAATAAATATCACCACCTTCATGCAACCTGCTACCACTCATTGATGGCCCTCTAAGGAGATTTGAACCCCCACCAACCTCTCGAGACGAGAAAGAAGCTTCATAAAAAAATACGAATTTATAATCAATTGAAAAATGCATTCATGTGTACATATTCATTGATTAAATTGCTTGAACCATACCATGACTAGGTGAACCATGGGCATGCTCCATGGATGGAGTAGAGACCCTTCTATTCTTAGCTCATAAAAAGTAAAAAAAGAAACTTATTAACAACTAATTTAACTTACAAAGTTAATAAAAAATCAATTCCATATGTACACACATGTATGGAGATTTAAGATTATATTTAGATACCATGAACAACCCCCGATCCCAGATCCCCCATATGGGATTATGTTGATCTTCGTCATTCATCCTCCATGATATATATATATATATATATATATATATATATATATATATATATATATTGGTGTACATTTACACAAAATAAATTTCAGAAAATTAATGTAATTTAGTGTACACAAATTATGTAGAACACAACTTTCAAAGAACTAATTGATGTGTGAACTCAATTTAAGCAAAAAAGAAATTATAAAAATGATAATTTCACGAAATTGCGCTTTACATGGTGGGAGCACACTTGGTATAAAATTGAAAAAAACACATGGTCATTAAAAAAGAAGTGAAACTACATTTAAACAAACTCCATTTAAACAAAAATTTGTTGAAGTCCCCGCATTTTAATTTTTTTTAAATGTGAAGTTCACCACTTGTTGCAAATGTGAAGTTCACCAAGTTGCGCTTTACATGGTGTGGTGGGAGCACACTTGGTATATAATTGAAAAAAGTGCATGGTCATTAAAAAATACGCATTTATAAGTACACAACACACACATATCCAAGATATGTTACAATTTCCATCAACAAATTTTGAAGGAGAGCGTGTCAACACTAATTCATCTTTGAGAGATGAATCTTGAATTTTTGAAGAAGAGCATCTTAAAACCAATTCATCTTTGAGAGATGAATCTTGCATTGGCATTGATCTATATAATTCTAATTCATCTTTTATAGATGAATCATGAATTGGCATTTCCCCACGCAATAGATCAGCAAACATCTTATTCACATTTGTACAATGCCTTATACTAAAAAATTGAAATTGGCTAACAATATAGTTTTCTATTCCATGCAGTTCTTTTAGCCTCTCCTTCTTAACTTGGCACACATAATTCATATGGTTGCACACAAGTTTAGAATTGGCAAAAACTACAATTCCATTTGATCCATACTCCATCGTTGTTCCTAAGCCTTCTATCAATCCAACATAATATGCCTTGTTTTTTGTTGTTCTTCTTGGTATATTCATTTTTCTTTAGACGAATTTTCTAGTCGCAATATTGGAAAGCACATATGTAATCAATGCTTTCCCTGGATTGGGATAGCAAGAAACTTCTATGCATAATTTCCATTTTTCAACCATTTTTAATGGTTTTCTTATCCCTGAAAGAAAAAAAATCAATAAAAAATATATATATGACATGGGAGAAACGACACAAGATCATGAGGTAAATGAAATGTGCATGGTTTATCTTAAAGTTTGACTTAAAAATTTTATGGTCTAGAATTCACATCTAAAATTAATGGGGGGAAGCCTTTAGTTTGTGGGAGAAATGACACATGTATACAGTTTACCTTAAAGTGGTTGTGCTTTATGGATATTAAAATGAAGAACTTCTATTTAGATCTATTCCAGATATTGAATGTAGGGTAATTTACTAGATATGTCACCTTTCATAAAAGATGAGATCCAAAGGCTACCTGGCCCTTTACAAACTCTGCCTATAGAACTTGTATAATTTAAGAAATTTACATTGAAAAATTTACTTGTGATAAATTTACATTAACAACATATAGAGATTCAACTAGGCTTGTGAAAATACAAGTGGACAATGTATAATTCTACTTAGAAGAGTCTTTGGTCTAATGGTTAAGCAAGAAAGAGTCGTAACTTTCTCTATCTTGAGTAGAAGTGGAATACATAGTAGTTACTTCTTTTTGAGTGTTTTGGATGAAATGGGCTCTACAAGATATTAAGCTACGGTAAAAAAAAATTTTAGTGTTTTGGATGAAATGGGATCTACAAGATATTAAGGTAAATCTATATATCTATGAATTTTTTCAATAGAAGTGTAATAATAATTTCAAAAATAAAATATTCTACCTCCTTTAATCACTATTTACATATCATCATTAAGTACCACTTCCTCACACAACAAGTCTTTGAGAAAATAGTGAAGATGGAATACATACCCACAAAGACTCTTGTTAGAGAAGCATTTGAATATGTGAGAAACAAATTAGGAATAGTTCTCATAAATTATCTTGTTAGAGAACCATTTGAACATGTGAGAAACAAATTAGGGATAGTTCTTGTAAATTATTGTCACTTATTTGACTTCAAAAGAAGAGCCTATGAAATTGAGTGCAATATCTATGTGGGAGAGTACAGAATATCTAAGGGGGAGAATACAATATATTTGTCTTCAAAAGAAGAGCCTTTGAAATTGAGTGCAATATCTATGTGGGAGAGTACATAATATATAAGGGGGAGAATATATATAAGGAAGGAATAAAAAGAGTAACAAAAAGCATATGATTGTGTCAATATTTTGAAGTAGTCAAGAAAGATAACAAAGGACCATCGAAATTGAGTGAAATATCTATATGATCAAGTGTCAATAATTTAAAGTAGTTTTGAAGTAGTCAAGAAAGATAACAAAGGACCATCAAAATTGAGTTCAATATATATGTGGGAGAGTACACAATATCTAAGGGGGAAAATACAGTATAAGAAAGGAATAAAAAGAGTAACAAGAAGCATATGATTGTGTCAATAATTTTAAGTATCAAGATAGATAAAAAAGTAGTTAAGAAAGATAACAAAGGACCATAATCAAATTCAAATTGAAAAATCAAATAGTCTTCTTCATGAAGAAGAAGCATTAACTAGGTTCATCATTTAAAGGGTTCATTTTTTAATGAAAAAATTTATGAATAATATGGAATGAATCATTGTAAATTATGATAAATCTTGTATTTAAATGACATTTGATCTATGAATAAAAAGAAAATGGGATCATCTCTTCATATATATATGTGTGTAAGATAGAAATAAAAAGCAAAGGCAACTCCACAAAGCCTAAAGGAGCATGTCCTAATACATTAAATTATGTACTAATACATTAAATTATGTTTGGTTTCTAGAAGCATTAATCATGAAGAGTCATGAGATCCACATTTCGACCATACTATTTGTAAGTTAAAGGAGCATGTCCTAATACATTATTATGTTTTGTTTCTAGAAGCATTAATCATGAAGAGTCATAAGATCCACATTTCCATCATACTATTTGCAAGTTCACATTTCCATCATGCTATTTGCAAGTTCTATATGAAGATATGTAGTCTAATAACTAATTAGCAAGTTGTGATGTCCTAATACATTATTATGTTTGGTTTCCATCATACTATTTTCAAGTTCTATATGAAGATATGTAGTCTAATAACGATACATTCTAGCCCATATAACATATAACGACCTTTGATAGTATGAGAAGAGAGTCAAAAAACAGAGAGGTCTTCCAGCAGAGTTCCACCTGTTCATCAAGGTAAGCAATATAATATCGGAAGTGAAACAGTGACACCACTGAACATATGTGAATTTAGAATGATTTCAACTCTTTTTTCAAAGGAGAAAAAACCTTGTTTCATATATTGATAATAGTTAATATAAAAAATCCTCTTTATATACCCATAACAGGTTATCAAGTATAAAAGATCAGATTTTCCCTCATACAAAAATACATCCAAAAAAGACAATATGTAGTCACATTACAGTAGTAGATCATTCTAGTTCAATAATTATTCTTTTAAACAAAGTTCCCTTCACCCTCATGTGCCTAATTATGGTTGTTTGCCTAATTATGGCCGTTTAGCTACATTCTATCCACACCATGAGTGATTACAAAAAATAGTAAAGGTTGCACATTCCAGTGTTGAGGAATCGAGAGAAGGCTTAGTAACGGCATAACCTTAACAGTGGTGGTAAACTTCCATGCACAAGGAAAGAATTAGCTAGAGTGGATAGAGTGGATGAAATTGATGGATCCACAGGAACAGTAAAAACTACAGCAACCGAATGCATATCATACTACCAGAAATTCAACATCCACCTTACAACAAAAGGTAATGAAATTTAAAGCATAATTATGGTCGTTTAGCTATAGTCTATCCACACCATGAGTGATTACAAAAAATACTAAAGGTTGCACATTCCAGCATTGAGGAATTGAGAGAAGGCTCAGTAACGGAATAAGCTTAACAGGGGTGGTAAACTTCCATTCACAGGTGGAGAATCAACTAGAGAAGATGAAATTGATGGATACACAAGAACAGTAGGAATTTTTTCACACTGATTATCAGCTAATCGACATTTCTGGGGATGGTTTTGTTAGCCTGTTGACTGAATCTAGGCAGACCAAGGATGATCTCAAGCTACCTAATGATGACCAGCTGGCAGCACGTAAAAAAAACACAAAAATATCTATACACTGAGATAGAGATCATGGCCTTTCTTATTCATAAAAAAACACAAAAACAGTTATACACTGAGACAACGTTCCATAGCTAAAAACTTTTAATTATACTAAGTCTGAAATCATAAAACAGAGAAGTTGCGTGAGAGAAAAAAAAAATTGCATCCAAAGTCAAATAAACCCATAATTACATTCCAGAGCCAAATAAACCCAAAATTACATTTCAACTTGATCTAAACTTCCATGCACAGGTGGAGAATCAGCAATAGAAAGAACCCAAAATTACATTTCAACCTGATCTAAACTTCCATGCACAGGTGGATAATCAACAATAGAAATATATGCTTACCTGGTAGTTCGCTTGACGTCACCGCAGATAATCACCAACAGAGCAGACAAAAGTAGCCCCAAACCAGCAGCAGTGCCGCAAAAATTCAATGAACAGAACAGAAAAAAAAAAAACATGCAAAGAAACAGAGCAAAGAAGCATAGATGCAGGAAACAAATAAAATTCGCTGGCGATATATTTATAAGAACTAGTTCGGCCAAACTATTTTAAGAGTAAAAGTTCGGCCGAACTAAAACTTCAGCCAAACTTTTTTGGCCGGTTTTCCCATCTCCGGAAAAAATTATGTTTTCCCATGCTGTCAGTGTGCCGTCAATCTAAACAGAAGAACGAGCTCGACCGAATTTTCTCATAAAGTTTGGCCGAACTATTGTCGAAAAAAAATTCTGCTCTTGATTGTCACAAAAGTGTAACCCAACTTCACATTTCCATGGAAGAAGCGAAAGAACATTCATCGTTTCAATTCATAAGGAAACATATATTCACTCTCATTTCTGATGGATTCGATTCATTTCTGATTCTTTTAACATGATTCTTTGAACACTATTTTTTTATTCTACTGCTTGTTTTATGTTAGATTTAATAAATAATTATTTTTTGTCAATAAAACTTCTTAGTGCTTTTAATTCTAAATTAAAAGAAGAAGTTATATTTTGTTGGAGAAAATGATACCTTCTAGGTAAGATTAAATGCAGTTCTCCAATGATAAGTTTCATGTGCCCACATTCATTTATTCTCATTTCTTCATTTTTTTAGTTTTTGTTGATCTTGAACTCTGTTTCTACAAGTATTCATGAACCTTTCACACCTCTAGCAGATCAGTTTTCAAAATTTCTTTATTCTCTTTGAGATTCTTGAGAGAATCAATAATGATCCTCATTTAACCAGCTAGACTGGGGAGTTTCTGAACCTTTAGTCTATTTCTTCAAGCATTTTTTTTATTAAAAAATATTTAAGATGTTTTTATGTTGGTTTTTCTTCGGAAGAAGGAAAATTTGCAACAGACAGAAACTTCTCATTCGACGTATTATCTATCATCACTGCTATTCACCTTCTACATTTTGAGAGCCTCATTTATTATAACTTTGCAATATCATTTTTTTTTTAAATCTCAACATAGGAATGAAAGTACATATGCTTATTTTATTTTATAATCCTTTGTTGAGAAATTCATATAAGTGGTCTTTACAAAGTTTAGCTTTTAATTTTGTTTTTTTTTTTTTAAATTCTTTCTTCATTTTTATTCACTGATTTATTTCCTTACTTTAGTATATGAATTATTTTATTTTTACTTTCAGTTTTAATTTGATTTTGGTGACTTTATCATGATTTATGTGAAAGGAATTTTTCTTACCTTATAGTTGTTGACATACATAAAAAATATTTTACTCTATCCATTTGAGTAAATTTCATTTATCATTAAAGACATACCTTTATGGAACCATAAAGCCATCTTGCTTTAAATATTTTTCATGGAGGAACACACATCCTTTCTAAGTGATTGATTTTATCTTTTCAAGGAAAGAATTTATTTGAGTTTAATTCAATGAATGCCTCCCACCCCTCCACATAAAAACCTCTAATTGATAGTTGTAGGGAAAGAATTTGGAGCAAACACTATGAAAGTACTATTTTCATTAAACATAAAATCTCTATTTTCCATCTCACCTCTTTCACTCAAATACATCATAAAAACAAATCTTGCAAATGCACTTATCAAAAGAGTGATAAAAAGAGGAAGCATGGGAAATACAAGTAAACCCATCGGGGCTATGAACGCTCTATGGCAGCGGGACTAGGATTGTATGGCATAAAAGACAACTTCATTGAGGTACTGTTCAGGCACGCTGCAACGAAGTGATGTCAAAGATAATCTTAAAATGGATATATGCTTTATCAAAAACTCCTATCTCTACCTTCTTCTATTTTTCATATGAGGTAGTTTAAAAAAAAAAATCCCAAGTTTGGATTCATCAATTTTACTTGAGTCTGTTTTTAGTACTTATATTTACAAACTCACATTGCTTAATCTATTTATGTGGAACCTATGGAAATGTTTTATTGTTATATGATTTTGTCATTTCAATTATTTTTAATCTTTGGGTAAATTTAAGATCATTGCCTTTAATCATAGATAATTGGTTCTTCTCCCGCATGTCGCCATTGTTGTGGTAAAACACAACTCCCCATTTTTTATTTATGTACTTCAAATAATGGGGACCCTTTCTACAATTTTTTTCAACTAAACTCTTTTAGGATTTTGATTAAGTTAATTATTTTGTAATTTTTCATTTTTTTTATTTTTGTCGAATTTCTATTTTGATTGTTTCATTGAAACCAATTTTTTCGCAAGCTTTCCAACGATACTTGTTTCACTTCATTTGGTCAAATGGTTTGTAAATGACACTCCTTTGAATTTTGATCATTTTCTAGCTTGGGTTAACAATGTATAAATGTACCAATATTTTAATTCTCGTAGTTAAAATAGTAATTCACTATAGGTATTAACTTTCAGATCATTTTTACTATTTCTTTCATTTTTCACTAATGATCCTACAAAATGACCTGACCAAATTGTACAATGGGCTAAAACACATTTCAAGATCTTGGTAATTTACTTCAACTTGTTATTTTAAAACAAATTGCCAAACCCAAAACCCCAAATTTTCAAAATGGCTTAAGTCTAATTTGTAGGATGGTTAATCCCTTATGGGCCCCACTTCACAATACATTTATTTTAAAAAGCCGAAATAAAAAACCTTGCAACGTGATAGATCGCACATCGCATATCGTAATTTTTAAAATAAAACAAAAAAACAATCTTTAAAAACTTGCGATTGCGAATTGAAATTTTGGTTTTTATGTGAAGGGTTAAAGGATTTTAATATAAGGTTTTGGTTGACCTGCTTATGCCTCCCGACTTAATTTCCTCACATCACCCTCATGCCACTCACCCTCCACCTCGCCTTTCCTACCTCATGATTACCTCATGTTCTCTCCACCTTATAACTCCCACTCACTCTCCTCCTCCATTATCACTCCATGCTCTCCTCTCCTCCTCTCCCTCATGTGAAAAATTCAAAATTGTTTTAAATTATTAATTAAAATAAATTATATTATATAATATTATAATTAATATTATATTTTAATTATAATTTTAATATAATTTAACTTATAATATTAATATAATATTTTAATATTTTAATTAATCAATAAATCATTTTTTAATTAGTTTGATCATGTTTACGATTAATTTATTCTTAATTAAATTTAATGATGTAATTAAAATTAATTAGTATTAATTAATCAAAAAACTGTAATCTAATTTAGGATTAGAAATTAATAAAAAAAAATTGATTTTTCAGCTCAAGTAAGAGAAATTCCAGAATTCTGGATATTTTAATTCACCAACTTTAGAAGCTCATAAACAGATTTTTACTTGGCCAAATGAAACCTAGGATAGATCATTGGATAGATAAAATTGAAGAGAACATTTATGAGGAGGTTTCATTAATAGATTTGATCATTTATTGGGTCTAAAATTCAGCATAAGGTCAAGCTCCAAATTTTTAAACAAAATCAATTTTCTAAGTTTTATTTTATGCATTTTAATTTGCCCACAGCTTCTTCTAGGTGAAAATTCGTTCGTCAATGATATCTTTGACCAATTAGATCATCACAGACATCAAAATAAAGCTTAGATTTCCTTTTCAATTATTTATTTAATTAAGTTTTGATTGGATTTATTTTAATTTCTAGATTTTGCATTTTGATTTTATTTTCACATTTTAATTTTGTTTTGATTTGTTTTTGCAGCCAAACAGTTGAAGAGATGAGAAGAACAAGATCTCAATCAATGAGAAAGCTCTAGAAATTGAATAATATGATTTGAATCAATGAAAATTGATTGAGAAAAACCACTCTTCAAACAAAATTTCTTATGAAGAAATCCTTGTGTAAATATTATAAATAACAGATTGAAAAATGTAATACATGCTTCTCTCCTCTACAATTCTGGAATTCTAAAAGAACTTCTATAATATAAATTTCGAGTTGTAGGTGGGAGGAGATAAATCTCAGATCTAGATATTATTAAGGTTTTTCTTTTACATTCTGAGTTATGTATAATGAACAGAGTCTTGCAATATTGTCGCTCTGATTTTGAAAGCAGAAGTTCAGGCATTGTAAAAGACTGTTAGAGACCAGAGCTGGAGAAATGGACTTAATAAATTGTTATTTATAATAATATTATTTTAAATGATGGTTTCATTTGATGATAACAGGAATGTGTGAATTTATCCGCATACTTGTGCACTTTTGTTGCTATGAGTAATTCTCCTCAATTTATGTTATTAATTTTCTCTACTCTTATGGGTTGAATTCTGATTTCTGAATAATTATTTAGTCATAAATATATCTTATAAAACTGATTTATTGAATAGTGATATGTTGTGAACTATTTCCACATATTGTTGTTTAATTATTCAAGTTATTGATTAAATGATCAATATCATTTTGAGAACTACTTCCTGAGTTTTTTTTATTGACTATTTCAGTTAAGAGGTCTCTAGATAGAATGTGTTTGGCATTCACAATTTCAGTTAATTGAACTACTTCGTTAGCTTGATATTCATTTAAAACAATCATATTTAAATCTCGATTATTTAAAACATCTTTCTCTCAGTTGGGATAGATCTATATCTTCCTAATTGAGATAGGATTAAAATAGTTTCTTTTGCTTGTATCTTAGAATAATTTTTCATATAGATTAAATGCTACATCCATAAAAAGTCCTCTTCCCAAAGAGGCAAAATTTTAGTTGTGGCTTGGCTAAGCCCGAATTAGCTTAAGGATCATTTTCTCGTCAGATCGGCAAGAGAAATACTCTGAAGTGTCTTTCCCATTGGTAGATTTAAATCATATTTTAAGCCAATAGAGATTGAGAGAATGTAACTGGACCTAATTAAACCATTCGGAGCCACCATTCCAAATGGAAAAGGAACTGCTTTAAGGTCTGGACCAAGTGGTCATCCCCCATGTTGTTGCAGCAAATTTCGAGACCTCAACAGTCTCTTATCTATTTACTAGCACTATGATTATGAGTTCCTGGTAATTTAAAAATGATGCATCATTCCATGAGATAGAGACATGGGATTGTTTTAGCTGTGTCATGGAGGAAGACTACAGGTTCATTTGGAACTTGGTGATGTTTTCAATTATTCCATGAAATGATATGGAAATATTAAGTTTGAGCTCGAGTTAGAAGGAATTTTTAAAGCCAAGGATGTATTTCTTGTACCAGGATAAAGTAGAACTTCCTCTTCGTATTATTGATGGATGAAATAGCATATGAGGTCATAATGTTGATGAGAACTTCTGGAATCCTATGTATTTTACTTAAAGATCCCAGCGTTTCGGGTGAACACTTCACCCATATTGAGGGGAAAGAAGCGAAAACAAATCATAGGAAGAGTTTTGGACCATCAACTTATAAAGGGAAAAATCAAGCCATTAGAAGGTTGGAAATTTATGGGTGATGATAGATTTATTAAGTCAATGAAATGATCAATGAATTTAAATTTTAAATTAAATTCAAATTGAAAATTAATTAATTCAATGTGAGGATCAATGAATATAAATTTAAAATTTTTAAAAACAAATTAAATATATAAATATAATTTTAATTTTAATTTTAAATTAAAGCTTACCAAAAACTAGCCGTTAGAGAATGAAAAGGGGTTGAGAGGTTAAAGAGATAATTGATAAATTGAAATCTAAATATCAAATTTAAAATTATTTAGAAATTTTATTATAGATTTTAATCATGGATTTCAAATAAAAATTAGAATTCAATTTATTGGGTGAATTTCAAAGTTGGGAATAACTATGAATATTTTTAGTCCTATTATTATTTTTATTTATCATAATAACATAATGGGACTATAGATTTGGAATTCAAATGACTAGGTTGGAATTTAACATAATGCTAAGTTAAATGAAAAAAATGAAATGAGTATTATAGAAGATATAGATGGAAATGAGAATGGACTAAAATTAGTAAAGTTAAAAACTCGAGAATCAAAAAAGTGGCGAAGAGATTAGGAAAGGTTAGATTTAGATTTAGAAATTGGATGGTAGGTTTCCAAGATTGGCTCAAATGATAACCTTCATCTCGGTTAAAGTTATTGGGATGCTTTTCAATTTCAAGGGCTTCCCTAATGACCTGGCTAGAATGGTATGGAGAATGTTCAACAATGGGCAAGTTATCATTCATCGAGAGGAGTATAGCCTAGACATAGTAGTGGCCATCATGGTTAGGGACAAAAAATATATATATGTTGAAAGGAAAACCTACTCAAGATTTTTTACATGGAAATGAAATCCTATGTGAGTTTTGGTATAGGAGGTTGGGACACCTACACTGCAAGGGATTTTGAATATTGAGGGTGATTTTCTTTGGTCTCTAGGAGTTTAGTATTGTCAATCAAGGCATGTGCAAAGAGTGTGAACTTGGAAATAATGTTAAGGCCTCATTTCTAATAAACAAAACTAGTCCCAACAATACTCTTGGATTAGGCTTATTTAGATATGAGTGGACCAATGTTAATGGAATCAGTACAAGGATCACTATACTATATCACATTTAATGATAACTATTTGAGAAAAACCTAGATATTCTTCATGATGACCAATGATGAATTATTTGATTGATTCAAGGATTTCAAGGCCTAGGTAGAGAACCAAATATAGAAAAGGATAATGATATTGAGGCTATAAAATGTGGGTTATTACATCTCCAATCACTTCAGTTAGTTTTGTAAGGAGGTAGGGATCAAGAGGGAGATGATAACCTCCTAAAATATTCAAGAAAATAGTGTTGTAAAGTGAAATAGTTTTTCCATCATTGATTTCTCCAAGGCTTGCTACATGATTAGGATTTTGATATGCTTCCTTGGGAAAAGGTGTGTAACATGACAATACTTGTGTAGAATAGGAGTCCTCATAAGATACTGGGGGACACGAATCTTGAGTAATATTTCACAAGGGAAGCTAGAGATAGGAAAGTTGAGGATATTTGGTTGTCTAGTATGAATCCATGTGCATGTGGAGAAGATGAAAAATTTAGAGAATTTAGGAGAGAAGGTGATTTTTTTGGATACAACATGATCTCAAAATATTACATGGTATTCATACTAGTGTAGAGGAGGATAATTATGAGTAGAAATGTGCTAAGTTTGAGGAGAACTTGGAATCTTGAAAGCGTCAAAGGCTTCCACCAATGGTGACAAAGGATGAGGAGAAGGAAGCTATGAAGGTAGAATAATGTGTATAGAAATCCAATTTAGGGAGCTAACATTTAGGTGGGGAGGAATAAATGGATTTTTATCATACTTTTAGGACACCTAGATGGTTTTTATAGGCATTGGAGGATTGTTAAGAGAATTTGGAGGCTCCTAAGAGAACATTCAAAAAAAGAAATCTTTCGAATAAGTTTTTGAACTACATGGAACTAATGAGTAGAGTAATTAAGGACGTAGTACACTAGAAGGTTTCGAGGGAATCCATGTGACAGATGATACATGAGACATTGCGTAAGGGTTAGAGGGGGAGCGAGTTCAAGATGGATTTTCTAGAAGCACCTTCCCTGCTAAGAGGGAGGGTTGACGTTTGTAGCTCAAGCATGTTCTTTTGCATAGGTAAGTGTCTAGAAGTGTGAAATTTACCTAATTCACCCTTAAACATAACATTTAATTTTTTATTGTATAAGATAAAGTGATTTAATACAATAAAACGAAAAATTCTATTTGAATTAATGAATTACACGAATCTAAATTGTTAATCTTGAGTGATTTTGGTATCTAATCTAAATAGTTAATCACTATGGATATTATGGTTGTGGATTTGGTCAATCTCCCAAATTTATAAAAGGAAGGCTAGGATAAGGGAGAAGACACATCTTTGAGGATATGAAATGGTGAGATAGTGATATCCTAGTGGTTAGGTGGAGAAGGAATTCCATCCAAGTGTGAAGAGTTTGGGGAGGAATCTAAGGGACAACAGAAAAGGAAGGATCTAGATCAACCAACAAGATTAAAGGACATGTTTTGGATGATTTGGTCATCTAAAATTTCTCGATTTTTTTTGGAAATTATATTTTTCCCTAAAGGGACATATCCTAGGAAGGGAGCCCTTGTATGTTGTTAGGTTATTATTACTGTAATAATTTTGAAGGGTAGAAATATATGTGTGTATGTGAATGATATTGGTCAATGATTTTTTCTGCTCTTATCTTTTTTAATCACATGTTAAATCTCAGTTATTATTATTATTTAATAAATTTGTGTAATGATATTGGATTGGGTGCTTCACATGCAAAAGGGTGGGGGATGGGGTACTGCCACCCCACATGGAAATTTGATTAGAGGATGTGGAAACATGCCCCCTGTTAATGTTTCTTGAAATCCGTCAACCAAGGCGATCTCCCTAGTATGAAGTCCCAATTAGACCTCACACCATTTTGATTATGATCCCCAGTTGGAAATACAATTGGTTTCCATTACTCTTAGGAATTTTCCTTGGCTATAATTATTTACATAAGATATTATAAAAACAATCTTTGAATCAATAAATTTGACACTGTGATGCATACAATTGCAATTCATACAAGGTACTTTCATGGAGGATAAAAGAGAGAGTGAGCCTCTAGAAGAAAAGTAATAGAACTATCCTAAAAGAGACACGCAAAAGCATGAAATAATTGTTGGTTAACTTGAAAATTACTGTAGAGGACAACAATGATGGTTAAAGTAGTAACAACACACATTCAATGAAATTCATACCAAATCCAAGAAAATAGTTCATTTTCATTAATATGTGTTAACACAAGAATACATCACAATAAATAAAGAATAGTCTTACAATAATTTATGACATATGCATGAAAGTAATCTTTCTAAAAGAGCTTCATATATTGAGTGAAAGTCCCAAGATATACAAGTACAGTGATGTTGAACCAGTCCCAATAGTGGAACATTAACTCACCACTTTCTCGTCTAAAGAAATATATTTTCTCCTATGCAAAACTACATAATCCAAGGTGAATATTTCACTGAAAAATCCATTTTCTTGAGCTATAAGGGTATATTTATTTTCTAATGAGGTGACTCTCCACCTCCTATGTGACTCTTGACCTCCCTCGTGACTCTTGAGGTCCTATTATGAATTTTTCAAATTCCTATGTCTCCTTTGAGCTTCCATATGATTTTAGAAGTTTCTATTGACTCTTCATTTTCAATGTCAAACCCTTGGGCTTCCATACATTTTACATTTTATCATTCTTGATAATACAATAATTACATTCCAAAAATGATGTGAAAATATGCATTAATACATATGACTTTCTTATGACATTATCACAATCCATGACTTGGCATTCATGACATTGAACTTCACTATGATGTTTCTAGGCCAAGCCTTTCTCCTTGCTATTATGGATTCTACTACTTAATGATGGATATTTTCTTGTCCTTAATCCTCACCCTCCAAAGGGTTTGGATGAGTGTCGAACCTTTTAACTCAACTTGAGGTGCCAACATTCTTTCATGGTCCAAGTTTCCTTCAATATGGTTCTTTTAGTTCTTCTTCTTCACAAGTTCTTTCTTGTAGCCTCTTCTTGATGATGTCCCTTGCATTTCCATGATATGTCTTGCATGTGTTTCACCTTCATCCTCCCATATAGATTATATGATATGGAGTATTGCTTTTGATTTTGACGTTCAATATTTTGTCATCATCTAACATCCCTTCATGTTATCACTTGATACTCCCTTCATGGTTCCAGCTTCACAAGTTTCTTCCTTCATGATCTTCTGGGCATCCTCCTTGAGCATCATCATGTCATGTCAAGATTCTAGTACATGCAAATAGAAGTCACTCATGACAGGAAAACATCAGTGCCAAAATATCCTAGTCTATTCTATTTCATGTTGCATGTTGACTAAGTTAGGACAAAATTTAGGATTGAGGAGGGGTTAAGGAATTGTGAATTTTGTAGGACCAAGATGTAGTGGTGAGGGTCTAGTCATTATGACTATGCAGTGCGCAGTAACTGAGGGACAAGGAACAAGAACTCCATTGTTGTGGGAATCAATGAGGAAAGGGAGAAAGGAATTATCACTCTGATTACAAAATGCATAGTGGCTGAGGGACTGGAAGAAAAAAATATGTAGTTAAGTGATGCAGTGATGTAGTAAGGCATGCTTGCTCACTTTGATTGTGTAATGTGAATTTTATGGATGAATGAGCAATGTGATGGAAAAATTGCACAAGTAAAAGAGAAAGTGAGGCCTGTCTATTTAACAATATTGTGCAATGCACTATGGAAGGCTCACTGGGAAAGAGAATTGTGCAGTTTTTATGGAGAGAAGGAAAAGACAGTGTATTGTGATTGTGCAATGCATAGTCCTTGGAGGTAGATATTGTGCACTGTGATTGCACAACACACAATCCTTGGAGGAAGTAAGTACACAGTGCACATTTCCAAGAGGAATGGGTGCTTAATTATGAGATAAGACTATGCAATGCACAGTTCCAAGGGGTATAAATATTGGTTGAAGACTAAGCAAGTTGCAAAGACATTGAAAGTTTCAAAAAATGATAAGCGTGGGATCAGTAAGACAAGAGAGAACAAAAAATCACTCAAATGATTATCTCACACCCAAATAACATCAACACATGCCACAAAACTCAAATCCACATGCACACCTTGTAGTGAAAACAAAGCAACACTTATTTCTAAGTGTGACAGTTGAAATATCACTTTGTGACACTTAGAATACAAGTTATAATAGGAGTGTCGGTTGCGACTAGAAAGTGCAGTAAGATATGGGAGAGTCTCTAATGCATATTATTATAATATATATGATCAATTAATATACAATAATGTGCTAGGGCTGCCACTTATGGTGCACTAAACTATGAGACATGAATTAGTGAAAACAATTAAAAGAAACACTTGCGATAATAAGAAAATGTCAAAACAACACTTGTAAAAGCTAACGAAAATGAAAGAAACACATGCTATAATGAAGAGAACCCAAAAAAGACACTTTTTAAATTGCAAGTAAGTAAAAGCTGATAGTTTTAAAAGTGAAAGTCACTCTTGTGAAATAAAAATCACGCAAAATTGACAGTTGAGAAGATTCACTGGAATGATGATACAATTACCACTAAAGATAAAAGAGGTTGTCAATTAATGTTTTGCATTGGCTGTTGGCACATATTGTAAAGTGCACTATCTAGGAAAAGTGAAAAATAAATTATGTCTATAGATTGTGCAAACATTATTATCAGGGACTGCAGAATGCACTACTTCCAGGACTTGCACAATGCATTGTTTTATAGAATTGCACAATGCCTATTTGCAAGGGTGGGCATTTAATTTCAAGATTTCTATAGAAGATGAACTTTTGAATGCATCAACAACTGATCATGTGTGAATAAGCGACTCAGTTATCAACCCATCATGAAGTGAACATTAACAACTTGAGGTGATGAATCGTGAGATTATAAGTAGGCTCCAAAATTCATGTGTAGGAAAAACTTTGGATGGTGTTTGTCACAATGACAACACTTTGCGACACACTCGAAGAACTCTAGATTTTTTAATTAGGTCTAAATTTATGTACAGGGTATTTTCTTTTAGGAATTATCAATTTATCATGTGGATCACTTTGGCTTCCCATTTTAACTCAGTTGTAGATGTAGTCTCCTATATTCCCTTTCTTAGTTAAACACATCAAAAAAACTTGCCACGTCATAGTTCTTTCGGTCTAGGAGGAAGGTGATATGTATTGATGAGTTTAAGATGATCAAAGTCTTAGTTTTTATCCCTGGTGTTGGCCTAGTACCAGTGAACATGTTGATTACCCCAATAGTGTAACTACAAGAATATAACCATTTCTTTGCTTCCAGTGAGCTTGTTCAGTACCCCGATGAAGTTACTTGCTTCACCTCTCTACGAAGAAATCCTTCCTCTTCTTTCTCCATTTATTTCTTTGATTTCAATATGCTCATTGTAATTTTATCAAAATTTATATTGCTAAGGTGGAAGAGGGATCCTTACTTATTCAGAGCAGGAGAGCTTGTTCCTTCAGATACAATTATATATACCTATGAATCGGATATGCTCACCATTAGTTTTCCCTTTACATTCTCTACTTAATTAGTTCATTAAGAAAACACCATTCAATTACCATACTGAGTCAAGGAACGAAGATCCTAAAATAGATCTAGACATAATGGTTCTTCTTATGGATTTACATTTGAATGAATCATATTTTCCATTCATACATCACAAACGTTAGAAGATATGTAGGCCCTAAGAAAGAAGAGGAAGACAGATTAGTCAATATTTTCTCATCATCACAATCTCCTTTTCAAAAATTTCCCACATTATCTTTTGAGCCAAACAAGAGTAGTTTTTATGCATGGTATTATTGAATAAAAAGAAAAATACATGACAAAACAAGAAATAAATAAAAATAATAAAGTGAAAGGAAAAGGAGCATGAAAGCCGAGAAGAGAAAAAGAAAATGAAAAAACTCGATGTGGATAAAAATGAAATGCAAAGAATAACTAAAACACAACCAAACATACTCCTACTATAACTAACTAGCAGGTTAGGGATAAGTGTAATGCAATTTCCAATGTAGACACCGAAGTTGCTCCCGACAACAAATATAAATATACAAGCGATTAAAACCAATATAAAGCAATGTAAAAAAAAAATTTATTATCATCAATAATTATCAAGAAAGATAGAAGGTGTTTGCTAAAGGCATAAAATGTTCCATAACAACTAATCTTAGCCAAACTGCCTGCTTACCTTTCTTATCAAAATAACAATGATACAAACCTTGAAAGCATTTTGTAAATGTAAATTCATTCATGTCATCATCCTTAGCAAACAGAAAGAGAGAACGAAGCTTATTATTAGCAACAAATCCTGCAAGTAAGAAGTTTATATCCAATCATAGATTTGATCATGTTACCCCAACAATCATCTTGAAAACCTTTACATTATTGAGAAAATGAATTTTCAATTTATGGCATGGAATCAAGGAGATAATCTTGTAATATAAATTGAATCTGATCATATTCAGAAGGCTTGTCGAGTTCATGAAGGCCTAACATAACCATCAATAATAATTGAAGTGCTTCAACTACTTGACAAGTATCCGAAAAGTGAAATGATGAATCATAGAAATCTATGGCCTTGATAGAATCAACAAATGTAAAATAAATATCATCAATTACACCAGTGGGAATGCGATCAGATGAAAGGCATGTCTTGAGGCTAGTATTATGATCAGATGGGTTGATTAAGGCATCAAATTATCCATTATTTGAACATGGAAATGGATCAATTTGAGTAACTTCATAATAATATAATCATTCTCCTCATAGGTTGAATATAAAAGAACACCACCTTGTAGATTTTGATTAGAATATTAAAGATGAATACTAGTATAGAAAATATGGGAAACCAACTAGGATAGAATAGATCAACATGTGTTGAATCAAATTCAACCTTTATATCAAATTGGGACATTAATTTTTCAAGAAGAGGAATTTAATTCACCAAATTAATGAAGGATTCACAAACATTCACGAGGATATCTTGTGCCAAATGGAAAATTATTAGCATCACAATATTCACAAGAAGGATCAGGAGTTGATTATTCTTTAAATAATTTGATAGATGTGATTCTTTTAGCTGATGAGAATCTTTATTTTGATAATCATAATGATAAGCTTCATAGCCCTGTACATCCATGGAAAATGTGTGTTTCAATCATGAGTTCAATGCAAGAGGTTTACATGAAGATAAACTAATAGATTCCTCTATATAATCAAAAACCCAATTTTAAAATTAGGAAAACGTTCTCGAAAAAACCCAAAATTTATCAAGAATGAGTGTGCATCTAGTGAAACAATACAAAGAAAATATTTTTTCAAGAAAATACGGATTTGGCTTAGTTCAACAATCTCATCATGATTGTGAGAACCTGACATAACCATCAATGGGATTCGAAGTGTCTCAACTCCCTAACAAGTCTCAGAAATTTGGAATGGTGGATAGTTACATTTTGAGAGCTGAGTCATAGTGTGTATTGCATGTGGACAAATGTTATCGATCAATTCAATAAAAACACTATTATAGACATGGTAGCCATCTACATCACTAGTTTGATCATATTTTTCTAGCTCAAAAATAGATTAATAAATTCATAAGGTTCTTTGGATTGCACACTTAAGGATGTATAGATCAAAGAAAATTCATGAGAAATCTGAATTATGGGATTATCCTGATTTAAGTCTAGAATTTGAAAAGTATGAGATGTATGCTTGATGATTTGATTACTTTATTATTCTTCATGAACGATATACTACAAGGAAAATACCCTCTAGCGGATGTTTTTGAGGAAACCCTTATAAAAATAGCCCAGATATCCATTTTTAGCAGAGATCCCTAGAGAAGGTTGGCAGGTGGAGGTTTTTGCAGATTTTTTTTGTCTGTTGCGTTTCTCATCATACACCGCTCTGGTGTGTTTAACTCATAACGCACCGGTGCATACTAAAAATTGGCACACCAAGACACTGTGCTCTCTGTAGAAACCTGCCCAATGTGTCTAATTACTATATCACACTGGTGTGCTATGCATAAACAGGCCCGGTGCGTCTCAAAAACTCCCGCACCACCCGGTGCATCTCAAAAACCTGCGCACCGAAACAAGGTTAAATAAAAACAAATTACCGAACGAAAAAAATGCATTTTCACTTCTTCACTGCTCCAAAACTCTCAAGCATTGGTGCGAATTTATCTTCTGTGAGGCGCCCTTCCATCAATGCTCCCATTGCATGCACTATTGCCATCCATTGCCCACCTTGTGGAGTTCGAATTTTCGAAAACAATGGGAAAATTTTGTTTCTCCAATTCCTCAGCCAATATGCCTCCTTAACGCTCAAATGTACAAGTATTTTATTTGTTTCTCAATAACTAAACGTTTTAGAAGATTAGAATTGTAAAAACCTTAAAATTTAACTATATATATATATATATATATATATATATATATATACACGGTGTGCTCGAGCTGTTCGACTTGCATCGTTTGCGGCACTGCTTGTAAATTTACTGGCCGCACCACGAATGGTGTTAACAGAAATGGCACCGGGGTTTTAAAAAACTTAAATGGCGGTGCAGTCGTTTAAATTATTTCACCGTTGACTATGCACAAATGTCGAGAGGGCGGGGCATTGACCAAACAATGAGACCCGGGGCGGATAGTTAGGTCAATGCACTACCCTCCTGATATCATTTCATAATGAACGATGCATTCATTTACAGGACCACACCATTGACCATGTACTGATGTCAGGAGGGCAGTGCCCTGACCTAAATTTCTGCCCCAGTGTGCATAGTTTGGTCAATGCATTGCCCTCTCGAACTGGTACATAGTCAACGGTGCAGTCGTTTAAACAACTTCATCGTTGACCATGAATTATTTTTGGGCGAAAAATTTCCATGCGCACTGAAAGCAGTGTGCAATAAAAAAGTATGCACTGGTACTGGTGCATGACTTTTTTTTTGGGCGCACTGATTATTTATTTTCCAAATAAATTATATATATATTTTTTGAAATACATGTCTCATTTAATAAAAAAATGTATTTAATGTGTGAATCATTCAACGACGTCAGCAGAGCGAACAAAGGGAACAACAAGAAGATATGGAGGAAAGGTATAACGTGATCCACCTGTCGGAGGCACGAAAGAGGGAGAGACTTATGTACCCTCTCGTTATTACGACAGCCACCCAGTTTCTCCTAAGGGAGGTAGGCCTCCTCATGTTCTATCAGGAGGCTACATCCCTGAAGGGCCATAGTGGGTTATCGGGACAACTCATCTTTAGGTGGAATTCCCACCGACAGGCTTTCCAGGTCGGTCATAACCAATGGTACATGCCCATTGAGGAGGAAATATATTTTATTATTGGCATATATAGGAGAGGGCATGATTTTCCCTAGTTCCTAGATTTCCCCGTTGGCTATGCGACAGGGAATTAGTTGGCATACTACCATAGATACATTATAGATGATATAGTTTCTCCTGTGGATTTTCAGGTGTCCATTGGTTAGTTACACATTGCTTCATTTTGTGGAGAGGAGGTGAGGTGCCTCTCACTACTCTTGAAAACCATTACACACTATACTATCGACGAGCAATGCATTAGTTTCCTGTTTTTATTTTATGTTGATTATTTATTCTGGGCGCCACACATTGTGATATTGTCTACAATTTTTTTGTGGCTATTTTATACAGCACTAGATAGATGTCGTTCTTAGGCACGAGGGAGGTTGAACTTCCCTTTTTATTTAGACTTATTTTGTTTATTTTTTGAGAGGTTTCCATAGATGAAGCCTAATTTTGTTTGGAAACCTCGTAGGTCGATGCTGCATGTACGGCTGTAGATGTGGGGCCAAATGATGTCCAAGAGGGGCCAGTCTAACTTTTCTACCAGGATATCTCCTAATGCACTGGAGTTGCTATCTAGTGTTGATGTTCACTCCTTCGTTTTAGTGCCATGTCCGTATGTTGGTTTGGATTGGCAAGGGTGTAGGAACATCCTCTTCACACATGATGGGCTATTGTACATGAGAGGTAATATTATTGTTTTCTTTAAATTAATATAGTTTCATTTTATTGTCTTAATTAATTAATTATAATTATCAAATTTATTCTAACACATTCTTTAACTTGTTTTACTAAATTCTTTAATGAAAATGTATAATTAATATTGTTGTGTACTATATATTTTTTAGCTGTTGGGACATTATTTGGGGATGAGATTCCACCCCCTCTGAATGATCCAGGTGTAGATGTTGATGATGAGGAGAAGGTAGAGGCAAAGGGTCAAGGTGACAGACCTGATCCTGATTAGGTGCAGATACCTGCGGGGTTGAGGTGTAGTTCGGACACCAAATTTAGGATGGAGTTGGGTGACCAACTCCATCGACTGCTAGCTGATGAGGGATTCCACCCAGTTACAATCAAAGAGATTCAGGCTGATCGTAGGCTCACACGGCTTTGGAGTGGCTTGCCCCACGATATGTTGAGCCTCATATGTCATATCATTGGAGCTTCCAGAGCACTGGCGCAGACTAGGAGGGGTAGGCATCGTGGAGATGCATGGCAGAGCAATGACTCATCTGATGATCATGATCATGAGGGTAGTGATCATCATTTGTAATTGTAATTGTAATTTTAATTGTAATTGTAATTTGTAATTGTAATTGTAATTTTAGTTGTAAATTTTAGAATCCGAATTATCCCCATTGAATATGGATCCCCATCAGGATTTGAAACGGTGACCACTGTTTTATGATACTATGGATAATCCAGATTCTACAATTAACGACAACCACAGAAGTTTGAGAACCATAATTTTAGTTGTAATTGTATTGTGTGATAGGGAGTGTTAGTGAGTTCCAAGTGTGTTAAGGAGGAAGTGACAAGGCTATGTACTAGGCAATGCCAAGGCATGATAGAGTGCTAGGACATGTTAGGGGGTGCTAGGGTGTGCTAGGGAGTTGCAAAGTATGCGAAAGAATGCAAGGGATGCTAACACGTGCCACATACCACCAAGGGATTGTTATATGTGCTAGGTGATATGGCACGTCAAGGTGTAAACTATGTTTCTTAGTTCTTTTATGGACACAGTTGGACATGAGCCTTGACTTGGTAACTTGTTAAGTGGTATGAGTTAAGATTGGAAATGACTATACTAATATGAGTTATAGGTAGTTCTTAGGTGAACAAGGCATAGTATAGTTGGAGTAAGTGCAACTTGGTCAAGCTGTTGTAATAGAGAAAGGACTTGGTTGGGTTCCCAAGTCTAAAAAAAAAAGTAAGGGTAGTTGTAAGAGAATGATAGCTAAGGAGTGTAAGGGAATTCCAAGGAATGAAAAGGAATTCTAACAAAATGTAAGACAATGCCAGTGAATGTTGAGGAGAGTTAGGGAGTGCCAAGTGAACACAAGGAATAAATAGGTCAAAATGCTTGGAAATGAATGAATAAGGGTGTGTGCCAAGGGCTGTCAATGAATTCTAGGTGTCCCAAGGATGAAGTGTTTTTGGAGAAGTTCCGAATAGGTCTTGTAGAAGGCAAGCCTATAGTTTTGATAAGGTATTGATAAAGTAGTTTCAAAGAAAGGGATATTTTGGGTTGGGAACAACATTGTTTTGCCAATGACTTGGTTCAGTTCCCAAGTCACAAAAAGGCTATCTATGAGGGCATCATAGCTAGGGAGTGCCAAGGTGTTCCAGGGAATTCTAGGAATTACTAACACATGATAGATAGTTCCAAGGCATGTTAGGCATCCCAAGATATGGAAAGTGATAAGGCATGCCATGACGTGTCAGGCATTAGAGTGTGGCACCAACACATTCTAGGGTTTGTTAGGGCCAAGTGCTAGGGAAACACATGGGAGCACTGGTTTCAAATGCATAAAAATCCTAATACCATTCAAACCCTAAATTATCTGTGAAAACATTAGCCTCTATAACAAAAGCAATAAAGTTCCTACATAATTTACAATGTCACGAATTTGAGAATTCCACCAATTCAGTGACACTCCAAACAGTTTTTTAGAAAAAAAAATATGCCTAGCTCAAAAGACTCCATGTGTGGCATTGATCACCATTGTGTCACTCTATAGTAACTATCTTTTGGTGGACTCCCCAATATAATTTATTTTGATCCCTCTCCAAAAACGTTTCTCATGCCATTTTTTATGTTGGGCTATATCTTACACAATCTTTCTAGTGGCCTTGTGGTTCCGTGACACCCACCTACAACATGTCATCCATAGTGGACACAAATTAAATGATTTAGTCCCTTTCATAGTACATTAACACTGTCACCCAGTCACTCAACACACCATATTCCAACAGGCCTTCCCTCACTATGAAAGTTGGCCTTTATTTTGAGAATATTAGGAGTTGGAGGGTAAGCCTGACAAGGGTGTCATTTTCTCAAGACAAGTCTCTCATGAGGATAATAATTTTAATGAGAAAGAAAATCACAATATTGACCACTCACTTCTTACCATTCACAAATCATAAAAAACCCTAAAAATGTCATTCTTAAAATCTCCTGTGTAGTTTCATAGTGTCATTCAAGTAGAATCTCACAATTACTTATTTCAATAATGGTGCGATCATTTTCTTATTCCCTTAAAGAAATTTTTTGTAGACATGCACCCCATCAAACATAAATCATCAAGTCAAAATGAATGTAAATGAATTAATACGATGCGTCAGGGAATGTCAGCGAGTGTTAGGAGTGCGAAGGGGGGAGTGACAAGGTATGTTAGGGAATGCTAGGGAATGTCAATAAGTTTCAAGGTGTGCTAAAATGTGCTAGATAGTGTCAAGGTGTCCCAATGCATGCCATACATTCCAATACATGCCATGTGTTAAGGCATGAAAATATGTACCAAGTGTTAGGGTATGTCAGCTCATGTCAAGGAGTGTCGGGCTTCAAAAGGGAACACCAAGTTAAAATGAAAATAAATGAACACATATGAGGGTTAATAATTCAAGACCTTATCTTTTCTAGAGGGGCATGCTAGGAATACAAACAATAGTGCCAATACATGTAAAGGGCCAAGTGCTAGATTGTGTAAAGTGCCAAATCATACTCTATTACTTCTCTCTTAATTGTGAATAATTTATCGCAAATAAATTTTATCTTAAACCATGCCAAGGAATTCTAGGGCATCCAAACGCATGCGAATAATTTTCAAGTGCCACCAAGTTCCAAGAGCCAATATGTGCCATGAAGTTATAGGGTATGCTATGGAGTTCTGGGTTTTCTGAGGGAGTGACAAGATATGCTAGATAGTTAAAAGGCATGTTAGATTGCTAGGGAAGCATACGAATATGTGCCAAATTCCAATGTGTGTTGAGTGTTAGTGAGTGCCAGGGAAACATATGGGAGAACTATGTCAAAATCCATGGAAATGAATGAATAAGAGTGTGTGACAGGGACTGTCAGTGAGTTCCATGTGTGCTAAGGAGGGAGTGACCTGCTATGTTAGGCAGCACTAAGTCATGCTAGTGTGCTAGAGTGGCATGTGGCCAAGATGTGCTAGGTTCCAAGGTGTGCCAATGCATGCTAGGAAGTGTTAGGGAGACGTAGGGACAAACAAGGGAGAACTAGGTGAAAATAATGCATGCAAATGAAAAATTAAGAGATTTTAACAATATGTGTCAGTGAGTTCCATGTGTGTTAAGGGGGGAGTGACAAGGTATGCTTGGAAATGATAAGACATGCTAGAGGCAAGGTAAACATGCCAAGATGTGCTAGGTCCTAGTGTGTGCCAATGCATGCCAGGAAGTGTTATGTAGTGAAAAGGAATGATAGAGTGCCTCGGTGACATGCCAAGATGTTCCAAGTGCCAGTGTGTGTCAATGGATGCTAAGGAGTGTCATGGAAAAAAAAAAGAGAACTAGTTCAAAATTCATGGAAATGAATGAACAAGAGTGTGTGATAGGGAGTGCTGGTGAGTTTCAGGTGTGTTAAGGAGGGAGTATCAAGGTTATATGATATGAAATTCCAAGGCATGCTAGAGTGTGAGGGCATGTCAGGGAGTGTTAGTGTGTGCTCGGGAGTGCCAAATCATGCCAAGGAATGCAGGGGATTCTAACACATTCCAGATAATTCCAAGGCATTATAAGAGGTGCTAGGTGATATGGAATGTTAATATGTAAACTATATTTCTTAATTATTTTACTGCCATGGTTGGATGTGAGCCTTGTATTGGTAACTTGTTATGTGGGATGAGTTGAGATTGGACATGAGTAGCATAACATGAGTTATAGGTAGTTCGTAGGTGAACAAGGCATATGTTCAATTTCCATTACACATGAAAATCTGGGTTTTGTCTTCGAATATTTGATGCAAACATACTCAAGTGCCATAACACATCTACTTTAATGCGCAACGAAATATACACAAATCAAGGAATCAACTAGTACACATGATAATTTTACCTTTTTCAAACCCTTCTTCAATATATTACAAACTATAATACAACATGCTAGAGATCTTTTACCATGGATCATGACCCTTTACAATCACACTGATACAAGGAATACAACTAGGCCTTGGTGTTAGTCCTTTGAAAACCAATCTATCTAGAACAAGACAACACTTGACCTAATTACTGATGGTGACCACACACAACCCTTTCATTCCACAGGTATAATGAGAGCACCAATGGTTTAATGCTTGGAGAAAAAGGGGCCACCCCCTTGTCCAAAAATTTTGATGGGACCCATGCATCATTATGGCACTCATGGACCACATTATGCCTCCTAGAAGGCCCTAGGAAATCAGTTGACCTCTTATGAGGCTTACTATTCCATGTATGAGCTAGTTTGGTGGGATTGTCACCAAACATTAGGGTCACTTGCATATTATTTTATGTTTAGGGGCTAATGTAGACCCACAAGCTAATTCAATCAGCTCGTAATTAGTGTATAAATAGAAGTTACTTAGATTCATCTGTATCATCACTTGACTTTGGATCTCTCTATCTTTAGAGATCTTCACATTTTTCCTTAGAGAACTATTTTGGATGATGGATGCATTTTGATGTATGAATTTAGGGTATTTTTATCTTGGAGCTTTGTTTTTGAAAATGTGAATCTGGTTGGATATAATCTCTAAAATTGCGAGTGAGAATTTAATGCTATTATGCTTGTTGCTTCATACTACTGAATTTCACTATAATTATGGTTAATTATTGCATGATGGAAGCGTGGAATTATGTGTCTATTTAGCTTATTTAATGTATGGCCTAGTGTTATATGAATGAAATGTCCTAGAGATCCATTTATATAAATAATATTGAACCATTTATATCAATTATAAATTCTTGAAGGTGACTTTTCTTTTTCCTCTAACATCGGACAAATTTGAATTTCTCGGCCTCCTTGATCAAGAAACCAAATTCTTCTTCATTATCATCCCTAAATCCATATCCTCAAGTGAATTAGGAACTATTCCCTCAAAAAGGGAGATGATCCCCCCCCCCCCCCCCCTGCTCGCCTTTTTCCTCAATTTTCCATTTTTCCCTAGGTCTAGCCCCATTAGGTCACCTAGGGCATCAATTTCCCAGGAATATAGCCAAAGGAAAAATTCAATCTCCTAGAGGAAAATGAGTTGGTGGGTCCCCTCACTCTCCTCATAATTTGGGCCGATTCCGACGGTGGAATCTTTGTGTACCTCGAGCCCTAGTTCTAGGATCAATTTTTACCTAGGTGTTCCTAAGGCTAGAACCTAGTAGGATCAATTTGACCTATCGAAGTAAAAATTATTGCATGATCCTTTCCCCTCACATTTTCAAGGATAGGAACATCATTGGTTGATAAATTCAATCCTCGAACTTGGGTTGGGTCCACTTGGACCCATGTGGTCCCATCTGGTGTCAAAGTCCTTTCATCAAGGACCATTTGGGAACACAAGTTCCCAAAGGATTTTATGGATTGAGAAATTCCTTCATAAGTCTTATTCTTCTCCCTCAACCCTTCAATCCCCCTCTTCTCTTCCTAGAAGATCAAGTCCCTTGCTTAAAAGGAAAGCAAGTCCCACTCTTTATTATATCTTAGGGAAAGGGTTTCTAGGGTAACTTCCCACCTATTCATTGGAATATGCTCTACAAGTGGCTTCCTAAACTATCAAGACTCCTCCCATCAGTGAAATTTCGTGAAGAGAAAGGAGCCTTAGTTGTGGTGACAATGGGCTTAGCCTCCACCGTTGCCCTTGTCCTAGCAATTACACTCTTAGGAACCCATTTTAGGTCCACTACTAGTTTGAGTGGTAACAAGTTTCTCACAACTCCATTTGTGGAAGAATCTTTGGTATTCCCACTTTTTCCATACTATGGGTCAAAGATCAGAAGTCTAGGGCTATGGAGGTTATCCCTCTTCTCACATAATCAATCTTCTACAATATAGAAAACTAGGGCTAGTTGGCTAGCCCACTTGACTACTACTGTATTCCTTCAAATTTTTCACATCCTTAGGCCCTATACACCTACCCTTATACCAATCTTGTTGTCCTTCACTAGTACAATCTTCAGGCCTCTTCTTTGACAACCACATAACAACCCTCCAATTGTACTTGGACTACCATCAATCTACCCAACCACTGTCAATTCTTTTTACTGATATAGGGCCTACAATATTTCCTTCATCTATGGCTCTTTAAATCTGCCACCTAACAATGGTTCAAGTCCTCTCAAAATCATTGTTCTTATGTATCGAAAATTTCCTCTTTGTTGTCCAATCTATGAACAAATCTGAACTACTCCTCTTATCATCCTTCTAAGAATTTGTAAATAGCTGAACTAGGGTCACAAATGAGCCACTAACGGTCCCTTGAATAATTTTTTATAGGTTTCTTCAGATCTCTATCTAAAAATCTATGGAAAATCCACCAAAATCAACTCCTCTGCATATCAATCTATTCTTCATATGTCACATTTCTTTTGCATCCTCAATCTTTTGCTCACGTTCCACCCTCCTTTGGATCTATTATCTTCACACATACTGAATTTGTAAACGATATTCGAGATCTGCAATCTAGATTGTAGAAATAAAGCTCGCTCCAAGGGTCACAATTTCTCTTCTTCTATGCAAATTTTTCACAGTCTTCATATTACACCTTATGAACTAAACATGCTAGGAAATTGTCCTAACTAGGGCGTTATACTTATGTACTTATAATTTTTGTAGAACAAACCCTATCCATCCATAGAAAAAACCACAAATCTTGCCTCCATAAGGGACTCGACCTAGCTCATATTGATTAATAGATTCTGAGCATTTCTTTGATTGAATCTTCGCATGAACTTCAGATCTCAATGTCGACCCTCAAACTAGGGTTACGTCAGTTAATATTATGCATGTGTCTACTTCTAATCTGGCTCTAAATTACAGTGCAAGCCTTCCTCCATTTATGTTGGTCTTTATCACAGACCTTGTGTCCTACTAACCACCACAAGACAAGATGGTATCAACCCTCTCTTCTATTTCATATAAAAAATCTAACCAATGGGATAAAATATGATTTTCTAATGTACTAAAATAAGATACCAAATCCTTCTTACAATTTGCAGAAATAGAACATGATCGTACAATCACATATAAGTAAGATAAATAGATTATCAATCACACAACAAAAGATGTATATCGAGAAAGAAACTACTCAAAACCCATCTATCTCTATTGTGTATTAATTCAAGGAATCAGGAAACAATACAATGATTAATATCTCATGAGATTCTCTAGCACTCTGCCAATTGTCTCTTGCTGATCCAGGAAAAATCGGTCTAGTACATAGCCAATTCTTAGCCTTCCTTCAACGTGCCTTTCTCACACAATTCCTAGGGAATTAGCTCCCTATTAATTAGGAAAATCAACCTTCCTTGATTTCACAATCCATCATGACATCCCAATTACTTTATAATTGCACATGGGCAATTTTGTATAAATACAACTGATAGTTATGTTCCCTTTAACCTTTGTCTCAGTTGGGTCATCCTTGGAACTGACCTGCATGAAGCTATTAATAGTGAACCATTAGTTATCTGATTGATCACTAATTGTGAATTAAATATAATTAAATTCACTAGACCTCTCACTATCTCATCACTCAGTTAGAACTAGTTAAACTAATTTTAACTCAATTAATCCAGTTAGCTAATTCACACCTACACCCCACTAATGCATCAACTACAACTGGACCCCCAAAATATTAGAATCCCTCTACATGCCTTATCTTAGACCCTCATGATCGAGACATATGTAGGAACACAATAAAATATAGAAATAAACATAAATGCAGAGAAGCGGCCGGAATGACACTTTATTTCATTAATATAAAATACTGGAAAATGCTTACAGACAGAATGGAAAAAAACTATCTCGGGTGAAGGCACCTTATCTCTGAGAAGAGATGTGGTAGCTACATGGCCATGAAATGTGTCACAATAAGGCTCAAGGGCCTTTTTATTATTGAAAAACAAGATAATGGGCCCCATTGGGGTTAGTTGGGTAGCCAACTTCCCGAGGTCGTAACTTGGGCATATGATCTCCATTTGACGCACATGATACCTTGTTAGAAAGATCTCTCTGAGGACTACAACTTCTAACAAAATTTCTATGAAATTTGAAAAACTTTCATGCCCAAAAAATGTCATTTGGGGCCCCAAAACAACTCTGGAAGTTCAAGACCTAAAAAACTAAAAAAAATAAAAAAAAAGGAAATAGTAAATTGTGCTATAAATAAGGAAACTGAAAAACTGAAAGAGACAATGGAGAGGGCCCAAGTGGAATATGTGGGTGGCCACAAATATCCACCTTGATCACCTCAACTTGAATTTCTTAAGCTAACTCATTCATCATGACTTAGTTAACTGACACAATTTGTTATGAGATGAAATTACAATTTATTGTCCAATTTATTTAAGGGGAAAATTAATTATATGCCTCACATTCCTCACTCCTGTCACATAAAAATTCCTCACCAGTGTGCATGTGTTTTTTTGTGCCCTTTTTGGTTGTCAATTTCACTATTTCTTGTTGTAAATTTCAACACTCCCTCTCAACAAGAAAGGAGTTCAGTATATATTGATCCGATACCTTTGGAATGTTCTGCATGCAACACTTCTCTAGTGTTGTTTTCCCCTGTAAATTTTGAAACTGGATAGCCTCTGAACAACAGAATTGGTATAATGCATCTATCATCATAGTCTTCTAACTGCTACTAGATATTGCACTTGTCTACTGGACTCTACTGCTGACATCCGCGTCCATGCCCTTTGGACTGTTGCCAACTCTGATCTACGCTCCAGTATCTAACATATGTCACTTTTATTTCTATCTCCCTGACATCTCAGCGCATCAATCTAACTTTTCCTTCCTACTATTGTTGTATTATGGGCTCTTGGTAGCCAGGTTCGATCCATGAGACACACCATCTCAATGGACCCTGCCCAAATTTCTTATCTTGGGAATATATCTACACATCACCACTCCTTTCACCTGTAGGTATAGCTGCATGTGTTCCCTCGGCCCATCTGGCTCAAAATTTCCCCCTCATGGATGTCTTTTCTTGAGTGGACTCTTCCACTCGGTCTCCTCTCTGCTTCACCAATTGTGGCTGCTCCACAACCTTCTGAGACTACTTCTTAGGTTGCATGTTCAGAGGTAATTTGTGTTCCTTCTCAACCACTAAGTCTCTAACCTCTGAATTTCTCCTCAAAGATTTGCATGCATCTGGCACCTGGTGTGCATATAGGTTCTTGACTCGCACACATTGTAATTGTCTTGTAGTTACAAAATTTTCTAAAAAATAGTTGATTATAAATCGACGGTATCTCCCTCATCCGAGCTCCAATTTGACCAATTATTTTTTCCCACTTGGGTAGTTTTTCACAAGAAATATAAATATGCTACTCTTTTTTTTTTTTTTAAACCAAAATCTTCATATATTCTCTGCAAACTCGCCGCCCAAAAAATTCCTGCTCTGATACCATGTATAAAATCTAACCAACAATATACAATCTAATCTTTTAATGTACTAAAACAAGATATTGAATCCTTCCTACAATTTGTGGAAACAAAACACGATCGCACAATCACATATAAGTAAGAGAAATAAGTTATCAATTGCACAACAAAAGATGTATCCTGGGAAAGAAACTTCTCAAAACCACTCTATCTCTATTGTGTATTAATTCATCGAATCGTGAAACAATACAATTCTTAATCTCTAATGACATTATACATCACTCTTTTAATTGTCCCCTACTGATCTAAGAAAACTCAGTCTAGTACTTTGTCAATTCTCAGCATTCCTTCAGCTTGCCTTTCTCATGAAATTCCTAGGGAATTATCTCCCTATTAATTAGGAAAACCATTTTTCCTTTATTGTGCAATCCATCATGGCATCCCAATGAATTTATAATTGCACATGGGAACTTTTTTATAAAAAAAAATTGATATTTATGTTCCCTTTAACCTCTGTCTCAACTACGTCTTCCTTGGAACTAACATGCATGTTTCTATTAATAGTGAATTGGCATTTATCTGATTGATCACTCATTATGAATTAAATATAATTTAATTCACTTGACCTCTCACTAGATCATCACTCAGTTAGAACTATTTAAATTTATTTTAACTCATATAATTGAGTTAAATAATTCACACCTGCACCCCACTAATGCATCAAGTGCAACTGTACCCCGAAAATATTAGAATCCCTCTACATGCCTCATCTTAGACCCTCAACTCAAATTTCTTGAGCCAACTCAGTAATCATGAATTAGTTAATTGACACAATTTGTTATGAGATGAAATTACAATTTATCATCCAATTTATTTAAGGGAAAAATAAATTAGACACCCCACATTCCTCACTCCTGGTGCATCAAAATTCCTCACCAGTATGAGTGCATTTTTTTTTCCTTTCCGGTTTCCAATTCCCCTATTTCTTGTTGTAAATTTTAACATTTTATAATTTGATGTGGCCTTCACACAAAGACACCATTGAAATCACATGCCTATATTCTCATAAGAAACCTCTCCTAACCTCAATCTACCAGAAGATGTTGTGAAAACAGCTCCAAAAATAGAAGAAAAGAGATATCAATTCCTTAGAAATAAGCCACTTTGAGGGGGCAACCTCCAATACATTACATGAATGAACAATTCATGGATGATACAAATGACCAAAACCTCCTTCTATATATAGGATTCCATGGGGCCACAATATAATCCTAGTGGGGCCACAATGTAATCCTAACCGACCTAACAATAATAATGTAAGGGCACAATCATAACAATATGGGGGTTACAGGGGTACAAAAATAACGATAAGGAGGCTACACTAACATAATAATGGACTACACTATTAATATAGGGACTTAACATGCGCCTCTCCTTCAAACAAGTGTTTTCCTCAACGCTTGATTATTTCTTGATGCTTCTGTATAAAATTCTCAACCTCCCATGTGGAATCTTCTATAGGAAAGTTCTTCCACTTGCTGAGATACTTTAAAATCGATCGTACTTGTCGAGTTCTTGCTTCTGTGACTTATTCAGAAATTCTTTTGATGTGATGTTGATCTTCCTGTTGTTTCATTACATTCTGCACCAAAGTTAGCTTATCCTTTGAGAGTTGGAGAGATTGTTGTTGATGCTCGATGTGATCATCCACTAATTTATCATCCATATTAGCTATTATTTGATCCTTCAAACCATCCAAATTAGCCTTCATTTCTTCTTTTAAACCATCTATGTCATCTTCAGTTTCTCTTCGTAATATTGAAATTTGTTGCACTAGGTACCGTAATTTTGATATCTCATACTGCAATTCTTCCTCTTCACGCGTCATAGTATAGATTTTTAAGGGCTTAATGGGTATGGAATTATTTTTTGAAGGCATTATAGAACCCAATCTGATAAAAATTATAAAATATTCCCTTGTAATCACTTCAAACTACTTTTTCAAACAAACGTTATGCAATTTTAAAAACCAAATACACACCTTTTTCTTGATTTTGAGGAGCTCAATATTGAAACCGAATTATCTCTGTAATTTTGGATCTTCAATAGCTGAAATTTAGAGCTATAGTAGCCCTCTGAATCTTATTTCAACTGCCATAGGTCTGATCTGATTTGGATTCTTCAAGGAAAAGTTGTGCCCAATCTCCTACGATGACCGAATTTTGGATTGGTTCAGTAGAACGAACTTGTACGACTTGCCACGTGTCACTGTTTTGTATCTTAGCTTCAAAATTGATAGAAAAGAAACTAAATTTCATGCGCTTGTGGCCAATTTTTACATTATTCCAATCTGATGCTCAGAGAGAGAGCTATGAAGATTTTCCCACGATGACCTCTTTGAGATGAAATTCAGAAGCCTAAAAAAGTGTTAACTTCCAAAGACCATATCTCTGAAAATATTGTGAACCAATATCTAAAATTTTGCGATGATGTTCCTCAGGATTTCAGCTTCGTGCCCTAAAAATTTCAGATTCTAAACCTTCGTAAAAAAATCTTTATAGCACAAATGCCACGATGACCTGTTTAGATTAAATTGAGGAGCCTGCAAAAAGACCTAACTTCCACATATCATATCTCCGAAAATTTTGCGAACCAAGTTCTAAAATTTTGTGACAATGTTCCTCACGATTTCAGCTTCGCACCCTAAAAATTTCAGCTTTTGAAACTTCGTAGAAAAAAAATTATAGCAAAAACTCCGCGATGACCTGTTCGGAGCAGCAAAACCCTAGAATCCAAAGCTCTGATACCAAATGTTGTGAAACCAGCTCCAAAAATAGAAGAAAAGAGATATCAACGCCTTATAAATAAGCCACTTTGAGGGGGCAACCTCCAATACATTACATGAATGAAAAATTCTTGTATGATACAAATGACCAAAACCTCCTATATATAGGATTCCATGGGGCCACAATATAATCCTAGTGGGGCCACAATGTAATCCTAGCCAACCTAACAATTATAATGTAAAGGCACAATCATAACAATATGGGGGTTACAGGGGTACAAAAATAACAATAAGGGGGCTACACTAACATAATAAGGGACTACACTATTAATATAGGGACTTAAGAGAAGAGAACCAACAATATGCCATCCTACTTCCTAGATCGAACTGACGATTAAGGTATGCAGCATTCTTGTGAACCCTCACATGATGATCCCGCTCTTAGAGGATGATCATGGCCTCCCTTTAGCAACCCTTACTTGGCCCTCTTACTCGACCTACTTTAGGACTACATCTCCCTTCACCCCATTGGTCAAATGAGCTCCTTCTCACTTGATGTTCTTTCCTTCATTCTAAGGCCTCCGTAAATATTTTTTACTAGACCTCTTAGGAACCCTCTAGAACTTACGGGTTTTATCCACTTAGACCTTAGGAAATATTAATTTTCCTTTTTAATTTTCTTTTATATTTTAAAGCCCATCTTGGGTTCAGAATCCCTTTGCTTGGCTTTTTTGTCCACAAAGCCTTTTCTGACCAAACTCACAAAAACCCATCTCACTAAGCTTGTGGAGTACCTCCCAAGCTACACAATTCAAAAACATAGTCTAGTTGTAGTAACCATAACTTCGTCAAGATCTTGTAGTCAAGCGAGGGCTTTGTTTGGTTCCCAACTTGCAAATTAAGTATGGTTAGTTTCAAGGGCATGATAGCTAGGGAGGGTTAGGGCATGAAAATTAGAAATGAAAATAAATGCTAACACATGTTAGACAATGTCAATGCATGCCAAAGAGTGTTAGGGAGTTTCGGGGCATATCAATGTATAACTAGGTCAAAATGCATGGAAAGGAACAAATAAGAGTGTGCACCAGGGAGTGTCAGCAAATTCAAGTGTGCTAAGGAAGAAGTGTGTTAGGAGAAGTTCATAATAGTATTTACAGGAGACAAGCCTACGATTGTTATAGGGGGTTCGACATAGAATTTTTAGACAAAGGGAGATCACTTTGTGCTAGGCACAACATTGTTTTTCCTTTATCCATTTTTTTTATATGAGATGTGGAACACTTTGGCTACATGCTCATGTTTTAAACTATTCTAGATAATTTCATATTGTAAATTTCTGTGTATAGGTTTTGGGGCACTCGAATTGTGTCGACTTATGTCTTGTGTGCCTTGTGCATCTTGTGGTCCTTGCAAACTCTCAGTTAATGTGCTAGTGTTTATATGAACTGAACATACATGTGAAATATTTCCTATGTACGGTATGTTGCTTAGTTTTTCTATGGCCATGGCTATATGATGTGATCCTTGTCTTGGTAACTAGTTAATTGGGACAAGTTCAGCTTGGACATGAGTGGCATAAGATGAGTTATAGGCAATTCCTAGGTGAACAAGGCACCATTTACTTGCACTAGGTGAAATTGGTCAGGTTGTTGCGATTGAAGCAGGCCAATATTGTCACATGAACTGCAATAGCCAAGGACTTGATTTGGTTCCCAATTCATGAAAAAATGTAAAGGATAGTTATGAGGACATGAGTGCCAAGGCATGATAGGAATGCTAAGATGTGCCAGATAGTGTGAAGGCATGTCAAACATGCTAAGGTGTGCCAAGTTATATGGTATGCCAAGATGTGCAAGGGTGTTCCAATGCATGCTAGGGACAATCAAGGAAACAAAAGGGAGAGACAAGTTAAACTACAAGAAAATGAACACATAAGAGGGTGAATAAGTCATCAATATAACTTTTCCAAGAGGGGAATGCTAAGCACACAAAGTACACTAGGTGCCAATAGGTGCCAAGTTCAAAGTCTTAGTGCATTCTAAGTGCCAAGTCTTCCTTTGTTTCTTCTCATCTACTTTCCAACAATTGATCTCAAATAAATTTAATATTAAACCATGCCAAATCATACCAAGGAAGTTGTAATATTCTTAAATTAGCATGCAGATAATTGGAATATTAAAATCTATTCCACATTCAGGTTTTAGACCAAGCTTTAGTCTTGTCGTAAAACGCATTTTCTATTGAGATATGTGCTGAGTTTCAAGGTGCAGCAGTGGAAGATCTTATTGGGTGTTTTCTGAACTAGTTTTGTAGTGGAGGAATGTTTCCTTCCCATTGGAAAACCAGTAAGTAAGCCCTTGGGATTATTGACATATATGGCAGTAGACCAAGGTGATTATATCCCCTACAGAATAACTCCATTCCATATCTACGTTATTTTAGTGAGTTGTTGTATGGGTAAGTTCAGTGCTCCATTTGGGGTGTTTTTGTTTCGATTGAAGGGATCAACCCTTCATTGAGAGAGTATTTTGGAGGACTTCCTTCAAATCTACACCAGATTCAACCACATCCTTCTATGCGTTTCATTTTCAGTGAATCTCCAGCCCTAGGGATTTAGATCCACCATTTATATTTTGTGTATTTCCAGAAACCCTTCCTGGGTTGTCCTGGGAAAGTGTATGGGAGCATAAATCTCCATTTTTGGCCTTGTATGAGCACAATATTATTAGATCCATTTATTTATATGTCCCAGCTACAATATTAGTCACTAAAACTATGTTTTTCTTGCTTCAGTACTTTGTGTAGCAGTGTATTACTTGTTTTTGGGTGCATTTTGGCATTAGAGGATTCTTTTGCCTATCTTGAGGAGCTTGATCCCTAAGGTCTCGTATGTATGAGATAACACAGCAAAAATAAACAATCACACACACAAAAATCCCACATGAAGATAATAATTTAACGTGGTTCACCCAACCAATCTGGGCTACGTCCACCAAATAGAGGTATCGACGATCTTATTCATCAACAGGAGATTACACCAGCAGAATTACTCATCTACACTTCCTCTTCCTCACACCTCACATTCATCATAATTATTTGCCTCAACAGGCTTCCATTTTATAGATGGGAGAAGAAATTGAATAATAAATTCAATCACACACGAACAGGATGAAATATCTCCACATGCTGATTTGATGCCATCAGTTTTGCAACAAAAAGTATTGTTGGAATATCCAAGAGATTTAGCTAGCAAAATCTCAATAATCTCCACCTTGACAACAATTAGCCTAATACCTCGTTCTTTATTATTTTATTTTCTTTTCAAGCCAAAATAAGCCAGACACCATCGTAGCTTCTCTAATAAAACTGGTTTCGTGAACATGTCAGCACAATTTTCCTTTGTATGCACTTTTTCAAGAGAGACACCCCGTTCAGTAATTACCTGTCTTACAAAATGGTAATTTATAGGTAATTGCTTTGATTTACTATGATAGGCTACATTTTTAGCCAAGTGAATTTCACTTTGAATATCACAAAATAAATTAATGTTGTCTTGCAACCTACCAAACTCACCAAACAAACCTTTCAACCAAATCTCTTCTTTGCAAGAATGTGAAGCAGCTATGTATTCTACTTCTGTAGTGGATAAAGCAACAATGTTTTGTAGCTTTTCCATCCAGCTAATAGCTCCACCTACAAGAGTAAGAAATATCATGATGTTGACCTTCTCTTATCCAAATCACCTGCAAAATCGGAATCAACATATCCGCAAGCAAACTCACTACTTTTGTCATAAGTGATACAATAATCACTTGTGCCTCTCAGATACCGAAGCACCCATTTCACTGCTTCCCAGTGTTCTTTCCCCGGATTCTCCATATACCTGTTGACAACCCCAACTACATGTGAAATATCTGGTCGAGTACAAACCATCGCATACATCAAAGTTCCTATTGCATTAGCATAAGGTATTCGAGACATATATTCCTTTTCTTCATTTGTATTAGGACGTAAACTTGGATAAAGCTTAAAATGGGAAGCTAAAGGAACTGAAAATAGTTTCAGTTTGTTCATACCAAACCTTAAGAGTATTTTCTCAATATACTTCTCTTGTGATAACCATAGCTTACCATTTCTCTTGTCTCTGAAAATCTCCATGCCCAAAATCTGTCTTGCTGCTCCTAGATCTTTCATATCAAACGTCCTAGCCATCTGAGCCTTTAACCTGTTGATCTCAGTTATGATTTTTCTTGCTAAAAGCATATCGTCAACATACAACACTAAGATAATGAATATGCAATTGCTTAATTTCTTGAAGTAAACACAATGATCATATTCACTTCTGATATAGCTTTGGCTCATCATGAAAGAATCAAATTTCTTGTACCATTGTCGAGGCGACTGCTTCAAACCATACAATGATTTCTTGAGCCTGCAGACAAATTTCTTGTTGCGATTTTGAACAAACCCTTCAGGTTGTTCCATATAAATCTCTTCATCTAGATCTCCATGTAGAAATACAGTCTTAACATCTAGTTTTTGTAATTCTAAATCAAGTAAAGCAACTAATGCTAAGACAATCTGAATTGAAACAATTTTAATAACTGGTGAAAATATCTCATGAAAGTCAATTCCTGCTTTTTGAGAAAAACCTTTTGCGACCAACCTAGCTTTGTACCCGTCTTCTTTATCATCAACACCCCTTTTCAATTTGTAAACCCATTTACATCTCATAGTTTTTCTATCTTTAGGAAGTTCCACCAAATCCCATGTGGCATTCTTGTCTAATGCCTTCATCTCATCCTTCATAACTTCTTTCCACTTATTACTATTAGAACCTTCTACAGCTTCCTGATAGCATAAAGTTTTATCATCATTAGCAGTTAAAACAACTGAAGTAACATAATCATCATACCTTTTAGGAGGACGTCTGATTCTCATGGACCTCCTTAAAGATGTTTCTGGTTCTTCGACAATTTGCTGATTATAATCTATAGGAACTTCTTCATGATCTGCATCTGAAAATTGTTCATGATCTGCATCTAAAATTTTTTCATCTGGACTATCATCAGTATTTGAACTGGTTTCAAACTGAATATGTTGAAACTTAGGTACATTTTCCTGTTTCAATTTATCATCTACATCTGGATTATCAAGTGAAGATTCATTAAATTTAACATCTCTATTAATTATGATCTTGTGAGTAGTAGGATGCCACAGCCTGTATCCCTTAATCCCATCACCATATCCAACAAAGATATATCTTTTTTATTTAGGATCTAATTTAGAATGCTGATGTTTCAGAATTAGAGCATATGCATCACAACCAAAAACTTTCAATTTAGAATAATCACAAGGATGACATTTCCATACCTCTTGAGGAATTTTTCATCCTATTATAGTTGATGGTGATCGATTTATCAAATAGCAAGCCATAGATACTGCTTTTTTCCATAATTACTTCTGCAAATTGGCGTTACTAAGCATACTTCTTGCTCTTTCTAAAAGAGTCTTGTTCATGCGTTCAGCAACTCCATTTTACTAAGGAGTATAAGCATTAGTTCTATGTATTTCGATCCTAGCTTCCTTAAAATAATTATCAAATACCTTTAAAGTAAACTCACCACCATTTTCAGTTCTTAAACATTTAATGGTTCTTCCAGTGATGTTTTATACTAATGCTCTAAAATTCTTGAAACCTGTGAATACATCAGACTTTCTTTTTAACATGTAGACCCATACTTTTCTAGAGAAATCATATATAAAAGATACAAAATGTGATGATCCTCCATATGAGGTTGTAGGAGATGGACCCCAAACATTAGAATGGATATAACCAAGGATTCCCTTACTAGTATGTTTTCCAGTTTTAAATTTCTGCTTGATTTGTTTCCCATATATACAATGTTTGCATAAATCTAAATTAGAATATTTTAAACTAGGAAGTAACATACGATCAGATAAAATTTTTAATCCTCTTTCCTTCATATGGCCCAATCGTTGATGCCATAGTCGAATAGAATCACTATCATTTTTAGATACAATAGAAGCATGATCTCACTTTGTTCTTCCTTCTAACTAAAAAAGATTTCCAACCTTCTTTTCTTTCATTACTAATAGGATTCCTTTACAAATTATCATTACTCCACCTTGAATAAAAGTTTTATATCCATTTGTGTCTAACACTCCTATAGAAATAATATTTTTCCTGAGTTCAGGCACATGTCTTACATCAGTTAAGATTTTATTTGTTCCATCAAACATTTTAATCTGGATGCTTTCAATTCCCACAAGATTACATGAGAAATCATTATCCATGTAAACAACTCCATCATTGATTGATTTATAATATTTAAACCACTCTTTATGAATGCATATGTGATCGGACACACCAGAATCTAATAGCCAATGTTGATCATGATTTAACAAATTAACTGATAGAACTTCATCACTTATACCTGAACCGGATGCCGAACCTGATCCTGTATCTATCGTGTTTGCCTCTTTATTTTCTGTTGAAGAGTCTCCTCTGGATGTTTTCTATTTCTTCAAAGAATCCTTCTTCAAATGTCCCGATTTTCTGCAAAACTAGCATTTCAACTTACTCTTCTTCCCTTTTTATTTTGACCAAGAGTTGTTCTTCTGACTGAAGCATTTTTATTTAGAATGACCTCTAACCATAATTGCTTCTGATGTAGAGGTTTCTAAATTTGACCTTTTCCTGGTTTCTTCAGACAGCATAGCTCCAACAACATCATCAAATTCAAGGGTTTCTGATGAACTAAGACTTATAGAAATAACAAAATGATCCCATGACTCGGGTAACGAGCATAATAAAATTACAGATTTATCTTTTGAATCAAATTTTACTTCTATGCTTTCTAACTGCACCAAGAGAGTATTAAAGGTATTCAAATGACTAGTGATTGTCGTACATTCCTTCATGCGCAAGCTGTACAACTGTCTTTTCAGAAGAATCATGTTCGTTAAGGATTTCATCATGTACAATTTTTTTAACTTGGTCCATAAACCAACGGTTTTTTTCTCTGACACGATGTTAAATAACACATCATCCGGCAAACACAACCTTATGCCACTTAGTGCTCTGTTATCGATGTCACTCCATCGTCATCTGTCATGGTGTAAGGTTGTTTGGATTTTCCCAAAAGCACCTTCGCCACACCTTGTTGTACGAGTAGATTTTGCATCTTAACTTTCCAGACCTCGAAGTTAATTTTCCCATTAAACTTCTCGATCTCAAATCGAGCACTTTGAGTTTTTGACATTTTGAGTAGTTTGTGTCAAGAATTTCCAATTTCAAATCTTAATAAATGAAGATTTTCATTTTAATCAAAATTATTAATTTTGATTAAAATGCCCTATTTCAAAAAAAACGAAAAAAATTCTGGCAAATTGTCAGCACTAGTTTCCGTCAAAAAAACCTAGACCCTAGGCCCTACCCAAGTGCATATATCAAACTCGATATAACGACATATTACAATAACCTGATATACCATAAATCAATATTACAATGTATTTCAATATAATCGACTTTAAATGGCATTCAATATATAATGGCATTCGATATATATAATGGCATTTAACATAAATCGATATATTTGACAATCTACTCACTTTACTCACTTCAATGAATATTCTACCTTTACCTTTCACAAATCGTTTACTATGATTCTTGCCACCAAACCAGCACTGTCAAAACTCTGTTCCAAAACTATGAATTCATCACAACTTACGTACGTAGCAAAGGCTTCCTCTGTTGCTTCATACTGTAGTCCATCATCTTCACGTTGTCCATCGATAGCCTTTACGCAAGCTACCTTAGCCACGTAGATCAACGATAGTCTTCACGCAAGTCTGGACTCATCGATCCCGTTTCCTAACTTCTATGATTTTTTTTTATGGTTCTGGTATGTGCTATTGGGAAATCGACCACCTTATCATTCACCAGTTCAACGGCTTTACTGTGGCTCCTCCACACGGACACCACCAGTTCACAGCTCAGGGTGCTGTTCAATTTACTAATTCATGTGCTCCTCACACATGCTTGTACGCAACCACGTAATTCTTCAGTTTACGGGTTCATTGATAAAATAAATGAAATTAATTCTTGTTGCAATTTACGAGTTCGTTGCTGTCAACGGTAGCCTTCAACCTGCCCTCACTAAAAAGAACTCGGCCACTTGATTCTTCACAGCCCAATTCACGTGCACAACTCCACGCTATCAGTCTCCAAATTAATCTCAGAAAAACTAATTCACGCACACAGACTCAACCTAAAAGCTCTAATACCAATTGTACGAGACAACACAGTGAAAACAAACAATCTCACACACAACAACCCCACATGAAGACAAGAATTTAACATGGTTCACCCAACCAATCTGGGCTATGTCCACCAAACAGAGGTATCGATGATCTTATTCATCAATAGGAGATTACACCAACATAATTACTCATCTACACTTCCTCTTCCTCACACCTCACATTCCTCATAATTATTTGCCTCAACGGGCTTACATTTTATAGATGGGAGAAGAAACTGAATAATAAATTCAATCACACAAGAATAGGATGAAATATCTCCACATGCTAATTTGATGCCATCAGTTTTTCAACAAAAACTATTGTTGGCATATCCAGGATATTTTAGCCAGCAAAATCTCAACATTGTACTTATTTATTTCTGTTATACATAATACCATGGATCTATCATTTCGCTCACATGCAATGGGGTAATACTTGCTACTATTTCCATTATTATGAGCTATATTCCTGATTTTCCCATTTTGGGATATTACAGTGGTATCAGAGCATAATCTTAGCTCAGCCTATGAAGACATTGCATATATGTTATCAGAAGAAGAAGAACCTTCTCACAGAAAAGATAAGACTCATAGAAGAGACAAAGGCAAGTCTCCATTATTTGGAGAAATGGAGGAAAATAGGTTTTCAAAACTTCTTCTCCAAACTATGCATGAGCTTAAAAGAGAAATCAAGGGAATGAGGAGGGAAAGACATGAGGACACCTCAATAATATTTACACATGAGGAAATCTCCAGTTCTTCATATCATGTGTGTGAGAATTCAGCCACACAATCAGATCTACAAGGTGGTACCATGCCTACATTCTTGGCAAGAGAAGAAGAAGAAGGAGAAACACCAAAGGAGGAGACTCTTGGTGAATATCTCCAAGAATATGAATCTCAGTATAGAATATTTAAAGAGCATCTAAGCTTCCAATGGTTTTGTCAAATCAAGGAAGATAGAAGACCCAATAACTACAATAGAAGAAGAGGGTGAATGTAGCACACTTTGGGTAGATTCTTTCTACCTAGTTTTGATGGGCCACCCAAGAGCATAGCCAAGGCCTCGGTAAGGAAGCTAGACACATATTTCTAGTTGCATCAAGTTTTAGAAGAGAAAGCCATTAGAGTAGAAGCGCTGCATATTGAAGGTAAGGCTTATGCTTGATGGCTATTTGAATCTTATTCATTGAATAATGCAAATATATCTACTTATGTAAATCTCACTAAGAGGTTAGTGAAAACATTTGATTTGAAAAAATTTGAAACTTCCTTGGGAGAGCAAACCAAACCCAAGAAATCAGAACCTTTGCTTGAGTTGCAAGGATCCATGAAACCAACTCCATTTCAAAACATTGTTGAGGGGGTTAAAGATCTGCAGCATGCTTTGCCTAGGGAAAAAGACCCACTTTAGCAAGAAATTTCTTCTCAAGAAGAAGAATTGAGGATTCCTCCTTCAAAAGGAGATCAAGACAAAGGATCTATTAATGATAAGTTAGTCTCCATTGATGAGGAGAAAGAAGAGGAAGAGCTGGAAAGATCCTCGAGCATTGTGGCATCATGAGGAGATCTACTTCTATTTGGAGATGGAGATGAAGCAATTGCATCAACTAGAGGAGCTCTTCTATCTTTCCAAGAAGTTCCAAGGGATATTACATATGAATATTAGGAGTAGCATGTGTCTATGTTGATAGGAAACAAGACAAAACAAAGGAGGAAGTGTTTTCCAACATTGAATACGGTCTTGGGGACACACACTATGATAGATCATCCTTTTGTGATCAAGACTCTTGACACCATGGATATGTTGGGTGTACATGGGTTAATTACATTTGAAGAAAACACCTTAGACTGTGAGATCTTGCAGGTGGTAGAAAAAGATGAGGAGGAGGGCCAACATCCAGTGATTGGAAACATACACACCCATCCTTTTTAGGAGGTTTATGCACGGAAGCAGGAGGATGATTTGTGTAGTGACGGTAGGAAAAAATTAGTCCACTCACATATACAACCCACTCTAGGCCTTGATATTTCATTACATGGAGGCATTCCACCACGGAGACCCCATGATTGGAGGTTAATCAAAGAGTTATCTCAAAATGTTGCACCACTCATAGATCCAGGAGAAGTGGGAGCATTGGGAGGTCATAGTACAGTGTTGAGAGTCTTGGATAGGCTCAAGGAGGAGGGAGATATTCTCCCCACATCATCACTACCTACTATCATCACATATATTATATTGAGAGAGGAGCAACAAGGGCAAGATTGCACCATTCTAATGTATGACTTTGGCATAAGAGATGTCAAAGAAGAAAGCAACAACATGACAAGTGCTTCACATGATAGATCAACAACATTGTCATTATTGAGTATTGACCCTTATTGGAGATTCAAGCTATTAGTGGAATATTCCAAGGATCTCTTTTGGTGGAGATGCTTGATGACCAGCTATCTGATGGGAGATATACAGTGGTGGATGGGTTCATCTATTTTCAGAGTAGAGTCTTCTTGACTAGGGCCTACTCAAGGAGAAGCTACTAGATGCAGCATATGAAGGGTTTCTCTCCAAACCCATTGGTTTTATAAGAGCATTTCGTACCATATTGGAGGGATTCATTTGGGAAGGCTTCAAAGAGGAGATGCACCACCATATGAGGAGATGCATGGATTATTTGGAGGATGAGGGAAGAAATGAATCTTTGGTTGAGTTATCAAAACCACTTCCTCTCTCATTGGGAGTGAGAGGAGGCCCATGTATGAGCCACCTAACCACTTCCTCTCTCATTGGGAGTGAGAGGAGGCCCATGTATGAGCCACCTTACTAGCTTGAACCAAGTACATGGTAAAGATTGTATTTCTATACACCATGGTTCATTTACTATGTATTTGCATTTCCTTACCATGGATGTGCAAGGCATTGCTCCAAGAGGGGGCACTCTTTCTTCTGGACTCCATGGTCTACTTGGGGCCATAAGCAGCATTGATGATGGCCACTCCCTACGAGATCTTGGTGAGATGATATATTATGCACGGTATGCTAAATTTTCCCCATACACCATACACCTTGTCCAAGCTTGTGAGGAGATTGGGGCAGCAAACAAGTGGTTGGGAAACCACTCATCATGCCATATTCTGATGCATTTAGGAGTAAAATTGCACTGGTTTCACTTGAGGGACCATTGTCCTTCTCCATTACTACATATGGCAGTTATCATGACTTTGATTGTGATCCCTTATGTTGATGATGTTCTTATTATTGTTGGGGACATGATTGGAGGGATGACACATTGGTTAGATGTGTCCATTGGGAATGAAACTTCCTACATTTCTTCATGCTTCAAGGGGAGAATGGGACACTGTATAGCTTCTACATTATATCACTTGATTCCTTATGAAGGGAGCCATATGATTGACTTATGTCTTTGGGAGGAGCCTCTCACATGGGAGGAGTTTTTGAATCTATGAATTACCATTCTGGAGGGTGATTCAATTTATATGGATGATATCTTGGAGCATGGAGCTTCACATGGGGATGAAGGTTCCCTATATTTTGCAGATCTATCCTTGCAATTACTTGAGGACAAGCAACATCTCGGAGGGGAGGATTCTAATATTCCTAAATTAGCATACAGCTAATTAGAATATTAAAATCTAATTTTGCTTTCTTGTTTGATGAATAAATGGATAGGGAGACCCATAAATCTCTTTATTAGGAATAAAACCACTTTTCATGTGAAAGTGGATTATCTTTTCAGCTTAATAAAACACCCTAAGGTGTGAATAGGGACTACAGCATGTGGACTGTGTCAACTTTGACTAAATCAATAGTGTTGTCATGGAAGCGTGGCATTCAATGAGGGACAACGCAATTTTAGATGGAGACACATTGCATGGAAGTAGTGTCATTAATGGATGGGACTTAAGGTTTGGAAGCTAATTTATTATAAAAGGAAGAGGATGTCAGCCATATTAGGCAGGTTATGATATGTTATGTTTTTTATTAAATGATATGTTTAGACATATAAGCTTTCTTCAGTTGTTTAGCTAAGATTGTAGTGTTTTTTAGCAACAGGTGTTCCTAATCGAGAATCCCACCTCTATCCTTAAGAGGCCCCATGAAAGATATTTGCACTACATTTCCACATTCGGTTTTCATACCAAGCTTCAGTCTTGTGATACAGTGCAGTTTCTGTTGAGATATGTGCTGAGTTGCAGGGTGCAGCAGTGGAAGATCTTATTGGGTGTTTTTTGAGCTAGTTTTGTAGTGGAGGAAGGTTTCCTTCCCATTAGAAGACTAGTAAGAAAGACCTTGTCTTTATTGACATATTTGGCAGTAGGACAAGGTGATTTTATCCCCTACAGCACAGTTCCAATCCAGATCTGCGTTATTTTAGTTAGCTGTTGTAGGGGTAAGTTCAGTGCTCCATTTGGAGTGTTTGTTTTCCATTGAAGAGATCAACCCTTCATTGAGAGAGTCTTTTGGAGGGCTTATTTCAAATCTACATCATATTCAGACACCTCCTTCTATGTGCTTCATTTATAGTGAATATTTAGCCCTAGGGCTTTAGAACCACCATTTATATTTTGTGTATTTCTAGAAACCCTTCCTGGGTTGTCTTGGGAAAGTGTATGGGAGCATAGATCTCCATTTTTGGCCTTGTATGAGCATGATCTTATCATATCCACTTATATATATGTCACATCTGCAGTATTAGTCACTAAAAATATGTTTTTCTTGCTTTAGTACTTTGTCTAACAGTGTATTACTTGTTTTTCGGTGCATTTTGGAATTGGAGGCTTATTTTTCCTATCTTGAGGGGCTTGATCCCCAAGGTCTTGTACTTATTTATTTTTGTTATCCATAATACCATGGATCTATCATTTGGCTCAGATGTAATGTGTTAATACTTGCTGATATTTCCATTATTATGATCTATATTCCTGCTTTTCCCATTTTTGGGTATTACAGAATCTCAACATATTCCATACATGATAAGAATTTCTAAGCGTCGATGTGTGCCAAGTGCCAATATCTGTCATGGAGTGTTATGCATGCTATGAAGTGGAAGGGCACGTTGAATAGTACTAAGGTGTGCTAGAGGGTGCTAATGCATGTTGGGGAGTGTTATGGAGTACTAGGAAAAAACATTAAGGGATCACTAAGTCAAAATTCACGGAAGTTAATGAATATGAGGAATGTGTTCCAAGGACTAGCATTAATGAGTGTTAGATTTCATGCCAAGGAATGAGTGACAAGGTATGCTAAGCATTGATAAGGCATGATAGGGAATATCAAGGCATGTCAAGAAGTCCCAAAGTGTGCTTGGGAGTTCCAGTGTGTGCTAATTATATGTGCCAAACAGTGCCAAGATATGCCAATACATTCCAGGTGCTAAGGATGTGCAAGGTGCCAGGGTATGTCAATGTGTGCCAAGAAGTTTCAAGGCAATAAAAGGAAGAACTAATAAGAGGGTTAATAATTAGAGACTTTATATTTTTCAAAAGGGGCATTCTAGGCACACTAATAATAGGTCCCAATACATTCAAAGTGGAATTCTGTGCTAAGTGCTAATGTATGTCAATGCATTCAACAAAGGTGTTCCAGGGCATGCTAGGGACTACATGCATGCCAACACATGCTAGGAGAGTTCTATGTTGTGCTAGTGCATGCCACCATGTGCTTGGGTGTTAGTGTCATGATACAATGTTCTAGGTACAAATATTGATTTGAAAATGATTTTTATTTTTTTCTGTGCTAATATCAGTTTCAGATTTAAATGAACTTTTCTTTGGTTTTCCTACCATTAAGAGTTTATCCATGAGCATGTGATTGTCTAATCATTAAAATTGGTGAAATTTAGTGTTTTTCATAGAGTCAAAAGCATAGAAACTAATAGCTGAACAACAGAAAATAAGTACACATCAAGCACAAATAATAGAGCTCAATACACAAGTTTTTGATGAAGGATTTCACCCCACCTCGGCTACATCTCCATGGTCCGGCTTCATAGTGAGGGCCTTTGTATTAGCTTCAAATGTGAAAAATTCTTGTTTATAGTCTTATGTTTCCTCTACAACTTGCTCCAATGGCTTCAAAACATAAAAATATACCAGAAATGACTCTTCCTGAGCTCATTTTGGTCGAAAATTGCATGAGTTATGACAAAAACAAGTTTTCCTAGTATTTCTCCCCTAAAACTGGAGTTTCGTGAGATAACATGGCTAATTTTGGGAATTACGCTTAAAAAGGCGCCTTCGCCATCGCCACCACTATATTAAAATGTAATTAATTTAAGATAAGCACATGTATATTTAAGATAAGCACAATTAAATGATCATTAGCGCAAAGTGAAGTTTAAAACTAATCATGGATTAGTTAATACATAATCTGGATTATTACAATGTATTAGAGCTAATATACAATTTAGTTTAAACTCTGCAAGTGAGTTCTTAGCTCTTGGTCTCTGTCATTGACCACATGGGAGGGGGTTGGCTCGAGGGGCTAGCCCCCTCCAAACCCCCATTCGATGGCGCATAAAAATTTAAGTAGCAGCAGAGAAGTATATGGGTAGTACCCACGGTATAGAGGAAGTGGTAAGGCGTGTGGTTGGTGGGAGGTAGGTTTGGAGTTTAACTCTGATCCCAGCCATAACTTTTGTTGAAATATTTAATACGTCTGTCCATCGTACTTGCTTGTCTGCTAAACCTTCCACCAAAGTTAGATATGTCTACCATAGCCTATGTTTTGGGCCTTAGGCTTAAATGAAATGTGTTTTAATATAATAATATCTACCCCATTCAATCCTTTGGACTTGGATTAATACGAATATGTCCATTCGACCATAGTTTGACCTTTCCATTAAAAACATGCCATCCACCTTTCCATGTGGGGGAGGCACGTGGCATGCGATGTGGCCCTTCCCCATTGGCTCATACTGCACCTTAATAAAAATAATATCACTATACCAGATTGGAATAAAAAATCACCCTTAGAATTAGGATAGAAAATTTCCCTTCCTAGGCAATATTGGTGAATGCAGTGATGCCATTTCACACAGTATCATTGGTTGTTTCTGGAGAATATTCCCTATGAAGCTGACTGGACTTTCCACATCATCCGTGTACCTATTTTGCTCATTTTTTTTCATGTTTGGGAAAATGAACAGTAGGCCATAATTCCCTCATACGAACTCAGATTGTGATGAAACAAGTTGTGTTGGAATCCTCGAGATGAGCTTTATCCAGGCATTTAGGTTTGAAGCATTTCTGAGTACTTTCAATTTTGAGCTAAATACTGAGCCTTAGATCATTCCTCCCCATTAAAATCATTTTAGAACCAAAAATGTACTATCAATTATTTATAAAATGAGGGTACAACTCCCTCAATCTTCGAATCTCCAACCATTTGGCCTCTGAAGGACTTTGAACCTTGAGTCCCACTCTAAGATATTCAACATTCCCTCTTCTTGAAGTTTTGATTCTTCTTTCAAGTATGAGATCTTGCTAAAGTTCATCAAGATATTATGGCAAGAAATCATCTATTGATGGAAATTGAACATTCTGTCCTTGATCATAAATCAAAGGAGGCTCAAAAAATCTCAAATTCGCAACATTAACAATAGAATAAATTTGCATAGAAGGAGGCAAATCTAGCTTTAATGCATTTGTACCAATATTTTCCAGAATTTTAAATGGACCATAACGGATTGGTTTAAGCTTTTTACCTTCCCCTTGAAATTTTTCTTTGCTTATGTACAACCAAACTTCATCACCAACTTGGAATTTGTGATCAACTCGATGTTTTTCATGCCTTTTCTTGTAGCTTATTTAACTCTATTCAAGTTGCTCTTGTACGGTGTGATGTATCAACTAAATTTTCTCAATGCAATTCCTTGCCTTATCTATGTCACTACGACCATCGATAGTGACATAGTTCTCAAAGATGAAGTTCAATGGTGATCTTGGAAAATAAACATAACATGCCTCAAATGGTGATATGTTTGTGGAAGAATAATGTACCCTCTTGTATGCATGTTGAATGTAATGCAATTGTTCATACCACAACTTGGGATGCTTTCTGAAATAACCTATAAGAAGATGAATAATGTTCCTATTCAACACCTCTGTTTGACCATCTGTTTGCGGATTAAATGGTGTACTCTTCTTCAACTTTGTAACCATCATGTCCCATAATTTTGACCAAAAATTCCCAACAAATCGAGAATATCGATAACTTACAATAGAAGTAGGAAGACCAAATGGACCCAAACATTTTGAAAGAAAATATTAGTGGTTTGTTCAGCAATAATGGTTTTCTTACATGACATTAAAATGCACATTATTATGAACCTATATACCACAACATACAAATAATCATGGCCTTTCCTTGACATAAGAAGACCACCTACAAAATCCATTGAGATACTCTCCCAAGGATGTGAAGGAACCAGAAGTGGAGTGTAAAATCCAAGCTTCCTATTGCTAGGCGTACTTGTTTCACATAAACAACATCCTCTAATAAAAAGAGATACACTATCAATCATGTGTGGCCAATAACAACACCTTTGGAGATTCACTATTGTCTTTACTACACTGAAATGTTTTGCAATCAATGATGTGTGTGCCTCCCTTATGATACTATTTATTTCTCCCTGTGGAATACATAATTTTCCCAAGTGATACAAAAAACTATTATGCACATGATAATATAACTCTTCATTTTGGTTTTCCTGACTCAAACTCTCATACACATATTTAAAATCACTATCATTTGCATATTTTTCAATGTAACTTTCATGCTTAAGGAATTGTGTTTGAGTATAATAGCTGAATTTACAATAGGCCTAGAGAGAATATCAGCTACCTTATTGTAGATTCCCTTTTGTACCTGATAACCAAATGAAATTGTTGTAGAAAACCAATCCATCTGAAATGTTGTGATTGTTGCAACTTTGACTGTGATTGTAAGTATTGCAATGACTGATGGTCGGTATGGATAACGGTCTCTTTCCCCATCAAGTAATGCTTCCATTTCCTTACACTTTGTACCAATGCATATAAATCTTTATCATAGGTAGGATACTTAGTCACAACTCCATTAAAAATTTCAGAATGAAACGAGATAGGCTTGTCATGCTGCATGAGCACTCCTCCCATAACATAATCACTTGCATTTTTTTGGATCTCAAATGGCTCTCTAAGATTCGTAAGTGCTAAAACAAGTTCTGAACTTATATTTGCTTCAAACCATAAAATGTATGTAACAGAGCTGCAATGGAAGAAAAATTAGCAATAAATTTCCTCCAATACTATGTGACCCATAATAAACTTCTTACCTATGTAACTATATTGGGCTTAGGCCAATTTAGAATGACCTCTACTTTGGAAGGATCAATATTCAACTCACCTCCTCCAACAATGTGTCCCAAATACACCAATGAAGTCTTACCAAATTCTCACTTTGACATCTTTAAAAATAATTGCTCTTTTTTCAAGACATCAAGTACCTTGTTCACATGCATGACATGTTCTTCTCTTGACTTGCTAAATATGAGTATGTCATCTAAGTAAACAATGAAAAGGTCATCTAGAAATGGTCTAAGTACATCATTCATGATTCTCATGAAATTAGCTTGTGCATTTGTTAAGACAAATGGCATAACTAACCACTCATACAATCCTTGTCTAGTTTTGAAAGCATTTTTCCAAATGTCCTCTTCAGCTATTATAACTTGAGGATAACCACTTCGTAAGTCTAAGTTAGTGAAATACTTTTCATGGTTTAACTGAGCTAGAAAATCATTAATGTGTGGGAGTGGGTAGTGATTCTTCACCGTGATCTTATTCAGTACACAGAAATCGATACACATGTGCCAAGTCCTGTCCTTATTTGGAACCAAAACTATTGGTGAACCGCATGGCGAAGTAGATGGGAGTATGATACATTTGTTCAACAATTCTTGGATTTTATTCTTGATTTCCAAACTCTCCATAATTGACATGCAATACATACCAATGTTTGGAAGTGGAACATCTTCTGCAGCTGAAGCTCATGCTAAAATCCCCTCTTGGGTGGTAACCCCTTTGGTTCTAGAAAAATCTCTCCATGCTGACTTACCACATCAAAAAAATCAGATTTCAATTTGTCATCACATCCATCAAAGTATTCATAGACAACATCATCCTTTCTATTGATCATGAGCAGCACAAAATGTTTAGTTGCATTTACTAGCCTCTTCATTTTCCCTCCATTAACTAAAGAAATGTTAAGTTTCTCGTGATGAACTCTCACAATATACTCCACCCCGTCCTTGAGAAAATGATATTTGTTCTCATGGTGATAGAGCACCTCTTTTATGTCATAAAAATATGGACTTACCAAGATAATCCCGGAAATTTCAAGTGGAAGCAAATCTAACTCGACTTCAACAACAAAGTTTGCAGTAATAGAAAATCTAAATATACATTTCCTTGTAAACTGTAAATTGGCATTCTTAACTATCCAACCCAAAGGGTATCGTTATGACGGGGTATACTTTCAAGGTTAAGATTTTGACTAAGTCTTCTGAAATCAAGTTTCCTTGTCACCCCGTACCAATTAATGCACCAATCTTTGTGTGAATAGAAATCAATCTAAGATGGAACAATTATATCCTTATGTCTTCATTTGGAGTGTTGTTGTAACTATTTTAGGAATTAGAACTTTCTATGGCCTCCTTTCCTTTTTTAACCATGGCTATTATCTTGGTTTCATCTCTTGAATCAGATCTAAGATCTTGCTATGTAGTGGAAGTCATCTTTTGTCTCCCTTTGTTATTTGGTTTCTTTGGCCTTAATTTGGGATGTATTTTCCAACAATGGGACTCATCATGCCCATCTTTGGAAAAATGTTTGCATGTAGTTTTCTCCCCTTCTTTCTTGATACTTGAATTCTTCTTTCCGTTCCATTTTCTTCCCTTCTCTTTTCCCTTACCCTTTAATGACTTCTTCTTACTACCCTCTTTAGGAATGTTTTTTCCCCTTGCTTCAAGATGCATGGCTTTCAGATATACTTAATCTAAGTTATTTGGGTTAAACATAAGGATAGTATGTTTCAATTAGGAATGTAAACCTCCTATATATTTCAAGAGTGTATCTTGGGAATTCAAGTTTACTCCTAGAAACAAAGCCCTCTTTCTAAACTCCTTAGTGTACTCTTGAACAGTTTGGCCTTTGAGTTGCCTAAATTTTTGCCAACTCATAATTTATTTTTGCATATAGGCTAATGGATAAAAGTAAATTTTAATGAAATAAATGAATTGAACCCAAGAAATGGAAATATTACCATGGATTTTCATTTCCTCTTGTGTCTTTGCCTCCCACAAAACTAGTTATGCTCCTTCTAGCCTTAATGAAGCCAACTGGATCTTTATGTTGTCTTGTTGTAAATTATGAATTCTGTAGTATACTTCCAATTGACAAATCCAATTTTCTAACTTCTCCGCATTAAAATCTCCATTATATATGGGAATTTCAAACTTGATGTCCAACTTGAGTAATGGATGCTTTCCTTTTGGGATCTTGGAATGAGTGTGGGTATGAGTTTTTGTGGTGGATGTGGAAGATTAAGATGTTGATGAGCATGAGGAAGATGAGGATGGTGGATATGGAGGTGGATTTCCTCCACTACCTTTGAGCTCTTCTCTTCATCCTTGTTACTATTTTAAGATCCTTCTCCATGTGGAGGCTTTGAACCTTCTCCGGATTTTTCTGCAATGAATGCTTCATACATGACTTTAACCATTCTTTGCATCTATTCGAAGTCTCTCTTAACATACTCTTCTTCAAAAATTTCATGAGTCTCTTCATAGACTTACATTTGGGTTTAGGATTCAAGCTCAACCTCTGCATCCTGTACCTCTTCAATCACTTCAGCCTCTTCTGCAATTTGTACCTCTTCAATCTCAACTGATGGAGATGGAATTTGAGGTGCTTCAGGTGTTTCTTTGAGTGGTAATCTGGGTGAGTATGATGATTTCTCAACCCTCTTCCTTCTTGTCCTAATCTCATGAATATATTCCAATAGCTTCCCTTCTCCTCTCTACAATCTCAACCTTGTAAGCATCACAAAAATTGCAACTATTAGAACCCTTCAAGAAAAACAAGAAAGCAACCTTGTGCTCTGATACGAACTTGACCTGAATATGATTGTTATTTTTTTTTGTGCTAATATAAGTTTCAGATGTAAATAAACTTTTCTTTGGTTTTCCTATCCATTAAGTGTCTATCCATGAGCATGTGATTGTCTAATCATTAAAATTGGTGAAATTTAGTGTTTTTCATGAAGTCAAAAGCATTGAAACTAATAGTTGAACAACAGAAAATAAATACACAGCAATCTCAGATAACAAAGCTCAATACAGAATTTTTTTATGAAGGAGTTCACCCCTCCTGGGCTACATCTCCTCAAACCAGCTTCATAATGTGGGCCTTTATATTAGCTTCAAATGTGAAAAATGCTTGTTTACAATCCCCTGTTGGCTCTGCAACCTAGTCCAATGGCTTAAAAACATCAAAATATACCATAAATGACTCTTCTTGAGCTCATTTTGGTCTAAACTTTCATGTGTTATGACAAAAACAAGTTTTCCTAGTATTTCACCTCTAAAACTGGAGTTTCGCCAGTTAACATGGCTAATTTTGGCAATTCCACCTAAAAATGTGCCTCCTCTATCTCTGTCGTCGTATTAGACTGTAATAATTTAAGATAAACACACTTATCTTTGAGATAAGTGCCCTTTGAATGATCATTAGCGTAAAGGGAAATTTAAAATTAATCACAGATTATTTAATACATAATCTAGATTATTACAATGTATTAGCGCTAATCTACATTTTAATTTAAACTCCGTCAGTCAGTTCTTAACTCTTGGTCTCCATCGTTGAACACATGAGAGGAGGCTGGCCCGAGGGGCTAGCCCCCTACGAACCCCCATTCGATGGAGCATAAAACTTTAAGTAGTAGCGGAGAAGTATATGGGTAAGATCCATGGTATAGAGGAAGTGGTAAGGCGTGTGGTTGGCAGGCGGTAGGTCTTGAGTTCGACCCCGAACCATGGCATAAATTTTGTTGAAATATTTAATATTTTTTTCCACCATACTTGGAACCTGTCCACCATACCTTCTTGTCTGCTAAACCTTCCACCAAATTTAGATATGCCTGCCATATCCTATGGTTTGGGCCTTAGGTTTAAATGAAATGTGTTGAAATATAATAATATGTGCCCCATTAAATCCTTTGGACTTGGATTAATAGGAATATGTCCATTATACCATATTTCTCCATTGCCATTAAAAATATGCCATCCACCTTGCCATTGGGGGGGGTATGTGGAATCCACGTGGCCCCTCCCCATTAGCTCCTACTGCACCTTAATAAAAACAATATCATTGTACCAGATTAGAATAAAAATTCACCCTTAGACTTGGGATAGAAAATTTCCCTTCCTAGTCAACATTGGTGAATCTAGTGGTGCCACTTCACAGAGTATCATTGGTTGTTTCTGGAGAATATTATCTGTGAATTTGAATGGACATGTGACATCATCCCTATACCTGTTCTGCTCATTTTTTCCCTATTTGGGAAAATGAATAGGAGGCCATAATTCCCTCATACAAACTCAGAATTTGTAAAACAAGTTGTGTTGGATTCCTAGAGACGAGCACTATCTAGGCATTCAGGTTCGAAGAATTTCTGGGCACTTTCAATTTTGAGCTAAATATTGATCCTTAGATCAAATATGTTCCAAGACATGCGAGGTGCTAAGAAATGTTAGTTTGTGGCAAAGAATTAATTTATGGTGTGCCCAAATTATTGAGGAGTGTTAGGTCTTTCTCATTAATAGAATTAATAGATATTGATTATATATTAAATAATATATTTCCTACACACACTAGGGGAACTTTATCTAAAGGGAATTTTCTAGATACTAAACTTAATAGATATGAATCATGTGTTGACTCATTGGAAAACTCTATTCAACTAGTCATTACTTGAGGGGGATGATACACACTAATTACTTCTTAAAAAAATTACCAACTCTAACCATTATGGCCTTGGACATATTCTAAAAAATACTTCACAATAATGGTCTTAAATCATTATATTTTGACAAAAAATATATTAACAATGACATAACATCATCAAAATCTCATTGGAATGATCAATGATGACAAACATTTTTTGACCGTCACCAAAAGTAAAAAAAAGAGCATTGGTGAGGGTCATTAAAAGTTTGTCACTAGAAGTGTCACCAAAGAGAGAATTGGTGATGGGCCTTTAACGACCCTCACCAAAAGTATCATTGAAAATGTCTTTGGTGATGAAACATAAAGGACCATCACTATATACACTTACAATGATGTTTTTTAAGGACCTTGACTACATCTGACGTTGGTGACGAACCTTAAAGGTTCGTCACAAGCATGACCCTCACCAATGTCCTTTTTTCTTGTAGTGAAACATGCCAAAAAGTCACTTTATGCCACCGCTTTGACCAAGATGCTGCGATTTCATAATGACCTTGGGTGAATTCATTTTTCTCAGCCTTGGACGGGCCATTTTTCTTACTTGAGGAGTCTAATGGAAACTAGACATCCTAAGCTTTCCAATGGTACCTTCATATATTGATTTTGAGCTCAGGAATGCATTCAAGAGTTCCCTACAAGATGGCATTGCAATTATCCATAGTGGCATTATGCTTTTCCCTATTGGCACTGCGCTTTTCCCTCTTGGTCAATTTTTCGAGATTCTTCAGTAAAATTTGGATTTTCATGATGTAATTAATCTTGATTTGAGTTGATCTGAGCTATATGAATGTAAATAGGCTTTTAAATGTCATCTTGATGTAATTTTTAGGTTCATTTATGATGGGTAGGTCAGCCAAAGGTTAAAAGGAGATTTTGTTTAACCTCCCTAGTCTTAGGTTTTGTTGGAGAAATTTCTGTAAATTGATCCTATCTTGAGGGATTTGGAGCCTAAGAGACGGGAATATGGTTTTGGTATATTTGTATCTAATTTTCATTCAGAATCAAGGTTTGACATCAGTGAGTAGAAGGCTTGGATTCTTGTGTACAATTTACATTTGCAGAAATACAAGTTTAGTTGTAGCTGTTATATAGGGATTCATGTGGTATGATTTTGTGGCAGTTTTTTTCTACTGTAATTCATTTTTATGAATGATTGATTCATCTTCTTTCCATATCTATTATTTTTAGCTATCTTCCTATAATATGTTAAACATAATTTTTTATGCTTATGCTCTGTTTTGGTAGGAATTGCATGTTTATGTTAGTTATCTTCTGATAAATGAACTTATGCTCATTTTGATCCTTTTATTTTCCACCCTACAATATAATTGACAACCCTAAAGTGCCATTGGACATACCTTCCATGACCCTTTATATCCCTTCAACTGCAATATTTTAGCTCTGACCTAGTTTCCTTGGCCTCTCCTCCTGATCCAACAAAAACCCTAAATTTTCAAAACCCTATAGCTCAGACCTAGCATGATATATTTACCCTTCTTCAGTCATATTTCGCTACAAGATCATAGAGAGAGCTCTCTCTGATTTGGTAGGGCTAGCTACCAAATCCCAAGTGATTTGAGGTTATCTCCATCGATTTTCATTCTCAGCCTTGGGACATTTTGGAGGATAACAAAAGCAAGAAAAAACAAAAGTCACTAAAGTGAAAGTAACACTTGTGAAATAAAAAGCACACAAAAGCAAAAATTGAGAATATTGTCTAGAATTATGATATAATCACCACTAAAGGTAAGAGAGACTATTAAATGATGTTTCGAGCTGACTATCAACATGGATTATGCATTGCAATTCCTATGAGAAGTGCTTAATGAAATGTCTCGAAATACTACACAAACATTGTTATTAAGGGCTACACAATGCATTACTTCTAGGTACTGTGCAATGAACTATTTTAAAGAATTGTGCATTACCTCTTTGCAAGGGTTGGCATTGATTTTCAATATTGCTAGAGAAGGTATGCTTATGAATGCATAAAAGGCTAAGAATGTGGGAGAAATTGTCTTCAAGTATCAACCCATCAAGAAGTGAACATTAACAGCTTGAGGTGACAGATCATGAGATCATAAGTAGGCTCCAAAATTCAAGTGTAGTCAAACTTTTGGGGGCTATTTGTCACAGATAAAAAAACCCTCTTAATGATTTATACCTAGAAATCAACCTTAGAAATTGGAACACCACATGTATGATGTCTAACACCATGCAAATGGAGCACTACCTTGGCCCTTGAGACCCCTCTCAAATTTTCTTCACCAATAAAATAATCTCAATATTTTATCACCTGAGCTCATCACCTCATGTGACTGAGGGAAACATGGAGCCACCACATATGGAATTCAACCTTACATCCTTGGTTATTCATTGCACCTCCAATAATGACAACCTTGAACAAAAGGATATCAAGTGAGTTGATGAGGGATTTCAAATTGTTACACAGTAATTTGTCACCATGTTCACTTCCCATCCCCGATCCTGAAGTGTGTTGTGACGAATAATGTGTAATATATCCACCTGGAAAAAATACATTGAGATATCCTTTGAAGGCTAAAAGAAAGTGGCCTTGAAGAATCCCTGAATAATATTGGCTCAAACCCTAAATTTCTGGGTTAGCGCTTTTCGCCATTTGTCTGCCTATGCTAATGGCAGGCTACATGTTCTATCCTAGAACTCTCAGCAACCTTCTGATTGGAAAAAATTCACTAAACCCTTTATGGCAGTGTTTCCTCAAATGGAGGAGAAGCTTTGTGCACTAGAAGCTTCTAGAATGGTGAGATGGATATTATTCACTGGAGATATAGTCGATCTCTCTCATTTGGAGCTCTTGATCTTATCAATAGGGTATTTTCCCTTACGAAGTGGGCCTTCCTCCTTCTTTTATGGGCTCCTAACTCCCTCTTCATTTCTATAAGTTTAATCACATCCCTCCACTACAGGTTGTTCATTGTTTGGCTAGTCTTATGATTAATCTTTTGCTTCCCCATGTTGTGTTAATGCCTAAATTTCCATTCAGGAGAAGGATCATTTGAAGAGCCTCACTTTCGACTCGTACTACACCAAAGGGAGGCCTCCAACATCAAGGTCACGGTTGTAAGCTCCCTCTTGTATATTATTAATAATACATCTAGTGTTTCACTTTCTATATTTGTTTGGATATCCATACAAGTAGACTAATGCTCCTTGATATGTTAGGTAGTTGATGTTCAATGTATGTTTTGTATTATATCATGTTTTTGTTGTCTTTTGATCTCCTATAGGTATTTGAATGCCAAAAGTCACGAAGAGCGAGCCTGAAAGATTTTCGATCGAAGTCTTCATCAAAGGGTTGAGCATAGCATCAAGCAGAGGTAGGTCCTCTCTCCTTACTCATCCTGCTTTGAATATTAACTAAGAAAGTGTCCATTATATAGTCTCATACATTGCTAGAAACACTCTAGGGTTAGAGATATTGCCTCTATCTACAGAGATGATTGTCTTTACAACACAATTGGAAACTCTGCTGGGGAGCTATAACATATTTTCGTGTCCTTCCCTGATTTGGTTTTTTTATTAGCTTGACTGATTATTAAGATCTGAATTTGTTAGGGTCTCTATAGGTTTGTATAGTGCTTGATTTTTTCTTTAGTGTTAATTCTAGGTTTATTCTTAAGATTTGATTGCTTTTCCTAAGCGTTCTGCGATCAGGGTGTCTTTTTTTAGAAGTAGTCGTGCTGCCAGCGTGGATATTTATAAGTATAGTCACACTTAAAACGTTGTCTTCCACTGTCTCTTTGCGCTGGTGTAGTTTCATAGACCAGCACAAATTTTTCTTTGCAAAGTACAACTATCACACAGGTTTCAGGGTCTAAAGTAGCATAGAAGATCCTGCCAGCACGAGTTTTTCTATGTAAATTAGCGTCAGTCTTTAAATGTGAGAAATTTTTGTGTTTCTACTAAAGGCCTAGTGTGCCCTGATATCTAAGGTCATCCTCTTGATTTGTATGCATCAAATTGTTATTTTGGTTTTATTTTCTTTGTGGTGTGCAAAATTCCATCCCATACACGAAGTACTAAATGTGAAATTTTGGTTGAATTTTTCATTCTTGGAATCCATTAAATCATTGTTTGTTGCTTGTATGTTTGGAGAGATTATTGTTTTGGTGATCATTAAGAATCATTTTCATTCCATAAAATAAATTGAGTTCTTGCATTCATTTAGTTTGTATTTATCTCAATAATTTACTTTTCGTAAAAAGTTCATTAGATTACATTGCATTTGAAAAGTAATTTTTGTGATTATCATTAGACATTAATTACATTGTTTAGTGATTTAAAATCTAAAAGGTGAATTGAGTGCATTCATTTCATTAAAAATTGAATTAAGTATATTATCATTTCATTGAAAAGCGCATTACTGCATTCTTATTCATCAAAATAATAGAGAATTGTGCATATATTACATTGCATAGTTTTCAGGAAAAAAGAAATTGTGCATAGATCACATTGTATGGTTTGCATCCTTTAATGTTCTTAATTAAACTGGGATAGTGAACATGATCTAGTTAGGATTTTTTTTTTTGTTGCATCATTCTTTGAAAACTCTTCCCTTAACTAGATAGCATTAATTTAATTGAAAGAATTTTTTTCTCATATAGTTGCATATTAGGTGTTTAGTTGGCATCGTTTTAAGCCCAAAATAGAAAATTAATTGAAGATGAAGATTAAAATTAACCTCAATTAACCTAAAGAGAATTTGGAATTAACACAAACATATATAAGTTTAGGCTAGATACATCTTCCTCCGTCGTTAAGTGTAGCAGTTGTCGCTAACGACCTATGTTGCATCTCAGGGGTGATATTCCATCTGACCTACAGAAGTATATAGGACTATGCTCCATGTATAGTAATTATATGGGGATGCTCTCATCGTATGGTTATTAATTATACAATGCTACTATGGACTGAGCTCCCACATACTGTCGTGTATATTTTGGGAGATCCCACTAAGTTACAAACTTGCCATAGGTAATAGAGTCGGCCACCTTGTAAACAATCATACACTCAACACAGCATTTAGGGAGATTTCTTTTTGTACGTCAATTCCTTCGTTCTCTAAGGTGTATATTGCAGTTCAAGTTGGCTTGGAAATCCTTTTGCCTAGATTACTCTATTCTATTTATTTTTGTTGTTAAATTCTAAAATTTACTACCCATCGAATAACATCTTCCCCATGCACAACTCCTTAGCGGATCTTAGGTTGTGCCTAATGGAAACAGTTCCTGAGTTTACCAATATAGGAAACCCCTTTGATGGGAATCCTGGTAATTTTCCTTCCTTTGGGAATATTGGTGCTCCATATATGGAAACGTTGTCCCTTCTGGGATTTACCATTATTTTTCCATTTTGGTTATTCTTGACCCCCATGGTTTCGAATGTCTAAACTACTTCTTAACCAAGTTCACCTTCACCTAAATAGTGTCAAGATCATGTTGATCCTAAAGTTGACCCCTTGCCTTCTTCACCTATTTTTTCACCCCGTTCTTCCTCTTCATCTGGTGAAAGTATGGATTCTAGTAACCATGAAGCTAAGAAGAAGAAGAGGACGAATAAGAAGAAGAAAAATAAGCAAGGGGGAAACCAACCAAACATTGCTACCAATGTAATTGATGTTGAAAATCTTCCATTCAGTCCCATAAAGTTAAATTTCCTTGGAAATTATGTAAGGGTGATCACCTTCTTAGATATTTTCCTGGTATTCCCAAGATATTAGAAGTATGGTCCACCAACTCACATCAGCTTTTGTCATCAACCTCTGGAGATCATGCTGGTGACAAACCCTCAACTAGTGATAGTAATTCCCATGAGAAAAAGGGGAAAGTCAAATTTCCGAATTTATGTGAAGCGAAGCATCCCATTAAGCTTTTTCCATATATGTACGAAGCCTCGAAAGTCTTAGATAACCTTACTAATTCTTAACCGTGACTTACAACTAGTTACAAGAAGCTTTTTCTTGATCCTCCACTAGTTGATCAAGTGATTGATCAAAATTCATATCTGGTCAATCCCACTCTCTCCGAAAGTGAATCTCACACATCCATTCTTGACAAGCCATTGGTTGAGAAAATGGTCGACCTAATTCCACCTTCATTTGACCAGGCATTTCCCGTAGAGAATGAACCTCATGCCGTTCATGTCATTTTTGTTTCTTCAAATTCCCATGAATTGGATGGAAATCCTCCCATTCCCACGATACAGGAGGATGATCCCCTCATTATCGTAACACAAAGGGGTAGTTCTCTCGTTCCCACAAAACCCCCTCCAAGTATTCTAGTCGCTTCCTTCAATTGGAGTCGAATAACACGGTATCGTCTTCCTTCTTACGTGCCCTTTGAAATCACAATACAAGCATACAATGTGTTTGTACCTAGCACAATAATATATGAAGGCACATCTATCAGTATTGTCTTCAACGACTTTGCAAGCTTTCGGTTCTCCGAATCTTGTGCCTGTTACCCAAAAATATTTGGCATTTAACAGAGGAACCAGTCAACCATTAGGGATCCTTCTGAAGTTTCCTATTACTTTGAGAGGAAATACTGTCTATATAGATGTGATGGTTGTGCAAGGCCCTTTGGATTTTAACTTACTCTTTGGGTATGACTATACTTATGTCATCGGATATCTTGTCTCTTCTCTCTTTCGTCTGATGTGTTTCCAACATGAAGGAATAATTGTGACTATTGATTAACTTTCATTCACTGGTCCTAAATTGACTCCTAATCAACCATTTTCCCTTAATGGTACTTACATGCTAGTGGTATCTTCCCCACCACAGGTTAATTATGTTGCCACCTGTTCCATGCTCATGTCTATTGATGATCTAGTGAGTTATACAGTGCGTCGCGTATTAGGGGCATTAGACCCTAATTTATAGAGTGTTGTTCTCTCATATGATGAGAACATATTGGAATCCATGACCTCTTATGGGCCATGAACAAGGTCTTTTGAGATTTTTTTTTTCTTGTGTCAAGCCCGTTAAAAAATGAATCAATTTTAGAGAAAATTTCCTTTTTTTTGTGTCAAGATCGTTAAAAAATGAAACAAGGTCTCTAGAGCATATTTCCTTTTCTTGTTTCAAACTCCTTAAAAAATAAAACAAGTTCTTCGAAGAAGAGTTCCTTGTCTTGTGTCAAGCTTCGTAAAAAATGAAACAAGGTGTCGGGGCATAGTTCCTTTTCCTGTGTCAAGCTCCCTCAAAAATGAAATAAGATTTCATGACGATAGTTATTTTACTATTTCAACCTCGTTAAAAAATGAAATAGATCCCAATGAGGATAGTTATTTTAGTGTGTTGACCTCGTTAAAAAACAAAACAAATCCCCTTTCAATTCGAGTCTTTGATTTGATCTCATAAATTCCCAGTCAAGTATTTCACTTGGTCTCGTGAATGAAGCTTCATTCCATCCACCTGTTAGGAAGGAGTAGTCTACTTAGGTGAATGAAATGAAGTTGGGGGGGCATGTACCTCGAATTGAGACACTATGCTGGGGGCATGAAAATATTTCAAGCATAGGTTTTCCTTATGTTTCAATATTGTGTAAAAATGAAACCAATCTTGAGCATAGTTTCTTATGTTTCAAGCTTCTATAAAAATAAAAAAATTCCAATCCTACCTCTCATGATTCCAATTTTATCATCCTATTTTTAGCCAGATGTGCCTTGTTTTTCTCATTCCATCATCACCATCTTCCTATATAATTGTACGATTTCACTTGGTTATTACCCTTTCCAAAGAAACTGTTGGGATGAGTGGTCTTACTAGCCAACCTATTAACCTATAAATTTTTTGAGCAGCTCCATCATCACCAGAACTAGTTTATATCCCTTTATACCACTCATTCCTCCAGGATGAGTCATCTTTCAGCTCTTTTCAAACTCTCAAAAAATGGAAATATCATCGATTACTTGTCATTTCGAACTCGTTAAATTAAATTAATTGACGTCGTCTCAGTATACGCTTACCCCCTTTTTGGGCTAAGATTGACTATTGACAAAAAAGGAATACGTTTATCAAACATGGTAAAGAGGTTCTCTCGTATATTTTTTTCTACCTTTTCAGTTTCGAGGGATGATTTGCAAAAATGGACCTGATGGAGTTTTTATTTTTTCTATTTTTCAAAGTCCCTAAACATGAGAAATACACTAATTTACTCTTTCGTCGAACTCATCAAACTTAAATGGTGAAAGACTTGTTCCCATGACAAGATCGAGTTACTCCTTCCTAGGGCTCATTGAACTTACTACGTTCATTCGAGGAATTAACTTATACACTAGGCATATGCTATCCTCTTCATGCTTTCTACCAGAAATAAAGAGGTAATCATTATAAATAACAGGGGAAAAGTGAAAGTGAAACTTCTTATGTATTTTGAGGTAGCATGTCCCTCTTGAACATGACACTTGTCTACATTTTGTGTCGGGTTGGAGATATTATTCGCTCATCACTTCCCTTCCAGGGTTTGGGAAATCATTTTTCCTCTCATTTTATAATTATTTGTCATCACCATGACCTTTGATCCCATTTTTTAGTTAAATGTTGCCACACTCTGGAGTCGCGTCGTTGATATTTCAAGAGAAGTCCTTTTTGGAATAGTCAAGCATCCTCTACTTATTTTACCCTCTCTACCATAGTCCTAAATCACTCATTTCATATTAATAAATCATTTGTTTCATGTCAATGATGTGGGAATCATTATGTCCGTCCTTCGACGGATCACTTCTTATCGATTTCAGCTCATTATCTAGGAATATGATTTAGAAACTCCCTTTCAGTACCTTGGAGCTTGCATGCCTCAATGGGAATTTCTTTGCATTCAACGACAGGTTCACATCACTAGCCTTCGATCAGATGATTTTGCATTTTTTAAACTTCAACTCATTCATTTAAACTTGTATATTGTGGTTTCATACCTTAAGGGCCATCGTCATCATTGGTGGTTTCTCTCCTACCTGTAAACAATTTACATTATTCACCGATAATCAAGTGGTTTCTACCATCTTCGATGTCAGTACATCTATTCACATGGTTAGATTCATACATTGGGTAGATCGAGATAGGGATAAAGACCCTAGATCCTGTTTTTTCTAGGTTGAGTGAAATTATTGAGTATTCATGATTATACACATGATCCTTTCTATATCGACAACTACGACCATACTAGGGATCCATTTCCATGATCTTTTTCAAACAGATGGTTGCGACCATGTCATGGGTTCATGTGTTATTTAATGGCTATTCATAGATATTTTATTAGGCATGTTTATATCAAAGATGTCACATATTTTATTGTGCTTAATTTGGCAGGTCTCGTAGCAGTATTCCAAGTCCTTGCCTTGGTTTGTAAATCATTTCACCCACCACTACTTTTTATACCTTCATGATTTAGGGGCATCTATTACACAGTAATTTGTCACCATGTTCACTTCCCATCCCTGATCCTGAAGTACCCTATGATGAATATTGTGTAGTATATCCACCTGGGAATAATACATCAAGTTTTCCTTTGAAGACTAAAAAATGCTACCTTGAAGAATTTCTGAAGAAGCTTGGCCCAAATATTAAATTTATGGGTCAACGCTCTTAGCCTGTTGTCTACTCGTACAGATGGCAGGATGAATGTCCTGAAATAAAACTTTCAATGCCCTTCTGATTGGAAAAACCATTTTCAACTCTTTCTGGCAGTGTTTCCTCAAATGGAGGATAATATTCGTTCACTAGAAGCTTCCAGAACTGTGAGATGGATATTGTTCGATCGAGATATGGTCGACCTCTCACATTTGGAGCTCTTGATCTTATCAATAGGGGATTTTACCTTGAGAATTGGGCCTTCCACCTTTTTTTATGGGCTCCTAACTCCTTCTCCCTTCTTATAAATTGATTCCCATCCCTCCACTACGGGTTGGTCATTGTTGGTATGGTTTGATCATTAATCCTTGGAATCCCCATGTTGCGTTAATGCCTAAATTTCCCTTCAAGATAAGGATCGATTGAATAGCCTCAATTTGTACTCAGACTACACCAAAGGAAGGCCTCCAACATCAAGGCCACGACTGTAAGCTCCCTCTTTTATATTATCAATAATGCATCTAGTGTTTTTCTTTCTATATTTTTTTGGATATCCATACAAGTATCCTAATGCTCCATTATATGTTAGGTAGTTTATGTTAAATGTATTTTTCGTATTGGATCACGTTTTTTGTTGTCTCTTGATCTCTTACAAGTATTTGAATTCCACAAGTAGCGAGGAACGAGCCTGAAGGATTATGGATCGGGGCCTTTATAAAAGCGTTGAGAATATCATCGTGAAGAGGTAGGTCCTTTCCCCTTACTCATCCATCTTTGAATATAAAATAAGAAATTTTCCATTAGATAGTCTCATACGTTGCTATACCCACTCCAGGAATAGAGAGATCGCCTCTATCCGCAGAGGGGATTGTCTTCACAACACAAATAGCTAATTCTAATTATCTGGAAAATTAGCTTTCCCTTAAGTGAGGGAGCCAATCATTTGAAGGTTAGTTTAATACTGGACATTCCTTTGATCCATGCTTACAGTGATCCAACTTTCTTAGATTTCTAGGAAAATTGCAAGGAAGGGAGTGTGAGCTTCTTAGCAAGCTTTTCTCCATGAAGTTGGTGCTTTCCCTTCCTAAATTTGACTAGAAAATTGATTCATCTTACAACAACATCAACTATACAATGGTCTATCCATTGTCTTAGAAATAGTATGAGCATCCTATAGTAGTGAAGTTGTATACCAATATTTGGGCAACACTTTTCCATGGAAATCTAATCCTTTTCACCTCCTAGTAATTTCTTGCTTCCTTTTCCATTCGCGTTCTTGACTTGACTTTATTTCCTTGTAGAGACTCAGCTTGAAAATCCTTTCTAATAATAAATAAGCCACCACACTTCTAAAGAATCCCAATTTTCTCTTGCATTATAGCTCTTCGTGGAGCTCCCTCTCATTGAATCTATCTGCTCATAGAACCCTCTTAACTACTCCGGCCCCATTTGACTTCTTATCTTTATTTGAGGGACATACCTAGTTTCCCTTTTGATCCGAACTTATGCAGAAAAGAAATGAAATATATAAATAAACATAAACTCATAGATGCAAAAGGAATAAAACTTCATTCCATTAATTTCAAATAATTGAAATATGCTTACAGACAGAATGGAGATAAACTAGCTCGGGCAATGGTAGCTTATCTCTGAGAAGCGGTGTGGCACCTACATGCCTTTAAAATGTGTTAAAATGAGGCTTGAAGGACTATTTATTATTTAAAAATAATGGAAAACACTAAACATCAAAATAACTAATTCTACGAGATGAAGCGCCAAAATAATAGGCCTCGTTTAGGTAAATTGGTACATCAACTTCCCAGGGACGTAACTTTGGCATACGATCTCCGTTTCACGGGAACAATACCTCGTTATAAATATTTATTAGAGGAATACAAATCTCAAGTGACAAACATCAAATAAAAATCGATGTTTTTCCTATTTTTTCGAGATCGTTGTCATGTAGGGGCTCAAAATAGTTGTCGAAGTTCAGGACCCGAAAAACTGCTAAAAATAGAAAATTGTGCTACAATTAAGGAAATTAAAAAATTGAAAGAAATAATGGTGGGGGTCCTAGTGAAATAGGTGTATGGAAACCAATATCCACCTAGATAAATCCTCCTCCCTTAGGCAACAACTCTCCCCATTGCGTTGAGTTCCTCCATGAGATGAGGAAAATTCTGCTAAACTTGGTCCCTGGTGAGCCACTTGCCTCCAGGTGTAGGGTTTGGCCAGCTTTGGCAACCCGATACATCTGGATCTTCTGTTGGCAAGTGTTATTGATCTACATGTACATGATCCGATCAGTTGTGGAATGTTCCATGCAGTCGGGGTTTAACTATGTTGGTGTGAGTTGTTCTAAAATGTGCAATGTGTCTAGTAATGGAGGAAAGTATGGCCGAAGGTGGTCCAAATCTAACACTGAGTGCAGGCTAATCAATGGGGTAATTTTGAGCGGAAAATAAATGTCTCTGACAACCTCAATAATGGTGTAAGGCCCGTATCAAATTGCTATGAGCTTCTGATGAGCTCCAATTAGGCGTTCTTTCTATAAATGTAACCAAACTTTGTCTCCCACCTAAAACTTGTGTGGCACCTGATGTTGATCATCTTGCTGCTTGTAATTGGCATTAGAATTGTCTAGGATGTCGTGAAAATATTGGAGAATGTGTTGGATGAATTTAATAAATACAGTTTCATTATCAAACTTAGAGATTAAATGTGTGGATTTTGTATGTGTAGTCGCATGAGGTATGGAAACATCAATTAGACATAATGCTTGAAATCCTAGACCCACATGAAAGGGACTGTGACAAGTGGAGCTATGGAGAGATTTGTTATAACTTTTTTGCACATAGGGGAGGCTCTCATCACAGGTTTCTGGATGGTTGGAGTTTTACATGTGGAGTATGTGCACTATCATCCTATTGATGACCTTTGTATGGCCATTAGTTTGGGGATGGAATGCAGTCGACTTGGTGAGCTTGGTGTCCAATAGTGTCCAGAGGCTTGACCAGAATGTGCTCAAAACCATGATATCCGGATCTGTTATAATGGTCTATGAGATCCAAATATGTACCCATACTCATTCAAAGAAGATTTTGGCAATGTCCTCGGTTGTGATGCTCTTCTTGCAAGCAGCCAATATATTCATGTTAGAAGATTTGTCCATGAATAAAAATACACATTAGTTACCATGCCTGGTAGAATCGAGGCCAAAAATATAGTCCATGCAAATGGATTCCCAAGGCTAGATGGGAGTAGGAAGAGGAGTGTACAGACCTTGCTTCTTGATGGCCGCATTGGCGATGGTGTGGGTAGTGCATGATTTGATATATTTCCCAACATTGAGTTAGAGTTTTGGCCAATAAAATTACTTTTGTAGTACAACCACAGTTTTCTCCACACCAATGTGTCCTACGACCCGACTGTAGTTCGCTTCCCAAATCATCTTGGCATGCTCGCTTGAAGAACAGAAAGGTGGCCCAGGTAGCATAATAATGCATCTTGGAGATGGAAAACAGGAGCTTGCATTCCATATAATAGCATCGAGTATGTGGAGCAGAAATCAGTATCATTTTTTTATAGTTGCGGCCATCCATAGGTCTCATGGCCATAAGAGTTGAGAACAATAGTCAGTGCTGCAACTCAAGTCCGATTGAGGCACTCTGCAACATGACTGGTGCTTCCCATTTTGTATTTAATGTTTAAGTGGAATTCTTACAGATATGTAGACCACTTCTGATGGTGGTTCTTCTGCAACTTACCTTGCATTTTTATAAACTAAAGAGTTCGGTGGTTGGTGTGGATGACCGTCTCCTTACCCATAATATAATGTTTACATTTTCAGGACGCCTGCACTATGGAATATATCTCTTTATCATAGGTGGGGTACTTCCGAATTGTATCAGAAAGTGTCTCACTATGATAGGCCACTGGATGCCCATGCTAGATAAGGACTACACCAATAGAATAGTCAAAGGTGTCTGTCTCAATTTCAAATGGTTGTTGTAGGTATGGCAGTGTGGGTACCAGTGCAGAGAAAAGGTGATGCTTAAACTCAATGAATGCCTTCTATTGGGATTCTGACCAGGAAAACTTTGCTTTCACCCCACCCTTAGTAATTTGACTCAAAGGCCAAGTGATATGGCATAATTTAAACACAAACCTCCGATAACCATTTGTAAGGCCCAGAAAGTTTTGAAGTTCTATTAGAGTGGTCAGGGTTGACCAATATCGAATGCCTCAGATCGTAGTCGGATTCACATGCACACCATGCTCATCTATGATGTAACCTAGATATTGGACTTGGCTCATGAAAAAGGTGCATTTCTCTAAGTTGGCACAAAATGTATGCTATCGAAGGGTTTGAAGGACCTGTCGAATATGTTGCAAGTGTTCTTCCCAAATCTTATTGAATATGAGGATGTCGTCCAGATAAAAAACCATGAGTGAGTTGGTGAAGGGTTGCAATATGTCATCCATTAGCCCCTTAAAAGTAGCATGGGAATTTTTCAACCTAAAGGGCATAACCAACCATTCAAAAATTCCTTCCTTGGATTTGAAGGAAGTCTTCCAGACATTTGTGGGCTCTATTGGAACCTAGTGATAACAAGTCTTCAAATCGATCTTGTTGAAATGATTGGACTTCTTGAGTTGGTCCAAAAAGTCATCAATTCGAGGGATCATATACATGTTCCTAAGAGTGATTTTGTTTAGTGCCCAATAATCAATGCAGAGCCTCCATGTCCCATCCTTCTTATGTACAATTAAAATTGGGTTCCCACAAGGCAAGGAAGTTGGTCGAATGTTCCCTTTTTGCAACAACTCTTGGATTTTCTATCTGATCTCTTCATTTTTGAGAATGGAGTGGTTATATATTGGGTCATTGGGTAGAGGTTCTTAAAGAATCAAATCGATCGAATTCTTGACCTAATAGTGCAAGGGAATCCCTGTCGATGAAGAGAAGATGTCCGCGTATTCTTACACAACTGTATCCATATGCTTCTATTGTGTGGATGAAACAGTCCTAGAGGTCTTGGATGTGGCTACAATCTTCCCCTTACTTTGATATTGAATAAAAAATAAAAACAAATTTCGTGGTCTAGGAGATGATATTACTACAATGCTTAGTAGAGATCAAATACAACTCGATAGTCAGGGCTACATCCAATATCATGTATAACTTATTAACCAAAGAAATAATAATAGTGCGAGACTTAGACTCATACACAACATGATGCTTCCACAAGTATGGTTTCCCTAATAATACATAAACAACTTCAAGAGGAGCTACATCACAAAATACCTCATCCATGAAGGGCTTGATGCTATAGGGAAGGTGACACTGCTGGCTGACGCGGAGATCTCATCCTTAGTGAAGCCACCTAATGTTATACGACTGTGGGTGTGGTCAGTAAGCCCAATCGATCCAAGATCTCTTCTGAAATGAGGTTTTTTTAGCTCCCATTTTCGACAATGAATTGTAGCGACGAGCCCTTCACCCAAATCTGTGAGTGAAAGTGGTACTCCCCCTCCTCTGGAGCTTCGAGTTATGTCTTTTGGAGCTTGGTTATGGTTACTGTCGTAGAGGGTTATGCATCAATGACCTGTTTACCCTTTTTGGTTCCCTTGTCGGGTTCCATCTCAGAATAAGAACAAACACCTATCTCTAAGTCTCTTAGCGTAGCCACCAACACTTTCTTTTCGTGACATTCATTCGTGTTGTGAGTGGCCATTTTATGGAACTCATACCACTTTTAGATTTCCTTCTTTTCCTTCCTCTCACCCATGGATTGCGGATTCGAGAAGTTTCCTTGGGGGGTCCTGGTCGGGCTCTATCATATTTTTTTGTGGCTCTGGGGTGCCTTTCTTCTGCTTTGGGTTCGAAGATCCAAAGTCTCACTTCCTTTGCTTGGATTTTTCTCAATTTTTGCAGCATATCGGTATGCTACATGAAACGAGGAGATGTCAAGGAAATCCATTTCCTCTTAAATGTCTTTGTGCAAACAACTGTGGTACTTCAGAACTAGATGTTTCTCATAACCTTTGATACCCATATTTGAAGGCAGGGCATGGAAAATATTCATCAGCTCATGCACATCTTGATCCCTCTGTTGTCGCAACATATTCCATTGCATATAATGGTTGTCATAGCTCTCGATAGTGTACTATTGTTCCTTGATGGCATCTATTACATAATTCCAGGTAGGTACAACTGAGAAAAGTGAGGGTTCCCCCTCGTCCTTCTTCTCACAATAGGTTTTGCCACCATTCCTTGACATGGGTGGCGGATTTCAAGAGTGAAAAAGTAATCTTTTCCCTATTGGAAAAATCATGACCATAAAAATATTCTTCCAACATATTTAACCATTTATCTACAAGTTCTCTATCTATATGGCCTTCTGATGTGGGAATGTCAAATTTGACTTGTACCTTAAAGGGTGTGGTGCCTCCATAGTGGCTATAAGATGAAGATGTGTCATGTGTGGGCATCCACTAAAGGATCTGGGAAACATTATCCATCATCACGTTCCTTCATTTTTCGAGTGCCTCCTCGAGAAATATTTTGATAATATCTCCTGCTCCCTCATCTTTCTTTTCTTCCGCCATGGGAGGCGCCCAAGGTTTGTAAGGTTGATCTTCCAAAAATTCAACCAGATCGAGCCCTAACTCCTTATACCCTGATCTCGTTGCCGACATGCAAATAAATATCGAGAAAGAGAAAAACACTTTGATACCACTAATGCAGACTTATGGAGGAACACAATAAAATACATAAATAAACATATACATAGAGATTCAACAAGAATAAAACTTCATTCCATTAATATCAAATAACTGAAATACACTTACAAACAAAATAAAATGAAATAGCTCGGGCGATGGGAGTTTATCTCTAAGAATATATGTGGTAGATAAATGCTACTCGACTATGTTAAAATGAGGCTTGAAGGCCTATTTATTATTGAGAAAAAAAGGAAAACCCTAAACATCCAAAAACCTAACCCTAGGAGATGAAGCACCAAAACTATGGGTCCTGTTTGGTTAAATTAGTACATCAACTTCCCAGGGATGTAAGTTTGGCATATGATCTCTGTTTGACACACACAATCCCTTATTAGAAATATATATCCAAGGACTACAACTTTTGAGTGACCAAAATTTGTTGATGACCCATGTTAGCACCTTTTTTTCCAAAAAATATCGTTTAGGGCCTCAAAATGGCTCCGAAAGTTCAGGACTCGAAAAACTGCCAAAAATAGTAAATTATGCTACAATTAGGGAAATTGAAAAACTGAAATAAATAATGGTGGGGGTCCTAGCAGAATAGGTAGGTGGCCAAAAATATCCACCTGGATCACCATTCCTGCAACCTCTTCTATGACTGTCCATTTTTACCTCATCTCTAACACTTCCCTCCTCATTCTTTGGCCTTTCTCTCCCACTCGTGCAATTTCCATGCTATGTTGAATATCTCGTGTCTAAAAAGGTATAATTTACTATCAAGAGAATTTAAATTGTGGCAATACAAAAACAGAACTCGAAGGGAAGGAAGTAGAAACTCACTTTCAAGAACTCACCCCACCCCCTGTTTAAGAGTAAATCATGCTAAAAGAAAGGAACCTTATTTTTGATGTGGAGATAATGGCATATTTAGTTAACTGCATTGGAGGCTGAGATGTATAAGGTGAAATCCCTATCAAAGTCAGGGGTACGAATAAGGGAAGTGAAGGTGAGAGCATGTTTCAAGTCATCAAAAGACTCTTGAGCATAGTCATCCCAAATGAATGGAATGTTAGATCTAAAGAGTCTAAGGAACCCATGCATGGTGGTGGCATAGTCAGGTACAAACTGATGAAGGAAATTAGCTCTGCCTTGGAGGCTTTGTAACTAGTGTAAGGTACGAGGAATAGGAAGCTCAAGAATGGCTTGAAATTTCAAGAGGTCAAGTGTGATACGATATTTAGACACAATGAATCCTAAAAGATGGTCGGCAGGAACACAAAAGACACACTTCAGTGGGTTGAGGCGGATATTATACTTGCGACATCGGAGGAAGATGATACGCAAATCATGAAGTTGTTGCGTCCAATGTTTAGAATGCGTAGTGAGGTCGTCTAAATAAGCAAGGATAATATGAGACATTTCATGAAAAAAGTATGACATGGCCCACTGAAAAGTGGCTCTGACATTCTTAAGGCTGAATGGCATGACCCTATATGTGAAAGTTCCCCAAAAACTAATTAATGCATTCTTAAGCTGATCAGCACGACGGATAACAATCTGGTTATATCCGGAGAAACCATCCATGAAGGATAAAACCTCGTGCCCCGCACACTCATAAATGATTTGGTCAATGAATGGTGTGGGGAAGTTGTATTTGGGCAAGCTTTGTTCAGGTTGCGAAAGTCAGTGTAGACATGGATGGTGCCTTGTTTCTTGAGTACGGGAACCGGATTAGACACCCAAGTGGTGTATTCAATGGGATATATAAAAATAGCCTTCTTGAGCTTATCGATTTCGGCTTTGACAGCTTCTCGTCTGGAAGGATTAATGGGTCTCAACTATTGACGGACAAGATTGGCATCTGGCCATGTATCGATATGGTGTTCGACAATGGTGGGATCAAGTCCAGGGATTTCTAAATAGGACCAGGTGAGAACATCACAGAATTCCTTGAATAACTTGGTGTAAGCCTCAATTTCTTTCGCGGTGCATTGGGCACTCAAGGTAATGTTTTCTTCTACCCCTCATTTGTTATAAATGTTAATTTTAATGGTAGAAGAGATATTGGCCATATTTCCCTCTTCGAAAGAATCGAGTGTAGGGATGGGATTTATAAACCAATCGACCTCATCGGGAATGAATTGTTTTGTTTCCACGTCATATTGGTCATGGGACTGCTATGGGAGGAAGTATGCATGATGGTGCATTTCATCCCATGGAAATTCAGGGGCAGTCATCACATCCATAATATCTTCATCGGAATGGACGATGTGGTGACTGGCGAAAGGGATACCACGTGACGCGGCAGAGCTACCTGACTCACCATCATGAGATGAAAGGTTCATATGTGCATCGTCACAGGGGGTGACAGAAGAGTAAGCAGATAACGGATCTACCTATTTCGAGCCCAGGAGAATCACTAAAGGGAGGTCGGGAAAAACAAAAGGGGAAGTCCGAGAGGGATCTTCTACCATGGATCTCATAGATGATGATAGGTAGAAAATGGTGGCCGAAGGCACCATCATCTCGACATCGGGAGGGGGAATGTCAATGGGAGAAGGTGAGACCTCTATTTCTATTGAAAAAAAACTCGCAAACAAGGGAGAGATGGGCTCATTGTGCTTGGCCTCGAATGGGTGGACCACTACTAAAGAGGCAAAATATTCATCGAGGTGAGGACAGAGTTGGGTATAGTGGCCATGTAAATCACACAAAGGACAAGGATGATTTTTGCACAAAGACTTGAGTTTCAGGACTGAATCGGGTATACTGAAATAGACCTATGGGATATCAGACTCTGAAAATGCTTCGTTGACCATGGGCTTAAGATGAGGCAATTGAGGACAGGTATGGGTGGCATGAATGTCAACCTCACACAAATCATAGTGGGTGGTACGCTTTGGAGGCTGAGGAGGAGTAGGGGTTGTCTGAGCGGCCTTGTCTTTAGGTTCCTTATTGTGGGCTTTGCCCCCCTCTCCTGAAGCTTTCGCAACAGGAGTAGGTTCCTGTTGAGGTGGCTGAGGCACAGAAGTAAAGGGACGGGTCATGGGGACTGGTTGGATCGGGGTCAAAGTAGTATAAGGTTTGGGCTAACCAGGAAGGATATAGTTTGGGGGATCAATGTACCAAAATGGGATCCCCAGGGTCATCTTAGGAAGAGATAAGGTAGCCATGATAAGTACTGAGAATACTCCAGGAGGGGGAGAAAGAAATGGTATTTGACCAGAGGGGTAATAGCCATAAGGGATAGCTCCGAGATGTTTTAGGCCAAGAGAAATTGTTCCAAGAGGGTATATAGGCTCATGGATACTAGCTGCAGATGTGGGATCTTGAGGAGGGGGTCCTAAAGGCTGAGTCGAGGTGCTAGGATCAGGTTGTGGAGGGCGGGGCTGCTAACTAGTCAAACCAGTCCATTTGACGTCGGACTGAGATGATTGCATCATCCAAACATTCGAAGAGCTTAGATAAGATATAGGGGAGGGAGACCAAGGAATGAACCAAGAAAGGAGGAGCCTTTCTAGACTCTAGGTGATACATTGGTCAGAGGTTTGATTATTTTTTTATTGGCCACTGAAGATATGATGGACTCAGGGGAGGCCTGAGACTTCGGTTCGTAATATGTGAACTAGTTGATGGTGAAAATATTTCCCTTATGAGGAAAGCACATATTATGGTGAACCGCAGATGGGACAGCAGACATCGCATAAGTGTTGCTACAACCCAAAATAATGTTGTAGTCTAAGGGGGCATCAATTACTTCTCCATCAACACAAAAATTCTTACTGGAAAGAGTAATAGGACAATTGTGGAACATCCCAAGTGGTTGGGAAGAGTGGTCATCCCATGCTCGAAGGGTGATAGTTGAAGGGGCTAACTCAAGAGATCTGAGTTGCTTCTAAACTAAAGTGAACATCACAAAGGTGGATGCCCCCTTGTTAATGATACAACAGGAGAAGTTGGCATTCTGAATCTTGACAGGGATTTGGAAGTTGCCGGAGGTAGTAAGGGGGGGATGTTCTGACTGGTCAACATCAAAGACAATCAAACAATCATCTGAAGGATCCACAACACCCATGGTAATTAGTAGAGCTTTTTTTTGTGAAGGGCACAACTAGAGTACTTCCATCATTGACATGGCAGCAGGGGATTGTGCCAAGTCATCTACTATACTATATGAATGGGCAGCTTTACCAGAAGCAACATTTTTGTGTAATGGTCCCTTGGGGATCTTTTTATGAACCTCTACCTTAGGCTGAGGGATCATTAAAGGACCAATGGGTGTCGAAAGAGGCTCTATGGGACCTGACGAAGGGGGCTCGGGGGAAAACGTAGTGGGGGGCTTGTTGTACTGACGAGACCAAGTCTGAAGTTTGAGGTCAACGATAATGGCTTGGTCAAAGTTCATCATGAGAATTTGGTATCGGAGGTACCAGATGGAGGAGGTCAAGTGGCCGCCTGACTTTCATGGGGTTGGGTAGCCACGAATCCTTGCTGGGGGAAAGGATTGGTAAACATAGTCGGTTGGATAGGGATAGCATTGGGAGGAACTGAAGGGGAGGCTTGCTGCCCTTGAGATGTTGCTTGAGCTTCCCACATTAGACGCATATGACGTAAAAGAAGAAAATCATGGGTGTAGTGACCATAGAAACGACAACAAGAAGAAGGTTTTTTCGTGAGAATAAGCCTGTCTTACTTTGGTTGAGTGCCCTGTTGTTGGGTTGTTGTGTTAGGTGCATTCCATTGGGGATTTTTCCTAGATTACCTAGGGAATATTGGTTTTGGTTTCCTTTCCTCTTCTTTTTGGAAGTAGGAGGATTATTCGCACCCTGTTCTGCATACACCTAACCCTACGGGGGTGGTGGCTGATATTGCGGGGTTTGAGAAGGCAAGGAAGGCTGAGGTTTTAATGCTAGAGGAGCTAGAGCACCAGGTTGCAAATACTGATAATAAGGAGCTTGGGAAACATTGGGGTAAACAGTTTGGGAAAAAGGAGGAGGCATGTCGTATTTTGGATACATACTACCAGGAGGGGGGAAAGAGTTGGAGGAGATAGCCCCTCCTTGAGGGAAACCATAACCCATGGTAGGATGAATGTATGGATGAGAAAGGGCTCCAACGATACTGTCGACATCATGGGATGCCCCCAGTGCGTTGGCACCACTGGGTCTAGGGAGATCAGGTAAGACAGTAAACATAACCAGACTGTGTGTAGATCAAGTCATATTTCAATGAAATCTGTAGGGAAGCTTCCTCGGTCTGAGGGAAGTGAGAGGCCACATCTTTTCCAATGGCAGGAAAAAGGGATCTGAGAAACTAGTCCATGTAGACATGGTCTTTGAAGGTAGGGGCTCGACATAGGCTCCTTTTTCTCCACCATTCTTGGACATGATCAGATAGGAAGGTCGGAGATGATTGGCGGAACGAGATTAAGGGTTTGGTATCGGTGTCATAGCGAAGGGGAAGCTAGAAGTAATACGAAAAAGGTAAAGAGTCACAAAGTAGTATGAGAGGTAGAAGCCTAATCAACATGCCACTTCGAAGCTTCTCAAGTTAGTGTACGTTCGAACAATCGAAGACAGACAGAGTCATCAGTGAAGGAGTTGGATGAACACCACATGTGGAAATAACGAACATGGTTGGTAGGATCCTCTCCAGCAAGACCTTCAAACTTGGGGATATCTGAAGGAAGCTTGGTTGGAATAGCAAGCCAACCAGGATCATAGTGTATGGCGTCATTAATCAACTAGCTAAAATCAAGAAGACTGAGTTCTTCCATATAAGGGAGAAAGGGAGTAGCCAGGATAGTTCCTGTTGTTGCCCCACTAGTAGTATTCGCAGAATTAGGGTTGGGGCTACCATCAGCGTTAGGTCCGAAACAAGACATGATGAAAGTGAAATGAGGAGAGCCAGGGATAGAACCAGAAGAGGAACCCGATGAACTAGAAGTAGAATCAAAATGGGGACTCGGTGGAGGACAAACTCAAACCCTACGCGGAGGAGTAAGTCTTCCTACCAAAAACTAAGGATGAAGGCCTAGGAGTCTCCGGATAAACGCCTTGGGGGCGCAATGATGGAAAATAGACACGGATCACAAAAGGAAGAGAGACCAACAAGGGTAAGGAGGTGCAGGATCAAATGATTACAATGTGGAAACAAGGGCAGGGAGGTGCAGGATCAATTGATTACAATGTTATAGTCTTGGCCTCGCAGTGTAAACCAAGCACTCCACTTAGGGTGTGCGTGTATGTGATAAGTGTGTTAATTTTAATTAAGCCTAGACATGTGTAGAGAAAAAAGAAAAAACATGTTGTATAATTGTAAATAAATCTGAAAATGACAGTAAAGTAAACTGAACATGACAGAAAATAAACAGCTAAAGATAGATCAATTTAAACCCAAGGAGGAGGGATTCCCAACAACTAGTCTATGGGTGGGAAAAATCTAGTTAAAACACACAAAATGGCCAATGGATATAAATTCAGGAGGGAAAGGGATATAAAGGTCAGATATGTTGGAAATAGGTGCAGAAAACAAGAAAAATAAGAGGGAAAAGTTCTATAAAAAGGGTGGCGAAAGGCTACAACCTGAAGGGAAATGGAGGGGACCCTAAAGGAGGAAGAAACAAAATTGAGAAGAGGTGTTTTGGATGAATGAAACCAATCTAAAATGGATTTGAACGTACAGGTTCAGATCTGAAAAATGGTTGAACACACTAAAATCTTAGACGACTTTCTTGAACTAAACTCCTCCTAAAAAGGTGGAAGAATATTGAAACCCTAAGGGGCTTGGTTCCTAATTCAACGAGTAAAAAAAATAAATTATAGGTCCAAGACAAGTGGAGAGGGAGGTCAGAGAACCCTAAATAGTAGCCCTAATAAACCGAGAAAATTCACAGAAAAACTCCCGCAAAAAGTACAGGTCGCAGGTTTTGACCTATTTTCCACTGAGGTCGCAGTTTTCTAGCTATTTTTTGGGCCATGAAGTTTGAGGTTGCAGGTTTTGGCCCAAAAAGTGCGACCTACATTTCTGAATTTCTCGGGGAGCATGTTTCAGAAAATGTGTCGTCTCAGCTGCGGCTGATACCTGTAACTTGTGCAATAGGCCCAGAAACACACGGAAGTTGGAATTTTTATTGTTTTAGGGTTTTAAAGGTTAAAAACAACATCAAGAAATGAAAAATAAGAAGCCAAAGAAAAACCCTAGGGGTTGAAGCAGCTGGTCATGCAGGGATCTGAAAAATGACAACGGTCGTAATTATAAACCCTTGTGGATTCTCCAATTGTTAATGTGAATTCTAATCGCAAACGTACGAAAAAATCTCACTTTAGCTATGCATAATAAACAACCCTAACATAAAATATGGTTGTCAATTTCCTTAGATCTGCAGTTAGTTGATCAGAATAAATGCTACAAAATCTATATCTATGCAGTTAAAGACATTAAATAACAAATAAAAGCAAGAGTTGCTCCATACATCCAATAGACAAAACAAGAATATTTTTAAAGAGTTTTATATTTATGGCACCTGGGAAGGGAACATAGAAAGATGTTACCAGTCCCCCTCAATGGGATGGGTTCTTGTAAGTCCTCAGTGCTTTAGATCTAATATATCTCTCTCTTGACGGTGTATAAAACCCAGATGAAAATGGAACTCAAGAGGATCTCACAAGCAAAAAGATAGAAAAATATGAGAATGATGGAGGATCAAAGTCAAACCAAAAGTATAGATCTAGAGCGATCTTTAGGCAACAAAAGGTAGTGAATTAATGGAAAAAACCTTCTATTTAGAACAAAATATTGAATTAGTCTAGATATTGGTGCATTATTAAAATATTATTAACTAAATCTAGATCCAACTTTTATGGAATATTTTACTATTTTTGGTGGAAGGAAAAAAATTGGATTTGGTCAAGTTCCTTTATTTCTAAATTATAAATAAATAAATGATTTATTTATTATTTTAAGAATATAGTTGAGTAATAATTAAATAAATAGTGATTTATTTAATTATTTAGTCAAATTTAACAAGCAATATTATTTTAATAATGTTTTAGATAATTATTCCTAGAAAATAATAAGATAAATAGTGATTTATCTAATTAATTTTCTCGTTTTGGGTTAAATATGAGCAGGAATATTAATTAAACTGATGTTTAATTAATTATCCCTTGAGGAAAATCAAATAAATAAGGATTTATTCAATTATTTCTCATCGGTTTCCTGTTTAGACCATAAACAACTTAATAAATTATGGATTACTAAGTTATTTTTTATAGTGAAAGCAATTTTACTAGGGTAAAATTGGTCTTACATGTTGTACTTTAGTCCATCTAATAGTAACAGGCTAGATGACCAAAAATTGGTGTCACAATTGACTACTCACTAAAAGGTAACAAGTGGCCAATCCAAATTGTAGCAACAATTCAAACCCCTCTTCCTAGTCTCCTCACTCTTATTATGACATTGGTTTTTATTTTCTTGTTCATTTGTCTTTCTAGCATGCCCTTGAAAACCCACATATTAGTATGTATAGTGTGTTTTAAATATTTCAGCATTTTTTATTTATTTTCTCATTACTTTAAATGAATACATTCTTGGATAGAGTTAAATTTCCTCAATAACTCACCAATCTAAAACCTTTAAAAGTTTCATATACTTTTTTGTTTATAAGGTCCAACAAATTTTTAATTCTTGATAAATAAAAATAATAAAATAAAAAAAGTGTAATAAATAATTTACAAGAAAAAAATATGCTATGAAATATTAATTAATTTAACAAGATTTTTATATTAATTGAAATTGTTATTCAATTATCATGTTAAATTTATTTTGCTCTTAAATTTCATGTTATGTTCTCAATTTAATGTACCATTTTATTATTACATAATTTTGAGAAAAAATAAATATTAATTTATTTAGATTAATGATTTTCAAATAGAAAGATTAAATGTATTATTTTTATTAAATTAATTAATTAATTAAAAATAAAATTAATAAAATGATAATAAATTAAGATACATGTTAGTTTGTGATAGTTATTTTTGGTAAAAGAATTTCAAAAAATGAGAGTGTTAAAATGTTTAAATTTTTTTTTATCTAGCGAGAATTTTTAGGTGTTCGAAATCTTGAAGTTTAATAGTTATAATTCACATTTTCAAAATAATTGCAGAATTTTATCATAACCTTATCAAAATTCCTATTATTTTCCACACTAATTTGTGATATTTTTAGACTACTCTATAAATTCATTCTTCGGCCCTTTGAAGACTTTGGAAAGTTAAATGAAGGCACAAATCCTTTTAAGTCATTTTGAGCTTGGAATTTTGGGCATAGTTGTTGTAAGCGCTTCCGAAACATGGCTATTTATCCAAAAATATTTCTAAGAAATAGCGTTAACATGGCTGTTTATCCAAAAAGATTTCCAAGAAATAGTATTGTTGTATGAAATTCCTTGATTTTTTTTTTTCTTTTTGGTAAATTTCAAATGGAGAAGCCTGCTCAAGAGAAGGGAATTTTTATGAGCTAACTAATAGAAATGTGTTTGGCATATTTACAATTTTGAATGTTTTTAGTAATGTATCTTTCTGAATTCAAGTTTCTATTTAATACTTCAAATTGATGTAATTTTTCTGTATAAATCACATGAAAATTGTTTTGTGGACATGTTTCAAATCTCTTATTTTATTAAATTAGATAAATAAAAGTTAATCTTAAGAAATATTTTTTTTTAAATTCACTTATAAAAATATTTAATCTTAAATTTCATGGTATACATAATATTTCATAACACAAAAATCACTAATTAAATTACCATATACTAATCTTAAATTAAATATTAATCTTGTTTCTTGTCATCACTTTTCTAAATAAATTACATTTTATTTAATATAAATTAATATAAATAAATTCAAATAAATTAAAAAGACATATCATTATATTACCATTTCTTTTATAGATATAAAAATTAATAAATTAAATTCTAAAGCTAATTTTTTTTAACAATAATAGAGCAAACCAATTCATAGTAAAAGCTATTTTGGTATGTTAATAAAATTACATGGTAACTTTATGTTTTTCATGAAAGTTTTGAAGTATCTAAACACGTTATGAAGATCTCGATATCGTCTTTACTTCTCCCCCGAAATCATACCCTGGCCACCATCTATAATTTTCTTATAATCTTATTAATGAAATGAAGAATGAGGTTATTATTATTATTATTATTATTATTATTATTATTATTATTATTAGGTCAGAACCAAACAAACATCAAATTGGTGTATGAGACTTTTTTGTTTATGCGACAAGGGCTCATCAAAACTAAGCCAGAAACCAAATTGATGTATAAGACTTCCTTATTTGTGAGACAAGGGGCCCACTTCCTCACAACGATTTGAATAGACATACATATTTAAGTGCACTCCAACTCTATAAACCCACTCAAAACTATTACAGCAAAAAAATGATATTTTATAATGCAAATGCGTCAGTCTTATTGTGAAGTTAAAATTAATATGCCATGCCGAGTGTGGTCAGTGTAGTGCGTACATGACTACGCAACAACTGTAATGTGGTCAACAACTGTAATGTGGTCAGTGTAATGTTGATTTGCCAACTAATAAACTCTGAAAAGACAGCAACTATCCTTTGTTTTCCAACTACCGAACAATTCGTGCAAGAATTGACACTTCTGAAATTGGACCGTAGCTTACACACTGAACTTGTGTATAATCTGTAGAAGTTCTTAAAAGTAAGTTACAAATGGATGCAACGCAATTTTGTACAAATAGAACCAGAACAATGCTGTCTGGCAATTAAAACATTACCATTTCTCAGAGCTGTAATTTATTTTTTCTATGTTTTGTTTTTTATTTTATTTATCACCCATAATTTTTTGGTTGCTGTTGGAATTTTAAATTTGATCTATTAGATCAAGTATTAAGAAATTTTCAATATACCAAATTTATTTATACATTTAAAAGTCTATTTTAAATAATAAAAACTTTCAATTTTATAAAAAAATTTCTCATTAAACTTTAATTTAAAATAGAAAAATAGAAAAAATTAAAACAATCAAACTATAATTTTATAATTTTAATAGATATAAATTATAATATCGGTTAATTGATTAATTATATATATAACAAACACATCAATATTAGTAAGTCCAAACATGATATATTTAGTGTATTAATAGAATTCATTTTAGAAGAAATAAATTCACATCTAGTTGTAATTATATTTACATAAAAATCATGAAGAGTTAGTTCAATTAGTATGATTGTCTTTAGTTAAGCACCTATAACATTAAGAGGCAATGGGTTCAAATTCTCTAGACACTCAACACTCACACGACAGGCCCATATTAAGTGGGAAGTGTTCTCTTCGAGTGGATATTCCTAGAATAGTATTAGGATCCCTTGCCTCAAGTTTACCTAACAATTCCCATTTAAAGTCCACTTGATGAAATTCTTCAAATCCAATACATAAAACTGTTTAGTCAATTTAATGTCTTAAATTTCTTACATAAATTATCAACTGAGTTTTGTAAATTAATGAAGTGTGGTGCACTATATGTGCTTAGTTAACCTTCTTCTTACTTTGTTCTTATGTATTTTCATTTTTTTTTTGGGGGTTTTGTTCTTTATACCTAAGAGTGCTAATCTAAAACTATGAGAGAAATAAAATGAATCTTAATGCTTTTTTAAGAAGGAAAAAAAAGAAGTGTTCCTAAGTTAACCTAATTTTCATAAAAATGAATAAAATATTTTTGGTTGGTTAAGATATGATCTGAAAAACAGAGTATCTATTATAGTGAGTTCCAATTCAACATTAGTCATATTCCATGGATGTAAATCTTATAACTGAAATTGAAATTGCAATGCTATTTTATGTGAAAGCAAAAAAAGAAAAAAACTAATGTATGTGTAGTTATTCCAACATTCAATATGAAGTATCACCTTCTTGACATGATGTTAAACAACCAACTATACCTTAGTTTCTAATGATCTAGAAAAGCAAGGAAAGTGTGTAGAGGGAAACTCAGTAATTGCATGAATTAAATATTCAATCATTCAGTCTAGAAATATGATCAAATCAACTTCTTGGAATGACTTTTAAGAACATCTAGTGATGCAATAAATGAGGATCTAAAAGAAAATCTAAAAGCATGCAAAGTTAAAGCTCAAGTGATTGTAAAAAACTAATGTATGTTTGATTACTCCAACATTCAATATGAAGTATTATCCTCTTGAGATGCAGTGTAAGCAATCAACTATACCTTAGTTTTTAATGTCCTAGAAAACAAGTAAAGTATGCAAAGGAAATCTCAATAACTGTATGAATTAGATATTCAAACATTTAGTTTAAAATTATCTTCTTGAAATGACCTTTGAGAACATCCATTGATACAATTAATTGATAGTTATAATCTAAGAAAGTAAACAACAAAATAGTAAAGGAAATTAGATAACTGTAAATTCTTATTGCTTCAGAATTATTTTAATTTGTAAACAGATAAATCTATTCTCACGAAATGTTTTTAGAAGATCAATGATTACACATTTGTTCTATTGATGCTAGAAAGACATTCATGATCCAATTCTATGCTACTACTCAAAACTAAAATGTAACATTAATCTATTCAGAAAACAGAATTGACAAAAACAGAGTAAGGAAATTAAACTAAAACAATGAACGACAGAACCTCCTCCTGTGCAGGGGCTGTCTTCAACAGATTCGGTTGAGAGCCTAGCTGGTTAAATAAGCACTTTAGCAATCATTGGCATGAACACGATCCTTGTATTATAATAGAATGGAATCTTAAAACGATACATAGTGTTTCAACAAAAACTTAACTTAAAACTTTTTATTTTTTTTTCTTTTTTTTTTTTTCTTTTTTTTTTTTTTTTTTTCAGTTCTGTACAACCAGTATTTAAATAAAACAAACATAACGGTTTATGAGCTAATTCTTCCTACACATGGCTAATCTTAATCGACTTATAGAATTTCAATTTGACTGTTTAACTCTTGATTTTCTACGATAGAGAAAATCAAGAGTCCTTATGTTCTCCGCTAATGTCCTTTGACCAGACTTTGACTACGATCTCCGCGTCATTTTTTATCGATTTTGATCTAGTAGATAGGACGAAATCTATGTGTAGATGATTTTGGAAATGACCATGTGGCCCATTTCTCAATTGATCCCTCAAACCTATCAAACCATGAGAGTAGTTGTGGAAGCCATGATTAGCTGCAGAATAGGCTGCGTTCTGTAGCCAAATTACAAAAATCCATTTGAATAGCAAGAACATCAGAATATAACATGGAAATCATTTAAATTCATTCCTTGAGACAAAACATGACATTTATCATTAATTAGAGTATGTGAAATTATGAGAAAGTAAGGGAAAAAGGTGAGAAAGGATGTGAGAGAGATGATAATTATGAGGTTCAACATACCCCCACTGAGAATTCATTTCAAATCCTCATGAAATTTACCAAAAATGTGAATTGTCCTCTCCTACTGCATTTGTTTAGAAACTTTTGCTAACACATTCAATTTTCATCTTTTCTTTTTCTTTGAAGTGATCGTTATCCTGGGCTTTCTCATAAGAAGATTGTATTTGAGATTAATGACTGCCTTGTTTAGTGACTTGTTCTTTATTTTCAACTTCCTATTCTTTTTGTACCATAGTCATAAATGTAGAATGGTATTGTCACTAATTACCTTTTCCAACTTGTTCTCCTACTTCAAGGCTTCATTCTCCTGTTTAATATGCCTATTCAATATCTCTAGTTCATAAATTTCATGTTTGAGAGTATCAACTAGAGGTTCTTATGGTTTTATAGGATTCACTGTTTCATTTCTCTTCTCCATTGACTCTATGTAATCATATATTTCTCGTTGTGTCAGTCTATGCCTGGTGATTTTCTGCTAGGAATACCTTCAAAATTATGAATAGGAGAATTTTGAGGACTCTGTGGAGGAGAAATACTGACAGGAGATGGTATTGGAGTTTCTTCATCTAAACTTACAAACTATGTCTCTTTTGGTATTATTTTCTTCATTGAACCTCAGAATCTGGAGCTCCTTCTCAGATGTAGAGGCTTTACATTTTCCTCACTTGTAACCTTGCTCCTCTTTCCTATATTACCTTCTTTCTTGAATTTATTTTTCTTTCTGTTCTCTATCAGCTCTACAGGGATGAGATTTTCATCATTTTTCTGAAATGAAGATGCAGGTTTGTCTTCAATGTTTGTATCAATCTTCTTCCTTTCTCTCTTTTTAACAATGTCTTCTTTGGGTTGTTCTGGTACTTCTTGAAAATGGTTTCTGATAATAAAATTCGCCCAATAATCTCCTAAACTTTTTAAATGAAAATCAACAGGAATTTTTATTAATCCATGATGGTGCATACTGTTATCTATAAGTTGTATTCTCTTCTGCACGTTTGAATACATTCTTTTTAAGCTACTTAGTAGAAACAAGGGAAGATTTCTTTCACCGTTCTCTAAGAAATTCATAAAAAATTGAATATGATATACATAAATGCAACCGAACCTTCCTTCACATGTGATAAACTTCTGTAAAAGTAAGAGCATGTTCCTCCATTTACTTTTAAGGGCTCAGTTGGGGATACCTTTTCTAAAAATAGAGACATCCATACCTGGGTTTCTAAGGTAACTTTCCATGATTCATTGTGAAATTCCTTGTTTTTGAAGCACCTTTCGCCAACCCTTGGAAGTTCTGTGGCTTCGGCTATGAATGTCTCAGTAACCGTGAACTTGATGTCTCCAATTTCCACTTTTGTGCCATCAAAAGACCTAGCAAAATACTTTTTGATCTCTTTGTGAAAACCATCAAATTTCTATATGAATTTGAGCCATATTTCTTTCTGCAACATTTCCTTGACCTGAGGATATCCTTCCATATATTTTGTTCCCACCGGTTCTGATCTGTCTATCAGTTCCATGCTTTCTATTATGAAGAGTCTGACCCTCAGAATTATCCTTCTCTGTTATGAAATAAATTGGATTACGGATCTGATGAAAGACATCGACGGTTTGTAGGAATAAATAAGTGGTATGGATTGGGGTTTTGAAGAAACATAGATGAGTATGTCATGTCAACAGGTCATGACTGTTAATCATAAATGGGGGATTCTATTGTGGACCGTTATGAAACATAATGCGGATGATGTGGTCGGTCTATGATATGATGGAAATCACAATCAAATCAAATGATGAGCTATGAAGAGAGCATATGACCATCCATATTATACATGCTAATGCTTTGACCTTGCTATTAAAATAAGCTTTTGCAATTTTACCTTTAGAACTAACATTTCCTCATCGTTTCTTTGGTGTTGATTCTTCAGCTACCTTTTAGCATGGTGGTCTTCAAATGTAGTCCTTCAATTTCTTGTATTCATCATTTTTAGTAGGCTATACAAATGTGTCAGAGATGATGAATGAAATGGAATGTGGGTGCAGAATGGAATCATCTGTAGAATGTAGTCAGCTCCAGAATGTAATGTGACTATGAAATGGAATATGATTATGGAATGGAATGTAAGTCAAATATGACTGTGAAATGGAATGAAAGTGGAATATGACTGTGCAATGAAATGTGAGTGGAAAATGACTGTGAAATGGAATGAAGCTGAAAATTATGGACTGCAAAAATGGAATATGAATGTAGTTCTACTTCTTGCAGAAAAGAAATGGAAAATATAAGATGTCAAAAATCTCTAATTTTCACCTTGTATTTTCTGTATAAGGATGCCAATCATTGATTGGTTTTCATACTTATACATTTTATTTTATTTTTATTATATATATATATATAGGAAAAATAAAAGCTATGTTAGTGAAGAAGAAGAATTATTTTTCACTAACTTCATATCAGTATTATCTTGGAAAATCTTGATAAACTCTTCTCTTGAAATTGGCTTATGATATACTTTCAACTGATGACCATTCACAAGAAGAGGTACCTTTTCTTCATCAATTCTCCTTATCTTGAATGCTCCATTGTCAAAGAATTTTTCAATCTCATATGGCCCAAGCCAGTGAGTCTAAAACTTTCCTTAGAAATATTTGAATTTTGAATCGAACAAAAGTGCCCAATCCCCTACTTAAAACTTCTTCTTCTTAATATACCTATCATGCCATTTAGCCCTTTGCTGCTAGACTATACTAGTTCTTTGAGCTGCATCTTTCCTGATTTCATCAAGCTCGTTGAGTTTCTCCAATCTATGTTTTTGTGCTTTTGATAAATCAAGTCCTAGTTGGACTGCCATCTTGAAGGTTCGAATCTGAAACACTATAGGGAACAATACTTGCTTTCCATAAACAAGTTCATAGGGAGTATGTCCACTTGTATTCCTCCATGTATTTCAGTAGGGCCGGAAGGCTTCATGAATCCTTTCTACCTAATCTCTTATGTGTAGACGTACAGTCTTAGTGAGAATTCGTTCAATCACTTTATTGGTAGACTTTACTTGACCATATTCTTGTGGATGATAAGGAGTAGACTTTCTGTGCTTGATCTTGTAATATTCCACAACCCTTTTCACCAACTTGGATGTAAAATGGGATTACTGATCTATAACAATTTCTCTTGGAACACCAAAACAAGTGAAGATATCCTCAAAAAGAAAATTAACTACAAAACATTCATTACCAAAAGGTATTTCTTTATCCTTTACCCATTTAGTGACATAATTAGTACATACAAAAATATATTTCTTTTATTTAGATGGTGGATTGATTGGTCCAAGAAAATCCAAGGTCCATTTTTCAAAAGGTTCAATGAATACCTGAGGTTGTAATGGAATTTCATCTAAAGGAGCAGGTTTCCATACCCTTTGGAAATTGTCACACCTTTTGACATATTCTTTGGTATCTCTAAAAATGGATGGCCAATAATATCCTAAATGAAGGATTTTATAGGTTTTCCTCTTGTCAGCAAAGTGTCCACCACAAGGTTCATCATGACATGCCTTAATAATTTCAGGCATTTCATCTTCTCGAACATATCTTCTAATAATGAGATCTGGACCTTTTTTATACAGTTCATTAGTAATCCATGACTACCTTGCACTTAATTTTTCTTTTCTCACTAGGAAACAAATGTGAAGGTAATTTTCATGTGACTAAGTAATTAGCATTATCTGCAAACCAAGGATTTTTAGTAGTTATTGAAAAAATATATTCATCGGGAAATTTATCCTCAACTGGAGTGTCATCTTTGATATTTTGAATTCTATACAATAAATCAGCAACTGTGTTTTGTTTTCCAGGTCAGTTTAAAATGGTGATGTTGAATTCTTGCAGGAATAATAACCATCTTGTAATTTTGTCATTAGTAATAGATTTATTCATTAAGTATCTAATTGCAGAGTGATATATATGAAAAAATGTTTCATACCATGTAATATAATGTCTGAATCTGTTGATAGCATGACCAACATCTAAGAATTCCTTTTCAGTTATATTGTAATTTAACTCAGAGGGAGTCAAATTCTTGCTTGTGTAATAGATGGAATAGGGGATCACAATTTTTTGTTGTAATATAACTCCTAGAGTTGTATTTGAAGCATTTGTTGAAATGTGAAAAGGTAGTTTCCAATTTGGTCCTCCTAAGATGGGTGCTTCAGAAATGTTTTCCTTTTAAAGTTTCAAATGCCAATTTGCAATCAGGATTCCAACTGAATTCACAATATTTGGTAAATAACTTGAAGAGTGGGGATGTTATTTTAGTGAAATTTTCTATAAATATTCTATAATACCTTGTGAATCATAGAAAAGTTTTAACATCTTTTTTACAACTTGGAATTGATAGTTTGGAGATGACTTCAACTTTAGATGTATCAAAGTTAATTCCATCTCCTAAAAGGTGATGTCCTAAAACAATCCCTTCTATAAAAATCATAAAACATCTTTCATGACTTAGTGAAAGATTTGTTTCCTTACATATTTTAAGAACATTTTCCAAATTTTCTAAAGCTTCTTCAAATGAATTCCCATAAATTGTAAAGTCATCCATATACACCTCTACACAATCATGTATTAGATCAGAAAAAATTCCTAGTACTTTCCTTTGAAATGTTGCAGGTGCATTGCACAATCCAAAAGGAAGTACTCGGTAGGCATAAGTCCCCCATGGATAGGTGAATTTTGTATTATCTTGATCTTCAGGTGCTACCTGAATTTGATTGTAACCACTAAAACCATCCAAGAATGAGAAATACTTCTTACTTGTTAATGTATCCAATACTTGATCTATAAAGGGTAAAGGAAAAGGATCGTTTAGGGTAGATTTATTCAATTCTTGATAATCAATGCATACCCTCCATTTACCATTTTTCTTTGGTACAATCACTAAAAGGGAAACCCACTGACTATCTAAAATTAGGTAAATGAAGTTTACATTCAACAATTTTTGCAACTCTTCTTTCACTATTTCCCTAAGATTTAGATTCATCCTTCTTTGAGGTTGTCTAATAGGTTTACAATTTTCCTCAATATATATGTGATGTATACAAGTCTTAGGACTAATTCTTTTTATGTCAGTGTATTCCCCTGCATATGCAAAAGAATGTTGTTGTAATATTTTGATTGACTTTTCCTGTTGTAATCTCTCCAAGTTTTTGTTTATGTTCAAAAATTTTCCTGGAAAGATTTCAATTGTAGAGCTACCAAATTCTTCCATAGAATAAAGAGACATCTGCCTAGATGAAAAATATTCAATATTGGATTTTTCTTGAAATTGATCATGTTCATATTGTGGGGATGATTCAAAATTTTCCATTGAATTTAATATTTGACTATCTTCACTAATGGTTGAAATAGTAAAGAGAGGTTGTATATCATTGTCATCATCAATCCATTCTTTTTCATCTAACTCTGTGATTGTTTTTGCTAGAGGATATAGAGTGAATTTTTTTGTTGAGTTACCATCAGAGATATACATGTCACCAAATCTATAGCTAATGAAAGCATCAGTTGTAGCCAACCAAGGTCTTCCTAATATAAGTGGATGTCATCCTAGATTGTTCTTAGGAGTTAAGATCATAAAATCAACAGGATACTCCCAAGAGTCTAAGGATACTGAAATATCTTCAAACACACCATCTGGCTTGATTGCAAATCTATCTGTTAATTGCAGTAATGCATGTGTATACAGAAGATTAGGAAGTTTGAGCTATTCCATGGTTTATTTGGTCATAATGTTTATTGTTACTCCTAAATTAATCAATGTGTTTGGAATTTCAACACCATTGATATGTGTTTTTACAACTGGACTTCCTGGATCTAAATATTTTGATATGGAAATTTTTCCCATCAATATGTCTACAAACTTTCCTACTAGCTGAATTCTTTTTATTTCTTTTGTTTTTCTTCCTGGTTTCTTCATGCTCAACTCTTTGTTGTTTCAGATAAAATTGGAATCACTTTAATGGCCTATAAAAAATGGATTTTAATGCTAACATTTTCAATTCATCTAGAAAATCATAATTGAACAACATAATATTCTTTTCTACCACTTTATCAACTTGTAATATTTCAGGAAAAGGAGGTTTAGAAGTAAGTACCAATGGTTGCTCTATGAGAGTAGTTGAGTTTATTTATTTTCGTTTTTCATTTCTATAATTATGGTTTTGAAGAGATGTTCCTTCCTCAAAACTTTTATTTAGCAGTAGAGAATCTTCCTCAAAGTTACCTTGTTCTTGAATAACTACAGAAGGCTTTTTCTTTTCTAGTATCCTACCAGATCTAAGTTGGAAATCATTAATATCTATAGGAGTAATCATGTAGTTTGGAAATTGTTTTCCTTCTATCAAATAAGTATTTTGAGGACTTTTATTATTGGGGTTTGGTAATGGTTGGACAGGTAGTTGATTTGGTCTTTGTGGAAATGGTAATGCAAGTTGTGGATTTTGGTTTTGGAGTTGGAGTTGTTGATTTTGTTGAGGAATTTGTTGGGGAGGATAGTTTGGATATGATGGAGGATATTGATAGTATTGAGAGAAACTTCCATAGATATTTTTCATTCCTTGTGCCCAAGATTGAGATTGAGATTGAGATTGAGGCCAAGGTTTTTGTCAGGAATTCCAATTATTTGGTGGGGGTTGAGTATACATTTGATTGTTAAAGCCTTGAGTTTTTGGCCCCTTCCATGCTCTTCTAGAGACAAATCAAAGATATTCTGTTGGATTTGAAGTTGTTTCTTCTTGAAAAACAACCTTAAGACCTAGAATTGAAGGACAACTCTTAGTTTCATGACTTTCTGAATAAATCATACAGGTCTCTATGACTTTTTCATCAAGAGGAAATTCTCTTAAAGCATGCTTCTTTCTGCATTTAGGACAGAAAATAGCTAAAACATCAATCTCGACTTTCTTCTTGTTCTGTAATTTAAGGGTGTCTATTCGTTCATTAAAACTCCCTAAAATATCTGCTTTAAATTCAGCAAGCATGTTTCTAATTTCTTCCCTACTTATTGTTCCAGTCGTAGATTTATTTACTCCAGCAAGAGAAAGATCTCTTGGACTTTTCTCAGTTTTTTCTTTTCCCCTTAAGAGATGAATACTTAATTCACCAATGTCAGATAATGGAAGTTGAGAGATATCCCCCTTTCCCATCATGTTGAGGATGTCTATCCATTCATCTCTAAGGGCTTTTAATAAAAGATATTTTAAAGTATCTTGATCTAAATGTTCCATTTTTTCTCTTTTTATGTTATAATTGAACCTTTCAATTAGATCCTCCAAATTCTCATCCTCTTTATGCATCATTTTAAATACTTCATCGTTGTGATTGATCGATATGAAATCATCCAAATACCTTTCTAAAAATGCTTGCTTCATGTCATTTCATGTTCTAATAGACTGAGTGATTAAACCCATGAACCATTTTAAAGCTTCTCCTTTCAATGTTGAAGGAATCAACTTAAGTTTTTGAGAGTCTTGTAAATAATCATAAGTTCTGCACAAGACTTCAAATTCAAACAAAAAGGTTTTAGGATCTTCACCTTTTAATCCATGAAAATTTGGGAGCACAGAAGGTGAGATATTTTTCACTTTTCCATTTGTCTCTCCATCAACTATAGGGAATCTACAAGAACTATGAATTTCCATATTTCTTCTGCCTTCTCTTGCATTTCCTCTACCTCTTCCTGTACCTCCTCCAAATATTACATTTTCCCCATTTAGAATTTAGAAATTCTCCTTCTCCTCCTTCTCATTTTCCTCTTCCTACCATTATAGATTCTTCAGAGCTAATATAAGATTCAACCTGCAAAGTTAACTGCTCTTCCTCTGGTTCTTCTATTAATGGTATGCTAAAGAAAGTTTCTTCCTCTTCCTCTCCACTAGGTATTTCTAACTCTTCAGCTAAAATATGTTCCCATGTAGAGGTGAAAAAGGTTACTCCTTTTGTTGGAGATCTAGGATCTTCCTCCTCTAACACTCCCTCAGTGGATGAAGTAAGAGATCCTCCTAATTTTATTTTTGACCTTAGGACTTCACGAAGTCTATGGCTAGTGAAGTATGGAATATGATTTTGAGATGGAGGTGTATCACTTCATGGTCTTGGTGGAGTGAGTGGTGTTGTAGGAATTAAACTCCTGCCTTTATCTATGAATCTACCCCTATATTCTCTTTCTCTACACATATCATTTTTTTTAGATGTAAGAAATAAGGCTATCTAATTACACTTCCCTAGCAATGGCACCAAAATGTCTTAAATTGCTGGCATAAATTATGAACCAAGGTTTGTAAACTAATGAAGTGTGGTGCACCATATGTGCTTAGCTAACCTTCTTCTTACTTCGTTGTTATGTATTTTCATGTTTTTTTTTTGTTTTTCTCTTTATACCTAAGAGTGTTAATCTAAAACTATGAGAGAAATAAAATGAATATTAATGATTTTTAAGAAGGAAGAAAAGGAAGTGTTCCTAAGTTAAAATAATTTGCATAAAAATTAATCAAATATTATTGGCTGGTTAAGACCTGATCCAAAAAACAGAGTATCTATTCTAGTGACTTCTAATTTAACATTAGTCCTATTCCATGGATGTAAATCTTATAACTGAAATTAAAATTGCAATGTTATTTTAAGTGAAAGCATAAAAAGAAAACAACTAATATATGTTTAGTTACTCCAACATTCAATATGAAGTATCACCTTCTTGATATGATGTTAAGAAACCAATTATACATTAGTTTCTAATGATATAGAAAATAAAGTAAAGTTTGCAGAGTAAAACTCAATAATTGCATGAATTAAATATTCAATCATTCAGTCTAGAAATATGATCAAATCAACTTCTTGAAATGAATTTTAAGAACATCCAGTGATGAAATTAAATGAGGATCTAAAATCAAATGTAAAAGCATGAAAATTTAAAGCTTAACTGATTGTAAACAACTAATGTATGTTTCACTACTCCTGTATTCAATATGAAGTATTATCCTCTTGAGATGTTGTGTAAGCAATAAACTATACCTTGGTTTTAAATGCCCTATAAAACAAGTAAATTATGCAAAGGAAAGCTCGATAACTATATGAATTATATATTCAATTATTTAGTTTAGAATAATCTTCTTGAAATGACCTTTCAGAACATCCATTAATACAATTAATTGATATTTCTAATCTAATAAATTAAATAACAAAACAGTAAAGGAAACTATCTAACTTTGAATTCTTATTGCTTCAGACTTATTTCAATTTGAAAACAGATAAATCTATTCTCACAAAATGTTTGTAGAAGATCAATGATTACATAGTTATTCTATTGATGCTAGAAAGACATTCATGATATGATTCTATGCTACTGCTCAAAACTGAAATGTAACATTAATCTATTCAAAAAACAGAATTGACAAAAACAGAGTAAGGAAATTAAACTAAAACAATGAATGAAAAACCTCCTCCTGTGAAGGGGCCCTCTACAACAGATTCAGTTGAGATCCTAGCTGGTTAAATACGCACTTAAGAAATCATTGGAATGAACACAATCCTTGTATTATAATAGAATGAAGTCTTAAAACAATACACAACGTTTTAGCAAAAACTTAACTTAAAACTTTTTTTCTTTTTCTTTTTTTTCTTTTTTTTCTCTTTTTTTTTTCAGTTCTGTACAACCGGTATTTAAATAAAATAAACATAATTGTTTATAAGCTAATTCTTCCTATAGGTGGATAATCTTAACCGACTTATATAATTTCAATTTTACTGTTTAACTCTTGATTTTCTACGATATAGAAAATCAATATTCCTTCTGTTCTCAGCTAACGCCCTTTGATCGAACTTTGACCATGATCTTAGCCATCCTTTTTTATCAATTTTGATCAAGTAGATAGGATAAAATCCATGTGCAGATGATTCTAGAAATCCATGTGGCCCATTTCTCCATTTGATCCTTGAAACCTGTCATACCATGAGAGTAGTTGCGGAACCCATGATTAGCTATAGAATAGGTTGCGTTCTGTAGCCAAACTACAAAAATCCATTCGAATAGCAAGAACATCAGAATATAACATGGAAATAATTTAAATGCTTTCCTTGAGACAAAACATGACATTTATCATTGATTGGAGTATGTGAACTTATGAGAAAGTAAGGGAAAAAGGTGAGAAAGGATGTCAGAGAGAGGATAATTCTGAGGTTCAACAAAAATGTACATGCTCTCCCTCTCCTCATCACCTAGGTCTATGTCTAGAATTGATAGACAAGGATATTCTTTCATAACAAGGTCTTACTATCATATTCCCATCTACATTCAACTCCATCAAAGAAATTCCTCTTTTCGGGCGCTATCCTAGCACATATGATTTCATTCTCCCAATTTCACACACTTTGAATATAAACCCAATGCTCTCTTTGTGTCACCAAAATTTTTCATCATAGACATCTCCATCTTGAACTTAGTCTCCTATTTTGACTCCCACAATTTCTCTCCCTAGCATAACCAATCTCCTAAGTTATTTCCATAGTCAATAATCAAAGTTTCAACGCTCCATTCAACAACCATCTTAGGTTAAAAACACTCAAAACTACTCCATAGCTCTCAATTTTAGACCTCTCTCCTTGATGAGTCTAGATCTACCTTAGAAAATGCACATCATTTATATATAATTCACCTAAAGACAACATAATTTGGAAGAAATACATATAATTTTTTACAAACACAAGCCTTCCTCTACTTTTCAGGCATCAAGCACATTATGCTTATAAGATCATTTTCATGATGATGATCTCGTCGTGGCACCTCATGTTCATTATTAAACTTGATAAGTTCCATCATGCAAATCTTAGAGGTGAAGACCATGTCACCATTGTTGTTTATCCCCATCAATAGGGGTCAAAACCTATGTGTGTCTCATGTGGCCATCATCTTGTCCTCTATCAAGAAAATAAGAGGAAAAACACCTTGATTTCATTGAGATTTGATTTCTACTCACATGCTTTGTCTTGTAAAGAAATACAACCTTCTAATCCCAATATTTTCCATTTCTCCATTGTTAGGATTGTCGAGCCAACTTGAAAGATACTGCAACAATTCCATCCAAGGATTATTTTCCTTCCCATTTATAGTACAAGTCTTCAACTTCAATAGCAATTCATGTTTCTTTTTTAGCACATTCGAGCCATCAATTCCACCATCACATTATTTGGGATTTCCACTTACACTATAATGGGTCATGCTTATAGTGTTAGCTAGTTCCAAAATTCCTTCACTCATTCCCAACCTCTATCCCATCTCAAGGCAAGGTAGGTCATCCATGCACTATGCTCGCCCCCTTCACCAGACCCTGGAACCATTGGTTTTTTTTATGTTCTCATTTTCTGGCTCTCCATATGATTGGGAAATCCTTAGTGGCCTATAAAATTCCTACAAGAGAATATGTCTTGCATGCCCCTCTTAACATTTAGGATTAAAATGTAAGAGAAAATGATGTTAAAATAGCAATAATAAAACACATAGCTATTGCACCATGATTATCTTGGAAATGGGCACCTTAAAAAACCACATCCCAATAGATTTAGTATTCTTTGCCAACGAGAACCTTATAGTGGAGGATCACAATCCTATTTAAAAGCTTCATTACATGCAATACCATGGGCCACCAAAATTGTAACATACACCCTTGTTTTTTTTCCTCTTTGAATGTGTTTATAGAATATAGAGATATGCAAAGGATTTTTCTAGTGATAATGATAGTACTGGTAGTAATGAAATAAATCATAAAATAAAAATATTTAGGAAAAACTACAAACTTATAAAGTAAATTTATTTTTATAGTTGGGATTACAATGTATGATCAAAATGAACAATACCCAAATTTAAAGCATAGGAATACTATAGCAGTGGCACTATAGTAACATTAATTGGCACTATAGTAACATTATTGTAGCATGGTACTATAACAAGCCCTAATTTTTGATGGCACAAATATCCTCAAATATGCTCTAAAATATAAATATCAAACCATCAATGAAGCCTTGTTGTGATATTTGTGTGAAATCACCAAGATATTATCCATATTATATCTCTCATTTACATGGAAAATCTTGCATGCAATCAGATTCATCCTCAAAAACCAAGATGTAAGCTCATTTAGAAAAAAGGAAATATCAAATATCAAAATTATCATATCTATTGCTGGACTCAGATATCTCCTTGTGTTGATAAAATGTTGTTGTACGAGACAAGGTTAGGATTGTACTTGCAGCCTCTGTGAGAGGGAAGATGAATAAGGTATCCTTTTGTGACATGTATTTATTCTAACATAATATTTTTTGTAATTTCCTACATGTACACGAAATGAGAGAATTTTTTCTCTCTATAATGCATGAGGCAGTATGATTGAAATCTTGAGTGAGTTGTTTAAGCAAGTATCAAATATGAGCACATTAATATTATTTTGATTTACAGAGAGTTGGACTGACCGAGGACATTGAGCCATCTCTTTCACCTTGTCTGAGCTCCCATGGTGATGAATTGAGATGTAGGGCTCTTGGAGTTGAGGGATATTTGGATAATATGGTATCAACCCTATATGGTACCCATAGGGTGGACAACGCATCTCCCCTATCTTGGTCAATGTAGAGTATACCCTAGATGGAATTTTTCTTTCCCACTCATCTAGCCAATTTGCATTTGTTGTTTGAGTTAGGTGCGATCCTTACCATTTATGGTAAGTGGCATCTTGCTCAAGCTAGATATGTGGGTGTTCTACCATTGACTCTTGACGATCAACTTGGAAAGATGAGCGGATAATAATATCAACATGATCCTTACCATTTAGGGTAAGTGGTATCCTTCCTATTATCGATATACAATGGGATAGGCGTGATCATTACGTTATAAGGTAAGTGGCATCCTTCATATTTCCTATGGTTTCCCAGGTATTAGCATTGGCTCCCCACTGTAAGGGTTTCAGAGGTGGTAGCATTGGCTCTCCTCAAGAAGACTTTATGAGGTGATGATGAGATACTTTTGATGGGGCACATGCTGTAGTCGGTAATTTCTCCCTATCCAAGAGGGAATGTTAATTTGGTAGAAATAAAAAAAATTCCCTCCATTCGAAAATCTTCCTCATCAAATAATACCCCTTCTAGCCCTTAGATGTATTTAATTTTATTAAAGAAATATATATTCTTAATATTAAAACCCATATGTACACAAATGGAGAGGTCGACCCAAAATATAATTTGGACACCCATGGATGAATATAAATACAAGGTAAGTGGCCCTAATTTGGACATGTTGATGGGAAAATATGTCCGGGCAACAGCAGGGGATCTCCCCGGTAAAAATTTCCAATTAGACCTTGAATCGTTTGGAATAGGGATCCCGTCCGAGGTGTGGGTCTGTTGAAGCCTTGAAAATCTCTACTTCAAACATCGGGGAAAACCACCCGGTCAGGACCTTAAGGCAGCTCCTTTTCCATTTGGTATGGTGGCTACGACTGGATTTAAAGGACCAGTTTCCTTGTAACTAAATGGATTGGATTGGATGGGTGGAAATGGGACTAAACTAACTGAAATAAAACTATCTAATTTAAGCTAAATACTGATAAAGAAATTCTAACATTAACCCAGGTAGCTATATGTGAATACAACTTAAGATTGTTCCAATTCAAAAATAACCATGAAAATGTATTATTAATTGAATTGAAATGTGCAGAAACAAATAAAGATAACTCTATTTAAGAAATTAAACAGAGTTATATAAAAATATTGCATTCATCATTGTATACCATTTACATGTAACTATGAAAAATAACGTTTCAATTATACTCAGAAATGATATATAAAAGGAAACGTTGTGAAAACCAATATACGTATAAATGATAGCAATTTTAAAATGAATATCATAAAAAAAAAGAGATCAACACTAAACAGATAGAAATACCTTGCTCATCTTGATGACTTCAAATGTAATCTGATACTCTATCCAGTAACTATAATGCAAAACCAAATTCCAAGGTACAGAAATGCAACACTTCAAAGATAATTCCGCATGAAAATCACCAGATGTGATCCTTTTCAAAAAATATATAAGACAATGGAGTACAGAAATGCAATCTCCAAGTCCAAAAATATTAAGATCCGGGACCCCTCTCTAAATACATGAGAGGGGTTTAAATACTACTTAACTAACTCTAAAAATAGTTTATTACAAAAATTAAGGATTTGGTTCAATGACCGTCCTTTTCCTAGGCTAAAATATAGTGAAATTAAAACTAAATCTATCTATCTATTAACTTGATCTTTAAGCTTGCAGGCATCCAGCATAGTTTTGAGAAGATGCGGTTGACCGACTTCAGAATTCAACTGTCCTGAAAAGACAGAGTCGGCAAGCGTAGGAGCAATATTCTCCGTAGCATTGATGATACAATTGAGCGCACTGTGCTGACTGTGTGGCTTTACCAAGTACATCCAGTATGAGTCCCAATTCAATCTTGTCAGCTCTTGGATGGATTTTGCTCTTTCTTCTGCCTTTTGCCTCCATTCTGTATGCAGTTGATTTTCCTGTGGGAGATATCCTGGAATAGTTTCAGAAATCAAGTTAGCTTTGTGTAAATTGTCATTTACACAATCAGTGAGAGTGTTTGCCGCTATAGATGCCTCCTCTGATGCCCTTTCTGCCCTTCTGATTTGTGCATCCCAATTATTAAACATTATTTCTTTATGGTTCTCGTTGATGATGGGTGCACCAGCTTTTCTTCCTTCTTCTGTCTTTTTCCATGCTAGATAATCATTGACCTTTTCATAAATCAAATCATAATCATTTCATAAATCTACGACATGATTTGTGACTCTATCGCTTTCTTGGCACAAAGAATTCCATTGCAATATTTTTTGGTAGAAAACTTCCTCTTGTTGCAGTAGTTGATTGTTCAAAGAGATGGTTTCTGAAATGATTTCTAGAAGCTTAGGATCATCCTTATGCTGTTCTTGGATTTCTTGAAGTTTTTGTTGTAACTCTTCAAGTTTTAATTGTGCTTCCTGATTGGCCTGTACCTGTTGCAATTGCTATTTCAGAGCCTTTATATGTTCTTCTTTTTCATCCAACAAAAGTTGTATCTCAACTGCTTTATCAATTGTTGCAGAAGCATAAGCTCCTGTTATTTGAGATAACTTATTGAGATTATGAGTAGGCTTTGTGGCAGGATCTTTCCACAAAACATCTACTTGTTCTGGTTCAGTAGCAATTGCACTTTCTATTTTCCTCTTTTTCCTTTGTCTCTTTACTACTGCTTTGTATTTTGGGCTATAAAATACATCCAGAGCAGGAATGTCCTCTACATTAAGTACAATTTCAGAGGAGGGTGTGATTGGTATGTGCTCTATTACTGCGGCTGTGCTGCTTGTTCCTGCGTTCAAAACTTTGGTTGTTTGGACAGGGGTTTGTACATTATATCCTTCTACATTAATCAATTGATTAAAGGTTTCCCATTCTTTATCTAACTCAATGGTGACTGGCTGTTGCTGTACATTGGGTGGAGGATTTGTTTGTTGAGAAGTCAAAATTTGCTGTTGAGCAAGCTCTTTAGATTGTGCATAATCATTAATGGATTCTTCCATTTTATCTTCCTTTTCTTTGGATGTATTGGAGTGTTCACAATCTCTGTCAGATTTTGATTTGGATTTACCTGTGCTTGAACTGCTGTTAAGACTAACACTAGGAGTTTTCTCCTTTGCAGGCTCTATGCGTAGATTATCCAAAGGAATAGGAATTAGTCTCCTTTCTCTGTACAACTTGAATTCCTAAAAATCCCCTGGAGATAGCTGCTCTTTAGCTGAATTCAAAACCTCTTTGAATGAATTTCTTTCCTGGAAAATATCATCAAAAAGATCTTGCACCCTGACAAATTCCCTTACTTTGATTGCATTGGTAAAATTCTTAACAATATCATTTTGGTCAAATAACCTTCTTGAGAATTTGAACAGTTGTAGGCATGTAACGTTGCCTATCTCGTGAAATGCATGACCAATATCCAATAGTGAAAATGTTCCACATTTTATGGGAAATTGTGGCCAAATGCCCTTTTTCTTGTCTTTTAAATCTTTTGTCATACCTCCCTGGCTACAGGTCTGATAAGCAATTTCCCGGGCTACAAGTCTATCTGGAACATATAAGGGTAAAACATGGGGAGAAGCATAACTTCCAAAAACCCTAATATAGGTGAACAATTCCTCCCCAAACCATCTTGCGACGGGGAGAATATCAACCTCTGTTTCTGAGGATAACCTCGAGGCATCCTTATTATACAATGTTTTGTACAATGGTAGCATGATTCCATGACAAATTTGGTAAAAATGGGGAACAAATTTAGATTCCCACAGTTCTTTATGGTACACATGAATGGGCAAAGGGTCTTGGATAGTCCATTTCCAGCCCATTACAGGGAATTTAGAGACATAGCAGATGGCGTCCATGACATAAGCAGATAAATAAAAAGGCGGATAAACCCGCTGGGAAACATTTTGTTTAGACCGGTAATGAAAAATAGCAGTGGTGAGATTATCAGATAGGATTTTGGCCCAATCTACAACTGTAGAATTAACAGCCGCATTCAACAAAGGAAGCCATTCGGGTAAGATCATATTTATGTCAGGCTTTCCAAAAAGCCTGCATAACATGACAGCAGTAAAACAATAAGGAGAGGTAAGTGAACCCGTGCTGTACATACCTTGTTTTTTCTTCTTCAATGGTTCACTTCTTTTGATCCACTCCTTTGTGCATTCTGCCAAATTTGAGTGTTCTTTTGCAAACTCTTCCATAAATTGCCTGTTGAAAGTTGCCTGAGGTTCTGGCAGCTTATACATTAATCTCAAATCTTCTATGGTGAATGACCCAATTAGCTCTTCCGATGGAGTTCTGAATTGTCTGTCTAAAATATCTGTGTTATCCAGCACCCATCTCACCATGTCTGTATATGGGAGAATCCTTGGTCTTGTTGTTATTCTATGTAGAAATGAGCAAGCCAAGTCTCTAAGGGTTGCTTCAGACGGATCCTTTGAACCTGCTGTAGCTGCAACTTTTATCACCACAGGGTTTTCATCTTCTAACAATTTATACATTCCCTCCCAAGTGGATATACCGACGTCCTTGTTACAGGCGGTGTCTGCGTGTAGCGAAGCCATTTCTTTGTTCTTAGAACTTGAGCTCTTCTCCTTCTTTCCCATAATGTTTAGCGGAAGCTTTGTATAGTGGTCTGCTCCTTCGTGCCTGCGTTTTACGAATAAATGAGAGTAATGATATAAGAAAGGTGATGAGACTGTTTTGAATGTGAAAGCGGATGAAATATAATATTTAAATTGTGAAACGACTTTCAATCTAAACACAATCTCTTTTCACATTAATAATCGATCCAATCATTTAATATAATCATTAAAGCGCATAACGGATTTGACATGTGGGAAGATTGCCTTGGGATAGTGCGCCTACATGAATTTGCGACATTGCGATCTGTGATTTGCTGCACAATATCGCATTATCGCAATGTCGCAATATCGCAAAATGAAATCATCACAGTCATAAAAATAGCGCAAAAACGGGAATTGCGCAATAGCGCAAAGCGCATATCGCAAAAATCACAAAAGCGCATATCGCAAAAATCACCCAATCGCAAAAGCGCAGAATCGCAAAAGCGCAGAATTGATAAGAGTGCAAAAGATTTTTATTAATCATTTCTGTTTTCTGCGCTATGCGATCTGCGATCAATGCATTTTATATATACTATTTTGTTATGGATGCGCTATCTTGTTTCAAGAGCAATTTTATTACAATCTATCATAAACTTAAGCCTTTCTAAATATTCTTTCTAAGGGATTTTATAAGTTTATGATAGAAATTTTTATTTGTAAAGGCAAACAAATCCTAATTGATTTTTTTGGATTTTTAACTAAGGGTCCCCATTTATTTAGTATTATTACTAATAATAAATAAAAGGGGGGTTGTTGCTGGTCACAACAATTGGCGATTCACTGAAAGAAACAGTTATCTCTGAAAAAATAAAATGAACATTATATCTTTAGTAAGTAAAGGTTTTTAAAGATAATGAAAACTATCTTAGGATAATTCAAATAAAATGTAACTATGAAAAAGAAATAAAAATCATTTCATAATTTCTTTCTAATTCCTTAAGAAATAAAAACATTTTGGGTTATCTCAAGCTTTGATTGGTGTTAATAATGAAGTAAGTGGATCTCTCCAAGTTTTGGTTTTATAATATACTCTATTGCCATAGGTATTTCCTCTGTTGCCAGCAAACATTCATAGTCTCGACAGGGTTACATTTAAACCATTAACCATTCATTGTCCCATCCAACTAAAATTATGACTTTTTAAAAGATAAATTCATAAGACCTATTATCTCATGTTTTTGTCTTTTATTTATTTTTATTTTAAGAGCCATTGTTTTGGTTTGGCAGCCAGTTAATAACAATGCCATTCACTAGTTATAATTAAACTGAACAAGCTGGCTCATGATGAGACCCCTTGTCTTGTATTTATAAGCCATTACCCTGTTTTGGTATGCAGTATTGGTAATGTCAATTTTATTACTCATTATGAACATGGTAAGTCGGCTCGTAATGAGACCTCTTATCTCTTAAAATTTTCGTATAATTTCTTAGAATTACATTCTAAAAAATCACAACTTAAATGGATGGGGTGAAATAGTTTTATCCTTAAGAATCAATGGATGACAATTTTCAGAGTTTTTTGAGTTCCAAAACTTTGAAAAAAATCTTTACTTTAATAGATAACCTTTCTCTGCTTAATAAACCTTATAATGATTTACATTTTCCTCAAGTTTTCAAAAGATCATGTAAATGATTGAAATAATCTTTTCAAATTTTAACATCTTATTTTAAACTATTCAAAAAACTGTAATCATTACTTTAAAAATTCTTATTTACACAAAATAAATATTTATAATATTTTTCTGAAGAAATTTTCTCAAATAGTAAACAGTCAATCAGAGACTCATAAACAACCTTTATTTGTAAAAACAAAAACAATTAAAAACTTTGCAGAAAGAAATATATACAGTTTAAGAAGGGGTTACCTCCTTATGAAAAGAATTTCTTCAAGATAAGCCCATTTATAGGAAGAGACTCTCTCTTACCTGTCAGATCTTGGAGTATAAATGTATTTGAGCTTATCTTGTCAACGATCTGAAATGGTCCCAACCACATTTTCTGAAATTTGGTATGTTTACCTTTTTCTTCGTGTGCTTTGTCCCATTTCAAAACGAGATCACCAATTGACAAATTTTTTGAGCCGGTAGAACTTGCATCAAAAGAAGATTTTACAAGCTGTTGATGTTTTTCATGAGTAATTTTTGCTTTATCCCTATCTTCTTCTAATTTAAGGATTTGATTATATCTCAATTGAATGGATGAAGAAGGATTTTCTTCAATAAACTGTACAAGGGCTAATGATGGAAGTGTTAAGTTTGATGGTATCACAGCTTCTTTTCCATAAACTAGATTGAAAGGTGAAGTCCCTATTGAAGCTTTTTCAGTGATACGATCAGCCCATAACGCAAAGATTAAAGATTTGTGCCAATTCTTTTGATTTTGATCAACGATCCTTTTAATGATTTTAATAAGGTTTTTGTTAGTGGATTCAGCCAAACCGTTACCTTGTGGATAATAATTTGCTAAATATTTTAATTTAAAACCTCTTTTGACTGCAAATTCTATTAAACTATTTCCAGAGAAGTAAGATGCATTATCAAAGACAAGAGCTTGAGGTACACCAAACCTGGTTATGATGAATTGATCTATGAAATCAATAATTGCATCAAAATTGGCTACCTTCAATGGGATTGCCTCTACCCATTTTGTAAAGTAATCAGTTGCAGTAAGGATGTACTTGTGCTGTTTGGAAGAATGAGGTACTATCTCACCAATAATGTCAAGCCCCCATTGTTCGAATGGTTGCTCAATAGTTATTGGTTGCAAAGGAAAAGCTGGTTTCCTTTGTCTTCCACTTGTAGTTTGAAAAATTTGGCACTTCCTTACGTAATCATGCGTATCTTTAAAAAGGGTAGGCCAGTAATAACCAGCGCGAATTATTTTGTGAGCCGTGGTATCACCTCCAAAATGACCTCCTGCTGGTCCATCATGCAATTCCTGCAAAACCTTTTCAGCTTCAGTCTTTTCCAAACATCCTAATAAAATTGAATCATAATTTTTTCTAAATAACACATTATCAATGATCTGGTATTTAATAGCCTTTAACCTTAAAGCACGTTTACTCTTATAGCTAAGATTAGAAGGAGCATACCCATTTTTTAAGTAATAGATAAGATCAGCATACTGAGATCCGAAATTTGTAGCACTTATCTGACTTACTTGAATATCTTGATTTGAATCTTGATTTTCTGGTATGTTATGAGCTCCTGCCAATAATCTGCAAAAACCTTGTCCTCTAACAATCTTAGCTGGTTTAATATCAACATCATATTCTTGCAAGGCTATTACCCAGTTAGCTCTCTTTTCTCCTACTTATTTTTGAATTAATAACTGCCTCACTGCAGAGAATGTGACAATGATTTTTGTATGTGCTTTTAAGAGAAAAGGTCTGAAATGTTTGATTGATTTAAACACAGCAAATGCTTGTTTTTCAACATCGGAATAGTTAAGCTCATCTCCTTGCAGATTTGAGCTAAAGAAAGAAATTGGTGCTTCGATTTCTTGATCATTGAGTTGTGTTAAAATGGCTACATAGGATGTTTCAGTGGCCAGAGTATACAAAGTAAAATCTTTAGAAAAATCCGGAGTATTCAATGCTGGTGCATTAATGATAGCTTGTTTGATTGAATCAAAAGCTTCTTTTTCTTTATGCGTCCATTTGAATATTGAATTCTTCTTGATCATATTCTGCATAGGTAAAACAATTAAAGAAAAATCAGGAATAAATCTTTTAACAAAATTGATCTGTCCAAGAAATGATTGCATGGATTTTTTGTTATGTGGTAAAGAAATATCAGAAATTTCTTTCACTCTATCTGGATCAATATATATACCATCTTTTGACACAACAAATCCTAAGAGTTTTCCTTCATCTAAAGCAAAGAAATATTTCTTTGGATTTAAGTAGATACCAAACCTTCTACATCTTTCAAATATTTGTTTTAAATCATGTAGATGATTGGTTCTCTTTTTTGAAAATACTGTTATGTCATCAAGATAAACAACAACTGATTTATTGATCAGACCTTTGAATGTTATGTCCATGGCTCTTTTAAAAGTTGCTCCTACATTTATTAGACCAAAAGGCATTTTCTGATAAGCATAAGTTCCCCATTTTGTTCTGAAAGTTGTTTTCAATCTGTCATCTGGATGAACTAAAACTTGATTATAGCCCGAAAATCCATCAAGAAAGGACATAAGTTCAGAACCATCTACCTTTTGAAGTATCTGTTCCATGGTTGGCAATGGGAAATTGTCTTTTAAACATGCCTTGTTTAAATTTTTGAAATCAATACAGATTCTTATATCACCATTCTTCTTCCTTACAGGTACCATATTGGAAACCCAATTGGAGTGCCTGACCGGAAAAATGATTTTGGCTTTTAAAAGTTTATTAAGTTCTGATTTGATTTGACTTTCGAGATTTGGATGGATCTTTCTCAACTTCTGTTGAATAGGTTTAATATCAAGAAGCATTGGAATTGTATGTTGAATAATCGAAGTATCATACGTTTTTAGATCATCATAATTCCAAGCAAAAACGTTTTTATACTTGTTCAGCAGTTTAATGAATGCATTCCTTTCCTCTGGTGTTAAATTGAGTCCTAAGTTAACGTTTTGAGGTTTAGAATCAGAACCAAGATTTACTAATTCAAACTTCAAAGTAGAGCTTTGAAGTTTCGTATTAGTAACTTTCTTGAATCTGTCTCTAATGTCATATAAATCCTCTAATTTAACAACAGATTTTGGAATGGGGTTTTCATTACCTTTTAAAGCAATTTGTAAATCATGATCATCTTCGTCAATAATTTTCTCATCATATGATTTCTCTGAAGTCATGAAATTTAAAATATCTTGATCATGATAGAATACTCTCCAATTTGTAACATTATCTGGGACAGATGGACGAAAAATCAATTCTACAAAAAACCTATCAGGACTGCAATCTTCAGCAGGTAGGAGTTTAGATGCAACATTAGCTAACAAGTCAGCTGATGTATTTTGATTCCTAGGAATAGGAGAAATATTGAATGCTAAAAAATGAGTGGTGAGGTCTTGTACTAGGGTTTGATAGTGTTTAAGATGTCTTGAAAGGCAATGAATAGTATTCCTAACTTGTTTAATAACAATTTTGGAATCACCAAAAACTTTCAAGTATTTAACATCTAACCCTATAGCTTTATAAAGTCCTTGAACCAAGGCTTCATATTCTGCGGTATTATTAGTACACTCAAATTATAATCTACATGACAGCATGGTTTTCTCCCCATTTGGATCAATTAAAATCCATCCAGCTCCAGCTCCATCACTAGACTTCGATCCATCAAAATATAACGACCAAAATAAAGATTTGTCTATTGGCTTATCTACAATTACATCAGAAATATTTACAATTCTGGAAGAATCAGACTGTGAAAAATTTTCTATCTAAGAAACAAAAGTATTTATAGAAAAAGGTGACTGAGGAGCTTTGAAATTTCCAAGAAATGATTCAGCAGAATAACCTCCAAGAATATTGTTGTTGAATGTCACAGGTTCATTAGGTTGTTCAAATTCAGTGACAGTATGCGTCATATGTTTTTCTCGTTCAATTTTGATTTGATTTGGTTTCCCTTTGTAAGGAAGCCACATGTGTGAATAATCAGTTGAGATATAACCGTTAAGTTTTGCAGACTAGTCCCTGCTCAATATTAATCCATAGAATTCAGGAATATCAGCAATCAGAATATCAATTCTTTGGACAATCCTAGGATCTGAGGCTAATATGATTGTGACTGAATTGATTTCTCCTACAACTTGAACTTTAGAGCGATCCAACTGAACGATATGAACTGCTGATTTCTGTGGTTCGATATTTAATTTAGCACAGACAGAAGTAGGCATTATATTGGAGGAGGCTCCAGAATCAATCAAAACATTATGCAGATTTTTATTATACATCTCATAAGTCAAAAGAAAAGGAGGAGTTTGAGAATTTTATTTTTCCCCAATGAGCACAGTATCAGTAAAATCTACCTTATCTAGTGGCTTACTAGTTCCTCTTGCTGCTTTTGCAACTACACCACTTGGTAAAGGAGCAATTGGTGTAGCGTTTAATTCTTTCAATAGCAAATTTTTCTGGTGTTTCAGTTTGCTGAGTTCATGTAAGGAAATGTTGGCTTTAATCTCTTTCATGTCTTCAACAATATTGTATTCCATAGGATCTGACACTACTAAAGTTTTCACTGTTGATGTGAGAGGATTAGAAGAATATGGCTGATTTTGAGTAGGTAATTGAGAAGTTTTCTTTACAATGGGTTTGTCTTTGGTACTTGGAGTTGTAATTTTCTTTTTCGGAACTGTTTGCACTGGTTCTACTGTAGATTTACTCCTATTACTTACAAGCATAGCTTCTTCACTATCAGAATTAGGGAGAATAAAATCCCACATTCCATTTAATTCAACTATTTCTTCATTTTCGTCTTCTTGATCTGATACTATAGATGTATCTTCTTCTTCTTCCTCTTCTTCTAACTCTGCATTAGAGATTGCATTAGGACATTTAGATTCAAATTGGTTTCTTCTGAAATTTCGGAATGGTTTCTTGGTAGAAGTTTCAGCCACTTGTTTTTTAATTTCAACCATTTCATTTGACATGGTTTTAAGAACTTTCTGTAATCCTTCCATGTCATATGGATCTTTGGTCTTTTTCTTTGAATCATCTCTGAAGCTGACCTTCTTTGATTTCCTTTCTTCAATAGCATTTTTCTTTTCCAGAGAAGTGATACGTTTTTCTACTGCAATAGCTTCTTTCATATTCTCAGCCAATGTAGGCTTTTCAGCTCTATCTACGAAAATTGCTATGTTTGAGGGTAAGGCAGTTATATACCATTCGATTCTGACTTGCTCACTAGGTTGTGAATCTGTATGAATTTTGTTCAAGATTTTGTTGAATCTAGCATTGAATTCTTTTATAGGTTCCTTGGGTTCTATTTTCAAATTTGAGAGATCATTGAGTAAAGTTGCAATTGATCGATCATCTCCAAATTTGGTCAAAAAATGATCTGCAAAGATGTCCCAACTCGTTATAGATCCTGATGGTAATGAAAAATACCATGATCCTGCTACTCCCTGAAGAGTATATGGGAATAATCTAACTACAACATCTTCATGTATGACTCCATTCAAATTAATAGCCAGCATAAAATTATTGATATGTTCTTCAGCTTGAATGTTAAGATCTCGGCTAAACTTTGGAAGCCATTTTCCAGGATTGTCTGGTAAATCATGTAAAGGTGCAGCCATGTTGACTGCTCTTGGAGTAGACCATGGTCTCTGTGCCATTATTGGGATGATTATTGGAGGTATACCAGAAACTGGTGGTATTTGAATTGAAGTGGTTGGAATAGATGATGTTGAGATTAATGAGGATTGAGTAGAAGATGTTTTTGGAGATGATGACTGAAGAGATGATGATGAAACAACTATACTTTGTTGAGTTGTGGTTTTGAAAACAGGTGATTGAATATGAGATGATGAACTTGTATCACTTTCTGTTTCCGATTGAATTCTTTTTGTTTTTCCCTTACTAGGTAAAGGAAATTCTTTCGGAGGAATACCAAGTTTTTCACTTTGCAACCTAGTAAGAGGTTTTGAAGGAATAAATTTTGAGCTTACACTACCTTCAGATATTTCAGACTCTTCTAAAGATAATGAGAATCCTTTCAATTTATAAATTAGATCTTGAGCTTCAGGAGACTCAGGATGTTGTTTGTCTGAATGTTTTAGGATTTTGGTAGTGGGTGTCTGAATATTTTCTACAATTTCTTCTCTTGGATTCTGAATTTCAGAAGAAATTGAAGAAGTTAATGAGGGTGTTTTTCTCTCAGAATGGTTTTTGGATAAAGATTTACTTGCCATTCATAGCTCATGCCCTCCTTCTAGCGCCAAAAATGTTGAAGCCTTGAAAATCTATGCTTCAAACATCGCGGAAAACCACCCGGTCGGGACCTTAAGGCAGCTCCTTTTCCGTTTGGTATGGTGGCTCTGACTGGATTTAAAGGACCAGTTTCCTTGTAACTAAATGGATTGGATTGGATGGGTGGAAATGGGACTAAACTAACTGAAATAAAACTATCTAATTTAAGCTAAATACTGATAAAGAAATTCTAATATTAACCCGGGTAGCTATATGTGAATACGACTTAAGATTGTTCCAATTCAACAATAACCATGAAAATGTATTATTAATTAAATTGAAATGTGCAGAAACAAATAAAGATAACTCTGTTTAAGAAATTAAATAGAGTTATATAAACATATTGCATTCATCATTGTATACCATTTACATGTAACTATGAAAAATAACGTTTCAATTATACTCAGAAATGATATATAAAAGGAAACGTTGTAAAAACCAATATACATATAAATGATAGCAATTTTAAAATGAATATCATAAAACAAAAAATATCAACAGTAAACAGATAGAAATACCTTGCTCATCTTGATGACTTCAAATGTAATCTGATACTCTATCCAATAACTATAATGCAAAACCAAATTCCAAGGTACAGAAATGCAACACTTCAAAGATAATTCCGCATGAAAATCACCAGATGTGATCCTTTTCAAAAAATATATAAGACAATGGAGTACAGAAATGCAATCTCCAAGTCCAAAAATATTAAGATCCAGGACCCCTCTCTAAATGCATGAGAGGGTTTTAAATACTACTTAGCTAAATCTAAAAATAGTTTATTACAAAAATTAAGGATTCAGTTCAATGACCGTCCTTTTCCTAGGCTAAAATACAGTGAAATTAAAACTAAATCTATCTATCTATTAAATTGATCTTTGCTCTTGCAGGCATCTAGCATAGTTTTGAGAAGATGCGGTTGACCGACTTCAGAATTCAACTGTCCTGAAAAGACAGAGTCGGCAAGCGTAGGAGAAATCTTCTCCATAGCATTGATAATACAATTGAGAGCACTGTGCTGACTGTGTGGATTTACCAAGTACATCCAGTATGAGTCCCAATTCAATCTTGTCAACTCTTGGATGGATTTTGCTCTCTCTTCTGCCTTTTGCCTCCATTCTGTATGCAGTTGATTTTCCTGTGGGAGATATCCTGGAATAGTTTCAGAAATCAAGTTAGCTTTGTGTAAATTGTCATTTACACAATCAGTGAGAGTGTTTTCCGCTGTAGATGCCTCCTCTGCTGCCCTTTCTGCCCTTCTGATTTGTGCATCCCAATTATTAAACATTATTTCTTTATGGTTCTCGTTGATGATGGGTGCACAGCTTTTCTGCCTTCTTCTGTCTTTTGCCATGTTAGAAAATCATTGATATTTTCATTAATCAAATCATAATCATTTCGTAAATCTACGACATGATTTGTGATTCTATCGATTTCTTGGCACAAAGAATTCCATTGCAATATTTTTTGGCAGAAAACTTCCTCTTGTTGCAGTAGTTGATTTTTCAAAGAGATGGTTTCTGAAATGAATTCTGGAAGCTTAGGATCATCCTTATGTTGTTCTTGGATTTCTTGAACTTGTTGTTGTAACTCTTCAAGTTTTAATTGTGCTTCCTTATTGGCCTGAACCTGTTGCAATTGTTGTTGCAGAGCTTTTATCTGTTCTTCTTTTTCATCCAACAAAAGTTGTATCTCAACTGCTTTATCAATTGTTGCAGAAGCATAAGCTCCTGTTATTTGAGATAACTTAGTGAGATTATGAGTAGGCTCTGTGGCAGGATCTTTCCACAAAACATCTACTTGTTATGGTTCAGTAGCAATTGCACTTTCTATTTTTCTCCTTTTTCTTTGTCTCTTCACTATTGCTTTGTATTTTGGGCTGTAGAATACATCTAGAGGAGGAATTTCCTCTACATTAAGTACAATTTCAGAGGAGGGTGTGATTGGTATGTGCTCTGTCACTGTGACTGTGCTGCTTGTTCCTGTGTTCAAAACTTTGGTTGTTTGGACAGGGGTCTGTACATTCTGTCCTTCTACATTAATCAATTGATTAAAGGTTTCCCATTCTTTATCTAACTCAATGGTGACTGGCTGTTGCTGTACATTGGGTGGAGGAGGATTTGTTTGTTGAGAAGTCAAAATTTGCTGTTGAGCAAGCTCTTTAGATTGTGCAGAATCGTTAATGGATTCTTCCATTTTATCTTCCTTTTCTTTGGATGTATTGGAGTGTTCAGAATCTCTGTCAGATTTTGATTTGGATTTACCTGTGCTTGAACTGCTGTTAAGACTAACACTAGGAGTTTTCTCCTTTGTAGGCTCTATGTGTAGATTATCCAAAGGAATAGGAATTAGTCTCCTTTCTCTGTACAACTTGAATTCCTGAAAATCCCCTGGAGATAGCCGCTATTTAGCTGAATTCAAAACCTCTTTGAATGAATTTCTTGCCTGGAACATATCATCAAAAAGATCTTTCTCCCCGACAAATTCCCTTACTTTGATTGCATTGGTAAAATTCTTAACAATATCATTTTGGTCAAATAACCTTATTGAGAATTTGAACAGTTGTAGGCATGTAACGTTGCCTATCTCGTGAAATGCATGACCAATATCCAACAGTGAAAATGTTCCACATTTTATGGGAAATTGTGGCCAAATGCCCTTTTTCTTGTCTTTTAAATCTTTTGTCATACCTCCCTGGCTACAGGTCTGATAAGCAATTTCCCGAGCTACAAGTCTATCTGGAACATATAAGGGTAAAACATGGGGAGAAGCACAACTTCCAAAAACCCTAATATAGGTGAACAATTCCTCTCCAAACCATCTTGCGACGGGGAGAATATCAACCTCTGTTTCTGAGGATAACCTCGGGGCATCCTTATTATAAAATCTTCTGTACAATGGCAACATTATTCCATGACAAATTTGATAAAAATGGGGGATAAACTCAGACTCCCATAGTTATTTATGGTACACATGAATGGGCAAAGGATCGTGGATAGTCCATTTCCAGCCCATTACAGGGAATTTAGAGACATAGCAGATGACGTCCATGACATAAGAAGATAAATAAAAAGGCGGATAAACCCGCTGGGAAACATTTCGTTTGGACCGGTAATGAAAAATAGCAATGGTGAGATTATCAGATAGGATTTTGGCCCAATCTACAACTGTAGAATTAAAAGCTGCATTCAACAAAGGAAGCCATTCAGGTAAGATCATATTTATGTCAGGCTTTCCAAAAAGCTTGCATAACATGGCAGCAGTAAAACAATAAGGAGAGGTAAGTGAACCCATGCTGTACATACCTTTTTTTTTCTTCTTCAATGGTTCACTTCTTTTGGTCCACTCCTTTGTGCATTCTGCCAAATTTGAGTGTTCTTTTGCAAACTCTTCCATAAATTGCCTGTTGAAAGTTGCCTGAGGTTCTGGCAGCTTATACATTAATCTCAGATATTCTATGGTGAATGACCCAATTAGCGCTTCCGATGGAGTTCTGAATTGTCTGTCTGAAATATTTGTGCTATCCAGCACCCATCTCGCCATGTCTGTATATGGGAGAATCCTTGGTCTTGCTGCTCTTCTATGTAGAAATGAGCAAGCCAAGTCTCTAAGGGTTGCTTCAGACGTATCCTTTGAACCTGCTGTAGCTGCAACTTTTATCACCACAGGGTTTTCATCTTCTAACAGTTTATACATTCCCTCCCATGTGGATATATCGGCGTCCTTGTTACAGGCAGTGTCTGCATATAGCGAAGCCATTTCTTTGTTCTCAGAACTTGAGCTCTTCTCCTTCTTACCCATAATGTTTAGCGGAAGCCTTGTATAGTGGTCTGCTCCTTCGTGCCTGCGTTTTACGAATAAATGAGAGTAATGATATAAGAAAGGTGATGAGACTGTTTTGAATGTGAAAGCGGATGAAATATAATATTTAAATTGTGAAACGACTTTCAATCTAAACACAATATCTTTTCACATTAATAATCAATCCAATCATTTAATATAATCATTAAAGCGCATAACAGATTTGACATGTGGGAAGATTGCCTTGGGATAGTGCACCTACATGAATCTGCGACATTGCGATCTGTGATTTGCTGCGCAATATCGCAATATCGCAATGTCGCAATATCGCAAAATGAAATCATCACAGTCATAAAAATAGCACAAAAACGGGAATTGCGCAATAGCACAAAGCGCATATCGCAAAAATCACAAAAGCGCATATCGCAAAGAGCACCCAATCGCAAAAGCGTAGAATCGCAAAAGCGCAGAGTTGATAAGAGCGCAAAAGATTTTTATTAATCATTTCTGTTTTCTGCGCTATGCGAGCTGCGATCAATGCATTTTATATATACTATTTTGTTAGGGATGCGCTATCTTGTTTCAAGAGCAATTTTATTACAATCTATCATAAACTTAAGCCTTTCCAAATATTCTTTCTAAGGGATTTTATAAGTTTATGATAGAAAGATTTATTTGTAATGGCAAACAAATCCTAATTGATTTTTTTGGATTTTTTAACTAAGGGTCCCCATTTATTTAGTATTATTACTAATAATAAATAAAAAGGGGGGTTGTTGCTGGTCACAAGAATTGGCGATTCACTGAAAGAAATAGTTATCTTTGAAAAATAAAATGAACATTCTATCTTTAGTAAGTAAAGGTTTTTAAAGATAATGAAAACTATCTTAGGATAATTAAAATAAAATGCTGCTATGAAAAAAGTAAAAATAATTTCATAATTTCTGTTTAATTCCTTGAGAAATAAAAACATTTTGGGTTATATCAAGCTTTGATTGGTGTTAATAATGAAGTAAGTGGATCTCTCCAAGTTTTGGTTTTATAATATACTCTATTGCCATAGGTATTGCCTCTGCTACCAGCAAACGTTCATAGTCTCGACAGGGTTACCTTTAAAAGATAAATTCATAAGACCTATTATCTCATGTTTTTTGTCTTTTATTTATTTTTATTTTAAGAGTCATTGTTCTGGTTTGGTAGCCAGTTATTAACAATGCCATTCACTATTTATAATTAAACTGAACAAGCTGGCTCGTGATGAGACCCCTTGTCTTATATTTATAAGTCATTACCCTGTTTTACTATGCAGTATTGGTAATGTCAGTTTTATTACTCCTTATGAACATGATAAGTCGGCTCGTAATGAGACCTCTTATCTCTTAAAATTTTCATATAATTTCTTAGAATTACATTCTAAAAAATCACAACTTAAATGGATGGGGTGAAATAGTTTTATCCTTAAGAATCAATGGATGACAATTTTCAGAGTTTTTTGAATTCCAAAACTTTGAAAAAAATCTATACTTTGATAGATAACCTTTCTCTGCTTAATAAACTTTATAATGATTTACATTTTCCTCAAGTTTTCAAAAGATCATGTAAATGATTGAAATAATCTTTTCAAAGTTTAACATCTTATTTTAAACTATTCAAAAACTGTAATCATTACTTTAAAAAATTTTATTTACACAAAATAAATATTTATAATATTTTTCCGAAGAAATTTTCTCAAATAGTAAACAGTCAATCAGAGACCCATAAACAATATTTATTTGTAAAAACAAAAACAATCAAAAACTTTGCAGAAAGAAATATATACAGTTTAAGAAGGGGTTACCTCCTTATGAAAAGAATTTCTTCAAGATAAGCCCATTTACAGGAAGAGACTCTCTCTTACCTGTCAGATCTTGGAGTATAAATGTATTTGAGCTTATCTTGTCAACGATCTGAAATGGTCCCAGCCACATTTTCTGAAATTTGGTATGTTTACCTTTTTATTCGTGTGCTTTGTCCCATTTCAAAACGAGATCACCAATTGACAAATTTTTTGAGCTGGTAGAACTTGCATCAAAAGAAGATTTTACAAGTTGTTGATGTTTTTCATGAGTAATTTTTTCTTTATCCCTATCTTCTTCTAATTTAAGGATTTGATTATATCTCAATTGAATGGATGAAGAAGGATTTTCTTCAATAAACTATACTAGGGCTAATGATGGAAGAGTTAAATTTGATGGTATCACAGCTTCTTTTCCACAAACCAGATTGAAAGGTGAAGTCCCTATTGAAGTTTTTTCAGTGATACGATCAGCCCATAACGCAAAGATTAAAGATTTGTGCCAATTCTTTTGATTTTGATCAAAAGTCCTTTTAATGATTTTGATAAGGTTTTTATTAGTGGATTCAGCCAAACCATTACCTTGTGGATAATAATTTGCTGAATATTTTAATTTAGAACCTCTTTTGACTGCAAATTCAATTAAACTATTTCCAGAGAAGTAAGATGCATTATAAAAAACAAGAGCTTGAGGTACACCAAACCTGGTTATGATGAATTGATCTATGAAATCAATAATTGCATCAGAATTGGCGACCTTCAACGGGATTGCCTCTACCCATTTCGTAAAGTAATCAGTTGCAGTAAGGATGTACTTGTGTTGCTTGGAAGAATGAGGTACTATTTCACCAATAATGTCAAGCCCCCATTGTTCAAATGGTTGCTCAATAGTTATTGGTTGCAAAGGAAAAGCTGGTTTCCTTTGTCTTCCACTTGCAGTTTGATAAATTTGGCACTTCCTTACATAATCATGTGTATCTTTAAAAAGGGTAGGCCAGTAATAACTAGCGCGAATTATTTTGTGAGCCATGGTATCACCTCCAAAATGACCTCCTGCTGGTCCATCATGCAATTCCTCCAAAACCTTTTCAGCTTCAGTCTTTTCCAAACATCTTAATAAAATTGAATTATATTTTTTTCTAAATAACACATTATGAATGATCTGGTATTTAATAGACTTTAACCTTAAAGCACATTTACTCTTATAGATAAGATTAGAAGGAGCATACCCATTTTTTAAGTAATAGATAAGATCAGCATACCGAGATCCGGAATTTGTAACACTTATCTGACTTACTTGAATATCTTGATTTGAATCTTGATTTTCTGATATGTTATGAGCTTCTGCCAATAATCTGCAAAAACCTTGTCCTCTAACAATCTTAGCTGGTTTAATATCAATATCATATTCTTGCAAGGCTGTTACCCAGTTAGCTCTCTTTTCCCCTACTTCTTTTTGAATTAATAATTGCCTCACTGCAGAGAATGGGACAATGATTTTTTTATGTGTTTTCAAGAGAAAAGGTCTGAAATGTTTGATTGATTTAAACACAGAAAAGGCTTGTTTTTCAACATCGGAATAATTAAGCTCAGCTCCTTGCAGATTTGAGCTAAAGAAAGAAATTGGTGCTTCGATTTCTTGATCATTGAGTTGTGTTAAAACGGCTGCATAGGATGTTTCAGTGGCCAGAGTATACAAAGTAAAATCTTTAGAAAAATCCGGGGTATTCAATGCCCGTGCATTAATGATCGCTTGTTTGATTGAATCAAAAGCTTATTTTTCTTTATGCGTCCATTTGAATATTGAATTTTTCTTGATCATATTTTGCATAGGTAAAACAATTAAAGAAAAATCAGGAATAAATCTCTTAACAAAATTGATCTGTCCAAGAAAAGATTGCATGGATTTTTTGTTATGTGGTAAAGAAATATCAGAAATTTCTTTCACTCTATCTGGATCAATATATATACCATCTTTTGACACAACAAATCCTAAGAGTTTTCCTTCATCTAAAGAAAAGAAAGATTTCTTGGGATTTAAGGAGATACCAAACTTTCTACATCTTTCAAATATTTGTTTTAAATCATGTAGATGATTGGTTCTCTTTTTTGAAAATACTGTTATGTCATCAAGATAAAAAACAACTGATTTATTGATCAGGCCTTTGAATGCTATGTCCATGGCTCTTTGAAAAGTTTCTCCTGCATTTATTAGACCAAAAGGCATTTTCTGATAAGCATAAGTTCCCCATTTTGTTCTGAAAGTTGTTTTCAATCTGTCATCTGGGTGAACTAAAACTTGATTATAGCCTGAAAATCCATCGAGAAAAGACATAAGTTCAGAACCAGCTACCTTTTGAAGTATTTGTTCCATGGTTGGCAATGGGAAATTGTCTTTTAAACATGCCTTGTTTAAATTTCTGAAATCAATACAGATTCTTATATCACCATTCTTCTTCCTTACAGGTACCATATTGGAAACCCAATTAGAGTGCCTGACTGGAAAAATGATTTTGGCTTTCAAAAGTTTATTAAGTTCTGATTTGATTTGACTTTCGAGATTTGGATGGATTTTTCTCAACTTCTGTTGAACAGGTTTAACATCAGGAAGCATTGGAATCGTGTGTTGAATAATTGAAGTATCATACGTTTTTAGATCATCATAATTCCAAGAAAAAATGTTTTTATACTTGTTCAGCAGTTTAATGAATGCATTCCTTTCCTCTGGTGTTAAGTTGAGTCCTAAGTTAACGTTTTGAGGTTTAGAATCAGAACCAAGATTTACTAATTCAAACTTCAAAGTTGAGCTTTGAAGTTTCGTATTAGTAACTTTTTTGAATCTGTCTCTAACGTCATATAAATCCTCTAATTTAACAACAGATTTTGAAATCGGGTTTTCATGACCTTTTAAAGCAATTTGTAAATCATGATCATCTTCGTCAATAATTTGCTCATCATATGATTTCTCTGAAGTCATGAAATTTAGAATATCTTGATCATGATAGAAAACTCTCCAATTTGTAACATTATCTGGGACTGATGAACGAAAAATCAATTCTACAGAAAACTTATCAGGATTGCAATCTTCAGCAGGTAAGAGTTTAGATGCAACATTAGCTAACAAGTCAGCTGATGTATTCTGATTCCTAGGAATAGGAGAAATATTGAATGCTAAAAAATGAGTGGTGAGGTCTTGTACTAGGGTTTGATAGTGTTTAAGATGTCCTGAAAGGCAATGAATAGTATTCCTAACTTGTTTAATAACGATTTCGGAATCACCAAAAACTTTCAAGTATTTAACATCTAACCCTATAGCTTTATAAAGTCCTTGAACCAAGGCTTCATATTCTGCGGTATTATTAGTACACTCAAATTATAATCTACATGACAGCATATTTTTCTCCCCATTTGGATCAATTAAAATGCATCCAGCTCCAGCTCCATCACTAGACTTCGATCCATCAAAATATAACGACCAAAATAAAGATTTGTCTATTGGCTTATCTACAATTAAATCAAAAATATTTACAATTCTGGAAGAATCGGACTGTGAAAAATTTTATATTTGAGAAACAAAATTATTTATAGAAAAAGGTGACTGAGGAGCTTTGAAATTTCCAAGAAATGATTCAGCAGAATAACCTCCAAGAATATTGTTGCTGAATGCCACAGGTTCATTAGGTTGTTCAAATTCAATGACAGTATGCGTCATATGTTTTTCTCGTTCAATTTTGATTTGATTTGGTTTCTCTTTGTAAGGAAGCCACATGTGCGAATAATCAGTCGAGATATAACCGTTAAGTTTTGTAGACCAGTCCCTGCTCAAGATTAATCCATAAAATTCAGGAATATCAGCAATCAGAATATCAATTCTTTGGACAATCCTAGGATCTGAGGCTAATCTGATTGTGACTGAATTGATTTCTCCTACAACTTGAACTTTAGAGAAATCCAACTGAACAATATGAACTGCTGATTTCTGTGGTTCAATATTTAATTTAGCATAGACAGAAGTAGGCATTATATTGGAGGAAGCTCCAGAATAAATCAAACAATTATGCAGATTTTTATTGTACATCTCATAAGTCAAAAGAAAAGGAGGAGTTTGAGAATTTTATTTTTCCCCAATGAGCACAGTATCAGTAGCATCTACCTTATCTGGTGGCTTACCAGTTCCTCTTGCTGCTTTTGCAACTACACCACTTGGTAAAGGAGTAATTGGTGTAGCGTTTAATTCTTTCAATAGCAACTTTTGTTGGTGTTTCAGTTTGCTGAGTTCATGTAAGGAAATGTTGGCTTTAATCTCTTTCATGTCTTCAACAATATTGTATTCCATAGGATCTGACACTACTAAAGTTTTCGCTGTTGATGTGAGAGGATTAGAAGAAGATGGCTGATTTTGAGTAGGTAATTGAGAAGTTTTCTTTACAATGGGTTTGTCTTTGGTACTTGGATTTGTAATTTTCTTTTTCGGAATTGTTTGCATTGGTTCTGATGTAGATTTACTCCTAGTACTTACAGGCATAACTTCTTCACTATCAGAATTAGGGAGAATAAAATCCCACATTCCATTTAATTCAACTATTTCTTCATTTTCGTCTTCTTGATCTGATACTATAGATGTATCTTCTTCTTCTTCCTCTTCTTCTGACTCTGCATTAGAGATTGCATTAGGAGGTTTAGATTCAACTTGGTTTCTTCTGAAATTACAGAATGGTTTCTTGGTAGAAGTTTCAGCCACTTGTTTTTTAATTTCAACCATTTCATTTGACATGGTTTTAAGAACTTTCAGTAATCCTTCCATGTCATATGGATCTTTGGTATTTTTCTTTGAATCATCTCTGAAGCTGACCTTCTTTGATTTCCTTTCTTCAATAGAATTTTTATTTTCAAGAGAAGTGATACGTTTTTCTACTGCAATAGCTTCTTTCATATTCTCAGCCAATGTAGGCTTTGCAGCTCTGTCTACGAAAATTGCTATGTTTGAGGGTAAGGCAGTTATATACCATTCAATTCTAACTTGTTCACTGGGTTGTGAATCTGTATGAATTTTTTTCAAGAGTTTGTTGAATCTAGCATTGAATTCTTTTATAGGTTCCTTGGGTTCTATTTTCAAATTCGAGAGATCATTGAGCAAAGTTGCAATTGATCGATCATCTCCAAATTTGGTCAAAAAATGATCTGCAAAGATGTCCCAACTCGTTATAGATCCTAATGGTAATGAAAAATACCATGATCCTGCTACTCCCTGAAGAGTATATGGGAATAATCTAACTACAACATCTTCATGTATGACTCCATTCAAATTAATAGCCAGTATAAAATTATTGATATGTTCTTTAGCTTGAATGTTAAGATCTGGGCTAAACTTTGGAAGCCATTTTCCAGGATTGTCTGGTAAATCATGTAAAGGTGCAGCCATGTTGACTGCTCCTGGAGTATACCATGGTCTCTGTGCCATTATTGGGATGATTATTGGAGGAATACCAGAAACTGGTGGTATTTGAATTGAAGTGGTTGGAATAGATGATGTTGAGATTGATGAGGATTGAGTAGAAGATGTTTGTGGAGATGATGACTGAAGAGATGATGATGAAACAACTGTACTTTGTTGAGTTGTGGTTTTGGAAACAGGTGATTGAATATGAGATGATGAAATTTTATCACTTTCTATTTCCGATTGAATTCTTTTTGTTTTGCCCTCACTAGGTAAAGGAAATTCTTTCGAAGGAATACCAAGTTTTTCACTTTGCAACCTAGTAAGAGGTTTTGAAGGAATAAATTTTGAGCTTACACTACCTTCAGATATTTCAGACTCTTCTAAAGATAATGAGAATCCTTTAAATTTATAAATTAGATCTTGAACTTCAAGAGACTCAGGATGTTATTTGTCTGAATGTTTTAGGATTTTGGTAGTGGGTGTCTGAATATTTTCTGCAATTTCTTCTCTTGGATTCTGAATTTCAGAAGAAATTGAAGAAGTTAATGAGGGTGTTTTGCTCTCAGAATGGCTTGTGGATAAAGATTTACTTGCCATTCATAGCTCAGGCACTCCTTCTAGCGCCAAAAATGTTGAAGCCTAGAAAATCTCTGCTTCAAACATCGGGGAAAACCACCCGGTCGGGACCTTAATATAGCTCCTTTTCCGTTTGGTGTGGTGGCTCCGACTGGATTTAAAGGACCATTTTCCTTGTAAATAAATGGATTGGATTGGATGGGTTGAAATGGGACTAAAATAACTGAAATAAAACTATCTAATTTAAGCTAAATACTGATAAAGAAATTCTAACATTAACCCGGGTAGCTATATGTGAATACAACTTAAGATTGTTCCAATTCAACAATAACCATGAAAATGTATTATTGATTAAATTGAAATATGCAGAAACAAATAAAGATAACGCTGTTTAAGAAATTAAACAGAGTTATATAAACATATTGCATTCATCATTGTATACCATTTACATGTAACTACGAAAAATAACGTTTCAATTATACTCAGAAATGATATATAAAAGGAAACGTTGTGAAAACCAATATACATATAAATGATAGCAATTTTAAAACGAATATCATAAAACAAAAGAGATCAACAGTAAACAGATAGAAATACCTTGCTCATCTTGATGACTTCAAATGCAATCTGATACTCTATCCAATAACTATAATGCAAAACCAAATTCCAAGGTAGAGAAATGCAACACTTCAAAGATAATTCCGCATGAAAATCACCAGATGTGATCCTTTTCAAAAAATATATAAGACAATGGATTACAGAAATGCAAATTCCAAGTCCAAAAATATTAAGATCCAGGACCCCTCTCTAAATGCATGAGAGGGGTTTAAATACTACTTAACTAACTCTAAAAATAGTTTATTACAAAAATTAAGGATTCAGTTCAATGACCATCCTTTTCCTAGGCTAAAATACAGTGAAATTAAAACTAAATCTATCTATCTATTAAATTGATCTTTGCTCTTGCAGGCATCTAGCATAGTTTTGAGAAGATGCGGTTGACCGACTTCAGAATTCAACTGTCGTGAAAAGACAGAGTCGACAAGCGTAGGAGCAATCTTCTCCATAGCATTGATGATACAATTGAGCACACTGTGCTGACTGTGTGGCTTTACCAAGTACATATAGTATGAGTCCCAAATCAATCTTGTCAGCTCTTGGATGGATTTTTCTCTTTCTTCTGCCTTTTGACTCCATTCTGTATGCAGTTGATTTGCCTGTGGGAGATATCCTGGAATAGTTTCAGAAATCAAGTTAGCTTTGTGTAAATTGTCATTTACACAATCAGTGAGAGTGTTTGCCACTGTAGATGCCTCCTCTGCTGCCCTTTCTGCCCTTCTGATTTGTGCATCCCAATTATTAAACATTATTTCTTTATGGTTCTCGTTGATGATGGGTGCACTAGCTTTTCTGCCTTCTTCTGTCTTTTGCCATGCTAGATAATCATTGATCTTTTCATTAATCAAATCATAATCATTTCATAAATCTACGACATGATTTGTGATTCTATCGCTTTCTTGGCACAAAGAATTCCATTGCAATATTTTTTGGCAGAAAACTTCCTCTTGTTGCAGTAGTTGATTGTTTAAAGAGATGGTTTCTGAAATGAATTCTGGAAGCTTAGGATCATCCTTATGCTGTTCCTGGATTTCTTGAAGCTATTGTTGTAACTCTTCAAGTTTTAATTGTGCTTCCTGATTGGCCTGTACCTATTGCAATTGCTATTGCAGAGCCTTTATCTGTTCTTCTTTTTCATCCAACAAAAGTTGTATCTCAACTGCTTTATCAATTGTTGCAGAAGCATAATCTCCTGTTATTTGAGATAACTTAGTGAGATTATGAGTAGGCTCCGTGGCAGGATCTTTCCACAAAACATCTACTTGTTCTGGTTCAGTAGCAATTGCACTTTCTATTTATCTCTTTTTCCTTTGTCTCTTTACTACTGCTTTATATTTTGGGCTATAAAATACATACAGAGGAGGAATGTCCTCTACATTAAGTACAATTTCAGAGGAGGGTGTGATTGGTATGTGCTTTGTTACTGTTTGTCTTCTTGTTCATTCAAAGACTGGTTGTTTAGACGGGGGTTTTTGTGTACATTTTTCCTTCTACATTAATCAATTGATTAAAGGTTTCCCATTCTTTATCTAACTCAATGGTGACTGGTTGTTGCTGTACATTGGGTGGAGAAGGATTTGTTTGTTGAGAAGTCAAAATTTGCTGTTTAGCAAGCTCCTTAGATTGTGCAGAATCTTTAATGGATTCTTCCATTTTATCTTCCTTTTCTTTGGATGTATTAGAGTGTTCAGAATCTCTGTCATATTTTGATTTGGATTTACCTGTGCTTGAACTGCTGTTAAGACTAACACTAGGAGTTTGCTCTTTTGCGGGCTCTAAGCGTAGATTATCCAAAGTAATACGAATTAGTCTCCTTTCTCTGTACAACTTCAATTCCTGAAAATCCCCTGGAGATAACTGCTCTTTAGCTGAATTCAAAACCTCTTTGAATGAATTTCTTTCTTGGAACATATCATCAAAAAGATCTTTCTCCCCGACAAATTCCCTTACTTTTATTGCATTGGTAAAATTCTTAACAATATCATTTTGGTCAAATAACCTTCTTGATAATTTGAACAGCTGTAGGCATGTAACGTTGCCTATCTCGTGAAATGCATGACCAATATCCAACAGTGAAAATGTTCCACATTTTATGGGAAATTGTGGCCAAATGCCCTTTTTCTTGTCTTTTAAATCTTTTGTCATACCTCCCTGGCCACAGGTCTGATAAGCAATTTCTCGAGCTACAAGTCTATCTGGAACATATAAGGGTAAAACATGGGGAGAAGCATAACTTCCAAAAACCCTAATATAGGTGAACAATTCTTCTCCAAACCATCTTGCGATGGGGAGAATATCAACCTCTGTTTCTAAGGATAACCTCGGGGCATCCTTATTATACAATGTTCTGTACAATGGTAGCATTATTCCATGACAAATTTGGTAAAAATGGGGGACAAACTTAGACTCCCATAGTTCTTTATGGTACACATGAATGGGCAAAGGATCGTGGATAGTCCATTTCCAGCCCATCACAGGGAATTTAGAGACATAGCAGATGGCGTCCATGACATAAGCAAATAAATAAAAAGGCGGATAAACCCGCTGGGAAACATTTCGTTTAGACCGGTAATGAGAAATAGCAGTGGTGAGATTATCAGATAGGATTTTGGCCCAATCTACAACTGTAGAATTAACAGTCGCATTCAATAAAGGAAGCCATTCGGGTAAGGTCATATTTATGTCAGGCTTTCCAAAAAGCCTGCATAACATGGCAGCAGTAAAACAAAAAGGAGAGGTAAGTGAACCCATGCTGTACATACCTTGTTTGTTCTTCTTCAATGGTTCACTTCTTTTGGTCCACTTCTTTGTGCATTCTGCCAAATTTGAGTGTTCTTTTGCAAACTCTTCCATAAATTGCCTGTTGAAAGTTGCCTAAGGTTCTGGCAGCTTATACATTAATCTCAGATCTTCTATGGTGAATGACCCAATTAGCTCTTCCGATGGAGTTCTGAATTATCTGTCTGAAATATCTGTGCTATCCAGCACCCATCTCACCATGTCTGTATATGGAAAATCCTTGGTCTTGCTGCTATTCTATGTAGAAATGAGCAAGCCAAGTCTCTAAGGGTTGCTTCAGACGTATCCTTTGAACCTGCTGTGGCTGCAACTTTTATCACCACAGGGTTTTCATCTTCTAACAGTTTATACATTCCCTCCCAAGTGGATATACCGGCGTCCTTGTTACAGGCAGTGTCTGCGTATAGCGACGCCATTTCTTTGTTCTCAGAACTTGAGCTCTTCTCCTTCTTACCCATAATGTTTAGCGGAAGCTTTGTATAGTGGTCTGCTCCTTCGTGCCTGCGTTTTACGAATAAATGAGAGTAATGATATAAGAAAGGTGATGAGACTGTTTTGAATGTGAAAGTGGATGAAATATAATATTTAAATTGTGAAACGACTTTCAATATAAACACAATCTCTTTTCACATTAATAATCAATCCAATCATTTAATATAATCATTAAAGTGCATGACGGATTTGACATGTGGGAAGATTGCCTTGGGATAGTGCGCCTACATGAATCTTCGATTTGCTGCGCAATATCGCAATATCACAATGTCGCAATATCGCAAAATGAAATCATCGCAATCATAAAAATAGCGCAGAAACGGGAATTGCGCAATAGCGCAAAGCGCATATCGCAAAAAACACAAAAGCGCATATCGCAAAAAGCACCCAATCGCAAAAGCGCAGAATCGCAAAAGCGCAGAATTGATAAGAGTGGAAAAGATTTTTATTAATCATTTATGTGTTGCGCTATGCGATCTGCGATCAATGCATTTTATATATACTGTTTTGTTACGGATGTGCTATCTTGTTTCAAGAGAAATTTTATTACAATCTATCATAAACTTAAGCCTTTCCAAATATTATTTCTAAGGGATTTTATAAGTTTATGATAGAAATTTTTATTTGTAAAGGAAAACAAATCCTAATTGATTTTTTTGGATTTTTTAACTAAGGGTCCCCATTTATTTAGTATTATTACTAATAATAAATAAAAAGGGCAGTTGTTGCTGGTCACAACAGGGTCCGGCTACCACTGATTTCTCCTTTCTTTGGGTCTCGCTTAAACTCTATAAAAATAGTGGATACACACCCAATCAAATGATACAAGACATATGATTGATGCATTAAATGTACATACATCACTGTGAGTAGCAAGCGGAAATAATAAAGCATGAAGACCGAAGGAAGTGTTGTTAACAACACTTCATTAGGGTCATGCTTGTAAATTGTTCTGACCACAAAGGAAACAATTCCTCATGGAAAGAACACCCTTCACTTCCTAAAAGTTTAAATGATAACACAAATTCCAATAAAAAAAGCCATCAACCTTCGTTAAGAAAGTGAAATGAACTCAACCACCATTAACATACTCAGCAAACTGTTATGCAATTATGATATGAATTAAAGAAACAATTCCCTTAATCTAAAGACGTTCAAAAACTGAAAACATAATACTCAACAGCGCTCATACATATGACAACACCAGATCCACAAAGGGGTTTTTCAAAATGCTTATATTCATGCTTCAATGTATAATCCTCTGGTAATACAATATATTCAACTGGAGTCCCAAACAAAAGATCCTCTACAAGTTCCCGAAGGAAGAGTTTATAGAGAAAATCTTGCCCTTTGGGCTCCCTGACTTTTCACTTTCTCGACTGCTAGGCTTCCTTGCGACCCAGTCTGTTCTGCGACCTTGCGACCTGAGCCACTGTTGCGACCTGCGACCTGACTGGGTTATGCGACCTTGCGACCTGGTCGTTGGGTCGCGTCGTCCGACATTTAATAGGGGATGCGACTTAGTGACCTGGCGACCTCGATAAATATGCAACCTACGACCTCGGGCAGATCAGCGACCTGCAACCTCGGCAAATATGCAACCTGCGACCTCGGCAAATGTGTGACCTGCGACCTCTACAAATGTGTGACCTGCGACCTTCTTGGATTTGGACCTGTGACCCATTCGTTGGGTCGTTGGGTCGCGTATTCGAGCGTTTGGCATGGAACACGACTCCGCGACCTGGTGTCCTAAAGAAATCTGCAACCTAGGGTTTTATCCCTTCCACGTTGAGATAGTCTTAGCTCCCGCCATATGAACCAGCATTTTCTGGGTAAGCGAAAAAATTCCTTGTCTGGGTCATCATCATAATCTCCTCATGTTACCTGCGTGTAAGCATATTATATTAGCCATTAGCCTCACCCACATAAATATGTTTATGCATGTTGAAGAAAAAATAAAGATACAATAAAAAGAAAATGCAGATGCATAAGAAGCATATTGACGGGTGACATCAAGGGGTTTTAATGATTAGCTTGGACCCCTGTATAGTCCTATTCTATATGAAATATATGAATGATCGTGCATATCTACTATGTGTTCCTCTACTGTCGCAAGAGAACGCTTGAAGTTCCAACCGATATCCTTCCTTCAATAGGCACGTATAGCTAGTCTTTAACATTTTCTAAATGGAGACTACCGAAGCCACGGGAGCTCCCATGCACTGCTATGTGGTGAGACAGGCTATGATGCATGACCCCCTCAAAGTATTTCGAGGCTGCGACAGGCCTCGAAATAGCTAATTGTTATCATCCCTTGCCTTCATCAAATGGGCATCAATTCACTGTTTTAAACTTAATTCTTTCACAACGTGGTGTTAAAGATGATTTTTTCTTCATTTGTAGAGATGCTAGGTTTGCTGCCAAACACTCTGTAACATAGTTATATCACCCGAACTTGAATCATATGAAGGTGCTGAAACAATTTATACCTTGGAGGGTGCATCTTGGGGGTAGTTTTCAAATCTCCCAAGAAATTATCTAAACTTGGTCTGAATCCCTATGTGTGAGAAATGCCTCTGAGAGAAGACACCATTTTGAAGCGGGGTCGCATAGTTGGAAACTCTCATGGGTCGCATCCTTTAGTGGACACACATTTTGCAACCTTGCGACCTCAGAGAGATCGCATAGTCGCACTTCGAATAAGGTCGCACCTCCTGGCTAGTGACAACTATTACGACTCCGCAACCTGGGTTGTAGTCGCATAGTTGACAGGTCACATTAGGCACAATCTTCCTTGGATGCATTCACTGCGACTTAGATACTTTGGTGAGGGTCTTTTTTGACACCAATAAATAAGTCGGACAACCATACAAGCGAAATTTTTGAAAAGTGAGACCTTGCGGCTAGTACAACTGCAAGTCGCAGACGTGTTATGCAGGAGTCTTCATGCATGCATTATTGCACAGCTACTATTGCCTCCACCGTTCTCTAGCATTATAACCTTTTATATGCAAACATCTCTGCCATGCACCATGCTCCCATGCTTCATGATATGCAATACCTTGGCAGCCAGTAAGGCGCGCGATTTTTTGGAGAGGGGTTTGTGCCAATGCACTGTACTGAACCATCTTTCACCTCCCATGATGATCGACTGCCAGAATATTTATTTATTACATCCCAATGCAAATGACTCCGGCCTACAATAGGCGACAGTATACATCAGGGTATCAGAATCACTAGTTGAAATGTTTTGAATGTATGAGGTGTGAAGATTGAGCTTATAGCAACATATTGCAGAGGAAGGAAATTAACTGAGAAGTTTTTTTTGTTGTGCTAACACAACTAGAATCAAAGGGATTCGACCCTTTTCCTGCACTGAAAATCAACCGTGTCGAACTTTATTATGGCATGCCAGACATTGAGTGGCTTAGACAGGGCATCAAATCCTTGCATGTCGGGCTTGTTGATAATGCAGAGCCAAACGGTCCCTGAAAAGTTGTGTGTTAGTGACCTCTTCGATCAAAAATATTAATTTGTGTGTAGTAAAAAAATTATCGTTCATGCATGGCAACCTACATCCATAATTATCATTTATGCATGGCAACCTCCGTCCATAACTATCGTTCATGCATGGAAACCTGTGTCCATGTAGCGCGACATGAAGAGAAGGGATTCGTTTTGTCGAGCTCACTGTGAACACGTATCAAGAGCCTTGATGGGAAATGGGATGCGTGGAAGATCACTATGGCGTTGATTATGGTGTAGGAATATGTGTTTTCTGATGAAATGATTTACAATCATGCGTATTGCAACCTCCTCCAGCAAAACATAACTCTGCACCATTTATAAACGGTCATATTTCACACTTTTGCATTTCATTTGATTATAACCGCACGATAGTTATTCTATCATTTCCATAGTAGATCTGCTACAAGGTTTGAATCCATGTTTAAACGCACATTTTGACCAAATATTATATATCTACTCTAAAGAATAAAACTCTACCATAGAAATGTTTAAGTCCATTCGCAATGTATTTTCCTACAACTCTGGTCCGTGTTTTAATCATAATGTTGGACCACTATATATATATGTTTTCTCCAACATTTACCGTAATTTAAAAACTGCCATCGAACCTTTTCACCCATTCGTAACGCACCATAGTCATTACTACATGTTACTATGGGTTTGTCATAATATCCCGCTCCATGTTTTAAACATAACTTTGACCATTATATATCCACTCAACATGTTTTACCATAGGTCAAAACTCCACCATAGAAATATTTGAGCTCAATTAATGCATTTACATATAGTTTTGATCCGTGTTCTTATATGGCTTTGAAACTATATGTTTGTGCCTTGCCTTAAAAATACAACGTACCCTTGGTCCATTGAACGTGCGCCCACTTATAATGTTTTCACATAGTTTTGCTCCGCGATCTCTTATGGTTTTGAAAACATATGATTTTTTCCTTGGTTTAAGTGTACAACGTCTAAAACCATTTGCTTTGGCTAACCCTCACAACCTCTTTCTCGGCCAATTGCATTAATCTCATCAATAAAGATAATACTTGGTGTGGACTGCCTGGTTTCAGCAAACAAGCTTCTAACTCCTGAAGGCCCAACACCAACAAACATCTTCTTGAAATCTGAGCCACACATTGAAAGAAAAAGGGGACTCCTGCTTGCCCTGTTGTAGCTTTTGCCAAGAGAGTTTTCCCTGTGCCAGGAGGACCCATTGAAAGGGCACCTTTTGGAATTTTAGCTCCTAGCTCTTGGTAATTTTAGGATTTTAAGAAAATGCACAAACTCCATGATCTCTTCTTTGCTTCATCACAACCAGCTACATCCTCAAATAATACCTTGTCCTTTGAATTTTTATCTAGCTTCGTCACATTTTCTTTGCCGATGTTAAAGAGTCCACGACCACCCTTGCCTCCAGGTCCACCTACACCCAAACTGCTTTGCATTCTTTGCCCAAAGTGAATAAGAGACCCCAGAATCAACAATGTAGGTGAAAATCTAAACAACTCTTGGTACCAGACCATTCTGAAACATATCTTAGAGGAACATAATCATGAGGACCAATACCCAATGCTTCTTGTGCATCCTCCAACTTTTGCGAAAAGGATTCAACACTGCCAATATTAAAAGAGTACTTATGTTGGCTGCCACCCTCAGAGGAGGTCTGTCTAACATGTATCTCTACATCACTGCTTTCACTTTGGGTAGAATTATTTGGTGAATTTCGAACATAAAATTTAGCTACAGATTTGTTTGAAACCACAATATGGTTGACAAGCCCAGGTTCCAAACGTTTATTTTTGAATTCCTGAAAACTAGTCTCTTCAGATGTAGGAGGCTTAATCTTATTTCCCTCGGTGCCATGATAATCATTGATGAGTTTATCAGTCGTGGGATTGACCTGTATAAAGAACATAACATTAATTAGTTTACAGTTACCTTTTAGAGAACGATGCCCCCAAATAATAAATATTAGACTATGAGCTCGGCGAAGTGCTAAAACAGAGTGCCTAGACAATCCATGATGAAAATGATTTTAATGTAAATACACACAAGTTTCCATTCAAATGTATGCATGGCGATCCTTCACACATGGCGTGATTGCAACAATAGCATTTGATCATGATGGCGAGACAAATCATGAGGGGTTAGGGATAGGTTGTTGGGATGTCAATGACTGCGGGTTCGATGAACGACCTAAACGACTAAGTGAGCAGAGGGGGACCCGAAATTTTAAATATACCCAAAATTTTGGGTGGTGTTGTAGCGGCTACAACAAATGGCGAACCACTTGTAGAATCCAGCATCTCTGTCAATATCACAACAATATTCTGAGTCCAGATAGTGATGCAATGGAATATTGAACAAGTTCCGCAAGTACCCTTTGTATTATTCTGGCCCTTTATAGGTATGCCTAATCCTTGTGCCTCAGCTATATCTCACTAATTAGAAACACATCCAAGAGAAATATCACAGACGTCAATAGCCTGTTGATGGTGTGAAGAGAAAGGCAGTGGGTTTATTATTTTTAGGATTTTTTAAAGTACGTTTCTGGTGTTTCTCCGCTGCCAGCAGGCCTGGACAGTACCCCGGCAGAGTCACTTCAAGAAATCAAAAACGTTGCTCCGCTACCAGCGAGCCTGGTCAGTACCCCAGCAGAGTCGTTGCATTACCTCTCTACGTAGGAAGCCTTTCTCGATCCTTTACCCTTATTTGTTTCATGTTCTTGTAGCACTTATTTTCATGTGCTCGTGACACTTATTTTTCATGGGCGAATGAGGGATCCTAACTTATTTTATGAGAAAGAGAGTTTGTTTCTTGTTTTACAAAAACTGAGAGATGTCCTGATTTGGGTTTACCCTAGTGCCAAACCTTCACATCCCATCTACCACAATAGGCGAAGCGTGAAAAATAGATCATTAAGATGTCCAAGACTATGTTGGGCACAAGGCTTAGGCTACGGGTATGGGCCACTGAAACTCATTAGGTCTCCCATAAGCAACCGGATTGTAACTCCCTGGCTAAATAAGTTTAGACTCATAGGCATCTTGTTGAGAATGTGACTTCGATGACTGGTCCTAAGAGAAAGCTGCCTCTTGAGATAGCCACCGCAACCTCACGTAAACAATGGGGTTATTGTTTCAGCAGTTGGGGTAGAACAAATCTGCAAGATTGTAGAGTTTCAATGATGGCTCATGCAGTGATTGGCAATATGTGGAATATTTTCAAAGCTATATCAACAATCTACGAAAATGATGTGATGAAAACAGTGCACGACACAATGTAATAGGCAAGGCTCAAGATGCAATTCAACGCCATGTGCGAGAACGATCAACCAGTTGTAGGTGGAAAAGAGGTGCGATAAAAGCAGTAATTATTTATGCAGCAACAAGTAAACTAAAAAGAAATGAGTGTGAAACAATTGTAACATGATGATTCCTAGGATATTAATCTTAAGAAAAAATAGTACACACACCTTTTAATCATGAAGTAAAAATTTGGCAAGTAAACCTAATTAAATTTGAACTAAAATTTTTATTAAAAGGTTCTAGCTAGCCTACACCTAAACCCTAGTTTAACCCATGAGGTGACCGGGTTATGTAAAATCAGTTTTCCAGTGCAGCCACAACATTAGTTCGCATCTTGCAATGACAACAATGATCAGGATCAGAGCTAGTATCCAAAAAAGTGCAGTAACAACAAAACTTACCTGAGGAGCAGGGGAAACGGCAAGACGATCATAGATACTTACCAAAGAACATGCCATAATATATTGTGCAAGATGAATCCCACTCTCATCTTGATACACAACAATATTTTCTTGAAAATCAACATTTATAAATGACACATAATCATTCATGCACAATCCTGGGCCTGATGGGCGCTGGGTAAGCCATTTCTTATTTGTAGGCACATCCAACGAATAGGGTTGGTCGATGGCAATCTCATCATGGTGTTGAGGACCATCAGTTTTATGGAATGGAAACAATAAGCATGTGCCAGGCTAATTATAAATGCTTCTGCATCCGAGTGCAGAAACCCTAGTTTTGAAAACCCTAGTTCAGGGTTGCTTCTAGGTTTGGCCAAGGGTGTGAGGATCAAACCCCAGACCTTCGAGTGGGGGGTCGCCCAAATTTGATGGTTTGGCGAGATCAACAGGAGAATGGATGTGAACATGGATTGTGGTGGGTTGCAAAATGTCAGTGGGCTTTGTATCGATTCGGTCAAATGTTGGCACACTGACAGATTGATAAATCGATGTATCTGATTCTCTAGATTTGCGAAGGTGGGGTGAATTTGACATAGTTATGCTAGGAGGAGCATGGTACTTGGGGATCATCATTTCAGAAACGGTGAAGCGCTTCGATTTTTTGATGGGTACTTGAATCTTCCCAAAGAGACTCATCGAATTCTGGTGTCCCCATGAGTTCGGAAAAGAGACGCGAGTGATAGTCCTCAGTGGTATGATTGAGTATGTTTTCAGATGATCAGGGATCACTGTAACCATTGATTTGATTAAGCTGGGTACCTGACATGTTGGGCTTCCCGGGAGTTATGGACTAGGAAGGATCAATAAAGAGGACATCTTGAGGTTGCCCAAACAGGACATCACTCCTATGGCTGTCTAAAGATTTCGAGTGAGAAAGATCAGATCTAAAATATTCATTGATTTTGAACTGTGATTGTGAAACACTATCTGCATGCTTATGATTGTCGCCAATACTAGTATAAGGATATTTTGAATGTCTCGAAGAAATTACTGGTGTGGCGGGGTCGTGAAATAAATCGTGGAATAACGAAAGAATAGATTTTGTCGCAGGGGCGTTAACCATACAAGGCTTTCCAACACGTGCATCCATGTTATTCAGAGAAAAAAATGACCTGGCAGGCCCTATAAGGGAATCGACTTCATCCGGGATAGGAGTCGATTCATAAGCAGTATGCGAATCAGATTTAGGACTGCGTCTAGGGAGACATCGAGTGGGCTCAAGGTAGGTTTCATGAACTGGGAGAGATTTTAGGCCCATCTGGTTTTCAAGCTTTGATTCGACAGGGTGCGTGAAATATTCAAAGGTAGTACAATAGGCTTTATCCTCTTGCTAGTGTCTGTCCTTGCTCAGGACTTTTGAGGTCACAACTCCACTACCCGACAACTCGGGGGGAGCGGTGAGAATATCACAAATAGCAACACTCTCCTTGGAGGCATGAATGTGGTTTGGACTCGGGGGAATGGAAAAGGAAGCATTAGGGACAAATTCTGAACACCTGGTAACTTGCGAGTCATCATAGGGAACACTAGGATCAGGCAGGGTTGCTACTTGAAATTGTTCAAGGGAAACAAGGATCACATACATGAACTATTGTCTTAACAACTTCCAATCAACATCCTTTTCAGGGAACTCAAAACAATAATGAACAAGTCTGATATAAAATTCATCTAGAGGTTCCTGAGGTTCCATTCTGATGTCATTTAGCTTTATCAATACATTTTGAAAATCGTACCTGTGAAAGGCTTGTTGTAATTCACTGGAGAGTTGTTCAAATGAATGGATAGAAGCTTCTGGCAATGTGCGGCACCATTGCTTAGTGTGATCTTCGAGAGTGAGGAAGAAAAACAAACAAATCAAACCTTCATTTTCAATTTCGTAGCACTCACCCAAGTCACAAAAATCCAAAAGGTGTCGGGTTATGGACACTCCATTTTCACCATAAAATTTTAACTAGGACAAGTGATACATAATTTCATCAAGGATGAAGTATTGAGGCTTATAAAACTCCGAAAAACATCTTGAGATAATGATTTGGGAACGAGCCATTACAGATATGATATTAACGACAGGCTCTGAGGGCTCAGCTTGTCATCTGGCCCTCCTTCTAGCGCCAATTCTGTTGATGGGAAAATCTATCCGGCCAACAGCATGGGATCTCCCCGGTAAAAAGTCCCAATTAGACCTTGAACTGTTTGGAATAGGGATCTCATCCGGGGTGTGGGTCTGGCTACCATTGATTTCTCCTTTCTTTGGGTCTCGCTTAAACTCTATAAAAACAGTGGATACACACCCAATCAAATGATACAAGACATATTATTGATGCATTAAATGTACATACAACACTGTGAGTAGCAAGAGGAAATAATAAAGCATGAAGACTAAAGGAAGTGTTGTTAACAACACTTCATTAGGGTCATGCTTGTAAACTGTTCTGACCACAAAGGAAACAATTCCTCATGGAAAGAACACCCTTCACTTACTAAGAGTTTAAATGATAACACAAATGCCAATAAACAAAGCCATCAATGTTCATTAATAAAGTGAAATGAACTCAACCACCATTAACATATTCAACAAACTGTTATGCAATTATGATATGAAATAAAGAAATAGTTCCCTTAATCTAAAGACTTTCAGAAACTGAAAACATAATACTCAACAGTGCTCATACATATGAAAACACCAGATCCATAAAGGGATTTTCCAAAATGCTTGTATTCATGCTTCAATGTATAATCCTCAGGTAATACAATATATTCAGCTGGAGTCCCAAACAAAAGATCCTCTACAAGTTCCCGAAGGAAGCATTTATAGAGAAAACCTTGCCCTTTGGGCTCCGTAACTTTTCACTTTCTCGACTGTTGGGCTTCCTTGCGATCCAGTCTGTTCTGCGACCTTGCAACCTGAGCCACTGTTGCAACTTGCGACCTAACTGGATTCTGCGACCTTGCGACCTGGTCACTGGGTCGCGTCATCGGACATTTAATAGGTGATGCGACTTAGCGACCTGGCGACATCTGCGACTTGCGACCTCGAAAAACATGTGACCTGCAACCTTGGGCTGATCAGCGACCTGCGACCCCGAAAAATATGTGAACTGTGACCTCGGAAGATGTGCGACCTGCGACCTCTGCAGATGTGCTACCTGCGACCTTCTTGGATTTGCGACCTGCGACCTAGTCACTGGGTCGCCGGGTCACGCAGTCGAGCATTTGGCATGGAACACGACTCCGCGACCTGGGGACCTAAAGAAATCTGTGACCTGGAGTTTTATCCCTTCCACGTTGAGATAGTCTTAGCTCACGCCACATGAACCAACATTTTCTGGGTAAGCGACAAACTTCCTTGTCTGGGTCATCATCATAATCTCCTCATGTTACCTTCGTGTAAGCATATTAGATTAGCCATTAGCCTGGCCCACATAAATATGTTTATGCATGTTGAAGAAAAAATAAAGATACAATAAAAAGAAAACGCAGATGTATAAGGATCATATTGATGGATGACATCAAGGGGTTTTAAAGATTAGCTTGGACCCCTGTATAGTCTTGTTCTGTAGGAAATATATGAATGATCATGCATATCTACTATGTGTTCCTCTACTGTCGCAAGAGAACGCTTGAAGTACCAACCGATATCCTTCCTTCAATAGGCACGTATAGCTAGTATTTAACATTTTTTCAATGAAGACTACCAAACCCAGGGGAGCTCCCATGCACTGCTATGTGGTGAGATGGGCTATGATGCACGACCCCCTCAAAGTATTTCGAGGCTGCGACAGGCCTCGCCATAGCTAATTGCTGTCATCCCTTGCATTCATCAGATGTGCATCAGTTCACTAGTTTAAACTTATTTCTTTCACAACGTGGTGTTAAATATGCATTGTTCTTCATTTGTAGAGATGCTAGGTTTGCTGCCAAACACCCTGTAACATAGTTATATCGCCCGACCTTGAATCATATGAAGGTGCTGAAACAATTTATACCTTGGAGGGTGCATCTCGGGGGTAGTTTTCAAATCGCCCAAGCAATTATCTAAACTTGGTCTGAATCCCTAGGTGTGAGAAATGCCTCTGAGAGAAGACGCCATTTTGAAGCGGGGTCACATAGTCGGAAACTCTCATGGGTCGTAGCCTTTATTGGACAGACAATTTGTGACCTTGCGACCTGAGAGAGGTCACATAGTCGCACTTCGAATAAGGTCGCATTTCCTGGCTGGTGAAAACTATTGCGACTCCGCGACTTGGGTTGCAGTCGCATAATTGACAGGTCACATTAGGCACGATCTTCCTTGTATGCATTCGCTGCGACTTAGTGACTTTGGTGAGGGTCGCTGTTGACACCAGGAAATAAGGTGGACAACCATACAAGCGAAATTTTGGAAAATTGAGACCTCACAGCTAGTACAACTACAAGTCACATACGTGTTATACAGGAGACTTCATGCATGTATTACTACACAACTACTATCGCCTCCATCATTCTCTAGCATTATAACCTTTTATACGCAAACATATCTGCCATGCGCCATGCTCCCATGCTTCACGATATGCGATCCCTTGGTGGCCAGTAAGGCGCGCGATTTTTTGGAGAGGGGTTTGTGCCAATGCACTGTACTGAAGCTTCTTTTACCTCCCATGATGGTTGACTACCAGAATATTTATTTATTACATCCCAATGCAAATGACTCCGGCCTACAGCAGGTGACAGTCTACATCGAGGCATCGTAATCACTATTTGAAATGTTTTGAATGTATGAGGCATGAAGATTGACCTCAGAGAAACGTATTGTAGAGGATGGAAATTAACTGAGAAGTTTTTTTTGTTGTGCTAACACAACCAGAATCAAAGGGATTTGACCCTTTTCCCGCACTGAAAATCAACCGTGTCGAACATTATTATGGCATGCTAAAAATTGACCGGCTCATACGGGGCATCAAATCCTTGCATGTCAGGCTTGTTGATAATGCAAAGCCAAACAATCCCTGAAAAGTTGTGTGTCAGTGACCTCTTCGATCAAAAATCTTCATTTTCACGTAGTAACAAAATTATCATTCATGCATGGCAACCTGCATCCATAATTATCGTTTATGCATGGCAACCTGCGTCCATAATTATCGTTCATGCATGGAAACCTACGTCCATGTAGCGTGGCATGAATAGAAGGGATTTGTTCTGTCCATCTCACCATGAACACGTATGAGGAGCCTTGATGGGAAACGGGACGCGTGGATGATCACTGTGGCATTGATTATGGCGTAGGAATCTGTGTTTTCTGATGAAACGATTTACAATCATGCATATTGCAACCTCCTCCAGTAAAACGTAACTCTGCACCGTTTATAAATGGTCTTATTTCAGACTTATGCATTTCATTTGATTATAACCGCACGATAGTTATTCTATCATTTCCGTCGTAGATCTGCTACAAGGTTTGACTCCATGTTTAAATGCACATTTTGACAAAATATTATATATCTGCTCTAAAGAATAAAACTCCGCCATAGAAATGTTTAAGTCCATTCGCAATGTATTTTCCTACATCTCTCATCCGTGTTTTAATCATAACATTGGACCGCTGTATATATATGTTTTCTCCAACATTTACCATAAGTTGAAAACCGCCATCAAACCTTTTCACCCATTCGTAACACACCATAGTCATTACAACATGTTACTATGGGTTTGTCATAATATCCCGCTCCATGTTTTAAACATAACTTTGACCATTATATATTCACTCAACATGTTTTACCATAGGTCAAAACTCCACCATAGAAATATTTGAGCTCAATTAATGCATTTACATATAGTTCTGATCCGTGTTCTTATATGGCTTTGAAACTATATGTTTGTGCCTTCTCTTAAAAATACAACGTACCCTTGGTCCATCGAACGTGCGCCCACTTATAATTTTTTCACATAGTTTTGCTCCGTGATCTCTTATGGTTTTGAAACCATATGATTTTTTCCTTGGTTTAATTGTAAAACGTCTAAAACCATTTGCTTTAGCTAACCCTCACGACCTCTTGCTCGCCCAATTGCATTAATCTCATCAATAAAGATAATACTTCGTGTGGACTGCCTGGTTTCAGCAAACAAGCTTCTAACTCCTGAAGGCCCAACACCAACAAACATCTCATGAAATCCAAGCCACACATTGAAAGAAAAATGGGACTCATGCTTCCCCTGTGGTAGCTTTTTCCAAGAGAAGTTTCCCTGTGCCAGGAGGACCCATTGAAAGGGCACCTTTTGGAATTTTAGCTCCTAGCTCTTGGTACTTTTAGGATTTTAAGAAAATGCACAAACTCCATGATCTCTGCTTTTCTTCATCACAACCAGCTACATCCTCAAATAATACCTTGTCATTTGAATTTTTGTCTAGCTTCGTCACATTAGCTTTGCTGATGTTAAAGAGTCCACAACCACCCTTGCCTCCAGGTCCACCTACACCCAAACCACTTTGCATTCTTCGCCCAAAGTCAATAAGAGACCCCAGAATCAACAATGTAGGTGAAAATATCAACAAATATTGGTACCAGACCATTCTGAAACATATGTTGCAAGAACATAATCATGAGGACCAATACCCAATGCTTCTTGTGCATCCTCCAACTTCTGCTCAAAGGATTCAACACTGCCAATATTAAAAGAGTTATGTTGGTTGCCACCCTTAGAGGAGGTCCATCTGACATGTATCTCTACATCACTACTTTCACTTTGGGTAGAATTATTTGGTGAATTTCGAACATAAAATTTAGCTACAGATTTGTTTGAAACCACAATATGGTCGACAAGGCCAGGTTCCAGAAGTTTATTTTTGAATTCCTGAAAACTAATCTCTTCATATGTAGGAGGCTTAATATTATTTCCCTCGGTGCCATGAAAATCATTGATGAGTTTATCAGTCGTGGGATTGACCTATATAAACAACATAACATTAATTAGTTTACATTTACCTTTTAGAGAATGGTGCCCCCCAAATAAAAAATATTAGACTATGAGCTCGGTGAAGTGCTAAAACAGAGTGCCTGGATAATCCATGATGCAAGCGCTTTTAATGTAAATACACACAAGTTTCCATTCGAATGTTTGCATGGCGATCCTTCGCACATGGCGTGATTGCAACAACGACATCTGATCATGATGGCGAGACAACTCATGAGGGGTTTGGGATAGGTCACTGGGATGTCAATGACTGCAGGTTCGGTGAACGACCTTAACGACTAAGCAAGCAGAGGGGGACCCGAAATTTTAAATATACCAAAAATTTTGGGTGGTGTTGTAGGAGCTACAACAGGACATCATCATCATTATTATTATTTGGTTTTACTTGCACAGGGTATAATTGGTTCATGAAGATTTTATTTGTACAGGTCCAAAATTGTAGGGTTTTAATCTCGCATGTGAGATATAGGGTTTCGATTTGCAGCCGCAGGGTTTCCAGTGAGGATTTTTTGTTACAACCGCAAGCACGTAGGATTATCCATGAGGTTGAAGGGTTTCAATTACACGCATGTGAAATCTCTATGCAACAGGAAACTAGGGTTTTATTTCATCAATTAACCACAGAATTCAACAGTTGACCGGAGATATTGACAGTTCACCGCAAGCTTCTGAATCAAGGTTTTCATTATTAGCATTATTGATTTCATCTATTGGATGTTGTATAGTTGATTTTGATGGATATTTTTATTCTTGAAGATATGGATCATTATACTCTCTCTTTACTGAAACATTCAATGACAATCTAGTAAGAAGAATAATTTGAAGTGTTTTCTCCCTTTTGGTGTTTTCCCTAGTCTCCAACCATTCCTGGTCTCTCTATGTGTGAATGATTTTCTTTTATTGTTATTTTATGTTCCACTGCATTGATGATGATATTGTTCTTTTTATACAATAACATATCTTCTCAAATAATGTTATTATGCAGCTATGAGGTTAATTCAATGTGTAAATAATGAAAATCAATTATATAAATCAAGAACAATATAGCACTAAAATTAATAAAAACTTAGTCAACCTCTAAACCACCACATATATGCAATATTTACCTAGAACTTTGGGTACCCCTATGATGAAATCCATAGAGATATATTTCCATTTCTGATTAGGAGTGGGTACGGGTTAAAGTAAACCAGCTTGATAAGTATGCCCATTTTTTTTAATGGTAAGTAGGACATTCTTTAACATACTTAAGGACTTCATTCTTAGTTCCTTTCCATGTGAATCTCTCATATATCTACCTATAGGTTTTAAAAACTCCCAGGTGACCAACCAAATGTGCATCATGAAATGTCCCCAATATATTTACCTTAAGTTGTGGAAAGGAAACAAATAAATTCCTCCCTTATACATGATCAACACATTTACCATGATATATCTATCATCATGAATTTTACCTCCCACAACTCATGTTTCCCATGAAAATTTGGCACACTCTATTTCAATTAACTCCCTCTAATCAACAAAAATTTCGACTAATGAATATAGTGAGGCATCATAGAAAGTGAATTGGCAACTACATTTTTCTTTCCCTTGACATATACAATGTAAAATTCATATACCTATAATATATTCACCCACTTTTGTTGCATATCATTTATATCCTTTTGGTTCATGAAATATTTGATGATGTTATGATTGGTTTTGATGATAAACTTACCCACAACTAGGTATACTCCAAATTTATTTAATGAATGCATAATGGCCAACATCTCTCCATCATCAACTGAGTAAAAAATATCCATGCCTCTTAATTTTCTTCTCTCAAAAGTGATGGTGTGTTTATCATGCATGAAAATGGATCCTATCCCCTCTAATGAAGCATCATACTCCAACTCAAAGGGTTTGGAGAAATATAGTTTTTACAATATAGGGCATGTGGACATCCCTTGTTTGAAATTATTAGAACAATTTCAAGTTGAATCAGACCATGCAAAGGCTCTCTTATTATTAAAATTCATAAGAAGTGTTGTATTTTGTGAAAATCCATTAATAAATATCCTATAGAAACCACAAAAAAATTAAAAAATCCCTTAAGCTAGGTAAGATTTGTAGGTGTAGGATATTCTAGAATAGCCTTGATCTTCTTATGATATAATCTCACTCCATATGCATTGATGATATTACTGAGATAAAGAATATTTGTCATCCTAATGTCACATTTAGACTAATGATATAGAAACTCACTCTCTAGGATGATCAATGCCTCATCAAGATGTTTCATATTTTCTTCCTAAGTGTTACTGAAAATTAGGATGTCATCAAATAATATGAAAAAAATTTCAACAATTTTCTCCTAAACACCTAATTCATACAATTATGAAAAGCTACTAGAAAATTCCTCAATCCAAAGGGCATTACCAAAAACTCAAAATTCCTAAAATATAATTTCAAAGCAATCTTATCAATATCCTCTTCTATTATATGAATTTGACGATACCCTCATCTCAAATATATCTTAGAATATTATTGTGCCCCATGCAACTCATTAATAAATTCATATATCCTGGAAATTGGATACCTATTCTTGATTTTCTTTTTGTTTAGAGCCCTATAATCAAGGAACGTGTGCATTGTTCCATCCTTATTTTATAACAATATTACTGTTGATGCTAAAGGACTTTTTCTAGGTCTTGTGTGCCCTGTCTCCAATAACTCCTTAATTTCCTTTTCTATTTCATATATGTGCATATTACAATGTTGGTAAGGAGTACTTATCAATGGTTTGGATATCTCCTCTAGCTCAATGAGATGCTTGATTTCCCTCTCAGGAGGAACTCCCAAACACCTTGGTATGTTTGGATAGCAACCCCTGAATATCAAGATGGAAATTGTTACCTTTATTGTATGAAATTGTAGGAACCATTGTCACGATGAGACACTTTACTACCCAATATATATAATCAAACTTGCTCCATCCTCTTATGTGATACCAATATAGGCTCTCCATATGAAATTCCTTGGAGTACTAGTTTCCTACCTTGATGTCCAAATTTCATTCCAAACTTTAGTAGATTGGAAGATAACTCCACAAGGGACATCATCCATTCCATACTAAGAATGACATCATTTTTCCCTATGTCTACCACATAAATTTGATCTTGTTGTTGATAATCATCTAGAAATATAATTAGATTTGAAATCTTATGAGTAGAATGAATCTTATACCTGTTACCTACCATCACCTTAACCCATTATGTTATTCTATTTGCAAACCTCTCTTAGCCTGCCAAGAATTTCATTGATGAAATTATTAGTTTCCCCTTTACTAATCAAAGAAAAAACTTGTTTCCCATGTATTACACCTCTTTCCTTGAATGTGATTGTATTTTGTGCACTAGATAATTGTGCTATGATCCTACGATCCTTGACTCTTTGTCTGAAGTTTCCTCCTCATCAATACTTTTGAAATTAAATTATTGATCTGAATTTTTTGATGCAAATTATTTAGTACAAAAGTACTCTACATGCTTGACTTTTAGTTTCAAACTAAATTTATGTGAGGGGTCTCATTGCTCTCTAAAATGGAAACATAGCTTCTTCCTTTTGATGTCATTTAGTTTCTCACTATATAACCTACGAGAATTATTCTGTGGATATTTTGATTCTCTTTGGAAAAAAAATTCTCTTTATCTTTGTTGTTTGGGAACCCTTTGTACTAAAACTTGCTTCCAAAAGTAGACACCATTATGTCCCTTGCTTTTTCTTTGGATACCTATAAGGTGGGTGGATTGAAGGGCTTAATCCAACCTCTTCAAGGTTCTATCAAACCATCAATGAATAATACTATGACACCTCCTTCTTAAATATCAGTCACTAGCATTATAAGCCTCTGAAAACCTGCAATATAAGTTTCAACTGAGCCCCAATGCTTAATTTGTGCTGACCCTTTGAAGTGCATTTTCATATCCATATTATAAAATCTCTCAATTAACCTGTCTATAAAATATGCATATTAACTATTATTTTCATGTCCCATGGTGATGATCCCATGATGCCACTACTCGTGCATTATGCCATCAATGTGTATAGTTGGATATTTGATGGCCTTTTCCACTAGAATTGAGTTGACTTGGAAATAGGTGTCAACCTTCTAAACCCAAGCTCGTGCTAAAGTGTTCTTTGAAACAACATAATATAGGAGAGTCAATTTTCCCACTTTATTCTTCAAATCATAATTTTCTGCTCTATCATATGTTTGGGGTCTATGTTTAATTTTTACAGCACTATAATATTTAAGTGATGTAGCAACCTAAATCTCTAGGACACTACGTGTCCAGCACTGAATAAAATTATTATGAAAATCGATGACCTGTGGCTCATTTTCAATTGTTGTAGTGCTCTAGGTGGGAAGGTAGGCACAAGTGGCCTCAAACTAATGGTTCTAGTTGGATAATTTTGATTTCCACCATGTATGAAATTTTCTCCCTTACCAATATTACCTCCATCATTGTCCCCATTATTTGCACTTTTACCAACAATACTAACTCCCGTTTTTCTAACCATTAAGTGTATAAAATGTTTGAACTATTGATTTTGTTCTTGGAACCTTTGCTCTGCAACTTGCTACCCTTTAACCCAAGCATCTAACAATTACTTGTATTTCGTCCCTTGATTTCCCTATGTTTTTCTGTAGCTAAATTTGTAGCACACTTGATTATATTAGGATTATAATGGTATGTATAAGGTTGTTGGTCAAATCTTGAGATGTCAATATATTATCGTATTAAACCCTTAAATATGGTAGGATACACAAATTTGATACCACTGTAACATACAACCTTGTGTTTATTTTCTTTGAATGTGTTTATAAAATAGAGATATATGAAGAAGAATTGTGTGACAATTATACTACTCATAACAATGAAATAACTCAGAAAATAACAGTATTTAGAAAAAATCACAAACCAAAATAATGCAATTTTTTTTAGAGATGTGATTACAGTTTATAATCAAAATGAACAATACCAATATAACCAAATTTCTTTAAAAGCATAATTCAATCATACCCATTAAATATGGAAATTCATGTCTCCCTCTCAATTGAAATCTACAAAATCACCATAGCAATGTTATTGTAGCAGATGTAGTATAGCACCAACACTGTAGCATGATACTATAGTGAGTTCTAAAATCTTTTTTTTTTGCCTCAAATATATTCAAATTTGCTATAGGCTATAGATATCAAACTATAAATGAAACTCAATTGATCTAAATCTTGGGGGTAGGTCCCCAAGATCTAAAAAATTGAAATGGATCTGGGGGATGGAGGCCCCCAAGATCTGAAAAATTAAAATACCAGAAGAAAAGAGGAGAACACATAGTAAACAAAACTACAAAGAATTTTTTTATTAAAATACATAATAATTGTAAAAGATACATCATGGTGGAAAATTTGTCCTTTTACAAAATGTGACTTGTTACTCCTAGTAATTTTTAGTTACAATACCACATGTAAATTCTATGTGTGGGTATATACCATGGGTGAATGAGTACCATGGGTAGATGTCACCTACAATACCATAGGTGGATATATACCATGGGTGATGAATACCATTTGTAGATTCCACTTACAACACCATGGGTGATGAATACCATCAATGGATGCCACTTACAATACCATGGATAAATTCCATGTGTGGATGAATACCATGGGTGGAAAAATACCATGGGTGAATGAATAGCTTGGATAAATTCCACTTGCAATACCATGGGTGGATAAATACCATGGGTGGATGAATACCATAGGTGGATGTCACTTTCCATTCAGATCATTCCTCCCTCCTTAGGAAGCAATGGTCCCCATTACATGAATTTCCCTCCTAAGAATCTTTTGATGAATATGAAGAGCCACAGAAGAGAAGGGTTTTGTATGGTTAACTCATAATCATGATGAATGAAGATCTAAGAATAGAGATACCATGTAATGCTTGTGACCAACTATGACACTGATAGTGTGTGGCCTAGAAAATGGACTTCAATGAAGTGTGGGTTTGTGGATGACCCAAAACCATGAAAAACAAAGATCTAAGGATAGAGATATCGTGTAATTCTTGTGACCAGTTGTGTGGCCTAGAAAATGGACTTAAATGACAAGGATTTTGTGTGATTTACCCATAAATGTGATGTTAACTATTGATGAAGTAGAAAGTTCCCATATAGTGGAGGGTGGAAGGGAAAATCTCCAAAGAACCCAAGCTGGATGCTGCTATGCTAAAACTGATGAGTGTGAAGTAGGTGCCTACTAAAGCAGGGTGGAAGGACACGATTCCAAAGGGAACCCACTCTGAATGTTTCTCCAAATATAAAAACTAATTTAAAATGGACATAACTCAGTCAATATAACTCAAAATATTCATTATAACATGTTTTTGGAAATAGAATGACCATTCTACATCTTCTCATGTGATTGAAATCCCTATATGAACATGTTGGAAACTCATATTTGCGTTGCAATCATCCCGCCATCATAAAAGTTCTGAAAAAATAGTTTATTTCAAAACAATGATATTTTCCTCATCTGAACTTTAATTGGACCATTTTTTTAATTTGGTTGATTTTTCTAGAGGAGCTCAGATTTGCAATCATTTTTCTAAAATTATATGAAAAGTGATAGGAGATTCATCGTCCATTTCAAATTTTCATCAGAAAAATTTCTATAACAAAGCCGATTTTAAATCAACGATGTCTCCCTCATCCAGACTCTGATTCAACCATTTTTTTTAATTTGGGTAATTTTTCGCAAGAAACCCAGACCTAATATTTTTCCTTTTAAATTTTACACTAAAAGTTTCATATCTGATCTGAAAACACGCTGTGAAAAAATTTCTCGCAAAAAAATGAAAAAAACAAAATTATTTCCGCTTTGTCGAAGAAAGTGCTCTATGGAGGGCATACAACATGCATGAAGTTTGTTGAAGATTGTTGCAAAAATTTGAAACTGAAATATGTATCGAACCCTCATGCCCATGGAGTCGTAACCTGAATATGATACCACTGATCTGAAATTATGCAGGGGCGCAATAGAATATATATATAATCGTAAACACAGAAGTGTGGAAAAATAAAACTTCATTTCATTAATATCAAAGAACTGAAATATGCTTAGATACATAATGGAAATAAACTAGCTCATGCAATGGTAGCTTATCTCGGAGAAGATATGACGAGACTACATGCCTCTAAACTATGCTACAATGAGCATCAACGCCCTTTTTATTATTGAAAAGTAAGGGAAAAACCTAAATAGCCAAAACCCTAACCCAGGAGATGGAGCACCAAGATTTTGTAGGCCTCCTTGGGGTTAGTTAGGCAGACAACTTCCCGAGGTCGTAACCTTGTCATATTATCTCTTCTTGGCGTGTACGATACCTTATAAAAAAGATCTCCCGGAGTACTGTAGTATTTGCTATAGGACCTTTCCTATGGCTACAAGCCTGCTGCGGACTTCAAAAAATGTCGTTTAGGGGGTCAAAGAAAATTTAGAAGTTTAGGACCCGAAAAATTGCTAAAAATAATAGATGTTACTATAAACAAGGAAATTTATGGAACCGAATGTAGGTCAAGGTGGAATAGGTAGGTGGCCACCAATATCCACCAAGATATGTTGAAAATATATTTTTAGTTCATGTATTTTCCAGCCGAGAAAATATTAATTTTTCACTCCTGGAAATCATGCCCCATGTCAAAGACTTATGGGAAATCTACTGTGAGCAAAAGGACGAGGTAGAATCCTCATTGTTTTCAGCTACACCCATTTAAAATTATTTCTGAGACGCCATCAAAAAACAATATTACCCTGTAAGTATCTATGAGCATAAATACATAAAATGTACCACGTTGCGGCAGGGAAGGGACCAAGATGTGTCAAAGTTCACAAATGGTTTTCATGCCCTTCGCACGAAGCTCGATATCAATGATTTCGAGTGAGATTGGTACTCAAGTAACATGATTTTTTGAATAAGTACATCAAGGATGAAATGGAGTTCCTGTAAATCTAATCACTTGGTGCTTCCTATCAATATGCCATCAAGATCGAGGAGAATTTTAAACATAAGAAGTGGGAATTTGGATCTGTGTTATGAAACCAGCTCCAAAAATATAAGAAAAGAGATATTAACGCCTTCAAAATCATCCACTTCTAGGGGGAAACCTCCAATACATTACATAAATGAACAATTATTGGATGATACAAATGACAAAAAACCTCCTTCTACATATAGGAGCTCATGGGCCCACAATATAATCCTAGTTGACCTAACAATAACAATGTAAGGGCACAATAATAACAATATTGGGGTTACAGGGGTACAACAATAACAATAAGGGGTCTACACTAATAACAATAAGGGAATAAACTATTAATATAGGGACCTAACATGCCCCTCTCCTTTAAAAAGGTGTTTTCCTCAATGCTTGATTAGCTCTGGGTGCTTCTGTATAATTCTCATCCTCCCATGTAGAATCTTCAATGGGTAAGTTCTTCCACTTGATGAGATACTCTAAAACTGAATGACTTCGTAGCTGTCGAGTTCTTATTTCCGTGACCACTTCAAGTTCGAATATGATTTTTCCTTCCTCATCAAGTTCTGGAAATATTGTTTGAACTGGAAGATTTTCACCTATAACCTTCTTTAAGCATGAAACATGGAAAACTGGATGCACTCGCAAAGAAGCAGGAAGCTCCTTTTTGTATGCCATAGTACCAATCTTTTGAAACACCTTGTAAGGACCATAGTACTTTGGAAATAATTTACTATCCTTCTTAGCTTGCTTGAGGGACATTCGTTTGTATGTTTGTAGCCGTAAAAATACCCAGTCTCCTAAATCAAAACTTCTCTCCCTGCAATGTTGATCTGCCTATTGTTTCATTTGATTTTGTGCCAAATTTAGGTTATCGTTTAAGAGTTGGAGAAATTCTTATTGATGCTCGATGTGATATTCCACTGCTTGAACCTTATAATTTTCTCTTAAAGATGATGTTATGGATGGTGGATGAGGTCCATAAAGTGCCATAAATGGGGTCATTTTTGCTGCAGTATGGAAGGAAGTTTTATACCACCATTCAACGTGAGGTAACCACTTGACCCATTGTGTTTGTTTATCAGATACAAAACATTGAAGATATCCTTCCAAGCATTTATTCACTATCTCAGTTTGACCATCAGATTGAGGATGATAATATGAGCTATGAGTTAATTGAGTACCTAAACAAGAAAATAACTTCATCCAAAAATTTCCAGTAAAAATGGGATCTCTGTCGCTCACAATAACCTTTGGGTTTCCATGTAGCTTTTGAATTGTGTCCATAAATGTATTAGCAACTATACTTCCTTTAACTGGATGAGATAATGCAAAAAAGTGTGCATAATTGGTAAGTCTATCAAATACCACCAGGATGACACTATTTCCTTCGGAATTAGGTAAATGTGTGATAAAATCCATTGAAATCTCCTCCCAACGTTGACTTGGAATGGATAAAGGTTGTAGAAAACCAAACATTCTGCCACAAAGTTTTGAATATCATATTTAAGTCCATCCCAAAAAAATTCTTTCTTCACTCTGAGGTAAGCTTTTAAAAATCCTGAGTGTCCTCCTAAAGGAGAAGTGTGCAATTCCAAAATAATATTTTGTTTTAGTTGGGAATTCTTACAAAGATATAAGCGATATTTGTACCAAAAGGAATCATTTTTCCAACTAAATGTATCAAAATTACTAGGATATTTCTACAAATTTTGAATGAGTGTCCACACTTCTTTTTCCTTATTCCATTCATCCCTTGCTTCGGTTACCCAATCTGGCTGGATAATACAAATGGCACAAAGCAATGCTTCCACCTCTTCATTATTTCTTGAGAGTGCATGTGCAACAACATTTAGCTTCCCTTTTTTGTAGGTTATTTCAAATTCATAACCCAAAATCTTTGTGACCCATTTGTGTTTCTCTTTTGAAGATATTCTTTGTTCCAAAAAGTGTTGAAGACTATCATGATCAGTTTTTACCTTGAAGTGTCTTCCCATTAGGTAAGGTCGCCATTTCTTTAGTGCGTGTGGTATTGCTAACATTTCCTTCTCATAAATAGCTTTCTGTAAATAGTTTCCTTTGATTGGACGACTTTCAAAAGTAATAGGTCTTCCTTCTTGCATTAAAACAACACCAATTCCATTTCCTGAGGCATCACATTCCACAATAAAGGTTTTTGTGAAGTTTGGTGTAGCTAAGACTGGTGTTGGGCACATTTCCTTTTTAATATGTTCAAAGGCCTTAGTTGCTTCAAGAGTCCATGAAAATGCATCTTTCTTCAATAATATTGTTATAGGTGCTGGTATTCTTCCATAATTCTTAACAAACTTACGATAATACCCTGTTAACCCTAGAAATCCTCACAACTTCTTTATGGTTGTGGGGACTTTCCATTCCTTAATCGCTTTAATTTTGTTAGGTTCTACCTTAACGCCCTCGTGAGATACAATATGACCCAGATATTCCATGTCTTGTGCTCCAAAGAAACATTTGGATGTTTTTGCATATAATTTTTTCTCCTGCAATAGTTTGAGCACCATGTAAACATGTTGAGCATGATCCTTCCAAGACTTGATATAGATTAATATATCATCAAAAAATACTAGCACAAATTTTCTAAGGAAGGGTTTAAAATGGAATTCATCAATCCTTGAAATGTGGAAGGTGCATTGGTAAGGCAAAAAGGCATGACCAAAAATTCATAATGACCCTCATGAGTTCTAAATTTTGTTTTCGGAATATCTTCAGTCTTCATTCTAATTTGATGATATCCTGAACGAAGATCCAACTTGGTAAATAAATTACTTCATGCAATTCATCCAATAATTCATCAATCAAAGGAATGGGAAATTTATCTTTAATGGTGAGCTTATTGAGCTCCCTATAATCGGGACACATGCAGCATGATCCATCCTTCTTGTGCACCAATACTACTGGAGCATAGAAAGAACTTTGACTAGGTTGAATTATACCAGCCTCTAACATTTCTGCAATCATAGGTTCAATTTCACTCTTTTGGACATAAGGATATCTATAAGGCCTGATGTTTGGAGGAACACTTCCCAGAATCAAATGAATAGCATGATCATGATCATGAATAAGTGTGAGTCCTTTGGGAGTTTCAAACATCTTGGAATGATTTTCCAAGACTTTTTCGAGATCTGCAGAAATAAATGATTTTGATGTTGGAACTTCTATTAAGCATAATTGTGCAATTATGACTTGTTGTTATTTCTTCAAAATCTTTTTCATGACATTAGAGCTTATTATCTTTCCCAGCTTCACTGTGATACCCCGTAATTTGACTTCCTTTCCTTCTGAAAAAAAATTCAAGAAAATTTCTTGAAAATTAAAAGCTACCATCCCCAAAGATTTTAACCATTGTACTCCTAGTACAACATTAGCACCTCCCATAGGAATGGAAAGAATTGGACTATTCAATACATAATCCCCCATGGTTAGCTTGATATTATGGCATTTTCCAAAGAAATTTGTAGTTCCTCCATTTGCAACCATCACTTGACATTCTGGTGCTAGGTATAGGAAACAATTAAATTCCTTGGCTACCTTACCATGAATAAAATTATGGGTACTACCCGAATCAATCAACACTATTACCTTTTTCTTCTTGATATGTCCTTCTATCTTGAGAGTTTGAGGAGTGGTAATTCCTGCCAATGCATTACATGATATGGTTGGACTCATTTCTTCCTCTTCTGGGTTGGTTCCTGGTGTATATCCTTTTCTTTTGAATATTATTGTTCATTTTCTTCTTCCTCTTCACAATCTATGTAAAATAATTTCTTCTCAGCACACTTATGACCTTTAGCATATTTTCTATCACAACTGTAGCAAATCTCTTTTTCCATTTTTTCTTCCAATTGTTGTGATGTCAACCTTGTAGGTTGTGGAAGTCTAGGAGTAGCAACACTTACATCTTTATATATGTGAGTGGTAGGCTTCCTTGTTGCCATAATTTTACATTCAATTTTTCTTGCCAACCTGAATGCCTTTTCTAAAGAATTAGGTTCCCAAATGTGAACTTCATGTTGGATGTTATCCTTTAAAGTCCCTATGAAGACATCAATCCTATGTTCCCTTGGAATATTAGTTACCCTTATATTCAATTTTTGGAAGTCCTCAATGTGCTCCACCATTGAACCCTTTTGTTTGAGATTTATCGATTGGCTAAATAAGGTGTTGTTTTTTGTATCATCATAATGTGCTACCATTTTTTCTATAAAAATTTACCATGTGAAAATTTTTTATGAGAGAAAAACCATCAATACCATACTAATGTATTTTTTTCTAAATGTAAAGTTGCAATGCGTACCTTTTGTGTGTTTTGCGCATTATTGAGATCAAAATATTGCTCCATCTGTAGTATCCATGTTACGGTATCCTTACCATCAAACTTCCTCATATCCATGTTTGGAATATGGTGGTTATTCCATCCAACATTAGATTTTATGAAATCATGATTAGCATTTATTTTTTTCTCATAATGAGTTTCTTCTACTATTTTTTCGCTATTACGAAACAGTTCTTGTATCAACTTTGCCAAAACTTTGATGTCTACTTTTAGATCATTCTTCATGTTTTCCATGTTGTCTTTCATTTTTTCATCGATCTTAGCTTCCATGTCATCCATCTTAGATTCCATGGCATCCATATTAGCTTCCATGCCCACTTCCATGCCATCCATCTAGCTTCCAAACCATTCATCTTAGCTTCCAAGCCTTTCTTCAAAACTTCTATTTCTTTTTTTTTCTCTTTGGGATAGCGAAATTTGGTGCACTTGCTCTTGTAATTTTGATATCTCATGTTGTGTTTCTTCATATTCATGAATCATAGTAGAACCTTTTGAAGGCTTAATGGGTGTTGAATTCTTTTTAGGGGGAATTTTAGAACCCAATTTCGATATCTATTCTTCAATATGCCCTTGGAAGAAATTCAAACTATTTTTTTTTCAAATGAGACTTATGTATTTCGAAAAAAATACACACCTTTTTCTTGCTTTTGAGGAGCTCGATATTGAAACAGAATTATCTATGTGATTTCGGATCTTTAATATCTGAAATTATTCTCTAAATTAGCCCTCTATATCTTCTTTCGAATGCCATAGGTTTGAATTGATTTGAATTCTTCAAGGCAAATTTATGCCCAATCTCCCAAGATGACCTAATTATGGACTAGCTCAATAGAATGAACTTGTATGGCTTTCAACGTGTCACTATTTCCTCCTTTGGCTCTGAAATTGATAAAATTAAAACTACAGTCTATGTACTTGCAGCCACATTTTACAGAATCCCAATCCAACGGTCAGAGAGAGAGTTATGACATTTTTCCCACGGTCATCTCTTTGATATGAAATTTGGGAGCCTGAAACAATCCTAACTTCCAAAGATCATATCTCAAAAATTATTGCGAACCAAGATCTGAAAGTTTTATAGGAGGTTATTCATGATTTCGGTTTCGCACTTTACAAATTTCAGCTTATGAAACTTCGTATATGAAACGTTATAGCAAAAATTCCATGATGACCTGTTTTAGTTGAAATTCAGGACCTTGAAAAAGCCCTAAATTCCCCAGATCATATCTCTTAACATATCGTGAACCAAGATCTAAAATTCTTGCAGGAGGTGCCTCAGGAGTTCAGCTTCGTGCTATATAAATTTTAGCTTCTGAACCTTCGTAGAAAAAATTTTATTGTGAAAATTCCACGATGACCTATTTGGAGCAGCGAAACCCTAGAATCCAAATCTCTGATACCAAATGTTATGAAACCAACTCCAAAAATAGAAGAAAAGAGATATCAACGCCTTAGAAATGAGCCACTTAGAGGGGGTAACCTCCAATAGTTTACATAAATGTAAAATTCTTGGATGATACAAATTACTAAAACCTCCTTCTATATATAGGAGTCCATGGGCCCACAATATAATCCTAGATGACCTAAAAATAACAATGTAAAGGCACAATAATAACAATATTGGGGTTAAAAGGGTAAAAAAATAACAATAAGGGGGATACACTAATAACAATAAGGGGCTAAACTAGTAATATAGGGACCTAACAATCTGTGAATCTGAAGCAAGGGAGAGGTAGCCCCAAATCGCAGAACAAAGGACAAAGACAAGGTGGGGTGACCCAGTACAACCCATCAAAGGTGAAACCAAAAAATAACATCACGAAGACAAAGAAGGACATGGGAAACTAGTGTGAATTCCATAAGAGCTCCACTCAAAAAATGGGTGAGTGTCAAGCCATGTAGTTATTGGTGGCCAAGCTAAAGGCTTCTGAATCAGATGCATGCTCTGACCCTGTGTTGGACAGGAATGAGAAAGGGAAATCGATTATTAATGTGGAGCCCAATTCCATTGTTGCCACCACCAAGATCCAGAAGGATGAGCATAAAGATCCAGAGGATGGGGAAATCTTATTCCATTGATAGATGTGGGTGAAGCATTCTCCGTTGCAGTTCATTTTCGACAGTGGGAGTCAAAAGAACCTCATTTCAGTAGAGGTTGTGAAGTTTCTAGGCCACATAACACAGCACACCCATAGTCATACACCATCGGTGGCTTCACCATGGACGAAATCTCCAAATCAGCTAAGAGTGTCACCTCCCCTACAACATCAAGCCCTTCATAGATAAGGTATTGTGTGATGTTCCTCCTCTCGAAGTTTGTGATGTATTATTAGGCCAACAATACTTTTGGAAGTGACCATACTTGTTACTGTCCCGTGATTTGGCAGATTGGTAGACCAAATGATAGGGTAACACGGAACTAAGATTTGGAGTCCTAGGACCTAGCCTTCTTGGACTCGGAGAGGGATCTCTCTATTAGGTGCAAAGGATGTGTTCTTTTTGCTCTAGGGTTTTGATTTTAGGCTAATTGTTAAGTGTAGGCTTTGTTTATTGTTTTGGTTGGGTAAGATGGTCAAATGGAATAGGTGGAGTGAGAGGTTGTCAAATAAATTGGGCTATGGAGTCAAGTGAAAGTCAAGAGTGTCTAAATGATGAAACAGAGTGTGTTGTAGGGTCGATTTAGCAAGGTCAATGGATCCTTAAGGTGATGTATGAGGTGTAATGAACATCAAGTTTGGGAAAAAAATAAGAGGTCTTAAACATATATAGTTTAAAGATAAAACTCATGAGGTAGGGAAAATCATTAAGCTCAATTAACAATACTCAAAGTGATAAACATATAAGTTAAACATTCCAGTGAAACATAGAGAGCATAAGAGCTTCTAACTTTAGAAATTCACCTTCAGATTTTTGGAAAACACATAAGACAATACAAATAACTCAATTTATGGAGAGGGAACTCCCAAATAGCATATATCAATCTATTGGGAACTTTGAAACAAGTTGGTAAGCATGGACAAAGGGCAAGATCAAGTGAGACCTCTTTGACTTAACCTAACAATCAATATTCCATAGAAAGGATTCAAGATAGGGTTTTGAAAACTTCAAATAAGCAAGGCATACCATGAATCATACTTGTAAGCTAGCATACTAACTATACATGAAACAAAACAAAAAAAATTGGTGGACCTAAGGAGCAGTCAAGAATTCCTTAAGATGGCCAAAAGAGGAAAACATCAAAGATATAACAAACAGGAGGACTAATGTGCCTCAAAGAACATGTCTCAACCTATACTTTTCTGTTTTATAGCAGCCAAAAAACATGAAACATAATGATAACAAAGTAAAAAAAAGATAAATTAGGAAAGCATCACCATTCACCAAGCTATGGAATCCTGCAAACAAGCTTCTCCATCATCAAGCCAAACAAGCCAATCATCCACTTCACAAAACCAATTTCTTCTCCAAGCTCATGAAACCATGTATATTGCTCTTCAAGCTCATCAAATGCCAAAAAATTACATAGGGGCCTCATTCTCTATTTATGGAGAAAATGAGGACTAAAACCCTAAATGTGGTAGGAAAATGTCAAATATAGTCATAAATATTATTTATGGCCAAGAGACCATGCAAGGCCAAAGAAACATAATATCCTAAGAAATAAATGCCAAAATAATTATTTGCACCTAATTCTAGAGTCATTTTCCTCAAAAAACTCAAAAATATCTATTTGCAATAAATGAGTGTGTTTTTTTTGCTTTTGTTCCAAAACACACTAGGCAGCAGCCTCTGTGCATAGCGCCACTTCAGAAGAAAATAGGGTCTCTTGCAGTTGAGTTTTTGACCCCTTCCCAACACCAGATTTGGCTCCATGATGGCTTGTTGGAAAGCCTAATGAGTTTAATTTCCAGAAATTATTGAGTTGTGCTGAGTGGATGCATTTACCAGTTCAAAAATAAATTTTCCCAACACTACTCCGTGCACAGCTCCTGGTCTGAAAAGGAGGCAGAAAGGTCAAAATTTGATGTTTTGTGACCTTTTGGGGGGTCAAAAATGCTCCAAATGATCTGAAACTTGGTGAGCAGAATGTTGGTGATGTGAGGAATCAAAAAATGCAAAATTTGTGAGCTAAGGATGCACCAATTTTTGGCGTAGCACCTAGGGTGCTGCGCACAGAGGGGTCAAAGTTTGAAAAGAATAAAATTTTGTCCAAATTACCTCAAAATTGGTGGAGAGGTCCCTCAAGAGGTTTTAGAAGCCTGTGGGAAATCTTGAGCCATGTCTTTAAGTTTTTCTTTGTTTTTACCTTCTTTTAGTGCTCAAATTTCAATGAAAAGGGTATCCTCATTTATCATAGGTGGATGACTAACTTCATGACTATCCTCTTGGTTGCCTTGTCTTTCACTTGCTATACCATCATGGTCATCCTTTGTATTAATGCCTCCTTATTCAAACTCTGCCATTACCATTACTGCTAGATATTCCATCACCTTTTTCATCATTATTTTTCCCATTGGGAGAGCAGTGAGCCTTACTGTTGCCCTCAACACTTTCATCATTGTCACCCTTTTGCTATCTTTAGTATTGTTACCTTGGTCTTGGATTTTATCATCAGCCTTTGCATCTACTTCACTTTGGCCTTGTACTCCATCAATCTCCTCTCAGTGGCATTCTTTTATCACTGTCTCCTTCATCAAACCCTATTTTTGCCTTGTTGGTTTCCTCTTCTTGATCTGCTATTTCTTTATTTTCACCTTTTTTTTTCTTCATGTTCAAAATTTTCATCCATATTGTCACTGCTTTCACTTTGACTAGGCTTATTTCCATGTTTATTCACATTTTCCTCTTTACTGTCATGTTTGTTTTCTTTGTTGACTGTCACCCCCATCATTGTCTTCACTATCTTCTCGGCTTTCACCTTTGCTCATCAGCAATACCTCTTTTTATGCTTGGGAGTGATTCATGTGTATCATAACCCTCCCTGTCTTCACCCAAGTACTCACTGCTTTGTATATCTTAGAACACGATGGTTTTTGGCTTGGTCAGAGCTTCAGGGCTAGGGAGGACAGATGTGTGATGTGAGGGCATATTTTTAGGAAATGAGGGCAAGATGAAGTAGGCTTAGGATAGTTTCAGAGTTTTTAGAAGCAGGTTGCTAACACTGAGAGTCTTTACGTCTATGACAATCTTTCAAATTTTCAAACCCTACCTTAGAAGGTCAATAATTGGATTTTTATGCAAATTATGGTTTGACCAAGTTATTTTAGATTTTGAGCCTCCCCCTTGATTATGTATGAAAAGAAAAAATTGGAGGGAAAAAAGAAATTCCACCAGCCTTGTCTAACCCTTTACAGGCTCTTAGAGGCAAAAATTTTATTTTTTGGGCACCTGTGGGAAATTTTAACAAAAAGGTTGCAGGAGCGTAGCACCACCGAACTGCACGTTCAGGTCAGGTCGGGCTAGTAGGTCTATGCGCAGTGCCAGGTCGAGTCAGGCTAGCAAACGGGCCTGTCGGAGCACAAAGCCGGTGTGCAAGTGGGAAGGTCTGGTCGTTCTGGGCCTGTTCATAGAACCTGCTCAGGTGCGTCGTGCCACCCTCTCAGTGCGAAGCATAGTGTTAATTTACACTACCACTACCTCCTCTATGCGCAGCGTCGATGGCCAAGTGCATAGCACCCGCCTTGGTGCGCAGCGCTTGAATTTTTTCTCCAAAATCGCACAAAAACCCTCAAAACTTGCTTTCAACGGCTCTCTCTCTTTTTTACAAACACAAATGAGGTTGAGGGAAAGGGAAAGGAGGCTTTTATATTGCTTTGAAAAATAAATTTCATGCCAAGACCCACTTTCCTAATTTTTATTTCTCTTTACTTTTTCTCACTGTATTTTTGGCTCCTTTTGGTCCTGTAGGTGAAAGAGTTAAAAATATGGCCCTTTTTGCCTTGCTAAAGCAATTTGATATCACTCTGCTCACAAACCCTTCAACCAACTCAAACTATGCTCTTTACCCTGATTTTGTAAATATGAACCTTTTCATGACGTTTCAACATTTTCAAACAGTGGATTTGTGATTATTTGACATATTTTCCTTTGGTTAACATTATATCATGTTCTCCTTGTGAAGTAGTGAGAAAAACCTCCTTTCTTGGTGTAAAAACCCTAGCATCAACAACTCTCTCAGCCTTCATGTGTGCCATTATTGTGATAAATATGAGGTTTGTTTGTCCTTACCAATTTTCCTGTAGGTAGCTATTTTGGCAGTCCTGCAAAAGTGTCATTTACGGCTAACCTATCTCTTGCAGAATATGCTCTTGACAAGAAGAAAATTCTGGAGGCTTTATTTCTCTTAAACCAGCTACATGTTTGTTCCTTTGATCAGTTTGAAAATGATGTATGTCTAATGAAGGACGTGAGTTATTTAAACCATTTTTGTGTTTTTGCTGGCCACTTTTGTTCTTGCAGGTGCCTACACAACTTCTACCTTTTGATCATTGTCTCTTTTGAAGTTGGACATCTCATTTTATCAATAATGAACCTATGCTTCTCATAGTTGCCTCCCTAGGAAAAATTTTCCCTCATGCTTGCCTCTTTATACCATTTGAAAAAGCCTCTAACTATTCCTTTGAGAAGTCAAACTTGGAACTGATATTTCTGGCCCTTTTGCTGATACCCTTTATCATCTTTCTTCCTTGGGTGTAGTGGAGTATAGTATTTCTTGTCTGCCTCTTTTGATCTTCTTTAAAACCTCTGATTTTACCCTTTGAATAGGTGTAATTGGTGCCTCTTTGCCAAACCCTAGAGGGCAGCTTGAAACATTTGAAACCCTCTGTTGTTATGAAGGAGGTTCTGTCATCACCTTTTTACCAATTTGTCAACTTTCCCAAACACCTAGGTTTTAGGGTTTCTTAGAAAAAAATAAGTAGTGTTGTCTTCTAAGTTCTCAAAAAATTCTCAAAACTCATTAATCATGTCTAAAGAACTTCAATAGTGCACTGATGGAGCTTGAGGTGACCTTTACTCTTGCAACCCTAATACTGATATATTTCTTGGTCAAAAAATTCATAAACCCTGATTCTTTTCAAACATATGCTTGTTGCTTTCTTCTTGCTATGAATGGTCTTCTTATGATATTTTTCTCTTTTACCTTACCCATTGCTAGTCTGATGGCTATTTGATCTTCTTGCAAAAATGTGACCAAAGGGCAGTTGCCCCCTTGCAAGATTTATGCTTTAGGCCAAAAAGCCTTCCTTGAATAACCTTTTTTATTATTTTGGACAAGTTCAGCTATCCCTTTCTTCTTTGAATGCAGCTTCTTCATACAGGAAAAAAATATTTTATAGGGCACCAAATCCACCCTATGACTTTGTGAAACCCTAGGTGACCTAGTGGAGGCTTTCCTGGACTTTTTTTTTGGACTGAGACCTATAATTTGGGATCATCAAGTGCAAGATATAGTTTATGATAAACTAATGTATTGAAGATCCAAAATCCAATGTACTTCATTTATCTAAAGAGCCTACAAAGATAGTTTGAGACTATCAGTGTTTAGGAGTATTTTGGGAGACACAACAAATTCATTTGATTGGTGAGATTAGGTAGCAGTGGGGGGTTTTTAGGCAAAACAAAAAAAAGGATTTGGGTCAAAGATTATTGGATATAGACAAAATGAGTGACATAAGCCTTTAATGGGTTTTATGGGACTCGTAAGCAGAGCTGGACATTATGGAAAGATGAAATAGCGAAAAATTGTCTTTAAGGACGATGGAGGAAGTGAGATTTCTAGAACTCACAATGTCTATAAACTTTGTTTCTAGAAATCTAGGGAAATAATTCAGTCATCTATGAAGGCAAAAATTACTGATGACTAATAGTGGCTCCACTTGGGGGGGGGGGTAGTTCTTTTCACAGAGGCATCCAGAATCAGATTTCTCAAGCCATGGAGACCATGGCTCTCATCCATTTGGCAGAATTTTACCTTTTTCTCTTGCTGATGCTTTCTTGAAGCTTATGATCTCAATAATCTGAAAGACATGATTAGCTCAAATCCATCTCTACCTACCCAACCTACTTGCCTAACATTTTTTCTTCTTTAGGTGCATTTGGACTAGCAACCTTGACATCTTCTTGTTTTTGAAAGCAAAATAAACTATCTACTTCTACCTTATGTATTCCTGGAGCTCAGATTATGCTGATGAACTCCTTTGATTCTCTACCTACACTATTCAACTTTCAAGGTTAAACTATTTGATAGGATTTATTCACTAAGCTAAAAACATGAAATTGAAAACATGGCTAAATCAGGATTAGACAATCTAATTTACCATGGGTTTGTGGCATAAAAACAAGCTGCACACAAATTTTATTTTTGTAAAAAATAAGACTAGAAAGACCAGGGCTAGGATACATTGTTTGCTACTCATCCCTATTTTCCTCTTTGGTTTTGTTTGAGGCATGTGGAACCAATATCTTTCTACCTAATCTATCTTTTGACCAGTCAAGCTTGAATAATTTGACCCACCATCTTTCACTAACTTATCAACAATAAATTTAAAACATGCTTCAACCATGATTAGGCTAGATGACTGAAACACGACTTCTTTATGCACTAGTAGTGGTATTTAGGATTACCCACTTTCAATAGTTCTATTTTTTTGGGGTATGGGGCTTTACCTCTTTTCAAATCTGCCATTTTTTCTATTTTTTAGATTTGGTATTTTCAAAACAATTTATAACTAAAAGATGCTCAAAGGTTGAGCTTATTTGCATGCCTATCTATCCTAATCTAATTTACACATGATATATACATTCATTTGGTGAACTCTCTTTTCCAATACAACCAATCAAGTAGATGATTGCATGAGGGATCTTGTCAAAATCTGGGTATGTTGGAAAACATAAGGGCCACTCCCATCTTACTTTCTTTGAACTTTTGAACATTCGTGCCTAAAATTCTCTTTAAACCTTGCATCAAACTGCCTAATATATTTTTCTCCCTCTTCAAATGTTTCTTCTTAACAAATCGACAAAGGGATCTTTGAATAGACTCGAATGTGAAGATTTGGAAAATAAGTTTCTGATCTAGGCCTTCTTTCTTCCTCCAATTGGCCGAGCTTAGGACTCTTTGGGAAAGAAACTCTTCTTCTTCCTCAGGATCATCCTAGAAAATGGTAGCATTAACTACATATATTTCTAATATTATCCGCAAATCCTGATGGGTTTTGACTGAGTGGGCTGAGTTCTGTGTGAAAACCACCATGTTGATGAGTAGGAGCACTCCTTGGCAACAAATCTTCTTGAGAAAGAAGAGCAACAACTTTCTTGTAATAATCAATTTTTAAGCCTTCATTTGCTTCCAAATTTTCTAAGCTTTCCTCATCACTATCATAGTTGTTATGCATTGGTTGGTTACCTTTCTCAATTTGATGAAACTGAGCTTCCTCCCAAAAACCAAGTGTTGATTACTCTGCAAAGTTAGCTTCTATTTGGAAAGCATCATCATTATCAACATATTGATCAAACCTTGGAGAATAATCAATATAATTAATGTCACCAACTGTAAATATTGGGCTATCAGATTGTTTCTCTTTGAATTGATCTATAAATCCATTTTCTGTTATGTTGTAGTTAAGATTAGGAGGAAAATAAATAGAGGCTAATTGCATGTTTATAAGTTGATCTATCTCCTCTTCAATTAAAAAGAGAGGCATTTTTATCTTTATTTGGATATAACTACAACAGTCCTCTTTCTCTTGGGAAGGTTGATTTAGAGGATGAATGTATTTTTGGGCCTCACCTAAGAGAGATGATGAATCAACACTTGTGCTTTTAGAGAGATCTTATGGGTTCTCTTTCATTTCTTGATTGGTTTGATCCTCAACCAAATTTTCTTGATTTTTGTGAGAGTTAACTTGAGCATGGGTTTCATGAATAGCTGTTAAGAGATCTTCAGGATGCAAATTTCCTTTCAAAATTTGAAATGAATTAAAGCATAAGGGTAGAGATCCTAAAGGTTTTAACTCCTCCTCCATTTCAGATTTGATTTCATCCTCAACCAAATTTTCTTGATTTTTGTGAGAGTTAACTTGAGCATGGGTGTCATGACTAGCTGCTAAGAGATCTTCAGGATGCAAATTTCCATTCAAAATCTGGAATGAATTAAAGCATAAGGGTAGAGATCCTAAAGGTTTTGACTCCTCCTCCATTTCAGATTTGATTTCATCCTCAACCAAATTTTCTCGATTTATGTGAGAGTTAACTCGAGAATGGTTTTCCTGAATAGATGCTAAGAGATCTTCAAGATGCAAATTTCCTTTCAAAATCTGAAATGAATTAAAGCATACGAGTAGAGATCCTAAAGGTTTTTACTCTTCCTTCATTTCAGATTTTGTGATTTCAAGATGGTTGATTGATTCCTTAGAGAACTCCTCTCTATTTTTATTTGCAACTGGCTCGTAATGCTCTCTTAATAGTGAAGCACAAGATGTAGGAAAGTAACTAGTACCTACTTGGCAGCCTTCTTCACTCTCTTCTTTGCAATATTTCTCATCATGTATATCTTGTTTTTTGTTCTTCCCAAGGAAAAATTGTAGGTTGTTTTGAATAAGAAGCACCAACATTAACCTTGAAGTTTTCTCCTTTCCTATCAAGTAGATGCATCAGTTTGCTGAATGTATCTACCAATCTCTCTATCTTGGCCTCTCTTTTCATACTTGGATCCATCTTTGTTTATCAAAAAGAGGACACTGCATCTTTTCAACCAGTCTAGATTTCTCTACCAGTAGAGTCATTAGGTCTATTGAGGGTTGTGGAGTCACCAGGTGGAGGATTTCAACTTTTTTGTCCACCATCAGCATGATTGGGATTTCTCAATGCATTCCTAGGGGAGTTTATGAGAACTAGTCGGGTCATCAAGGCTACTGAAGACCAGTGGAGTCGCCAGGTGGATGATGTTTACTATTTTAAGGATGTTCTTATTGTGCACCATCAACAACTAAATACCAATCTAAGGATGTTTGTGAGTTTTCTGATATCTAAGGAATACTTTGTTTGTCACTAACTCAGAAAGTCCCACCGTGATCGCCAGAATGTTAGGGTGGTGATGAGGTGGTAGATTCACTGGATTTTCTAAGTCAAATTGAGGATATAAAGAGTTTTAAGAGGTATTGAAGAAACTACTAACTCAGAAGGTCCCACTGTAATTGCTAGAATGTTAGTGTGGCGATGAGGTGGCATAATAATCACCAGATACTATCATTCAAGGATTTTTGAATCTTTTAATGAAAGTTTAAGCATGAACTTACTCAGAAGGTCCCACCGTGATCGCCAGAATGTTAGTGTCCTGTTATTTGGCATATTGGTAGACTAAATGACAGGGTAACATGGAACCAATATTTGGATTCCTAGGACCTAGCCTTCCTAGACTCGGAGAGGGATATCTCTATTGGGTGCAAAGGATGTGTTCGTTTTTCTCTAGGGTTTTGATTTTATGCTAGTTGTTAAGTGTAGGCTTTGTTTATTATTTTGGTTGGGTAAGATGGTAAAATGGAATAGGTGTAGTGAGAGTTTTTCAAATCCATTGGGCTATGGAGTCAATTGAAAGCCAAGAGTGTCTAAAGGATGAAATAGAGTGTGTTGCAAGGCCAATTTAGCAAGGTCAATGGATCCTTAAGGTGATTAATGAGGTGTAATGAACATCAAGTTTGGGAAAAAACTAAGAGGTCTTAAACATATATAGTTTAAATCTACAACTCATGAGGTAGGGCAAACCATTAAGCTCAATGAAAAATACTCAAACTGATAAACATATAAGATAAACATTCCATTGAAACATAGAGAGCATAAGAGCTTCTAACTTTATAAATTCACCTTCAGATTTTGGGAAAACACATAAGACAATACAAATAACTCAATTTATGGAGAGGGAGCTCTTAAACTACATATATCAAGCTATTGGGAACTCTGAAACAAGTTGGTAAGCATGGACGAAGGGCAAGATCGAGCAAGACCTCTTTGACTTAACCTAGCAATCAATATTCCACAAAAAGGCTTCAAGATAGGGTTTTGAAAACTTCAAATAAGCAGCGCATACCATGAATCATACATGTAAGCTAGCATACTAGCCATACATGAAAGAAAAATAATTTTTTGGTGGACCTAAGGAGCAGTCAATAATTCCTTAAGATGGCCAGAAGAGGAAAACATCAAAGCTATAACAAACATGAGGATTGAGGTGCCTTAAAGAACGTGTCTCAACCTATACTTTTTTGTTTTATAGCAGCCAAGAAAAATAATGATAACAAAGGAAACAATAGAGAAATTAGGAAAACATCACCATTCACCAAGCTATGGAATCCTGTAAACAAGCTTCTCTATCATCAAGCCAAACAAGGCATTCATCCACTTCACAAAACCAATTTCTTCTCCAAGCTCATGAAACCATGTATATTTCTCTTCAAGCTCATCAAATGCCAAAAAAATACATACATGCCTCATGCTCTATTTATGGAGAAAATGAGGACTAAAACCCTAAATGTGGTAGGAAAATGTCAAATATAGTCATAAATATCATTTATGGCCAAGAGACCATGCAAGGCCCAAGGCACATAATATCCTAAGAAATAAATTTCAAAATAACTATTTGCACCTAATTCTAGATTAATTTTCCTCAAAAAACTCAAAATTATCTATTTGCAATAAATGAGTGTGTTTTGTTTAATTCTGGTCCAAAACACACTAGGCAGCCTCTGTGTGTAGTTCCACTTCAGCAGAAAATAGGGTCTCTTGCAGCTGAGTTTTGGACGCCTTCCTGACACTGTATTTGGCTTTGTGATGGCTCATTGGAAAGCTCTATGAGTCTAATTTCCATAAATGCTTGCTTTGTGCTACGTGGATTCCATTTACCTATTCAAAAATCAATTTTCCCAACACTGCTCTATGCGCAGTGCCTAGTCTGAAAAGGAGGCAGAAAGGTCAAAAGTTTGATTTTTTTGACCTTTTGGGGGCTACAAAATGCTCCAAATGATCTAAAAATTGGTGAGCAGACTATTTTTGATGTGAGGAATCCAAAAATGCAAAATTTTTGAGCTGAGGATGCACCAATGTTGTGCGTAGCGCCTAGGGTGTTGCGCACAGAGGGGTCAAAATTTGGAAGAAACAATTGTTTTTCCAAATTGCCTCAAAATTGGTGGAGAGGTCCCTCTAGAGGTTTGAGAATACTGTTGGAAATATCGAGCCATGTCTTGAATTTTTCATGGGCTTTTCCTTCTTTGAGTGCTCAAATTTCAATGAAAAGGGTATCCTCATTTATCATAGGTGGATGACTAATGTCATGATTGTCTTCTTGGCTGCGTTGTCTTTCAGTTGTTGTACCATCATGTTCATCCTCTGTATTAATGCCTCCTTCAAAATTTTTAATTACCATTACTTCTAGATCATACATCACCTTGTGAATCATTATTTTTCCCATTGGGAGAGTCGTGAGCCTTACTGTTGCCTTCAACACTTTCATCACTGTCACCCTTTTGTTATCTTTAGTACTGTTACCTTGGTATTGGATTTTATCATCAGCCTTTGCAACTGCTTCACTTTGGCCTTGTACTCCATCGATGTCCTTTCAGTGGCATTATTTTATCACTGTCTCCTTCATCAATCCCTACTTGTGCCTTGCTAGTTTCCTCTTCTTGATCTTCTATTTCTTTATGTTCACCTTCTTTTTTCTTCATGTTCAATATTTTCATCCATATTGTCACTGCTTTCACTTTGACTAGGCTTATTTTCATGTTTATGCACATTTTCCTCTTGACTGTCATGTTTATTTTCTTTGCTGACTGTCACCCCCATCAGTGTCTTCACGATCTTCTCGGCTTACACCTTTGCTCATCAAAAATACCTCTTTTTTTACTTGGGAGTGATTCATGTGTATCATCACCCTCCCTGTCTTCACCCAAGTGCTCACTGCTTTGTATATCTTAGAACAAAATGGTTTTTGACTTGGTGAGCGCTTTAGGTCTAGGGAGGACAGATGTGTGATGTGAGGGCAGATTTTTAGCAAATGAGGGCAAGATCAAGTAGGCTTAGGACAGTTTCAGAGTTTTTAGAACCAGGTTGATGACACTGAAAATCTTTACACCTATGACAATCTTTCAAATTTGAAAACCCTACACTAGAAGGTCAATAATTTTAATTTTATGCAAATTAGGGTTTGACCAATTTTTTTAGATTTTGAACCTCTCCCTTGATTATGTATGCAAAGAAAAAATTGGAGGGAAAAAAGAAATGCCACCAACCTTGTCTAACCCTTTGCAAGATATTGGAGGTAAAAATTTCATTTTTTGGACACCTTTGGGAAATTTTTACAAAAATGTTGTAGGAGTGTAGCGCCACCCGACTACACATTCAAGTTGGGTCGGGATGGCAGGTTTGTGCGCAGTTCTGGGTCGAGTAGGGCTGGCAAACGGGCCTATTGGAGTGCAGTGCCAACGTGCAAGTGGGAAGTTCTGGTCGTTCTGGGCCTGTGCGTAGCGCCCGCTCAGGCACGTAGAGCCACCCTCCCAGTGCACAGCACAGTGTTAATTTACATTACTTCTGCCTCCTCTATGCACAGCGCTGACGGCCAAGTTCATAGAGCCAGCCTCGGTGCATAGCGCCTCAAATGTTTCTCTAAACTTGCACAAAAACCCTCAAAAATTGCTTTCAACGGCTCTCTCTCGTTTTGCAATGACAAATGAGGTTGAGGGAAAGGGAAAGGAGGCTTTTATACCCCTTTTGAAAAATAAATTTCATGCCCAAACCCACTTTCCTAATGTTTATTTCTCTTTACTTTTTCTCACTGTATTTTTGGCTCCTTTTGGTCCTGTAGGTGAAAGAGTTAAAAATATGGCCCTTTTTGCCTTGCTAAAGCACTCTGATGTCACTCCCTTTGCTCAAAGACCCTTCAACCAGCTAAAACTGTGCTCTTTACGCTAATTTTGTAAATATGAACCCTTTCATGATGTTTTAACATTTTCCAAACAGTAGATTTGTGATTATTTGACATATTTTCCTTTGATTAACATTCTATCATGTTCTCTCTGTGAAGTAGTGAGAAAAACCTCCTTTCTTGGTGTAAAAAACATAGCATCAACAACCCTTTCAACCTTCATGTGTGCCATTATTGTGATAAAGATGAGGTTTTTTTTTCCTTATCAATTTTCCTGTAGGTAGCTATTTTGACAGTACAGCAGAAGTGTCATTTTTGGCTAACCTATCTCTTGCAGAATATGCTCTTGATGAGAAAAACATTTTGTAGGATTTACTGCTATAAAACCAACTACATCTTTGTTCCTTTTATCAGTTTGAAAATGATGTATGTCCAGTGAGGGAGGTGAGTTATTTAAACCGTTTTTGTGTTTTTGCTGTCCACTTCTGTTCTTGAAGGTGCCTACAAAACTTTTGCCTTTTGATCACTATCTCTTTTGAAGTTGGACATCTCATTTTATCAATAGTGAACCTATGCTTGTCATAGTTTCCCCCTTGGGAAAACGTTTCCATCGTGCTTGCCTCCTTGTACCATTTAAAAAAAACTCTACTGTTCCTTTCAAAAGTCAAACATCGAATTGATATTTCTGGCCCTTTTTCTAATACCCTTTATCATCTTTCTTCGTTTGTTGTAGTGGAGTATAGTGTTTCTTGTCTTCCTCTTTTGATCTTCTTTAGAACCTCTGATTTTACCCTTTGAATAGGTGTAATTAGTGCCTCTTTGCCAAACCCTAGAGGGAATCTTGAAACATTTGAAACCCTCTGTTTTTATGAAGGAGGTCCTATCATCACCTTTTGACCAGTTTGTCAACTTTCCCAAACTCCTAGGTTTTAGGGTTGCTTAGAAAAAAGTAACTAGTGTTGTCTTCTAAGTTTTCAAAAACTTATCAAAACTCATTAATCATGTCTAAAGACCTTCAATAGTTCACTGATGGAGCTTGAGGTGACCTTTACTCTTGCAACCCTAATACTGATTTATTGCTTGGTCAAAACAGTCATAAACCCTGATTCTTTTCAAACATATGCTTGCTTCTTTCTTCTTTCTATGAATGGTCTTCTTATGATATTTTTCTCGTTTACCTTACCCATTTCTATTCTGATGGCTATTTGATCTTCTTGCAGAAATGTGACCAAAGGGCAGTTGTCCCCTTGCAAGATTTATGCTTTAGGCCAAAAAGCCTTCCTTGAATAACCATTTTGATTAGTTTGGACAAGATCACCTATCCCTTTCTTCTTTGAATGCAGTTTCTTCATACAGGAAAAATAGATTTTGTAGGGCACCAAATCCACCCTATGACTTTGGGAAACCCTAGGTGACCTAATCGAGGCTTTCTTGGACTTGGTTTTTGGACTGAGATCTAGAATTTGGGATCATCAAGTGCAAGATAGAATTTATGATAAACTAATGTATTGAAGGTCCAAAATCCAATTTACTTGATTTGTATAAAGAGCCTACAGAGAAATTTTGAGACTACCAGTGTTTAGGAGTATTTTGGGAGACACAAAAAATCTATTTCTTTGGTGAGCTTAGGTAGGAGTGGGGGGTTTTTAGGAAAAAAAAAACATAGGATTTGTGTCAAATATTACTAGATATAGACAAAATGAGTGACATAAGCCTTTAATGGGTTTGCTACGACTGGTAAGTAGAGCTGAACATGATGGAAAGATGAAATAGCGAAAAATTATCCTTAAGGATGATGAAGGAAGTGATATTTCTAGAACTCACAATGTCTATAAACTTTGTTTCTAGAAATCTAGGGAAATCATTTAGTCATCTATGAAGGCGAAAATTACTGATGACTAACAATATTGATGTAGTATTAGGCCAACCATATTGATCGAGGTGGACATTGGTGGCCACCCACCTATTCCACCTAGAACTCCAATCAGTTTCATTAGTTTCTTTGTTTATAGTATCATTTAATATTTTTTTTTAAATTTAAGGTCCTAAACTTTCAGAGTAGTTTTGACCCCCTAAAAAACATTTTTCCAGGTTCACAATAACATTTTCCTATGGAAAATCATATAGTACTTGGAGAGATATTTATGAAAAGGTATCACACATGCCAAACAAATATAATATGACCAAGTTATGACCCGGGAAGTTTTTTACCCAACTAACATCAACAGGGCCCACAAACTCTTAGCATTCAATCTCTTGGGGTTAGGATTTTGGTTTTTTAGGGTTTCCCCTTGTTGTTCAATAATAAAAAATCCCTTAGCCTCATTGTAATGTAATTCAAAGGCATGTATATGCCACATATATTCTTAGAGATAATGTACCATCACCCGAGCTAATTTATTTTCATTTTGTATATAAGTATTTTTTGATTTTTTGATTTTAATGAAATGAATTTTTATTTATGCTACACTTTTGTATTTATGTTTATATATATATTCTATTGTGTTCCTGCATAATTTTGGATTATATGATATCTATGTAAAATCACCAAGATATTCTCTATATTATATCTCAATAATGTGGAGAATGTGGGCTACAAGGGTATTCATCCCCACAAGCCAAGAAGAAGTAATATCCTCTAGAAAATGGCAATATCAAATATTAAAACCAACATATGAAATGAACTCCACAAATTTTCTTTTATCTCTCCCAAGAGGTCTAACCCTCTTAATCAAGCCATGTAGGACTAATAAAATCACTTTTATCTCCCAAATAAAGGCCTCATTATATTGTTTAAATAAAACATATTTCACTTTATAACTAGCTCTTGTTGCTCAGGTGCTCAAAATTATGCTAAAAAATGAAAGTTATCGGAATCATGTGGAACCTAAATGACTGTGTATATCTCATTGTTTTGAATCCATCACAACTTGTTTCGTGGAAATCTTGACACAGTATTCTCCCAAAAACGCGTTTTTCTAGTTTCCCAAAATAGGTCAAATATTGGAAAAAATGTGCAGGTCTCCCAGTCAGCATTTCGTACAGCTGACTGGGCATGGTTGATTGGTCAAAAGGTGACTTTAAATGGTGGACTAATCGTAGCATGCCAGTTTTCCGAGTTTGGGTGGCATTTGGGGGTATTTTTATACTGTTTGGGAAGGTGGCCAATCACATGCTGCTACTTGGCCCAACCGGAGGCCGCCACATGGTAGCACGATGGCCACCAAAATTTGTTCAAGTTTCAAACTACATTACACCGAAGTTGACACCATGACCTCAAGCACAAAAAAAATTGAGCCTTAACTAAGGTGCCATTTCTGTTAGTTTTTTTGGTGCACGTATGTACGAACTAAAACTAACTTAAGGGGTGTGGTTTTCCTTCTTAAGTTATTAGTCACATGCAGAAAATAGATGGAGTCAAGAAAGTTAGGGGAACATGCTCAAACATAAACATACTAGATAGAGAAATACCATGCATATTCAAACATAAAAATTAACTAAGACTAAAACAAAAGCTCTAAATAGAGTCAAACAACTTCAATAATCCAAATGGCAACGCTTACGTCCCCTCTTATTGAGTGCTGGTAGGAAATGAGGATGAAACTTTAACCCACTTGCCAAGCGGCCCTTAGAACTAGCAGTTCTAAGTCCCGATGCAAGGATGTATATATTTCCAAGCTGTCTTGGTGAAAATTCTCATTCTCTCTACTATGGTGCACTTGAGTTTTTGGATGGCGAACAACTGAGTCCCCTCTATCTCTGCTTCGGATCACACACTGCTGGTATTGCTTGGGGAAATTCTTGCCAGCATAATGATGTGCTCTCATGTTGTTCATCTCTTGTTCGCCTTTTATAGGAGAATCAAATCCTCCTTCCCTCTCTTGGTACATTGTGGATAGTGACCCAAGAGAGCAAGGTGATTCCATTGTGTGCCACATTTATTCCATTGTGTGCTCCCTTGTTGTCCTAAGGAAGCTTGGGTTGCTATCCTTAGGTGGCTACAAGTGTGTAATTAATGTCCTGGAGTGTGCCTTGTGGTCCCGTAAAGTGACTTCCGCCACTCCTAGGATTGTGCACTTTTTGGAGAAAAAGGCGCACAAAGGTGCGTTTATCAAAGACTTTTGCACGCAAAGGCACATTTGACTAGTTCTTCTTGTACGTGTTGGGGTTCCCATGTTTTGGCCAGATTGGAAAGACCAAAAAATGAGACAACATCAGAACCACTTTGGGGCCCTAGGATCTAGTGCTCCTGGACCTGGAGAGGGATCTTTCCAATGAGACAAAGAATGATGTATCTTTGAAAGCTGAGATGATATGTTAGGCTAGTTATGAAGCACAGGTTTTGTTTGTTTGATTGTTTGTTTGGTTGCTGGTTATCAGGAAAGAAGGATTCGATGTAAGACCAGGATGAGCAAAGAGAAAAAGGGTAGAAGTGAAGTATTCCAGGGAGCATTTCAAACCATTAGGAAATGGAGTCGGGAAAGGATTTGCTTGCTACTCAATAGGCAGGCTTTCAATTGGGCTAGTCATCTAAAATGTTGGATCTTAAAGATGACAATATGATATGGAATGGTAGGAGATGAGGAGACAACACAGATTTCAGGGTACAAAGTTAAAGACCAGTTGGTCACACAAGGATCCTAGTGGACAGGGCTAACTCTAATCCCCAGTGTTCCCAAATCTTCCAACTAAATCCATAACAGGAAACATCTAAGAATAGATTACATTTAATCCATACATCAGAGAGCAGGAAATAACATCCACTACACTGGTTAAATTAACTAAAATCGATTCTTAGATAACACATTTACAATAAAAACATCAATAGCAAGGAGAGCAGAAACATAGGGTACCTAACAAGGGTAAATCCTATGCCAATATGCTGATGCAAGCCAGTAGAAACGAAATGAAATGAATATAAACACAGAGATAGGAAAACATCACTGTTGATTTAGATCAGGATCCAAAGAAATGTGCTTGTCATATTAAATAGCAATACCAGTCAAGTACAACATTGCCAATAATTGAATACTCAGTCTGAAATCATATTCCTCAGCCTATCTAACATTTTACACAGAGACTGTGTCTCAAAAGAAACTACTTGTGATTCTCTGATAACTGATCAACAACCATTACAATATTTTATCATGATTTTTATAGCAGAAAGATGAGCAAAGGAGGTAGGTGGAAACTAAATATAGCATTAAAATTAGAAAAGGAAGAGGGTCGAAGCCCATTCTGTTTTAACTCCGTGCATTTAACTCTGGTTGCAGGACTCTATAGTACTTTTGATGCATAAAAAAAAAGGTAAATAAATGATTGAGAGGTCCACCATACTTGTGAAAAAAATGCTCTGATAGCACCGGGACTGTTGTAAGGGTATAAAATCTCTCTAGAACACGGCATAGGATGAAAACTGCATGGACACTTTGACCTTTCATGGGGAAAACATTCTGCTGATGTAGACTGCCCGATATACATTAATTTATGCGTTTCGTACCTTCTGTGTGATCCTCAATGTCTTCAATCTGGTATTTTGTCTCTAAAACACTGAATCAAGGCTCCAAGATCTTCACCTTTGGGCCTTAAACTCTCTGCTGCTTCATTTATATATTTGTCTGCAGAATCCACATTTTAATCGCTCCGGGACAGTTTTACAGGGTCAAACCCTATTCTTTTAATGGAAATTGCATCAGAGCACTATCCCGGGCGTTTCTCCATGATATGATCTCTATGCACGCTCTTCTCTGTGTTTTCTGTCACTGTGACAAAAACCCTGAATCATGGCGGCCAATTACTATTGATAACCCTGCAAAACATGAAAACCTGTTACGAAAAAAAGGTATGGGGGTGGGATGATGTGGATGACTGCGAGGATGATAGTGGGACTGTGGAGAAATGGAGAAAAAATGCATAGGAATGGTGGAAAAATGATCTGGTGAAGGTTGGAAAAAAACAGTGGAAGGTGTCGAGTCAGACGTTTAACGTAAAAACAATTAAAATTTAATATTTGAATGGATTATAAAAGGGACGGGCGAGAAAAATGATGAAGATATGTGGATGGATGACGTGGCGAGTCTATGTCAACAACGGGCGTGTGATTGAATCTGGACCATCCGATCTCGGCGGAGATCAACGATGAAAAATGCTTCGAAGGGCAATGGACAATGGGCCAGGGGTACGGTTTCCTTAGGTTAAACCTCGCGTAACTTTGTTGAGCGATGACCGTTGGATGGGCCGCCTCAAATTGGACAGCTCACAGCGATATCGCTATGCATCCGCGGACGAACGATAACATGCGATGAGGTAGCGGTTTTGAAATAGTGTTCCTGACACGCGTCGATCGATGGGTGGAATCACTAGCCCATTGGAAAATACTGCCTACCTCTGAAAGGTGGTGGTGCGATAGAAATTGGATGGTTTATGAATATTGAAAGCAGTGTGGGGACCACCAGGACAGATGTACTGCGGACCGTTCATCTGCGGTTATATGAACGATTGAAAGGCGATCGGAGGGGTGTAACGGGGTAGACCATGGGCGCTGCGAAGTTAACAAGGACCGTCCGATCTGCATCGATTGACGGTTGATATTGCTTCCGATATAAATTGAGATAAGCTCCTTTTGGGCCAGCGCTCGGTTTCAGTGCCTGGGTCTCATGGAGAAAAGGCTAAGGGGCTAGCAGAAAGGGGCTAAAGCCTAATGTAAGTTGCAAAGTGGGTTTTTTTCTCATTTTCAACGAAATCAAAGGCCAAAAGGGGTAACGATGGAGGGAGGAAGGGGTTATTAAACCACACCAGGGATGTGCGTATGGTTTAAGAGGGGCATGGGGATGATTTAGAAGGTTTAGTGGGGAAATCTGGGGGTAAGGAAGGGGAACTTTGACAAAGGGAAAAAGGATGAAATGGAGAATTCTGCAGGAGTACAAGGGGGTAAATGAAGGCCTTTAGGAGCACATTTTTTTGCAATCAGAGAGTCTTTATAATGGAAATCAGCAGAGGGGATTATCAAAGGCAAAGGCCCAAGAGACTTCAAGGATGATGTTTTTTCAGGGGAGATGCATTCCTTGAAGGCTCAAAAACAATTTAGCCCCCTAATTTGCTTGTCAAAAATTTATAGGGGGCTAACAGTGGCTCCACATGGGGATGGCTTCTTCTTGAAGGAGTCAAGAATTTAGAGGATAAATATTTGGTGTAGGCCAGATGCCTGCTGCTTGTCACATCCATTTCTTTCTTTAGATCAGCTGCCACAAATCCTGAAGAAATTATATCAGCAGAAACATTCCCAAACAATCTACCCACCCAGACTACAATCCTAGCATTTTCTTTAGGGTGCATTTAGACTAGCAGACCCTTTACATCATTTATTTTATAAACAGAAAATAAACCTATACTATCTCTACCCTTATTACTCCATGAGACTAGATTGGATTGTTGGTCTCATATGCTTCTCTACCTACACTACTATCTGTCAGGATTATACTGTCTAGCATATTTCTTCTCTACATTCTAAGACAGAAATTGAAAACAGTCAAGCCAGGATTAGACTGTCTGACTTGTTGGACCTTGTAGAGATTAAAACAACTAACTACATGCTCATAGACTGAGCTTATTTGAGCTTTTCCTACCTACCCTAATCTAATTGGAAATATCTGATGCTCTAGGTGATACAATAATGCCAATGCAGCCAATCAAGTAATAGCAGAAAGGGGAAGAAGAACTGACTTCTCATCAGAGACAACCGTAGGATTTTCTGCATGTGGATCTTCAAAACTGAGGCCACCAGCAGTGGTGATGAATTCTGATGTATTTGGCTCTTGCAAAAGATTAATTCCTGAGGGGCTGAGCCAATTAGGGCCTCCATGTATTCTTCCATAGGATCAACAAAAACATGATGTAAACTTTTTTCTTCAAAGCCTCCCCTAACTAGTAGGTTGTTTGCATCCTAGGCAGTTTCAATCATTGCATCTACAATGAGGCCTTTGTAATCACACTCCTCCTTTTCCTGGTTTGGGGTGTTTGGCAGATGAGCATCAACCAGGAATACCTTATCTTCCACTGGATGAAGACAAATATATCCATGGGAAAGAAGGCCTCCCTCATCTTCACTGCAGCCTGAACTGGAGGGCTCATCACATATGGCAGGGTTGTCCTCTTCTAACCCCGGTCGATTCTGCTAGAGTGAACTGAACTCTGTGAAAAAATTAACATAATCTTGAGCAGGGGTTGCTTTTATTACCTTGACCCTTTCAGGTGAAGGCTTTGGATATTCATCTTGCTCAAGATCTTCTTCATATTTTTCCTCCTTTTCCTCTGCGCTGAAGAGCTGCTGGCTTGCATCCTCTTGTCAAGTATAACTGATGTTTGTATATAAAAAAAAGATAAAATTCAATGAATATTCACCCTCTATCATGCTCTCCATGCTTTCTCCATCATTATCATAGATGGCCTGCATGGGCTCATCCCTTTCTTGAATTTGATGGTCATGATCTTCCTCACATGAATCTACTGGAAAAAATTATCATCAAACATATGAACATCAGAGGAACCATAATTATAATCATGGTCAACCATCAAATCTTCGGGACTCTCAACAAGTCTTCCTTAAAAATAGTCTGCAAGTTCATTTTTTTATTCTAACTCTTGTTCATCATACATGCTTGGCATGCTTCTTACATCTTGCAGTAATCCGATTTGTCTTTTTGGGGGACAAGGAGTAGGTCTTTTCCAATCATCTTTTCTGGTTTCATCCTCATATTCTTGCTCTTTTACATTTAGCAAGGAGTTGGCAGTCTCTATCAGTCCTTCCATCTTGTTCTCTAAAGAGATCTACGCTATTTGTTCTGTTCGATCCTTCCTTTCTATTTTTAACCTTTCCTCCCTGCACTGTATGTTTTATTCGACAGTGATTGCTATATTCTGCATTTCCTCCAGGCTCGAAGGTTCTCTTTTTCTTATATGGAATTCCACCTTGGGGTCAAAAGAAATTGGATAGTGCAATAAAGCACATCCCAAAGGTGGTTTTATATCTGAAGGTATTGCATCATATACCTTATTAAACCTAGCTGAAAATTCTTGTACTGTCTCTCCTGGCTGCCTTTTCAAGTTTTGATACTCTTTTAGGATGAGGAGAGCACTCTTTGGGGCTGCCCACTTATCAAGGAAAACTTGAGAAAATTGATGGAAGCTGCAAATGCTTGCCTCTGGCAGGCCTTTGAACCAACTCTTAACATTTCCTTGTAATGACAAGGAAAAATTTCTGATGCAAATATCATATTCTTCTATTTAATACAATTCAAGTAAATCCTCAAGGTTTTGAACATGTTCTTCAGCATTAGTCCCTTTATTTTCTCCATCAAAAAGAGGCAGCTGGTTTATAAGTTCTGAAGGGAGGGGTTGGAAGATAAGAGGTAAAACCAGAGGCTTATATCTTTCTATGACCTTTGTAGGCGTAGGTGGTGTAAAAATGGGCTCATGGCTGCTTGAAGCTTCTTTAAGGGTGGTAGATACAACATGAGCTTCTTGTTCCACCAAGTTCTTCATAGGAGTATAGATCTACTTGTGGTCTGAAGACTGAGGCTTGAGATCTTTCCCATACTCATTGTGGGTCCATCTTTGTACACTTGGTTAGGCTTGAAGTAGGACAGAACATAGTGGTAGACAAAAACAATGAATTCTTTAAACCAAATCTAATGCATGTGTTCTATCCTTTTATGAGGTTTGGCCATATGTCAGGTTCTTCCTCCAGTGGAGTCTTTGAGAGTTATGGAGTGTGGAGTCACCAGGTGGATGTATATGAATATCTGAAGTAGGATTATGTCCACCATCAGCAATTGAATGCCAATCTAGCTAGAGATTCAGGGTCTTTTGAGTGCCTAAGAATGTTTAAGGTGAAATGCACTCATTCCCCAGCGGAGTCGCCATTATGTTGGGGTTCCCATGTTCTGGCCAGATTGGCAAGACAAAAATATGAGACAACATCAGAACCGCTTTGGGGCCCTAAGATCTAGCCCTCCTAGACCCGGATAGGGATCTCTCCAATAAGACAAAGAATGATGTATATTTGAAAGCTCAGATGAGATGTTAGGCTAGTTATGAAGCACATGGTTTTTTTGTTTGATTGTTTGTTTGGTTGCTAGTTATCAGGAAACAAGGATTCGATGTAATACCAGGATGAGAAAAGAGAAAAAGGGCAGAAGTGAAGTATTCCAGGAAGCATTTCAAACCATTGGGCAATGGAGTCAGGAAAGGATTTGCTTGCTACTCAATAGGCAGGCTTTCAATTGCGCTAGTCATCTAAAATGTTGGATCTTAAAGATGACAGTATGATATGGAATGGTAGGAGATGAGGAGACAACACAGATTTCAGGGTACAAAGTTAAAGACCAGCTGGTCGCACAAGGATCTTAGTGGACAGGGCTAACTCTAATCCCCAGTGTTCCCAAATCTTCCAACTAAATACATAATAGGAAACATCTAAGAACAGATTACATTTAATCCATACATCAGAGAGCAGGAAATAACATCCACTACACTGGTTAAATTAACTAAAATCGATTCTTAGATAACACATTTACAATAAAAACATCAATGGCAAGGAGAGCAGAAACATAGGGTACCTAACAAGGGTAAATCCTATGCCAATATGCTGATGCAAGCCAGTAGAAACGAAATGAAATGAATATAAACACAGAGATAGGAAAACATCACTGTTGCTTTAGATCAAGATCCAAAGAAATGTGCTTGTCATATTAAATAGCAATACCAGTCAAGTACAACATTGCCAATAATTGAATACTCAGTCTGAAATCATATTCCTCAGCCTATCTAACATTTTACACAGAGACTGTGTCTCAAAAGAAACTACTTGTGATTCTCTGATAACTGATCAACAACCATTACAATCTTTTCTCATGAGTTTTATAGCAGAAAGATGAGCAAAGGAGGTAGGTGGAAACTAAATATAGCATTAAAACATAGAAAAGGAAGAGGGCCAAAGCCCATTCTATTTTAACTCTGTGCATTTAACTCTAGCTGCAGGACTCTGTAGTACTTTTGACGCATAAAAAAAAAGGTAAATAAATGATTGAGAGGTCCACCATACTAGTGAAACAAATGCTCTGACAGCACTGGGACTATTGTCAGGGTAGAAAATCTCTCTAGAACATGGCATAAGATGGAAACTGCATGGACACTTTGACCTTTCGTGGGAAAAACATTCTACTGATGTAGAACACCCGATATACATTAATTTATGCGTTGCGTACCTTCTGTGTGATCCTCAATGTCTTCAATTTGGTACTTTGTCTCTAAAACACTGAATCAAGGCTCCAATATCTTCACCTTCAGGCCTTAAACTCTCTGCTGCTTCATTTATATCTCTATCTGCGGAATCCACATTTTAATGGCTCCGGGACAGTTTTACAGGGTCAAACCCTATTCTTTTAATGGAAGTCATGTCAGAGCACTATCCCCGGATTTTCTCCATGATACGATATCTGTGCACGCTCTTCCCTGTGTTTTCTGTCACTGTAACAGAAACCTTGAATCATGGAAGCCATTTACTGTTGGTAACCCTGCAAAACACGAAAACCTGTTACGAAACACATGTATGGGGGTGGGATCATGTGTATGACTGTGAGGATGATAGTGGGACTACGGAGAAATGGCGAAAAAATGCAGAGGAATGGTGGAAAAATGCTCTGGTGAAGGTTGGCGAAAAGCAGTGGAAGGTGTCGAGGCAGACGTTTAACGTAAAAAACATTAAAATTTAATCTTTGAATGGATTATAAAGGGGACAGGTGAGAAAAACGATGAAGATACGTGGATTGATGACGTGGCAGGCCTAGGTCAACGACGGGTGTGTGATTGAATCTGGACCGTCCGATCTCGGCGGAGATCAACCGTGAAAAATGCATCGGAGGGCGATGGACAGTGGGCCAGGGGTACGGTTTCCTCTGGTTAAACCTCGCGCAGCTTTGTTGAGTGATGACCATTGGATGGGCCACCTCAGATCAGACAGCTCATAGCGATATCACTACGCATCCGCGGACGAACAATAACGTGCGATGAGGTAGTGGTTTTGAAATAGTGCGCCGGACACGCGTCGATTGATGAGTGGAATCGATGGCCCATCGGAAAATACCGCCTACCTCAAAAAGGCGGTGCGATAGAAACTGGATGGTTTATGAACAGTGAAAGCGGGGTGGGGACCACCGGTATAGATGTACTGTGGACCATTGATCGGCGGTTATATGAACGGTTGAAAGGCGATCAGAGGGGTGTAACGTGGTGGACCACGGGCACTGTGGAGTTAACAAGGACCGTCCGATCTACGTCGATTGACGATTGATATTTATTTCAATATCAATTGAGATAAGTTCCTTTCAGGCCAGCGCTTGGTTTCAGCGCCCGGGTCTCGTGGAGAAAAGGCTAAGGGGCTAGCGGAAAGGGGCTAAATCCTAATTTAAGTTGCAAAGTGGGTTTTTTGACCATTTTCAATGAAATTAAAGGCCAAAAGGGGTAACGATGGAGGGAGGAAGGGGTTATTAAACCACACCAAGGATGTGTGTATGGTTTAAGAGGGGCATGGGGATGATTTAGAAGGTTTAGGGGGGAAATCTGGGGGTAAGAAAGGGGAACTTTGACAAAGGGAAAAAGGATGAAATGGAGAATTCTGCAGGAGTACAAGGGGGTAAATGAAGGCCTTTAGGAGCACAATTTTTTGCAATCAGAGAGTCTTTATAATGGAAATCAGTAGAGGGGATTATCAAAGGCAAAGGCCCAGGAGACTTAAAGGATGATGTGTCTTCAGGGGAGATGTATTCCTTGAAGGCTCAAAAACAATTTAGCCCCATACTTTGCTTGTCAACAATTTATAGGGGGCTAACAATACGCAATTTTATTTTTCCTCAAACCTTAGAGATTTTTAAATGCTTTTAGATTCTCTAATGTCTCTTAGCCCTGTAAATCCTTCTGTCTGACATTAAAAAATGTCAAATTTTCTTGTACTATTTTCCAGTGATAACAGTTTCCCCCTAATGTGTGAGATCTAAGAAGAACTCTATAGCCGAAATACATTATAGTTTATTTTTTGTATACTGTGTGTAGAGAGAGAGGGTACTGCGTGTAGCTCAAAATTGGAGACACCTTGCACCAGGTCGAAGAGCGACCATGTCCTGTGGGATCCCTGCAAGCAATGGTATAATACAATATATACAAATTTTCTATGAGGCACGCATGTCCCATGCTCCTGATTCTTTGGCTAGTTAAACAAATCTATTTGACAGTTACATATTCTGTCTGTCACTAATATGGTAGTGATATGTTGGTTGATGAAGACAAATTTTAACGCCCTCAGGGGATTTTTTTCATTAAAAATACGTGGAATGTGGTACCCATATGCGTCAACTTGGTATGGCATGTAAATGTGCATTGTACACATATCTGTTGGCTGGGACCTTCCCGGGTAATAATTACTAAAAGAGACGCTTATAAAGGCATGGGTCTTCGACGAATTTGATCAAAGTGAAATGGTTGTAAGGTACGATACCATCTTGAAATGAAAGCTTGTGTTGTAGTAAAATTTCAAGAGGATCGATGACATCTGTGGGCAATTATGTCTCCCACAATGCCACCCGAGGATTCCCTTTTAATGGTGAGAGGTGATCCAAGGTACCGCTTCCTTTTTGGAAAAGAGGTCTTGAAGTCGACAAAAAGGAAGCCTCAACCGAATGAGGGGGTCCCTGATATGGAGGATCAGGATCCTAGATGTGATGGGTTTAACATAGGCATGATGGCAATGGGTGACTGAAAAATGATGATGGGGATTCAGTGGCCCAAGTTTAGAGTATAAAAAGCAGCTTGGTAGCAGTCATAACTATTTTTTATGGGGAAATCCTTGAAGTTGGTAGGACTTATACGGTGGGTATAAACTGGTTATGAATGTCATAATGGATTTTCGTGAGGGTGGTATACTCCTACCAAGGGTGGTTAGGGAATGCTGCCATGGGAGAAAAAACTAATGAGTGGATGAGGGACATAGTGCACCATTTGCAATCTTTGTACACTTATGAAAAGAATAAAATAATGGGGTTTCGTTTGTACAAAACATAGAGCTAGGTGCCCCAAACATGAAATTATTCGCTCACTGATGATGTGAGGAACGTTTTTTGCTAAGGGTGGGGGCCCCATTGGTTGGTCTCATGTGTGAGGTTGATGAATCAAATGAAAAAGTATCACAGATGGGTTATGCTGATGGAGGTATGGTGGGCCAAATGTGAGGCGCGATAGTGCGCTTTTGATCTTCTTATACAACCTGGTCATCCGGGAAAGGGGTTTTTAGTTCATATGGTGAAACTTGACCTTATGCATGGTGAGTGAATGGGCATGAGGTACTTCCTAGACTAAGGTTGTATGGCCATGGCGTCACTATTTTTGTGGTATATGGTCTACTATGGGTGACGAGCACCATGGGGGGGGGGAGGTTTTACTGACCAATGGGGATGCTTATCATGTGTGTTAGTCATCTATATTTTTCACTATCTGAAGATGACTAAGTAGTGTCCCTATATTTCTAGAAACAAAATTCATAAATATTCTGATTTCTAGAAATCTCACTACCTTCATCATTCTGAGATAAAACTTTCCTATTTTCATCTTCCTATCTAGTCATCACTAGCCCACCACTCCTGGAATACCCATCCTGGGTTCAAGCCATTTATTTTAACCCCAACTGTCACCCATTTTTCACCATGTCTTGCCTTTTGGCCCAAATCCTCTGTTTTTCTTATCTACAAGATTCCCTACTACTATTCAAACTTACCAATCAAATAATCTTGCTGACTCTTCCATAATATTCTCAGACACTGATTTTCTCTACAAACCCTATAGATAATCAAGTATGCTTGATCCTAGGTCTTCAAAACACACTAAGCTTATCACAGGTCCTATCTTATACTTGATGATCCCTAAGTCAAAAATCCCTATCCAAAATCCAAGTCCAAAGGTCCCAATTAGGTCACCAAAGGTTTCACTGAGTCATAGGATGGATTTGGTGCCCAACAAGTTATGCCTTCATGCATAAAGAGGTTTCATTCAAAGAGGAATAAAATCAAGCATTTTGACCTAAGGTCATTCAAGGAAAGCCTCCTTGGCTTAGAGCACAAACACTACAAGGGACAACTTCCCTTGTTCACATTTTTTAAGGAGTAAACAAGGTGACCACCAGCAAAAAGAGGAGGCAAGGTAATAGGATGTAATTGTCACCAGGAGGCAGACACAAACATGACAAAAAACAACAGGCCTACAAGTAAAAGAGTATCAAGTTTTGTTTTGGTGGATTAACAAAACATTGGTGACAAGCAAAGAACCATCTCAAAGATATCAAGGACAGAAGCCTCCTCCTTAAGGTTTTTTGCCAAAATAGCACTTCTTCACCTGCATTAAGAGAAGAAAGACAAAGGGTATCAGTTTAAAGAAGACCATTTTTCCAAAGGGTAGAAAAAAAAAATAGATTTTTTGAAGTAAAAAGTTGGGGTATAAATTATTCTCAAGACAGGCCTAAAAAGGCAAAATGTAACCTCGATTTTTGCATCTCAACAATAGGCTCCCAACAAAGGGCCTCCATGCCAAAAATATTGGCAAGGGAATAAATAAACATGTTTTCCGAAAAATGTTAAAATGTGTTCACAGCAAGCATTAGTCAAAAGCGCACTGAAAGATAGGAGACACCAAATTTACAAAAGTGGGTTTGGTCTTTTTAAATTATTTTTCAAATCAAGTATAAAAGCCAATTGAACCTTCCCCATGCATCATTAGCCATTTTTCGAGAAGAAGGAGCCATTGAGAAGAAATTACTTTGGTTTTCGGGAAAATTTTGGAAATTAGCAGGTGCTACATGCTGAGCATGGCACTATGCATAGAGGCAAGGCAGGCAGTGTAAGATTACACTGCACTACGCGCTCGCAGGTTGACGTTGCACGCCTGAGTTGGTGCTATGCGCAGGCTCAGAAATAACCACCAGTGCCTAGGAGACTATCTTTTCTGCCCGGCACTACGCCCCGACGGCCCAACTAGCCCGGCGCTGCACGCAGGCATTAAGCGCTGGCGTTGTGCCCCTGGCAGCACTTCAAAAAATTTTCCAAAGACTTTCGAAATCAGGTTTTTCGGCCTCTATAAAGCTTCTGCAAGTTAATACAAGGTTGGTTAACCTTTTTTCCTTCTCCTAATTATTATTTATTAGAGAGGTCATCCATGGTTAGAATTGACCAAAACCCTAGACTATGCAAAAATAAATTGTCATGTATTTGAACTAGGTTTTATAAGAAGAATTGGTTTTTTATACAAAGAGGGGACTGAGTCACTATAAGCTTGACCTCTACCACCAAGTGCAAGCTTTGAAATTTGTCTTCACCTTAGCTTTCCTCTTTGAAAAAGTTTGATCTACACCACTTATTTTACTCCAAATACCCTAAAGAGAAACTCAAGGTTCCTTCTGTTGTTTGGACCAGCCATCATGTCAGAGAGAGAGAGTCACACCAATGGTGACGAGATTCCTACTCCCACCAAGCCAAAAAGTCATGGAGGAAAAGCTAAAAGGTTTGAGCCCCTAGACACCACTCCAATTACTTCCTCTCCTATGATCCTTTCATACTTCCAGGATGTAGGGTGCTACCATTTTTGTAAGAAGGTCAAGCAAGTCGAATACCATCCAGACTTAACCAGGTTGTTTTCTTGTAGCCTACAAAACCACCAAGTTAATCTAGCAGGGGTCCAATTTGAGCTTTCATCTGAAATCATTTCCAAGGCAACCGGTATACTAGACATTGGTGAGCTTTGGTTCAAACAAAAGAAATGGGATTTGGGTTATTATGGGCCTTATTTGAAACCCACCTATCAACAAAACTGCAAGGCTATTTTTCCTCTTTCTTATTTTCTAGAGAGGTATGTTGCATTAATGAGGCAAATTATCAGTTTTTTCACATGTGAGGGAAGGTAATCCTGACTCTATTCATATCATATCAGATTGCTGATGCATTTTACCAAAGTCAAGATGGTGAACCTACCTTATTACCTTTTCCAGAGTATTGGTAAAATGGCCTCTACTGTCAAGAGGAAAGGCTATGACCACCAAATTCCTAACCTCTTTCATCACTCCCTGATCAAGATGATTATCATATACCAACTAAAGAAACAAGGTATATCTTGGGAGACCTTCATCTCAGATGATGTGTTTGCAGACCCCTCCCCATGTGTCTTCTCCACAAAGAATTTCACCTATTACCTCCTCCCCTAAATTACCAAGTGAAGGTGCTGACAGTAGCCCTAGTGAAGGGAAAATAGGAGGCAACAATGAGGAAGAAGATGAGACAGATAATGATGAAAAAAGAGAGGACAGTGAAGAAGAAGTTGATGAAGAAGAAGAAGAGGATGAAAATGAAGAAAATGATGAAGAAAGCAGCCATGATCATGAGGAAAGAATTGAAAAGGAAGATAAGGTAGAGGAAGAAGAAAATGAGGAAGAGGAAAGTGGCCAAGAAGAAAGCAGTAATGGCCAAGGGCAGCAAGATGATGAAGGAGAAAAAAAAAGATGAAACCAATGATGGCAGCCATAAGGATGAAAGAAGTGAAGAAGAAGGCAGTGAAGAAGGAGAACAACCAGATGAGGAAGGCAACTATCTAAGTACCCAAGACAGTCCAAGAAAGAGTCATGACAGCTGTCATGATTGTCTTGAAAAAAATCAGTCCATAGAAGACAAAGAAAATCAGAGTGAATAAGACATAGAAAAATCAGAGCAGAGTAAAGGACAAATTGATGACAACATTGCCTTTGAGACTCCCATAATTTCCCCTCTCTCATGCACTTATCACAAAGGGAAAAGGGATGTGTTTCCTGCCTCTAAAAGGAAAATGGCCATCCCCTCACAAAATACCAAAGCATCGGACAAAGGAAAAGAAAAAATGAAGAGTGTTGAGCCAAAGGCACCAATCAAGAGGAGCAAAAGGATTAAAAATTCTTCTCAATGCCCTCTCTTTGTTGATCTAGACAGTGATAATGAGGACCAAGGGATAAATACAAAATTGCTCCTCCTAGAAAAAGATGCCCAGCTTCAAGAATGGGAAAAGGATTTTGAAAGGGCACAAAGGGTCATACACTATTATAAACAGGAGCACAAAAATTTCAAAGAGGTGAAGAGGGGCCTTGCCTTGCAGAAGAAAATGGTCAAACACTATGCAAGGAAGAGCATGATTGCCAATGCTAAATTGAGGCAAGCCCTCCTAGAGCTAGAAGAGCTAAAGAGGCCCAAATTTCATGACAGCCTCGGGATCTTGGCCAATTTTTCTTAGCAGGTGTCTAAAACTCCTTGATGGGTCTACCCACCAATTTTGAATAAAATCCGGAAACTTTTTGTTTTTTCCAAATTTTGGCCCCTAGGAGTGCAACACCCTAGATGCTACGCTCTTTTTTGGGGCATCCTCAACCATTAAAGTTTACATTTATGGGTTTTTCATGTCACCATCAGTCCACCCAAAAAATTTCAGGTCCATTGGAGCATTTTTTCCCCCTCAAAAGGTCAAAAAACACCTCAAAAATGACCTTTCTGCCTCCTTCTCAGGCGTGGCGCTACGCGTTGAGTAATCATGAGAGATTGGATTTTTGAGCATGTAAATGGCATCCATTCAGCACAGATAAAGTATTTCTGGAAAGTATACTCTTCAAGATTTCCAAAAAGCCATCATGAGGCCAAATCTGATGCCGGGAAGGAGTCCAAAACACAGCTACAACAAACCCTAATTTTTGCTGATATGGAGCTACGCACAAAGACAACTTTTTGCGAAAAGGTCAACAAAAGACACTAATTAATGGAAAAATTGTTTTTTGATATTTTCTTAGACAGAACACTCCTGATTTGATTGGTGAGTTATGTTTTTGGTGTGTTTCATTTATTTTCTTATCTCTTATGTGTCTTGGGCCTTGCATGGTCATTAAGCACATTTATGACATTTATGGTTGAATTAGGGTTTCTGGAAGCCTCTTTGGGTTTCCACCTCCTCATTTGCTCCATAAATAGAGCATGAAGCTATTTTATATCTTTTTGGATGTTGATGACTTATGCTGAATTAATACATAGTCCCTTGAAGCCTTTGATGAGAAATTGATGTCTTGGAGCTTATGCATGATCTGATTCACTTGTTGATGGAGAAGGACTGTTTTCAGGATCCATAGACCTGGTTGATGGTGAAGTTTTCTCTTGTTAATTTTTTCTAAGTTTCTCATATGTTTTCCATCCATCTGTGCTGTAGTAGGACAAAAAATTTAGATTAAGATATGCTTGTTGATGGCACCTTAGATCTGTTTGTTTCCTTCACTGCCTAAATGTTTTTTTCTGCTTAAGATATGTTAGGGAATTCATCTCTTGCTCTCTAATAAGTTTTTGGCTTGTCTATTTTCTTGAATGATTTAGATCAGTTAGTATCAATTATGATTTATGGATAGCCCTACATATTGTTACCTTTGAAGTACTATGTTCTTGAAATCATCTTTTGAAGCAGCTTTGCTTATAGTTTGTCAAAGAAGTCTGTCTTAACCATGTTCTTTGCATTTACTTAGCTAAAATTGTCTCAAGGAACTTTCATAGTTGTCACTATGGATGCTAGGGTTTCTCTCTTCTTCTATGGTTATAGTTACTTCTGCAACTTAAATGTTTTTCCTGCTCTCGATGATAAAACCCATTAAAGATTAAATAAGTTTTTGCCTTTCTATGTTTTATATGAATGTTGTCTTGGTTAATTATCTGCTTTCAGTTTGAAATCAAATGGATTAGGTTTTGCTTAAGCCTTTCACTCTCTTGCTACACTTATAAATCTTCTAACTCCCTCAGTTTACAAGTATATAAAGGATTTTGTTTCTGCCCTTTATTTTCTTGTTGTTCCCAAGTTTAAATGTCCATCTCATGATCCTTCACAACCTTAAAGATCCACCAACCAAGTTAAATTTCCTTGCAAATTCTCTTGACACCATTGATGAACTCATTCATGACCTTGTTTGACTCCATTGCCCAATGACTTAACAATCTTCCTTGTTTTCTATCTAAATCTATCTGAGCATCATACCCAACCAAAAACAATCAAAATACCCTACACTTAACATCTAGCCTAAAATAAACCATAATCAGTAAGCAAGTTCACATCTTGGCACCTACTAGAGAGATCCCTCTCTGAATCCAGGAAGGCTAGGTCCTAGGATTCCAAAGCTTGGTTTGATTTTACCCTGTACCTTTGTATCTCAATCAATCTAGCAAATTATAGGGAGCTAATAATGTGCAAGGTGAGGTGATGATAAACATGGTCGAATGTGTGGAACATATGGATGATTTTTGATGGAGAAATGATGTGAGGATATGAAAAAAAAATTTGGGACTCGATCATGCTGGGGCTAGAATGATACCTGCTTTGGAACTTTCAGTGGATGGAGTTGTGGATAGTTTTCGTACTACCTACAAAAAAAACTACCCCAAGTGAAAGAATTTCTTCATCAAATATTATTGAAATACATGTGCTTAAAAAAGAAGATGAGAGAGGGCATACCTTCCAGCGCTGAAAATTTATTTTTTTGAGGGCACGAATGTGTGGCACTGCCTTTGGGCATTATGGAGTGTTGATCACAGTGCTTCTTTCAGTCCATTAATTGGACCTCTAAGCTCTCGTTATGGTCCTCCAAAGTTCCTGAAAAGGGAAATATATAGGCAAATATGGCCCAAATTCAAGGTTAGAGGCTTCTGTGGAGTAGTTCTTGTTGTTGCGGTCAGCTTGAGCACCAAGGGTTAGCGATTTTATGGCCACGTAAACTCCATGACATCCTGCATTTTAATTTTTTCAGTTTAAGGGTGCCAGGGTCTATACAAAACTAGTTTGTACGGATTCTAAGCCAGTTTTCCCTTAGATTTCCAAGGCAATTAGGGTAAGGGTGAGCCTTTTACACGCAAAAATAGGTTTTTGTGCACTTTTTGCACGCTTTTCCCAGCATTGGGTGCACCTTCTGTGCGCCTGTGAGAGATACAGGCATGCCTTCCTCTCACTTGTCTGAGGGACAGGTGTGCGGAGAGGCAAGGAAAATTTTTTGGAAATTCTGCGTGCTTTTTGATCTTTTTATGATGTTGATGTGTGCTTGTTTTGTTGAAAGGATGTTGTGGAGGGAGTGGTATTGGCTCGATATCTACACTACTTATAGAGGGGTGAATAACTATTACCTCGGTGACAAATTTGGCTGAGCGGTGTGCTTTAGTGGCTATTGTGTGGCTTTCACATTTGTCTGCTCCACATCAAGCATCAGGCAGACAGGTTGGTGTCTTACGCCGACTGAGTGCTGGACACTCTTTTTACATTGCTCGTTTATGTTATGACGGGATGCTAGCACAAATTTATAAGATCCCATATTGATCGAAATTGTTTTCCTATGCCAGTATTTTGTGTAGCATCATGTATGAGCGGGTGGTGATACTGAGACTGATGGTGGCGTTACCTATTGGGGAGCCACGAGAGCCTCGCATGAGGAGGTGGGCTCCAGTGATGCCTCAAACAGGTGGGGGTAGGGTGGGGCATTACTGGAATGCCACCATATAGGCTTGTTTTGAGGCCAACCCCCAGATATTTCTACCCTTCCCTTATGCAAGGATGGAATTCTGTGGGGATCCAGACATGGTTCGTCCTCCTGGATATGCTTGGGGGCCAACGGGTATATATTTATGTTTTATGGATTTATTTGATTATTTATGTTTATATATGTATTTATGATGACGCTGAAATGGTTTTGGTTACTCTTGCAGATGCTGGCAAGGTAGGTCGCCCTGTGGCTTGATTAGTTGGGCATGATCCTATTTGGAGGCCTTGGGAAGCTCTTGGCGGGCTGGTAGGAATTCCTGCACAGCCTTAGGGTGGGGCACTATGTGGTGAGGCCGGCCCTTCTAGGGAGGGTAGCAGCTTGGCTGCTACCGAGATTGCAATTAAGCAAGCTCATGTTAATGCGGCAGAGGCTCGCATTGCTGAGCTAACCGAGCGAATTTCAGTTCTATAGGATGCATGGGATTGAGTGGATTACTTGACCTAGGTGATGCCATCTTGAGGCATTTTATATGACTTCGAGGAGGTATGGTTGGAGACCTTGATGTCCTGATAGAGAGACAATCGGCCAGTTTTATGTCGAGTGGCGGCCTCAGTATTGACGACGGCTCCAGTAGTGGTACTAGGAGCAGTAGTGGGTCCAGGTGCCCCACCCGGGGGAGCACTACCCTAGAGTCATTTTTTACATGGGGAAAGCACCCATTATGAGGATGCTTCCACTATTTTTTTTTATTTTTATGACTTATATGTGTATCTTCTTGGGTTGACCGATGGGTCAGAAACACTATATTTTGTACTCAAACACATAAATTTTGATATATATATGAGAGATATTTTTTGTGGCTCTACATGGTCTGCCCCCTATTTATTCTTATGGATTATGTTATGGTGATGGATATCAATTCTTTCTATGTTTTTGTATTTTATGTATGATGGTTTATTTGATATGCATTCCAGTTTAGAATGTTGTTAGTTATGCAATCAATTGTTTGGTTTTGAATCCTTGGTACATGTGTGAATGTAACGTAGTCAAATTGTCTTCTTAATATTTTTTTCACGCAAATATTTTCTAAATAGATGTGAATCTTGTATCTCAAATGTTTGGTTTAACTATGACACTACTAACTGGGAATAGAGGTAGATATGCATATGGCATATGCCCTGACGGAGGGCGTCGCACATAAGTCTGATAACGGCGTCATATTCATCCTGATTTTTTGTTGTTGAACCAATGCAAAGACCATTGGTGTAGATTTTTGATCGGTCAGGGTGATAGATGACCTAGGATGTTGCTGCTAAACTTTGAGACCATCGTGATGCTCCATCAGAAAATCCAAAGTAAGGGTCGGGCTGGTAATCCATTATGACACTCCAGCACATTTTGTAACAAGAATTTTGGTCAAAAATTTTAAAGTGGTTGAGTTTGTGTACGTTGACTCTAAGGTAGGGCCTTCTTTTCCATTATTGGTATAATTTCTTGATGTAGAGGTTGTTCACAGGGTTTTCGAGGCATGTCCCATCTGTTCAGTCAAGATTTATGCCCCCTTGAGGAGGAAATGTTTTACGATGTAGGGTCCTTTCCACAAGGTTTTGAACTTTCCTGGCCTTAGGGCTTCTTTTGCGACATCGTAGCGAAGGAATTGTTATCCCTCTGTGAATGAGCGAGGGTTGTTGTGGCAGTTGAATGATGCTTTTACCTGTTTCTTGTGGGCCTCATTGTGTTGCAGTGACCATCATCGGTTTTCATCGACAAGCTCTAATTGTACTAGGCGTTATTCTAGAGCTTGGATATCATCGAGGAGTTCAACGGCAACATGTAAATTTGGGATGTTGCATTCTATGGGGGTCACGACTTCAACCCCGTATACCAAGTGGAAGGGAGTGAAACCAATGGACGTCTTCACAGTCATGTAGTATGCCCACAGGGTGGAGAAGAGAACCTGGTGCCAATTGGTTTTATAGTTATTCACCATGCGGTGTAACATAGTTTTCAGTACTTTGTTTATAACTTCTACCTATCTGTTGGATTGGGGGTAGTATGGTGAAGCGAATTCATGGGTGAATCCAAGGTGGTGAGATATCTCTTCAAAAACTTAACTCTCGAAGTGTTTCCCATGGTCAGAGACTAACTCCTTGGGGACCTCGAACCAGGAAATCACGTGGTTAAACAGAAATCGAGCGACGATTTCTGCGGTGTTGTCGTATGTGCATGGCTTTCACCCACTTGGTGAACTAATCTATAGCCACTATGATGTATTTATGATTACCAAATGATGTGGGGTTGCAAGTCATGAAGTCGATTCCCCATTTACAAAAGGGGTCGGAAATGATGACAGGGTGTAGAGGAGCGGGAGGGGATCTTTATGAGTGAAGTGTTGGCATCGCTCGCATCTCTTGACTGCTGTAATGAAATCGCGAAACAAGGAGGGCCAGAAATATACCACCCATAGGAATTTTTGGGTGGTGGCCATCCTGGAGAGGTGGCCACTGCAAGCTCCTATGTGGCAGTCATTAAGGGTCTGTTCTACTTGGTCTTGAGTGAGGCATCGACATAAAATAGTGTTGATTCCTCATCGGTACAAGACGTTTCCCATGAGGATATATCGGGGAGCTTGTTGGTGTATGCGATAAAATTCGTCTCAAGTGAGATGAGGTCTAAACTTTTGAGTTCATAAAAAGAGGAGAATGTCTCCATACCAAGGGTCATCGATTGCTATGAAGAAGAGATGCTTGTCTAGTAGCGAATCGTTTACTGGTGATCTATTGGTATCCCGTGGGAGGTCCATAATGAACTCTTCTAAGATAAGCGCCTTTTTTCTTTTAAGGGAGCGAAACTGTAAGTTGTATTCTTGGAGAATGGCTATCCAGTGGACATACTTATGGTTCACTAGGTGGCGTGTGAGAAGATATTTGATGGGATTAATATCAGATATGACCATAGTGGTTTTTAAGATGATGTAGTGGCGAAGATTTTGGATTGCATGTATTAATGCTAGGGCATTTTTTTCTTCAGGCACATATCTTAATGATGGGCCCGCTAAGGTTTTACTGATGTAATAAATTACATGCACCTTCCCATTCGGGCCTTTCTGGATCAAAAATCCAGCCATGTTAGACTCAGAAGCTGATAGATAGATGATGTAATATTTTTCATATTCTGGGGGACTGATGAGTGGTGCTAAAGATAATGTTTCTTTCAACGCATCGAACACTTGTTAGGCATGATCATCCCATTTGAATAGGATGTCCTAGTGAAGGAGGCGTAGGAACCCTTGAGTGCAAGTGGCATAATCTGGGAGAAAGCGTCTTAGAAAATTGGCCTTCCACCACAGTTGCCTGAGGGTTTGAGGTGAAGGTACCTATATGATAGCCTAGACCTTGAGGGGGTCCATGCGAATCCCTTGCTGGGACACGATAAAACCTAAACGTCTACTTGCTGTGATGCAAAAGACACACTTGAGGGGTTCAAGCATAGCTTGTATTGACAGCATCATTGGAATACCAATCGCAGATCCTCGAGATTATTTGAGAGCTTCTTGGAGCAAACGGTCAGGTCGTCTGAGTGAGCAAGGATAAAGTGTGCCAAGTCCCAAATTTTCACATGATATTTGGAATATTAGAGATCTTAATAAACCTAATTAATGAAGTAAATAAAACGGTGGAGGGACCCATAACCCTCAAGATGAATAAATATCCACTTTTTATGTGTGAATGTGGATTAATTAAGCCTAGATCTACATAATAAGGTAGTGGAGCCACTACTAATGTGAATGGAATTGAAGTTCATGTCTCATTAATTAGATAGATCATGGAGGTTGATACAATAAACTAAGATCTTGGAAGAGATCAAACAGAAGATCATGGAGCATTCATGATGAGATGATGGAGGAAGTTGTGAAATTAATGCACACATGATGGAGACGGTGTACATTGCACCTAAACATTATGGATGACTTGGAAAGACAGTGCAGTCAAACATGGAGGATCTTGTCCACATGCACTGTGCATTTTAGATGAGGGCCAAGGCATGGGAAGGCTCATACAATATATAAAGGATATGAAGACAACAATGAAGGTAGGTTATTGATTATTGATTTTGAGGTCTATTTAGATCTTGAATTGTCATTTGAAATTCCATTGCTTTCTTGGGTTGTTTAGCAGAGATTGCAACTTTTGTTTAGCACAGGGTGTTCCTGGTCGGGAATCCCACCTATTTCTTTCATTAGCTCTGGAGAGAGGGTTTTAATTCATTCTACATCAGTCATTGGTGCCATCTACCTTTTCCTACTTTCTGCAGAACGTCCATATTAAGAAATTGTACAATTTTGAAGATCAGTTTGGAAGGTGGAGGTTGTCTTTAGTATTTCAGCTGGAAAATCGGTGAATGTTTATTCCTATCACCTTGGGACAGAATATCAGAATTCCTAGAGCTTCATTTCAGATCTGGCATCAGGCCAAAAGTTATTGACCCCCTAGCAGCAGTAATTCCCTCCAGAATTACACTTTCCATTATTGCAGATCCAAAGGAGGAAGGAAGTTGTAGCATTTAAGCTAGTAATCCTATGAGGGATCATCCCCTCACCTTTCCATCAGTATTTCCATCTGCCTAGAGTCTATTGCAGCATATTTTAGTAGGCATAGAGCCTCTCTTTCCCTTACATGCATTTTTTATGAGCAGTTGTGTAGCAGTAGTAGTAATCATCATTGGAGGATTGAAGCAAGATCTAGAGGTTCTAGCTTGTAGATATAAACAAGGGATTAGCCCTTCAATCTTAGATCTGATCTTGTGACATATTTTAGCCATCTATTTTTCAAATCTAGCTTCAGATCTGTAATCCAAGCAGATAAAGGATCAAGCTCTAGGAGGGTGATTTTCCATAGCTGTAGATCTGGAAAATATTTTCTGGGTTATCTTGGGTTCCCATAATATTAGCCAGATCTTGAATCTTGGAATCATTAGAGCTCTTGAGCTTCCTATATCTGCATTTACTTTTGCAGTAGTTCATGTACATCTTCAAGAGAAGGGACAACACAATATTTTTTCCTGTAAGCTCACCAGTTATGCAGTGCTTGTTGCCGCACCATTATAGGGTGGTTCTAGGCCTTCTCTTGGACTAGATCTACTTATCTTTTATATATTGTGTAACTGATTCATATCCATATAATAAAATGGCTCAACTTCTCTATAAATTTTGATGTTGTCTTGAGATTTATTATTTACTTAGTTGAAGTTCTTATATTGTGTTTAAGTATTACTGCAATGTCCCATTTGGGATATTACAGTGGTATCAGAGCATGATCTTTGGCTCAGCTTGTGGACACTTCATCTTTTGCATCAAAAGAAGAAGTAGATAGATGAGATCTATCATGAAGGAGGATTTTGTCATCCCTCTCTTTAGATCCAAGAAATATCTTGCCAAGGAGGTATATCAAATGAAGAAGGAAAGGAAAAAAGAAGAACCAAGAAGAAGATTTGATAAGGAAGGTCTAAGCACTTCCTATTAGCAAGAAATAAGACCGGAGAATCATAGATCTACTATGCCTACTTTCTTTAAAGAAGGTGAGAGGTATAATAATGAAGAAATAAGAGAACCTGAGACTCATGAGACTCTTAGTTTCTATCGTGAAGAGTATAAGGAACAATCTATAGCTTTCAAAGAAATTCTAACTATCCAAGAATTCTTTGAACTCAAAGAAGAAAGAAGATCCTATAGCAGCAATAGAAGGAGGAGGCACAATAGATTCTATTTTCCTACATTTGATGTATCTTCCTCAAGCACTTTTAAGTCCTGGAGGAAAAATTTAAAAACATTTTTCATGCTACATCCTGTGGTTGAAAAATAGGTTGTCCAGATTGAAGCACTTCATATTTATGGTGAAGCCAATGATTGGTATTTTAGTCATATGGAGCATGCAAAGGTGACTAACTATTTAGATTTATTTCAAAAATTGAGGAAGAAGTTTAATGTGAAGAAAATAGAGATGAGCGACAAAGAGACATTTCCTAAGGAGACAAAGGAGAATGTCAATCTTGTCACTCTGGATAGGAGGTCACTACATTCACCACCAGCTGCAGAAGTACTTGCATCTAGTGAAGAGACACTTGCAACCTTGCAAGATATTCTTGAGCTCTTGACACATAGAGTCCCATGCATGATTCAGGAGATGCATGAGGAAGAGGAGGAAGATTCTGGCACTACTACGTTGATAGAAGAGCAGCCATCTCTCTTACCAGCAGTTGGAGACACCATTGTCCCAGTTGGAGGAACTCTTGTGTTCTGTCAAGAGGTTCCCACACATCGGTTGATCAAAGGTATGCATACACATTAATCACCTATTATTTTAGTAGATCTTATTGAAAGTTATAGGGACATGCCATCAGGGCCAATGCATAACCAAGAGTTAGAAAAAAATGTTGATTTGAAGAAGCAACATATCACATCGTAGAGGACCCTTGATTTGATCAAGGAGGAGATGAAAAGCTATCCCAGTTTTTCATGGATGGACTACATTAAACCTTTTGAGTTGAAGTGTAGAGTTTCAGAAGAAGGGATGAGCATGATCCTATGTACAATAACTGGTTATGAGATCAGTATTGTACCTTGCTTTGAGATAGTATATGTATTACCCTGCAGATATACAACATTGTCACTTAGTAGCAGTGATAATGAAGAAGCCCCATTATTTTTGGAGCATTCTAAATGTAGCTTCACTCATGAAGCAATGGAGGTTAAGATGATAAATGGTAGACATCTTGAGATGGGAAATATTTTCTCCTTTCTTGATGACACTTTCTCAATAAGCATCTCACAACTCAAAGAGAGACTTCTATCTACAGTAGATCTAGAACCTGATTGGTTTTGGAGGGCCATGGATAAGAAGAAGGTCTCATTAAGAGATCTCATTGGAGGTGCAATTCAAAATTTCATGGAGTGCAAAGTTATTCATCAATTTGAGGAGGTTGGTGTCCTACAATGGGAGGATACCAAGTATTTGCAGAATGAGATCCATCATCCACATTGTGATGAATGGTTGGTATTATGGAGCAAGGGGTTGCCAAACCACTTGCAGATCTATGATACATGGCAGCAAGAAGCATGGTTGAGTTGGTTGCTCTTGGGTGAGTATGGCTACCACTCAATGAGTCATAATTTTCTGATTCATGCCCTGCACATCACTGGAAGAATGTAGAAGAAGAAGGAATGGTTATTATTCTTGTTGAGAAGAGATTTTGGACATCACATGTTATATCTTATGTCCATGTATTTACTCTTGTTTTGGATATGTCTCATGTATTTACATGTATTTTTGTTTGGGATGTATCTCATGTTCATGTATGTACTTGGGGTTGGGAGAAAGCATAACTCTCACATGATGTGGGATAAGGGAGCTTGTTTGTATTATGTTGATGAGACATATCACATGTCCATTAATTTATTGCTCCATGACTTGCATGATGATAATGCAAGAAGGTAGCAATAATCCTTTTTGCTATGGTTACTATAGAAAGAGTATGGGCTGAATTCTTCCCATACATTGCATGAAATTGTTGGAGGATGGCAACAGTAGGCCTTACAGCATTGGCTTCTGTTGGGGGACTATGGTCATTATACATGGTATAATGATGAGGTGATGGGGCAGCAAGATGCCTTATTGAGGTGACTTCTCTTGAGAGAATGTGGCCACTACATTTGGTACAATGATGATGTGATATGGTAGCAAGAGGCATTGCTGAGATGGCTTCTTTTGAGAGAGTATGGCTCGCATATTATCATTGATGTTGACTTGGCATGAAAACAAGAAGAATTGTTGCAGTGCCTTCTTTTGGGATAGTATGGCTCTCTTACTTTTTTTCATGATTGTCTAGCATGGCAGCAGAAGGCTTTGCTGCATTGGTTGTTATTAGGAGAATATGGTTTGACATTGTTCATGTTTTCCCATATGTCTCTACTTCTTTTTTTTCACTGTGATGATGTGATGTTTGATTCCTACATGGCCAACATGGCTAATAATGAGGAAATTAATAGATGTAATCTAGTCTATGTATCATGGGTTGGAGAGATACTTCATGAGTTGGTACTTTCCACTTTGGGAATGAACCACTTCATCCTATGTATCTCATGTATAGAGGAGAACTTTGGTCATCATATGGTTGCCACTTGGAGGTTCATTAATGAGGTAAGGTATCTAACTTTTTAGTTGGAATCCATTCTAGACATTCTAGAGAGGCAACTTTAGAGCTGGACATGCATGACACATTGTAACAAATGGGAAGGCCTTCCACATGAGGATGCCATTTGGAGGGAGGATATTTGTTGTAGCATCCACTTGTTGCAGTTGCTTGAGGACAAGCAGCATTTTGCTGGGGAGGACTATAATATTCCCAAATTTTCACATGATATTTGGAATATTAGAGTTCTTAATAAACCTACTTAATTAAGTAAATAAAAGGGTGGAGGGACCCATAATCCTCAAGATGAATAAATATCCACTTTTTATGTGTGAATGTCGATTAATTAAGCCTAGGTCTACATAATGAGGTAGTGGAGCCACTACTGATGTGAATGGAATTGAAGATCATGTCTCATTAATGAGATAGATCATCAAGGTTGATACAATCAACTAAGATCTTGGAAGAGATCAAACAGAAGATCATGGATCATTCATGATGAGATGATGGAGGAAGTTGTGCAATTAATGCACACATGATGGAGAGGGTGTACATTGCACCTAGACATGATGGATGACTTGGAAAGACAGCACAGTCAAACATGGAGGATCTTGTCCACATGCACTGTGTAGTTTAGATGAGGACCAAGGCATGGGAAGGCTCATAAAATATATAAAGGAGATGAAGACAAAAATGAAGGCAGGCTATTGATTATTGATTTTGAGGTCTATTTAGATCTATAATTTTCATGTGACATTCCATTGCTTTCTTGGGCTATTTAGCAGAGATTGCAAGTGATGTTTAGCATAGGGTGTTCCTGGTCAAGAATCCCACCTCTTTCTTTGAGTAGCTCTGGAAAGAGGGTTGTACTTAATTCTACATTAGGCATTGGTGCCATATATCTTTTCTTAATTTCTGCAGAACATCCATATTCAGAAATTCTACATTTCTAAAGATCAGTTTGAAAGGTGGAGGTTGTCATCAGTATTTTAGCTAGAGAACCAGTGAGGGTTTATTCCTATCACCTTAGGCTTGAAGATCAACATTCCCAGAGCTTCATTTCAGATCTGGGATCAGGCCAAAAGTTATTTACCTCCTAGCAATAATAATTCCCTCTATAATTACGTTGTCCATTATTGCAGATCCAAAGGAGGAAGGAAGTTGCTAGCATTTAGCTAGTAATCCTGTGAGGGATCATCCCCTTACCTTGCCATCAATATTTCCATTAGCATGGAGTCTATTGCAGCATATTTAAATAGGAATAGAGCCTCTCTTTCCCTTACAGTGTATTTTTTATGAGCAGTTGTGTAGCAACAGCTGTAATCATCATTGGAGGATTGAGAAGTTAGATCTAGAGCTTCTAGCTTGTAGATCTGGAGAAGGGATCAACCCTTAAAGCTTATATCTGATCTTGTGACATATTTTAGCCATCTATTTGTCAGATCTAGCTTCAGATTTGTAATCCCAGCAGATAGAGGATCAAGCCCTAGGAGGGTGATTTTCCAAAGTTGTAGATCTATAAAATGCTTTCTGGGTTATCTTGGGTTGCCATCATATTGGACAGATCTTGAATCTTGGCATCATTAGAGCTCTTGAGCTCCCTAGATCTACATTTCCTTTTACAGCAATTCATGTACATCTTCAATAGAAGGGACAACATAGTATTTCTTCATGTAAGCTCACCAGTTACGCAGTGCCTGTTGCAGCACCATTGTAGGGTGGTGCTAGGCCTTCTCTTGGGCTAGATCTACTTATCTTTTGTACATTGTGTACCTGATTCATCTCCATATAATAAAATGGCTCAACTTCTCTGTAAATTCTGATGTTTCCTTGAGATTTATTGTTTACTTAGTTGCAGTTATTTTATTGTGTTTAAGTATTACTACATTCTTCCATTTGGGATATTACACAATTTTCCCATCACGCCAATGTGGGTTTGGGGTTGTTGGCCTGGGGGTGATGTACTTTCTATACCATTTGAGGAGATCGTCCTTTTTCTTCTCTAATGTGTGAATCATATCGATTAGAGGAAAAACATGTGGGATATAGGTACACCACTACCCACATTGATTTCCTTGACATACTGGGAAAAATATCCTAGATATGCGGATCCCGTCATGTTAAGTTTGTGGTCTGGTGGGGTACCAGCGTCGTAACGCTGCTAAATCAGGGAAAGTGGCAACTACATGATTGGGAATTTTACATAATGCACATGTTGGTCTTCTTTGTAGAGAGCAGTTAGGGGAAACTAAGGTTTCCCTTATTGGTCATTTTTCAGCTGATAGGAAGAGGATGGATCTACTCGTCACATCTTCTTGGGTTGTCGAGCTTTTCATGGATTTTGAGTCTGTGCCATGTTCTTGGGAGAGGCTGACTATGGTTAAGCACAAACTAGCCAGTGCTAATCGAAATTGGGGGATATAGTGGAAATTTTCCAGAATGTGGTTATCGGCACATAAATGACATGTGAATTTCAATGGCTGCAAACCAACATAATAAATTCGTTCTATAGGATAACATATGTGGATGAGTTCTAGGGCTGTGCATTCTTCGATGAAGTGACCACGTTCATTGCACAACATGCAACGTATGATAGGAGGGGGAAATATGAATGAGAGTCTTTCTGGTGACTGTCGTTTCTCCTACAAGTACAGGTTGGTGCAACATTCGTCTCCAGATGACTGGGTGGAAGGATCCTCTTGATAGGATCACTCGATGGCGTGTATGGCATCTCTATCGTGGGATTTCTAGGCAATGACGTGTATAGTGCCCATAATTGTTGTAGATAGTGCATGTGTGATTGGTACGCAATGATTTTCCTTTACCTTTTTGGTGGGAGGTTCCTTTTTCCGAGAATGTGCTGTCACGATGTCTGCCTCAGAGCTAAGGAGCGGTTTTAATTCATCCAACTCTAGGTAGATGTGGGTAGGGTGACCTACTATGTCACATGTGGTGCAACCTAGTTATTCATGTTTTGTGGTGGGAGTCTCCACCCTCTTTCCTCTCTCGGTTTTTTTAGCCGTAATCATCGGTTTTGCAATGGAAATCTCCTTTGGAGGGATATTTTCGACAGTTTCCTCAATGGGTGGGGCCTCCTCGGGACTAAGGGGCTTTAACCCTATGGAAGTGATGTGTGTGGCTCCTGTCCCAGTATGGGGAATGAGGTACCAAACTGGTATTGCAAAAGATATTTTTGGTAACACCACTGTTGCCAAAACATGTTGGGATATGAAACTAGCTGGGAGGTAGAGGAAAGGGGTTTGGGAAGTGCCGTAGGCTAGAGAGGCTGTCATAGCTGAGGAATAGGTGGCATTACTGCTTGTGTCCATGTCCTAACTAGCTTCAGCACTTGATGTTGACATCATGCACACTGGAGCCCCTTTAACATCAGGTGATGACTCAGGTATGATAGGTGGATCTCCTAGGGATGATCCTAGGATGGACAACGGTTTGAACTAGTCGGGGCCATATTCTTGGTACCGTGAAAGCGCGTTCGCAGATATATCTACATAGGTTAGAATGACATCATTATTTGTTAGGGGCCACCTTTTTCTATGTGTCGATTGGTCGAAAGTAACGATGCGGTCCTCATGGGGGAACATTATAGCTCGGAAGACGAAGGAGGTGATGGCTGACATGGCATGTATATAACTCTGACCAAGGAGTATATTGTAATCCAACTGGGCATCCAAGACTTGAATATCTATAAGGACTGCATTTCTAGCTAAGAAGAATGGGACGTTTGGGTAGAGTTCGACGGGGGCCAAAGGGCGGCCGTCATATGCTCTAAGTGTGATGTCTGATGGATTTAGTTCGGGAGACCTTAACTTCTGCCAAACGTTATTTGACATGATGCATGTGGATGCACCTTCATCAATGATACATCAATGAATGGTAATGTTTTGGACCAACACTGGTATTTGGAAGGCGACCATTGAAGGAATCCTAGGGGTGGCTTCATCTAAATCAAAAGCCATTAGACGCGAATCGGCAAGGTCAATGGCACCTAATGTGGAAATTAAGGCTTTCCGTTGTTTTGGGCATGATTTTAATACCTCCAAAGCTGACATGGTGATGGGAGATTGAGCTAGATCATCCATAATGCTATAGTTATTCACTGCTTTCGAATACTTTCATGCTCGCCTAGTTAGTCCCTTAGCCATGTTTGGAAAAGGTTCAATAGGCATCTTTGATATGGTCAAAGGTGTTTTTGGTGCACAGGTACTAGCCCCTGACGCGTTGGTGTCTAGTGGGGTGTCGTAATTTTGATTTTTTGTTTGAAAAAAAATTTCTTCACTAGTCATGTAGATTTCATGGTTGTTCTTTCTAGAGTCGTCAGGATTTTGTTGCTGCATGCTAACTGTCCCTTAATGGGGGAAAGGTTCATACATGATTTATGTCAATTGGGAAGATCCCCCTTGTCCACGGTTACTCTGTAGCTTCTTCATCTCTAGGAGGTCGGGATAGTAGTTAGTGTAGTGGCCGTACTCACCAGAGATTGAACAAGTGTGGTTTGTTCAAAGCGTTGGCCTTTTTTTCTATCTTTGGGAGTTACTTGGATCCTCATTTTGGTTTCGGTTGGAGTTGCCTCCAGCCTGAGATCGCAGAGGGTGTTGTTGATTGTTGCCCCCTTGTCCAGGATTTCCCTTAGGCTTGATTTTCCCTTTTCTCTTAACCGTGTTAGGAGGGTACTTATCCTGGTTATATGGTTGGCACAACTGGTTTTGGGAGGGTTGCACCCCGTTCACCTATGCATTATTCTGCATGGGCGGGTCTTCTGCTGGGGAATGTGCATAATGCGGTCCCTAGTTTGGGAATGGTTGTTGGGGGGGAACTATTCTGTCATCATGTGTATTTGTGTACTGGGTCCCTTGAGCTGGAGGATAGGGTCCTCCATGGTGATGGTGATATGACGATGCCCTACCAATCAAATTTTGCGGAGGCATGTGATGACTTTGGTAGCCAAGTTGTGGTACGTTTTGGGTAGAATCATACGTGTAACCAGGGTTTTGAACGTTGCTTCTTGGGTAACTTTGGGTTAATGACCCAATTAAACCATATTCAGATTTCAACGCGCCTGGATATTATTTGTAAGTTTGCAGGAGCAGGGCGTTCGGTAGGATATTGTAAATATACCCTGAATGTGTATAGATCAGCTTGCGATGTTGGGCCTTACTATTGGCACCCTTTTCAGATATGGGATTTTGCTACGCCACATCCTTCGAAATCTCTGTGGTGAGAGTTTTTCACGAACAGGTCTAACAGAACTCGATCGTCGATTTTGGCTTTGCACAAAGTACGGCACCACCACCATTCATGGAGATGGTTTGAGGTATCAATGATGGCGGCTTTCCTAAAGTGGGTCAATAACTCCATTCCAGAATCGTGGTGGATGGGTAACTGAAAATAGGTCAGGAATGCAGTGGTGAGGGCGCTAAAGGTTCCATGTATAGTAGAGGGTTTCTCAACATACCATTTCACTGCTACTCTAGTTAAAATGCATTGAAACAATCTTAGTCAAATAGTATCATCAACAATGTTGTTCGACGAACACCATAGGAGGAAAGTCATAACATGATTTCCGAGGTCTTCTGCTTGCTTTTAGAACTTTGGAATGTCTAAAGGGAGCTTCGTGGGCATGGGAAGGCATATGGGGTTGTGTGTAATGGGGTCATTTGTCAACTTGGTTAAATCTAGTAGATTTAATGAAGCTAGAAAGGTGACTGTGAGGTTGTAGCCATTGCGACTTGTGAAAACATAATGTTCTAGCTAGGAATAGGGTTTTTCTATGACTTACCCTGCTATGTGTTCAACTGGCTTCCCGAATGAGTAGCACTCCATTGCCTGCTAGGGGTTATGGGAGGAATGGTGTGTGGTGATCCTATGGGAGTGTTCACCAGTGTCGCATTGGAAGACTGACTAGGTTAACCAACTAAAGATGCCCCAATAAAGGATGAACCAATAACGGTGGTAGTGTTCCGTCTTTGACGCCTAAATGGCGAAAGACCTAGAACCCCTCCCAGTAATAGAGGGAGGTCCAAAAGATGAGTAGATCAACGAGGTCTCTTTGGGTCCGTTTTGGTGTCGACTAGGTATGTCTTTGGAAATATTTGAGAGGATGGAGACCAAAGAAAAATTCTGATTGCATACATAAAACAAAGCAAAATTAAAATAAATTTTCCCTTTAGATTAATCCTATGTGATCAGTCAATCAAAAAATATGGTTTTTTTTCTTTGCATATGATACTCAAATCCTATAAGAACTAATCATCCTCACACACTCAAATGTAACTATGCCTTGATAAGATATCTTGCGAATGATGGTACAACATCACGTAAGAGCTGGCGACACTCCCAGTCAACCAAAGAAATTCCACCAAGGTAAGGGTAGAGGATCTAGTGCATGCCTGCGTCGTCACCTATAGGGAAAGGATGCCCTAATTTTGGCCACTAAGCACCACCATCCCACGTGAGCGTTTGAGTCTTGGGCTTCTTGGTATTTCAGCTAACAATATCGAGTATCAACCGGGTAAGGTAGCCCCAAATGATACTGCATGCACTGTGCCTAAGCCTAACCCCCTCTGAATCGGGTCTCTGTCACGCTCAGATTTTCTTTTCCGTGGGCTAATAGGTGCATTTGAAAGTTCCCTAAAAAATCAACCTCTATGTTTCAAGATGTAGAATGATCAAGGCATCTTATTGGATGCCTACCCCCTTGATCCTAACTTAGACTATAAATTATTTTGTGGCCCTTATGGGGAGAATTTAGTGAGTTTTGTTAAGTTATTTTTAGGTGTCTTTACTTTGCTTAGTGTGTGGATGTGTGTGAGAAAAAAGTGAACATGCACATAGTTTGAACGTGTGGATATGCGATGATCCTTTTCAAAATACTCTATTTAAACTATGTTCTATTGTTCCTTGTTGTTAAATACACACATGGTGTGTATGAGTAGAATAAACACACACACACAACAAGAAACTCAACACAATGAAGGATAAACGTGTAGCTCATATTTTCCATTATACAAAGATGTACATTTATAGTACAATGGTGTGACTCTTGGTTTCATATTCCAAGGTAACTTGGACTCCATTGTGACTTTTCGTATTCCACACCTACCCATGGAGGAAGAGGTGTTCCAACATCCCCCCTTAATACGAAGGGGTATGTGTGAGTCCAAGAAGAGAGTTGTAATACAAATCTGCAAAGTATACATGGCAGCACTTGGGCTAAATCAACTCTCTGAAATGTTGGAAAAAAGAGGTGGTTTAAGGAAGACCACCAACACTGGAACGCAAAACTTGTTGCAGTTCCCGGAACTCTTCCAAAACTGGAAATAAGTTGAAGGCTTCTGCTAGAGGAATTGTCCCTCATAAAAAAGGGAGACCTTCAACCTAAAAGAAGGGAGGTCTACTACCTGTGATGGTTTTAGGATTACCAAAAACTCTAGAATGCTTTGAAGTATTTCCTGGAACTCAAACAAAGCTGGCAAGAAGCTGAAGGCTTCTGCTAGAGGAAGTGTTCCTCATATATGAAAGGGATACCTTCGACCTAAAAGAAGGGAGGTCTACTACCTATGATGGTTTTAGGTTATCCACGAACCAAAGATGATGGTTTAAGGTTGTCCACCAACCAAAGGCATGCTCATGGGCATTCGTGTCTCTGGCTGCATCTCTAAATGACGAATTGTGGCTCAGGCTCGCTTGAAATGATATGTCTCTGGCTACAACTCTGAACATGGAATGAGAGATTGTGGCTCAGGCTCGCTTGATCTATCATCCAAGCTTGTACATGACCACCATTTTCCCCCCTGTCAGGGACAAGGTGAGATGATGGAGAAAACTCAACTGCAAGTTTGCTAAATATCTGAGAACAAGTTATGACATGCGACTTAAACATCCTCTTGGCTGCTGATGCCCATTACCAAGAAGTGATCCATCCAAGATGAATCTTTCTTCTTGCAGGAGGCTTGTTTTTGAAGCATCTGTCTGAAGAATGGGCATGCCAACCACAGTGCTTGAATGGATGAAGATCATAACAGTGATGTTTCATATGGCCAACTCGATCACAGTGTTGGAATTTTCCAATCTGTTGTTGTTGTTGTCGAGTAGGATCTGGAACAGCTGCAAGTGAATTGTCATATAGGAATCCGGCACTCTGAAATATGATGGGCTTGGTGTAGTCTATAATATGAAAGGATACATCCTTGTCATATCCAAGACCAGTTCTGTGCTTGTTGTGGACAAGCTCTTCCCAAGGTCTGATGATGGTCTTGAGAAGTGCAGGTGAGCTGCTGCATCTGCATGAAAATCTGCTCTAGTACAAGGAACTGAATGTAAATCAACTGCAACTTTACCTTCTTTCTTCTGATGGGAGTCTTTCACAGTCTACTGAACAGAAATAGGTTCAGAATGGTGACTCTTTTGCTGAATTTTGTCTTGCTGAAGCTGAGTTTCCAACTACAAAAACTCAATGTTTTCTTGTGCATCTTGTAAACAAGCCTGAATATTACAAAGAGCATTCTTGCTCATTTTTATCATATCATCAACATTGGAATGAATGAGTTTATTCAAAAAATCTAACGCCTCATTTATTTTAGCCATTTTCAACAACATAGGCTCAAAAAATGAAAGGGTGTCGGCTTCAACCGAAAATTCACCCGTTTACAATGTGATGCAACTTAATTTCAATAAATACAAATGACTCAAAAGAATTTCCAACTATGGAAATCTCAAAGTACAGAATCTGCTCCTCAAATGATGAGGGAAATCAACAATTTTTCAACAACTCAAGTACAATGATTCCAACTATGAATTATCAATACAATGTCAGTTCAATACATCATCTCTGCAAAATATTTGTTTGAATGTGCAGCTGAAAACATTGTGCAAGAGGCCTTTAAGGCAGCTGAATTTTTTCTTCAAATAACTGTTTTAAAATTAATGGAAAACTTTTCTTCACGTGTAAATTTCTTCAGAAACTCACCCTTCAAATCAATGCCACAAATCACAATGCGAATCTGCAATTTCTCTATGTATTCAGTCCATCTACTCACATGTCATTTCCTTCAATTCTGTTGTTCATATTCTTTCTTTTTCCTCTCTCTCTGCTGTTTTTTTTTTTTAATTAATTGGGATTAATTAAAAAAATAGACAGTAGATAATAAAGAAGGATATTATATGAAGGGGGTTTACTAATGGGGAGCTATTATATGGGAAGGTATTTCTAGGAGGGAATTTTATTAAAAAAAGAGATTAATGAGTATTAATTAAATGGAGATTAATTAAAAAGAATGGAATTTATTTAAAAAAAGGAGGGATTTTAATTTTAAAAAATTTGAAGAGAAGGGAATGCAGAATAGGGAGAGAATTATAAAATTCGAAAGAAATGCAGTGAGAGGAAATGTGGTAAGGCTGAGCGGCCAAGTTTGAGGAGAAGAAAGGATTTTCTGCATGAAGGGGAGGGCCGAAATGCCGTTGGGGATGGGATGGACGGGAGAAGGGCATATAGTTGCAGGCATGGAGTGTTGAGTGCATAGGGAGGTTATGAGTGTGGGGATGTATGGGCCATGGGCCGATAGGAAAGGAGGAGCACGAGTGCGCAGGAGATGGGGCGTACTGCCAGGAGGGCATTGGGAAATTCTGAAAGTAAATGAGTGGGAGAGATCGACCAACAAGGGAGTGGTGTTTGAGTGGGAGGGGGAGTGGTGAAGGGCAAGGCGTGGTTGGATTGTGAGTATGCAGTGAGGGGGTGAGGGCTGTAGCTGGGTAGGAGAATGGGAAAGATCGAGCGACATATTGCAGTGAGGTAATTAAAATCGACGCAGAGAGGGTGCGTAGAGTATAGGGAATGGGGTGCAGCGTAAGGTGCAGAGTGTAGGGAATCGCATAGTGTGAATAGGGGGTGGGGAGTGTGATATTCATTGTGTGAGGTGGTGTAATGTACAGTGAGGAGGCGTAGGGGCAAGGGCCGAAGGCCAAGAGCTTGAATAGATTTTTTTATTTTTTTTTTAACAGCAGAGAGAGATTTCACTTAAAATAGCTGGTAAAGATTGTAGAAATGAGGGCAACAGTAAAAATTTCAAGTACTAAAATGCAACAACAGATTGCCAATAAAACCCAAAAAAAATTCCAATAGACCAGCAGCAGAGAATATTTTCCAGTAGTAAAAAAAACCCAGAATTGCAGAAATTTTTCAATGGAAAAACTCAGAAATTTTTCTAATAAAAACCATAAACTTCTTCTTCATAAACCCAATTTAAACAGTTTTTCCAACAGCTCTCCAAAATCCAGAATTTAATGGGCAGAAATTGCAAGAAGAAATCAACCTTCAGATGTGCAGTGCTGCTTTTTTTTTTTCTTTTCAAAACCAATGCTGGAATGCTGCCAATTTCTGAATGCTGCTCCTTTTCCAAAACCACTTTCTGAATGCGGAAAAATGTCTGCTATAGAAACTCTGAGTGCTACAAAAATGCCAAGAATTTCTGCAGATATGCACAGGCCATAAACACAAATGGCTCACTCAATTTGGAGCAGGGCAAGCAATCGCCTCCTCTGGTACCATGTTAAATACACACATGGTGTGTATGAGAAGAATAAACACACACACACACAACAAGAAATCAACACAATGAAGGATAAATGTGTAGCTCATATTTTCCATTATACAAAGATGTAAATTTATCGTACAATGGTGTGACTCTTGGTTTCATATTCCAAGGTCACTTGGACTCCATTGTGACTTTTCGTATTCCACACCTACCCATGGAGGATTAGGTGTTCCAACACTTTCTCAAAAGAAAAACATGTGCAGATATGGGCCCCTTTCTATTTTTCCTAGTTAATATATGTGATCAACTATAGGGATATGGTGAGTAGTGAATAGATAGTGTTCATATGCTTTCCTAGGATCACCAGAGGGTGTAAAGGTAGTAGATATTATTTTCTCTTCTATTGACAATTCGATCCTAGTCCTAGAATCCTAGTGCAAAAATTGGACTAAACTAATGAATTTTGCACTAGAAAAAGGAACTAGCTAAGCACGCATGGACTTGGGCCACTTACTTTGGCTAACTACCTAGGTGTTTTGGTCGCTAAAATTGCAAAACATAAATTATTTAGGAATGCAAGTTAACTTTCCTCCTACTTAAACTATCTCTTAACTTTGCAAAAATCAACTTGAAATAAAACTAGCACCAATCCTACCAAAAGAAGCTAAGAGTGAGTTTTAGCAAGTTGCGGGGTACCTCAGCCTGTGTTGGAAGATGTATTATGGGCTGCCAGTCACCTTTAAAGGTAGGAAAAGATGGAATTATTGGAAAAAAATATCATTCTATTTTTTGCGTGCAAAAGGTTGAAACAAGTGTGATTCCATTATGTGCCACATTTATTCCATTGTGTGCTCCCTTGATGTCCTAAGGAGGCTTGGGTGGTTGTCCTTAGGCTGCTTCAAGTGTGGAATCAATGTCCTAGAGTGTGCTTTGTGGTCCTGGAAAGTGACTTCCACCACTCCCAAGATTGCGCTCTTTTTGGAACAAAAGGTGCGTAAAGTCGTGTTTATCGTAGACTTTTGCACGCAAATGCACATTTGACTAGTTCTTATTTTACACAATTTGATTTTTCCTCAGACCTTGGAGATTTTTAAATACTTTTAGATTCTCTAATGTCTCTCAACCCTGTAAATTTTTCTGCCTGACATTAGATAATTTCACCTTTGCTTGTAAGATTTTCCAGTGATAACACCATCGAATTCCTTATTAATACATGTTATAAATTTTATGCGCATGGAGATTTGCGGTATGGGCCAAGGCTTAGCCCTGACCCCCCATATTACATTGCATACAACTATTAGATCGATACCACAAGCGTGGATGCCCTAACTGCTGCCCTAGCCACTTGGTTAGCTACCAACATGACGGCCAATGTGGCCGCTACAACCGTGACCGCGACGGTTGGTAAAAACCATGGAATTTGTTTATATATATAAAAAAAAATGTTTTTAATCCGCCGATAATATGGTTTGAAATTCGGCTTATGGGTGACATTAGGAAAATTAATGTTCCGACAATTTTTCCCAGAATTCTGGAAAATTTTCGCTTAGTTAGCCGAAATAAGGGTAAAATTGTAAGACCAGTCTGGATTTTGGGGAAGTTGTGGTATGATTAGCAAGAAAACTAGGGAGCCTCATAAATTCTTCATTTTTTGACCAATTTCATATCAAAAAGAGGCTAGAAAGTAATTTTTGGGTGTTTTGAACTTGATGGAATAGGTTTTGAAGCCATTTGAGCAATGTACGTGTATGTAATCACCATTTTGAGCATAATGAAAGAGGGCCAAGCCATAATTTTTCTATTTTTTCTTTATATTTTAAAGTTATTTTTCATGCCTTATGTGTTTACAAATTAAAATAAAAGCTCCCAAAAACTCAATTTAATCACTCAAATTTACAAACTCGCAAGCACATTTTCATTAAGATCTCATGGAGATCAAGTTTGGTATCAAAGCTTACGTTTTCTTTCTTGTTGTGCGTAATTATTTGTTTGCAAGTATATGTGATTCTTACAAGGTTGAAGCTCAAGAGAGGAGAAGGAAATATTGTGGTTTCAAGTGCTCAAGTTAGGTCAAGGACAAGAAGAGAAAATTTGCCACAATCTCCACCACAAATTCTTCCTCAAATTGCAATTGAAGCTTCAACAAGCATGTCTCGTGAAGGAGGAACTGATAATATTTTAGATGAAGAAAATACTTTCAGAAAATATTTCTTTGACATGACTGGAATGGTGAAGGTTCTCTATGAAGAGAGGACTTCAAGATTGCAGGGTGAAAGTTCCAAGCCTTCAAAAGGAGAGGGTTCTTCTAGAGGAAAAGGAGGAGATGATGACAATCCTTCAAAATGAAATGGTGAAAAATCACCATCTTCTCCACCATCATCTTCACCTCCATCCTCACCCTCATCTTATTCCTTTTCGACAACCACTATTATTCAAACACCTCCACATACCCCAAGGGTGCATGGTAAAACTCCCTTATTAAAAATTGATATCAAATTCGAACTGCCTATGTATAATGTTGAAGTGAATGTTGAAAGACTTGATAATTGGGTTCATCAACTTGAAGTTTATTGCAGGATCCAAAAGATCAAATATGGTGAAACTTATAAGGTATCGACCTCTTGGATAGGTTTTATTGTTGCACTTAGAGGAAAATTTTATCCATTAGCTTATATAAAAAATGCTATTATGGATTGGCAGAATTTCAGACAACTAAAAGCTCAAAGTGTGCAAAGCTACACTAATGAATTTAGAAGAAGGTGCTTGATATTAGGTGTAGACTTGAATTCACAAAACATACTATCCTTATTGAAATATATTGGGGGTTTACACAGTTATTTAAGAAATACTATCCTTATGTTAAATCCTACAAGTTTAGATGAGGTTTTTGTTCAGGTAACCCATCTTGAAGCAAGAGGGAAAAACATTTCACAAGAGGGCAGCAAGAAGGCATTCACAAGTGGATACAAGGGAAAGAGTAAGTTCAAATGGAAAGTAAATAAGAATGCATCTTTCAAGAAGGAAGGAAAAAAAAATAACATGCAAACATTGTTCCAAGGAGGTTCATGATGAAGCTCATTCTTGGAAGCTTCATCCTGAGATGAAACCAAAGAAGTTTAACAACAAAGGGAAGCAAAAGGCAGTTGCAACTACACAACATGACTTAGGCTCCAATTCAGGAGATGAAAAAAAGATCAAAGAAATGGGAATTAAAGGTAAGGAAATATCAAGCACTAAATCTTCGAGTTTTCCTAATGATACTCAAGATGAGAAAACTAGAATTGAACTTCTCCATATTCGGGTTATTTCAAAGCACACCAAAATTGATACACTCTTTGATAGTATTTCACAATAAAATTTTATTTTTGAAGACTTAGTCAATAAATTAAACTTAGAGACCATTCCTCATCCAAGACCTTATCCTTTAGGTTGGAAATGCAAGAATGAAAACTTACAAGTTGTGAGGAAATGCATATTTAAATTTGCAATTATAGCAAAATTTCTTGGTGAAGTTTAACTTGATGTAGTTCCACTTCATATTTCCAGAATTGTTTTTGGAAACACATATTTGTATGATAGAAAACTTATTTTCCATTGCCATGAAAAAAAGTATCCCTTTTTCAAAGATGGTATAGATTACATTGTTAGAGCACATCGGCAGAAACTAAATATTTCACTTGTAAATGTTGGACAAATGAAGAGACTCATTAATCTAGAAAAACATTTGAGCTTTTAGCGGTCAAGTAAAACAATGATGTTGAAAATGAAGATTTCCAAGGTTGTGATTCAATATTAAAATCTGATTTGGTTGAGTTTGTTAACCAATATGATGATTTTTTCAGGATCCAAAACGATTTCCTCCCAATAGGGGAATCCAACATGAAATACAATTGTAGCAAGATTTTCCTCTTCCTAACATTAGCATGTATAGGATGTCAGTGATGGAAAGTACAAAAATTAAAAGCTAATTCAAGAGTTTTTGGATAAAGGGATCATGAGACCAAGTACTTCACCATCAAGGTTGCCTATTTTTTTGGTGCCAAATAAGATGGAACATGGAGCATGTGTGTGGACTTTCGTGCATTGAACAAAATGACGGTAAAGAACCATTACCACTTCCTAGAATTGATGATTTACTTGACCAATTAAAATATGAAAAATATTTTACTAAATTTTAATTAAGGAGTGGCTATCATCAAATTATAATTGTTGAAGGTAACATATGGAAGACAACATTAAAAAAAAAAAAACAAGGTTTGTTTGAATGGCTAGTTTTGCATTTTGGTCTTTGCAATCCTCCAACTACCTTTATGCGTGTAATGAATGATGTATTGATTCCATTTCTAGATGATTTTGTGATAGTATACTTAGATAACATCTTGATTTTCAGTAAATCACGTGAAGAACATGTCATGCATGTCAAAAAGGTACTTTATGGCTTGAAAAAGGAACAATTGTTTTTAAAGATGTCAAAGTGTGACTTTGGAAAAAAATCTTTAGTGTATTTGGGTCATATTGTTGGAGGAGGTGAATTGAAAATAGATCCTTCCAAGGTTGATGTCATTTTAAATTGGCCAAAGACAGAAACACATACGGAGGTAAGAAGCTTTTTTGGAGTAACCCAATATTCAAGGAAGTTTATTGCTAACTTCACTTCTATCAAAACTCCATTGCATGCATTGACAAGTGTGAATCAGGTCTTCCAGTGGGGAGGTAAATAACAAAATGTATTTGATGCATTGAAAGAAAATGTCATTTCAGCCCTAGTACTTGCACTTACAGACATGAGGCAGTCATTTGACATTTAGAATGATGCTAGTGATTATGCCATGGGTGAGGTCCTCATGTAACATGGTAAGCCCATATTTTTTCATTCAAATTTTTTTAATGGTGCAGTGATTAATTATCCTACATATGACTAGGAGTTGTATGCATTGGTGCAATGTGTGAAAATGTGGAAACACTACTTGATGGGTAGGGAAAAAATCATTCACATTAATCATCAACCATTGCAATACTTGCAATCACAAACAAAGTTGCAGCAATCAAGGCACTTTCGATGGATGGGTTTTCTTAAACAATACCACTTGGTGATAAGGTATAGTAAAGGTATCTACAATAAAGTTGTTGACATTATTTCTAGGCCTATTTTTAGCATTGATATTGTTCTTAAGCATAATTACGTTTGGCATGATAGCTATGTTGAACAATATGCTTCAGATAGTGATTTTCAAGATGTGTATGCAAACTTAAGTCAAGGGAGACAAGTAGAGGAATTTGATTATCACATGCATGATAACTTGTTGTACCATCTTGACAAGCTTTGTATTCCATGGGGAGAAAGAGTCAACATCATAAGAGAGGCACATACTTCACTTATTTCTCGTCATCTCAGTGTAAGTAAGATGGTGTCACATCCACATAGGTATTTTTATTGGCCTCGTATGCTTGAAAGTGTGTCACGTTTTATTAGAGGTTGTTCATTATGTGTTGTTAGTAAGCCTAGCAGTAGAAATTTAGGATTGTACACTCGACTTCTAGTAACTTCTCTTCCATGGGAGAGTGTCTCTAAGGACTTTGTTGGAAGTCTTCCTATGTCAAAAATAAATCATCATTATCTTTTTGTAGTTGTGGATAGGTTCAAACAAATTTGTATTTTCATGCCATGTAAAAAGAAAATTAGAGCTGAATAAACTTCTCAGTTATTCTTTCAGAATGTCTGGGTGAATTTTGGATTTCCCGCATCCATTGTTGGTGATCGAGATTCTTTCTTTGTTGGGAATTGTTGGCCAAACTTGTGGGGATTCATGGACACCAAATTGAAAAAGAGTACAACATTTCATCGAAAAAAAAATGGTAAAACTGAGGTGGTGAACAAGACCATGATACTTCTTCTTCATGGTTATTATAATGAGCATCCTATGTTGTGGGATGAAAAATTACACTTTATTCAACATGCTTACAACTAGGCTAAGGACACTTCAACTCAAACATCACCATATGAGGCATGTTTGGGATACTTGGCTAAATATTTTTCGAATTTCATTTTTGGAAAGGATGTTGATATTGATGGTCATAGTGACATAGACAAAGCTAAGAGGTTCATTGAACAAATCCAATTGGTGCATCAAGTAGTTCAAGAAAAACTGGAAAAGAGCCAAGTCAAGTACAAAACAAATCACTAAAAGCATCATGTAGATCACAAATTCCAAGTTGGTGATGAAGTTTGGCTTCACATTAGCAAATAAAGGCTTCAAGGAGAAGGTAAAGAACTGAAACCAATTCGATATGGTCCATTCAGAATTTTAGAGAAGATTGGTGATAATGCATTCACGTTGGATTTTCCTTCATATATGCAAATTTATGTTGTTGTTAATGTTGAAAACTTAAGGTTGTATGAGGCACCTTTGATTGAAGATAAAGGAGAAAATGATCGGATTCCTTCCATTGAGGATTTTTCTCCTAAATGCCTTGATGAACTACAACAAGACACCATTCTTGACAAAAGAACAAGGTATTCAAAATGAGGGAATGTGGAGTACCGTTGTGTAGGGCTCAAAGGCATAAATCTAAGAAACACCAAATGTATCGAGATTGTAAAGGTAAAGGAATTGTACCCTCATATGCTGAGCAACTAAAAGTGATACTTTGGGGTCCAAAAGCTTCCAGTGGGCAGGAGTGATCAAGGGCAGAAAATTATGCTAAAAAATTAAAGTCATTGGAATGGTGTGGAACCTGAACGATAGTGTAGATCTCGTCATTTTAAATCTGGTGCAAATTATTTCACGGCAAACCAACACTATATGCTCTCGAAAATGTGTTTTGTTTATTTTCACAAACAAGTAAAATTTGGAAAAAAATGTGCAAGTTGCCCAGTCGGTAGTCTGTATAGTTGACTGGGAAAGGTTGACTAGTCAAAGGGTGAATATGCATGGTGGACCAATCCTGGAATGCCACTTGTCTGACTTGGTGGTTCTTGGTGGAATTTTTCTATTGGTTGGGAAGGTGGCCAACCACATGCTCCCACATGGCCCAACCAGAGGCTGCCACATGGCAGCACGGGGGCCACCAAATTGTTTTAAGTTTCAAACTATACTGCACCAGAGTCAACATGTGACCTCCACCACAACAGCGTCGAGCCTTAACCAGTGCATCGTTGAATTCCTTATTAATACATACGTTAAAAACATGTTATAAAGTTTCTGCGCATGGAGGTTTTGTAAGTTTTAACCCTTTAAAGAAATTATCTACAAAGGAATCTTAAAACCTAAAATAAACAATAGCGAGAGAATAAAACATAAAAAATATATACATAGAGATTTTCCCCTAGATCCCAAATCGGAACTACCAGCTTAATGTTTCATTATATTCCTTTTAGTGTTACAACACATATATATACATGTCGAAGAATTCATAAACCCCAATCAATTAACCCCGGATTAGAACATAATCATAGTTCCCTTGATCGGATCTACAAACTATGAGGGGCCGAAAACCATCATGCCCCAAAACCATTTGCAAACCCATGCACAAAACCATGGGCGAGTCTGCCCACCAAAAAATAGGGTCCAAAAAATTCTCTCACGGGTCCGCCCACGAGTGCGCCTAATCGTGAAAAGAATATAACACATACCCGACATTCTCCCACTTGTTGGTTTCTTTCAACAGGGGCCACAGGAGAGCTAAGTCATTAGTCCACCTCTGCAACACCCATTTTTTCTCTACACCAAGAGAAATTATTAGTGATCACAGACTTCGTCAATGCATCTACAACATTCTTCAAAGTGTCCACCTTTACCAACAACATCCTTTTATCCTCAACCATATCTCTCACAGAGTGATATTAAACATCAATGTTCTTTGTCTTTGAATGATAAGCACAGTTATTAGCCAAGAAAATTTCACTTTGGCTATCACAGTCTATCCTTATAGCTCACTGCACCAACCCCATACTTGAACACAATCTCTGCAGCCAAACTGCTTCCTTGCTTACATGAGTTGCTACCATGTATTATGCCTCTGTAGTTGAAAGAGCCACTACAGATTATATTTTACTCATCCAACTGATTGTACCTCCAAATAGGCTAAACACATACACACTTGTAGATCTTCTTTGGTCTAGATCTCAAGCCCAGTATGCATCAACAAAACATGGATGTCCAAAACTCTGTCCAATCTTGGTCTTCCCTCGTAGCACAAACCATAATCACTAGTTCCACACAAATATCTTAAAACCCACTTCACTATTGTCCAATGCTCCTTCCCTACTTTTTACATAAACCTAATCAATACTCCCATTGCATGTGCAATTTATTCTTTAGGACAGACCATTGCATACATCAGGCTACCTACTGCACTTGCATATGGAACACATGACATATCCTCCTCCTCTTCTTATGTCTTGGGACACTGTTCAACAGATATATTTACACCTACAGGAATAGGAACCTTCACCAATTTACTATCCTACATATTGAACCTCTATAATATTGTCTTGACATACTTCCTTTGGTTTAGCCAGAGCTTCCTCTTTTCCCAATCTCTCTTAATTTCCATTCCCAAAATATTGTTTGCAGCACCAAGATCCGTCATGTCAAATTTGGAGAACAATTGGGTCTTCAAATCCTGGATAATTTCTTTGTCATTTCCAATCAGCAACACATCATCCACATATAAGACCAAATAAATAACACAGTCACCAATTAACTTAAAAGACACACAGTGATCCTCTTTTATTTTGGCGAAGCCAAGTCCCCATATATAGGTGTCAAATTTCTGATGCCATATTCTTGGTGACTGTTTTAACCCATACAGAGACTTTTGTAACCTGCATACTAGTTGTTTCTTACCCTTCACCACAAATCCTTAAGGTTGCTTCATGTATATCTCCTCATCCAAATCCTTGTGATTAAATTTTGTCTTCACATCCATCTGTTCTACCTCAAAATAAAATGCAACAAGAACAAATAAAAGTAATCTAATAGAACTAACCTTGGCAACAGTAGAAAAAATGTCACCAAAACCAATTCCCAACACCTGGGAATAACCTTTTGCTACCAATCGAGATTTGTATTTATCCACCTTGCCTTCTGTATTCATCTTCTTGTTAAACACCCATTTTCTCTCGATGGACTTACTTCTAGCCAACAACTCGACTAGATCCTATCGTTCATTTTTGTGCAAGGATGTTATTTCATCAACCATGGCCTCCTTCCAGAGTTTTCCATCCTCTAAATCCACTGCCTCCATGCCAGTTCTAGGATCATCATCAGTGATATTTAAAGAAAAATTTGAACAAAAAGCAGATGGACTATACCTTTATGGTTTCCTTCTTTCCTGAACTGATCTTCTCACAGCTAGAGTTTGTGGCTCTTCCTCTTCTGCATATTCTTCCGTTGTAGAGTCTGATTCATCCTCCTTTAGCTCAAACTCTATCTTCTCAGGTTCCTTTGGTAGGACTTCATGTTTAACAACATATTTCACCCCTCTGAACACCACATCTCTATTGTACACTACCTTCCTTGTTTCTTCATTCCAAATCTTGTAACCTTTTAAACCATCCTTATGCCCAATAAAGATGCACCTTTCAGATTTATTATCCATCTTGGTACTTTTCTCCTTTGGAACATGTACATACGCATCACATCCGAATACCCTCATATGTGAAATAGAGGGTTTCTTACCAGTCCATACCTCATGTGGAGTCTTATCCTCCAACGTTGATGAAGGTGATTTCTTAACCATGTAACATGCAGTCTCCACTACCTCTGCCCGGAATTCTTGTCCTAACCCAGTACCACTGAGCATACTTCTTGCCTTTTCCATCAGGATTGTGTTCATTATTTCTGCAACTCCATTTTTCTGAGGTGTGTATGGAGTAGTATTTTGTCGTGATATACCACACTTCTTACATAACTGTTAAAATTCCTTCTTTCATAACTCTCCACCATTAACTATCCTTAGCACCTTTATTTTGTTCTCTATCTGGTTTTCCACCAGAGCCTTAAATTATTTAAATCTGTCAAAGACTTCAGATTTATTCCTCAAGAAATATATCCATGTAATCCTCGAGAATTCATCTATGAATGAAACATAGTAAATAGACTTACCTAGTGATGGAACCAACACAGGTCCAAACACGTCCATGTGCACAAGCTCTAATATCTTGTTCACCCTCTTAGCACCAAAAGGAAAAATCACCCGATTCTGCTTCCCATATACACAATGTTCATGGAAATCAAAATCCAAAGAGAAATTATACATACCTTCTACCATACTATTTCCATGCAATATCTGAAGGCCCTTCTCTCCAATATTTCCAAGCCTCTACTGCCATAGCATGGTCTTTTCTCCAGAGACCGCTAGGATTTTTGCCCCACTTTCAGGAACCACAGAACAATTGCACCCATCAATAACAATGCTACAATGAAGCTTGTACAGAGCTCCAATATGAAATCCCTATATTAATACCAGTGCTCCCCAAACCATCTTGCAGGTATCTTTCTCAAACACTATTTTTACACCTGCATCATCCGTCTTTCTTATAGAAATCACATTTTTGGCCAATGCAGGAATATGAAAAACACCGGGAAGTGCTCTAATCCTTCCACCTTGCAGCTTTAGCTTGAATTTTCTACGTCCGACAATTCTAACCTTCTTATCATCCCCTAAGAATACATCACCACGATCATACTTCTCATACTCGCAAAACCACTCCTTATATGGGGAGTGAAGTGAATGGATGCAACTGAGTCAATCAACCATGCCTCATGATCTACATGTGTATTTGAAGAAGAAGCCAAATACACATCCCTACTTTCATCTGAGGTGGTTTTTTCCTCTGCAGAAGGAGAATCCCTAGATCTCTTTCCTTTGTCATGAGATTTAGATCTACAGTACCTTTTGTAGTGCCCTTCCTTTCCGCATTTCCAACACACCATTAAAAACTTTCCTGGAGATTTAGATTTCCCTCTAGATTTAGATCTCCCACTCAAAAACTTAATTTTTTTTTTTTTCTGTTATGGGACATTCCTCGTACAGATAAGGCATCTGCATTCTAGTCCTCCATATTTCTCCATCTCATTTCCTCTGACAACAAGGCTGAGACAATTTCATCAAAATTCAAGGTAGTTGTATTGCTACATATTACAATAACCATAATGTCCCACGAATCTATTAGAGAACACAACAAACTGATGCACTTATCTTCATCTAAGATTTTAATATCAGAAAATGACAGCGGACTTACCACAGTATTGAAGGCATTCAGATGCTCTGTCACCGAGTCTCCATCCTTCATCCTCAGGTTATACATCTTTTCCGCAACAATTTATTCACTGGAGACTTAGATTGGTACGAAGTCCCTAGATTTTCCCACAAATTCTTCGCCTTAGCTTCCCCAGATACATTCAAAAATACTGAATCTGAGCACACAACTATATTGTGCTCTGTTCCTTCTGATCCAACTTCTTCTAGTCTTCACCTAACATTGTCATTGGTTTAGTATTCAGATCTACCACGATCCATTGATCTTTATCCACTAGCAGATCTTCCATCTTGAGCTTCCACAACTCAAAAATCTAACCATTAAATTTCTTGATCTCTATATTTCCACTGCTCGTCATATTCTTTCACTGCAAGAATTGATCTCGCAGATCTCCCACTAAACAGGGTCTACCACAGGCCCGAGAAAAAAACCCCTTAGCAGCAAAGGCATCCGCTTGAAGTCGAAAAAACTCTGAAACCAAATGTAGGTTTTAAACCTGTACAAAATTTATCTACAAATGAATCTTAAAACAGAAAATAAACAATAGAGAGAGAATAAAACATAAAACAAATATACACAGAGATTTTCTCCTGGATCCCAAATTGGGACTACCAGCTTGATTTTTATTTATATTCCTTTTAGTGTTACAACACATATATATACATGTTGAAGCATTCATAAACCCTAATCCATTAACCCTGGATTAGAACATAATTGCAATTCCCTTGACCGGATCTACAAAATACCAGGGGCCGAAAACCATCATGCCCCAAAACCATGTGCAAACCCATGCAAAAAACCATGGGCAGGTCCACCCACTGAAAAATAGGGTCTGAAAAAATTTTCCCAGGGTGTTGCCCTGGACCCTTAACATGGGGGCCTACCACTCCCCCTATTGCGCCCGCCCCAACATACAATGTGGGCATTCGCCCCCCCACTCATGCGACTAATCGTGGAAATAATATAACACATGCCCAACAAGTTTGGGGTAGGGGCTAGGGCTTAGCCCCAGCCCCCCATATTACATTACATACAACTATCGGCTCGAGACCATGGGCACAAAGGCCATAGTCACCCACTTAGTTGCCACCATGCCGACCAATGTGCCCACTACAACCCTGACCTCGATAGTTGGTAAAATCCGTGGAATGATTTTTATATTAAAAAAATTGTTTTTAATTTGCTGGCATTATGGTTTTAAATTCAGATTATGGGCGACATTAGGAAAATTAATGTTCCAACAAATTCGCCCATAATTCCATAAAATTGTCACTTAGTTAGCCGAAATAAAGGTGAAATTGTAGGACCGGTCTCGATCTTGGAGAAATTATGGTGCGGTTAGCAGGAAAACTAGGGAGGCTCATAACGTCTTCACTTTTTGACCAATTTCGGATCAGAAAGAGGCTAGAAGGGATTTTTTGGGTATTATGGAGTTGATGGAACAATTTTTGAAGCCATTTGAGCACTGTAGATATATGTAATCACCACTTTAAGCATAATGAAAGAGGGGTAAGCCATTGGAAGTTGGACCAAGGAGACATAGCCCATGAGGGGTGAACTCCTTCATCATTTGTTGTGTTTTTCTTGTTATTATGGTGCATTTGTCCGTTATGTATGTATATTTCAAATTTTATTTTCATGCTTTATGTGTTTAAAAATTAACATAAAATCTCTGAAAGAGTCAATCTAATCACTTGCAATTTACAAACTCTCAAGCACATTTTCATTAAGGTCTCAAACAGATCACTTCTAATCTCTTTATTAATAATATTAAAATAATGATAAAGTTAAATATTTTATTTAACTTTATTAATTATCATTTTATCATTATTTTATTCAAAACCATTAGATTATACTAAATATTGAGATAGTTATCAAAACTGAACCCACTGACACTACTAAAAATAGTTATTGGCCGACTTGGTGCACGAAACTAACTTTATAAAAGTAGTAAGTATTGGAAAACTATCCTGAAATCATTCTAGAAAAGGCATCTTGCTCATAATCCTGATTGGTATATTAATTGGCCATCAAAAACTACCAAACTAATAAAGTAATTGTCTTTGAAGTGGCTTAACGTTAATCCAATAGCCTACGGGAAACTACTAATAGGCTTCAGGTTCACAAACTCCATCGGTTAGGAAGGGGACATTACCAACACCATGGGCCACAACCATATATTGTATAGTTAACAACTTTGACTCTATGATCAAATCAAGTATACCTAACAAACACAATTTATAAAATGATTTTATGATTGAGTCAAATTTACCTAACTATTGGAATTTATAAGGAATGACTAATACGATTAGTGTAAATACATACATGGGTAATATTAAAATAGTAAAACCATATCTAAAATTGGCTAAAGCTCCCTCTTTCTCTAATCAGAAATAAAGTGATTCACTTCCTTGAACAACTCATAGTTCCTAGCCCTAAGCAATTTTATGTACTAAACACATTCTCTCTCTCTCTCTCTCTCTCTCTCTCTCTCTCTCTCTCTCTCTCTATATATATATATATATATATATATATATATATATATATATATATATAGATATAGATATATGAGTGTTGAAAATATCGTTATCGGTAAAATATCGTCAAGGGTCCTAAAAACACCTTATCTACAAAGATAATGGAAAATATCAACAAACATACAAAAAAAAATCATTTTTTTCATATTTTAAACAATAGCCGATATTTTCAAAATATCACAATATTTTGCCAAAATTTTTAAAATATCGCGATATTTCGCGAAATATCGTCGATATTATTAACACAGATATCTATATATATATATCTGTGTGTGTGTGTGTGTGTGTGTGTGTGTGTGTGAACTCGAAATATAAATTTATATGAGTAATCTAACTATTACACATTTTGTTTTTTTATATGAATTTTAGTTTTTTTAAATGTATTTGTGAATGTATAAATGAATTCAAAGCCACAAAAAAATCTTGAAATATTTGAATTTTATAAATTATACAATTGAATCATATGATTTCTACAAATCGCTACCAGATTTTGTTAATGGAAATTTCCCGTATAGTATTGAAGTACTTTGTACCCACATGACTACCTAGGGCCTCTGACAGAAAGTAGCATTCCCAATCTATTCACCCAACATTATGCACATGGAAAGAAAAGGAATAAGTTAGAAAGAGAGGTCTAGTGCACCTTATATAAGGAGGCGGATGTTCGGTGGAGCAAGATGGAAAGATTTTTTGAGATCTTGCCCTCGAGCTCCCTGCGTTAATTCCCAACACATAAGAAATGATTCATTAAATCCATGTTTTTTTCCATATCTCTTAGCATTAGCATGAAAAACAAAAATAAAATGCATAATCAATAGACATAAATTATTTTCTCACGAGGAAATAATTGTCTATTTGACACCACGGTGCTATAATCGTTGCTCCTCTACAATCGTTGGTCCATGTTTTCCCTCTCACCACAATTCACTATCAAGGAAAACAATTTCTATGGCTTATTACAAGTAATTCCACAAGTTTAAATTGGGACAACACTTCATTACAATAAACTGTCTTCCCCTTGTTCCATGGATGACATTGCTTTTATAGATAGATGGGAGGAGTGATCACATTGAACCTAAACACTATGGTGACCATGTTTTTCCTTTTATTCTTATTCTCAAAAAGTGGTTAAATTTAACTTAGTTTGCTCTTATCCATTTTCTCTGCTGCTTTATATCTCTTTTGCAGTATAATTATAGAGTTGTTGAGCCCCTCATCTTTCCTTATCAAGCTATCTGGAGTGTTATTACGCCTAACAAAATTATTTGCTAATATTTAAAGAGTGTTGAAAGTGAAAAACATAAATTTTCATGAAACTTCGAAAAGCCAATTTTTACATCTCAACAATCAAAATGATGTTCTTCCCTCATAAACGTAAAGGATTGACCGTTAGAATTATAACAAATTTTAGAGAAAAATGAGGTGAAAAAAACAAAACACCTAACCCTTAAAGTAAATAATAAAACACTATCATGAACAAATTATATATAAACGAAGTTATTAGTATTACAAAAGTATGCACACATACCTCTGAGAAGGTTGAATAAACCACCACACTATAATTGTGGTGAGGATTCTTATTTATAATTAAAGAGAGACAATTACATACTAATTTCATATCAATTAGCAGAGTAAATTTACATATTTTACTCCTGGAATTAAGGGACAATGCTTTCATGAATGTCAGGCCTTAATCTCCATATGGCAGGCCTTTGATGAAGGCAAATTATCCTCAACACCCCCCCGCAAGCTGAGTGTCGGATTGGAATGAACGTGAAGCTTGGATCGGAAAAATTCAAAAAGGGGTCGAGGAACACTTTTTGTGAAGATGTCGGAAACTTGTAGATGAGAGGGCACATATTGCGTGTGAAGTTTTCCAGCGAAAACAAGTTCGTGAAGAAAATGATAGTCTAATGCAACATGCTTGGCTCACTTGTGAGAAACTGGATTGGAGCTCAAAAAAATAACACTCTTGTTGTCGCATAAGAGAAGAGGCCGTTGTGGAATGAGAACCTGGAGGTCACGAAGGAGATGTGTAAGCCAAATAATTTCGGCAGCAGTGTTTGCAAGAGCATGATATTCAGATTCACAACTGGAACAAGATATAGTAGGTTGCTTCTTAGCACTCTAAGAGACCAAATTGTCACCAAGATAAATAGAGTAACCAGAGGTAGAGCGACAAGTGTCTGGACAGCCTAACCAGTCAGCATCAAAGTAAGCAACTAGAGCACCAGGAGTAGCAGATGAGCGAAATGTAAGGCTGAAATGGAGGGTGCCCTTGACATAGCGAAGAATACGCTTAACAGCAAGAAAGTGATCTTCAGTTGGAGAATGAAAAAATTGACTAACGGAGTTGACAGCATGAGAAATGTCTAGGCGTGTGATGGTCAAGTATCGTAGTGCTCCAACGAGAGACCTGTAAAGAGTGGGAAAATTGTAGAGAAGAAAGGGGCTGAGCATGAGAGGTATCAATGAAAGGGGAATGATTTTCATCAAATTGAGCGTGTCGGGTGATATAGAGCCGAGAGGTGATGGGGTCAAGGCAACAAAACCCTTTATAAGAGGGACTGTAACCCAAAAAAATGCAGGGAATGTTGCGTGGGGAAAATTTGTTAGGCATATAAGCACGTAAACAAGGATAAACACGACAACCAAAGGGATGGAAATTTTCATAATTTGGAGAAGAAACATATAAAAGCTCAAACAGTGACTTACCTCCAAGAAGTGGTGTTGGAAACTGATTGATGATGTAAGCTGCAATGCTAAAAGAGTCAACCCAGAAGTGAGGAGAAAGGTGAGAGTGAAAAAGAAGGGCTAGGCCAGTCTCGGTCACATGGCGGTGTTTGCGTTCAGCACGACCATTTTGGGAGGGTGTATAGGGACAGGAAAACTGATGGTGAATGTTAGTTGTACGAAGATGAGCTTGAAAGCAAGGTCTAGTGAATTCACCTCCGCCATCACTTTGAAAATCTTTAATGCGAGCAGAATATTGAGTTTCCACAATTTTTTGAAATTGAGTGAAAACATTATAAAAGTCAGATTTGAATTTTAAAGGATAAAGCCAAGTGAATCGTGAATAATCATCAATGAAAATAACATAATAGACAAACCCCAAATTGGATTTGATGGGGGAAGGGCCCCATAAGTCACAATGAATAATATCTAATACATGAGATGACCTATGTTCATTACGTGAATAAGGCAAGCGATGATTTTTCGCAAGTTGACATGTACTACACAATGTGGGAGAGGGTGATGAATACGTAAGATAAAGATGTCCTTGTTTATTTAAATGTGAAATAACAGAGTGATTTACATGTCCAAGGCGAGCATGCCATAAATCATAGGAAGCATGTAAAGATTTATTTTTAAGGACAGAAAAGAAAGCAGAGTTGCTATGCTCCAGCACATATAGGCCGCCATCTCTCTTACCTGTTGCTACCACCTTTCCCGTTTGAAGATTCTGAATAGAGAAAAGATTATTAGTAAAAGTAATAGATAAGGGAAAATCAGAGGTTAATTTACTAATTGAGAGAAGATTTTTGGTGAGATGGGGAAAAACCAAGACATCTAATAAATGAATATTTGGAGCAGGAGAGAGGGTACCAGTATGTGTAATGGGTAAGGAGGCACCGTTTCCCATAATTACAGAATCCTTACCATTGTACTGAGTGTACTGGTCCAAGTGAGACGGGTCATTAGACATATGGGCTGAAGCTCCAGTGTCCAAGAACCAATCAGAGACCGCTGCATCATTGAGAGAACAGGAACTGGTGAAGGCTTCGGCAAGATGAGTAGTTGAATCACTGCAGACATACCTCTGATTGCAGCGATCAGAATAATGACCATCAAGGTGGCAGATTTGGCACCGGGGAGGGTGACGTCCTGGACCATAGGAATGACGACCACGATTTGTAGAGTTACCACAACCACGATTTGCAGGGGTTTGGCCACGGAAGTTTTGGAAGGAGTTGCGCTGGGTTGACCGTTCAGGACCACGACTGGCAGCTGTGAACACGGCAGTAGGAGGAGCAGTGGGCTCGAGTGACTTTTGGAAAATATCAAAGCTATTGGCTTTGGAAACTAGGTCGACAAAGCTGGGAAGAGGCGTGAGCGCCATCTGCATAGTGAAGAAGCTGGAGAAATCAGTGCTGAGGCTGTGGAGAAACCATTGCACCTTATCAGTGCCATCAACGGGCCGACCAATTGCATGAAGGTGATCGCAGAGGGCTTTGAATGCACGAGCATAGTTAGCAACAGATTTGGTGCCGCGTTTCATCAGCTGAAGTTCATCCTTGAGATGGATTTCGCGGGCCTTTGAACGGTGGTTGAAGGTGTTCTCCAGAGCAAGCCAAACCTCACGTGCAGTAGAGAGGCCAACAACCTCTGCTAGGGCTTCCTCGGTGAGGGAGGAATGAAGAAGGTAGAGAAGACATTAGATTTCCACTCTAGGTGCTTGTCATTGGGTGTCTAAGAAGTAGCAGGATTAAACTGATGGGGCGGTACGATGGTGCCATCAACATAACCCAACAAATTCTAACTCTCAAGAAGAGGAAGAAGTTGACTCTTCCAAAGGAGATAATTGGTGGAGGAAAGTTTAATGGTGATCATATGGATTAAGGTGTTGAAAGGAAGAAGGGTGGAGGAGGTTTCGGTAGCCATGGGGAGGAAAGGATAGAACGACAAAAAAACTGGCAGAAGGAAGCAAGAAACAAGCTGCAAACCACTGCCTAAAACTTCAGATTGAACGCTCCTTGTTCTTGCAAGCTCAATCAGCTCTGAACACAGGTCAACAGTAGCTCAATAGCTCTCAGATGGCAGTTGTCTTCTTTCTCCACACTTGACCACCGATCAACCTTCAGAATGCACACAAACAAAACCTAAAATCTGATACCATGAGAAGGTTGAATAAACCACCACACTGTAATTGTGATGAGGATTCTTATTTATAATTAAAGAGAGATAATTACATACTAATTTCATATCAATTAGCAGAGTAAATTTACATAATTTACTCCTAGGATTAAGGGACAGTGTTGTCATGAATGTCAGGCCTTAATCTTCGTATGGTAGGCCTTTGATGAAGGAAAATTATCCTCAACAACCTCTATCTATATATATATATGAAACCTTGACATTCAAAATCAATTATGCCAACACACCAGTAAGTCGTTCACTAATTGCCAGTTCTGAAAGTGCACCGTGACTTGTACACTACAACTCCTTGTAAGTCGTCTGTATAATTGACATGGATTTGTGTGGTAATTAAAATGTCGGTAATTATCAAATTTTTCATTTTCCCATAATCAATACATCATATTTATAATTATAAATAATTATGTTAATGTATTCGTATACAAACATATATATTTAACACGATTATTAATATTATTTTTTCATATACACGGAAAATACACTTTTCATATTTTTTCATATATATATCCAAAACTTTGATCAACTAACTAATAACGTTCATTTAAAAATACCAATCACCCAACTAATAACTAAAACAAAAGTCTTTGGGATTTCCTTGCAATTTTTTTTTGAAATGAGTATGATGCTATGATTTGGGCCAAAAAGAATTTTGAGGGAGGTCATTCGTTACTTTTCAAAATCAAACAATGAGCTGTGATCTATGGTTTCCAAGTAATACTGTTAATAAATTAAAGTCTAAAGCTAAGACTTTAGAAATAATAGAAAAAAATACCTCATATTCAAGGCTATTTTGCTGCACTACTACCAGGATGTGAGGAGAGCGCGCTCTGCAACCTAGGGTTTCATGTTGGCCCCTACAACAGCGCAGTTTGAATCCTCTCTGCCACGATTTTTCATCCGCCTTTCTCCTCGCGACAGTAGCCTGTCGGCATAGTCCGCACTGCAATGGTTGATCCTTAGGGGGGGGCTGCAAAGCCTTCCCCCTCAGCCGAGAAAGATCATCAAGCGACGAAACTGACAATGCCTTCTGGTCCAGAACAAGTAAACACGGATACAAGAGATTCCCCAATGCAAGATACGAAAAATGCTCCCACTGATCAGTCAAACAAGCCCAATGAAGTACAAGAAAGCGAGATTGGGAAAAAGGAAACGCCCAAGGTTACATCAACGACATGAAAACCCATAGCAGTTGAACGACCCAAGATAGAACTTCCCAGCCATAGAATCAATGGAAAAATCCAGTACATGACGGACCATGCTCTCATTGGAAAATTTATTGGATATTGGACGACGGAAAAAGCTTTGCAAGGATGGATCTCTACCAAATGGAAACCCAAGGGGAATGTTACCCTGCAGCTAGGACCAAAAGGGTTTTTCACTGCGATTTTCATTTGCATCGAAGACCGGAACAGGTTCATGGATGAAGGTCCCTAATTCTTCAACTCTGTTGGTCTGTATTTAAGGGATTGGGTAGAGAGATTTAACCATGACAAGGAGGATTTCAGTTGGGCACCAGTTTGGATCCGAATGTACTCGCTCTCGCTGGAATACTGGGATGAATAATCGTTGAGAGACATTGGCAAGGGGCTGGGAGAATTTATAAAAATAGCTGAAGAAATGAAGCGGTGCAGATACACCTCCTATGCCCGTATTTGTGTCTTCATGTGCCTGGACAAAGCCCTTCCGGACTCGGTAAGTCTCTACCATGATGACTATGAATGGATTCAACCCTTAGATTTTGAACATGTACCCTTTCGCTTTCGTAAGTGTCATGCACATGGTCATCTTTTTCGGGACTGACCTCTAAATGCTAAACCCCAAACCTCTGACCCCTTAGACAATTTGGCCCAAGATGGCTTCACCAAGGTAGCTAATCCAAAAATATCGCATAAAAAACCTTCCTCCGAGAAAAAACCCCTGCAGGACACCACCTCTATTCCTTCCACAAGCAATAGCTTTGAGGTACTTGATAAAACCTCAGAAGACCCACCTCAGAACATTTCGCCAATCCCACCATTGATCATCTCTACCTCTCCCCCCCCCTCGGTCTGGCTCTTCTCCCACTCCCTCACCCCTGAGTGACAACATTCGGATTCCTGAGGCGGCCCGAAAGGACCCGGATTGGAAACCAAATGGCATGGACGTTGACTGTATCCCCAGTCAGACCCTGCAAACTATATTCACCTCAGCAGAAAGCAGTTAGACGCAACATATGGAAGAAGAACCAGAAAGCATTGATTTGGGAGGACTTGAAATTTTTGAACTTGAACAAGAATGCAGAAGGAAAGACTACGACAAGATTCAAGAGCATCAACTCAATACCCTGGAATTCATCATCTCCAGGGCTTACCAGCAACAACAACTGGGCATACAACCAGGCAATCAATGGGATGGCAGCTTCTTACCTAAAGATTCCAAAAAATGTGGAAGAAAGATAGATCTTCAAAGAACTATCACAATAGGGAAAATCCTGGTGGAATCAGGCAGACATGCTAAGTTGAAAAAGTACTATAAGCCCACCACTAATAGTGAATCATGAAGCTCACTTCATGGAATTTAAGAGGGCTCAATAGCCCCGAGAAACTCAAAATGATAAAAAACATGATAAAGCAGGAGCAGCCCCAGATCTTCTTTATGCAGGAAACGAAATGTAACAGTAACACTCTTGGTCACATCCTCTCTAGAGCCTAGCCAGGTTGTCACTCGGTTGCAATGGATGCTTCGAGTGCCTCTAGGGGAGTGGAAATCGCCTGGAACACGTAAGCTATAATGATCTCAGAATTTCATGCCTCCCATCATATTATATAGGCTACTTTTCATATCATCGGCACCAACATTCATGGTCATCTCACAAATGTCTACTTCCCTCAGGAAGCAAGCAACAAAATTTCTCTCCTTGACACAATAGAAGCGTTCAACTTCAATAGACTCCATCCTCTCTGGATCATTGGAGGAGACTTCAACATGATCACCAAGCTGGAGGAAAAGCAGGGGGGCCAAGCCAAGCTGGAACAGGAAAATAGCCACTTTAAAAACTTTATCCAAAACAATCTGCTAATCGATCTGCAATTCCGCAATGCAATGCACACCTGGAGTAATCGCAGGGTAGGGTGGCAACAAATCGCTTCCAAACTGGACAAATTCCTCATCTCAGATAATGCAATGCATCTAGGAGGCGACATCTCAGCATCAATTCTTCCATTTTCAGGCTCAAACCATTGGTCGATCTCTCTCCAATGGCAAAGACCAGGCAACTCCACCAAGCGCCCTTTCCGCTTCGAAGCTTTTTGTCTCACCCACCCCGCCTTCAACGACCTCATCAGATCCACCTGGACTAACTCCCCCTCGCCAGAGGGATCAAAAATGTATCAGTTTCAACAGAAACTCAAATTCCTGAAATCCCAAATCAAGCGCTGGAATCAAGAGACTTTTGGCAAAATCTTCCAGGCACAGCAATATCTAAACAAAGAAATGAGAGAACTCCACAACAGATAATAACAGAGGGCTAAAAGGAAGGGAAATTGGAAAAGTAAGAGCACATTCACAATCAATTGGAAGAAAGAAGAAAGCAGGAATAAATTCTATGGAAGCAAAAATATAGAATTAGATGGTTGAAAGAAGGAGAAAGGAACACCAAATTATTCCACGGAACTACAATACAGAGAAGAATGCACAATACCATATCTTTCATACAAAAGCGAGAGGGGGAACGAGTGGAAAGCCATGTAGAGATCGAACAGGAGTTTATCAATCACTTCCAAGAGGTCCATCAAGAACCCCAAATTGATAGACAGCCTGCAATAGAAAATATCACTCAAAATGTGTCGAAACTTATCACAGAAGAACACAACCAACTTCTTCTTCGACCAGTATTGCCCCAGGAAGTGGACCTGGTTATGAACCAGCTCAAGGAGGGCAAAGCTCCTGGTTTGGACGGCTTCACTACTACCTTCTTCCACTCTTTCTGGGATCTCATCAAAGAAGAGGTTTGGCAAGTGGTGGAGGAATCACACACTCTTCATTGGCTTCTGCCATCTCTGAACTCAAATTTCATTGCCCTAATCCCAAAGGAAGAGAACACCAGTACTCCGTACAAATTCCATCCAATCGCACTATGCAATGTTATTTATAAGCTGATATCCAAAGTCATTGCTAACAGGTTGAAGCCAATGTTGCCCCTACTCATATCACCTGAACAATCTGGATACGTTGAAGGACGACAGATATTGGATGGAATTATCCTCACTCATGAAGTCATACACTCTCTCAAGCACTCCAAACAGGCAGATATGCTTCTCAAGATTGACCTCTCCAAAGCTTTTGATAAGTTAAGTTGGATCTATATTCAAAAAATGCTAACAGCCTTTGGTTTCTGCCTAATGTGGGTTCGATGGATTCTGAGCTTAATTTCCTCAACTTTTTTCTCGATCCTCTTAAATGGCATTCCCTCTCGACCTTTCAGCCCCTCCAGAGGTATTCGACAAGGTTATCCACTCTCCCCTTTTCTTTTTGTTCTAATGGCTGAAGGTTTGGGACACCATATCAAACATGCCCTCCTCTCCCAGCAACTCAAGGGTCTATCCATACACAATTCTCCATCCATTACACATCAACAATTCATTGATGAAAACATGTTGTTTGGGCACCCCTCTGTACAGGAAGCCTCCCTTTTCAAATCCCTTCTGAATTATTTCTTTGATGCCTCAGGGATGAGCATAAACACAACCAAATCGCAGATCTTCTTTTTTCACACCCCCCCCCTGTTACTCAACATGCCATTGCCCACATTTTGGGCTTCTCCATAGCCTCCCTACCCTCAAAATACCTTGGTGCTCCTTTAATAGACTCTCCCATCAAGCACGCCTCTTGGAAAATGCTCCTTGAGAAACTTGAATCTTGTCTCGCCCTTTCGACTCATATAACTCTGAACATAGCTAGAAAATTAGTGCTAATCAAAGATGTGCTACAGGAAATGCCTCTCTACCTTTTCTCTATCTTGGTAGCACCTAAATGGATCCTTAAAAAATAAAATCTCTACAACGCAATTTTCTTTGGGGTGAAACAAGCACAAATCGCAAACGGGCTTTGGCAAAATGGTCGACAACATGCCAGCCAAACGAAAAAGGGGGCATAGGTCTCTGATATTCTCAGCTCAGCAATGCAATAATGGGTGCAAAAATATGGTGGCAATGGCTCTCTACTCCCAACAAGCCATGGGCAGCCATCTGGACTACCAAGTATGCTAATCACAGACCAACGGAAGAGCTAATTAGATTCACTCCCACTGAAAAGGGATCCCTAATATGGAATTTTTCCAGAAAACACTTCTCACTCATCCAACAACATAGCTTTTGGGAAATAAGGGATGGAAGCACTACTCGGTTCTGGATGGATGCCTGGCACCAACTACCAAAGCTCAACAGCATCTATAGTCCGCCTCATAGTAAAGAGTGGGAGGTGCAACAATAGGAATCCGTCCAGCAACAATGGACTCTGGAGATTGAACAAGGTTACAGACAATGGAAGCAGATCGACAGGCTAATCAAGAATTCAGACGACCAGGCTAAGGAGGTCATGGAGCGTGAGCTCTAGAATCGACGTATTAAATCTTTCGAAGTCAGGGACATCTTAAGATGGGGATATACCCCAAAAGGATCATTCACCACCAAAGATGCTTACAAAATTATATGCAACGATCCAATGCCCCTGGACCCTATCTGGAGCAGAATATGGTCATCGGGTACTTAGCCCAAAGTCTCCCTTTTCCTTTGGCTTGTTGGGCATCGGAAAATCCTCACTTGGGATAATCTTCGGAAACAAAACTTTCATGGGCCCTCCATTTGTCCCAATTGCAACTCTCAGGAGGAAACTCTCCAACACCTCTTGAACTCTTTCCCTCTTGCCAACCAATTGTGGGAGAAGGCTAGCTTCCGTTGTCAAAAGAATTGTAGAGTGTCCAAAGATATAATCAACTCCATTCGACATTGGCACCAGAACCCTTATAAAAGCGAACTACTCAACCATTTATGGAGAATGATTCCCGGTCTTCTCCTCTGGACAATATGGAAAGAAAGAAAAAAGAGCATATTCAAAGATCAAAGCACTCCTTTAGACATCATTTGGGGAAAATTTTGTCTTAATCTTAAAGAGACCTTGGCCCTTGAAACTTGGCATCCGGAAGATTTCCCCACTCTTGCAAATGAGAAAGCCATCTGGGAAAATTGGAACATACAACTTCCACAAGGTACGCATCATCACAGACCTTCAGAAGGCCACAACATCAGAAAGCTCTTTTGGACCCCCCCTCCAAAGTTTACTTTGAAACTCAATTTTGATAGAGCTTCAAAGGGCAATCCCAGCAAAGCAGGATTTCGCGGCATATTTAGAGATCATGAGGGTTTGCCTCTCTTAATATTATTCGGAAACATTGGATGGGACATGAGCAATTTGTCTAAATTGGAGGGTCTCTGGCAAGGTCTACTCCTCTCTCAGCATCATGGCTTCCAACCTCTAGAGATTGAAGGCGATTCCCTAGTCCTCATCAACATGGCCAATCAACTCCTCAATGGGACACATGCGCACAAAATTGCTAACAGTTGGAGAATCGAAGCCAGATTGGATGCAATTGAAAAATGGCTCCACACCAATCGTGCCATCATATTCCATCACATTAAACAGGAAGGAAACAAGGTCGTTGATCTACTTGCCAATTTGGGGGTGGAAAGTGGGCACACTCTTCTCACTGGAGCTCTAGACATAATTCAGAATCATGATCAAAATCACGAATGAAAAATACTTGTCCAAAGGGATGCAGCTCTCCCAGATGCGGGTGTTCAGACGGGCATTTAACTTGATGGGACAGGGGTGGGGTGAGGTGGGACGACACCTGCCTACCCAGGACATGGAGGATATTTGGCCATTATTCGACGGATCCTTGCATTAAGGTGCGCAGAGTTCAAAGGTATTGTTTCAATGGGTTCCGGATTTCATATCATGTCCACCGCTCTGGTTACACCTTCGCATGCTCTAGCATGCTGGAGACCTCGGTTGTCTTCAATGTTTCAATTATGGTGGGTGCTTTTCGATGCGTGAGAGGGGAAGATAAATTGAGGCGTGGCAATGGGCTTTCTGTGGAGCCACTTCAATCATTCCACTCGCATTTCTATCTGGCCTCTGGCCTCAATTCTGGTTTTAGCTTGTATGGTGTCGGCTCTATCACACCTGCTGCCTCTCACTGCTTGAAGGGGGAAGCTATTTTGGAGCTTTGCCTTGGTCCTTTAGTGGAGCTGCCTCCGTTGGACCTCTGGAACTTCACTCGGGCCTCTGGATTTCTTTTGAATTGTTCTTGCCCTATCATCACTGTTGCTCGGCCTCAATTTGTCCCCACGGCTATCGTCTCCCCTATGCCTCATCTGCGCCACAGAATGCGGTGCCATAGGGGCGGCACCATGGGACGTCCATCGTGCACGCTCTCCAGCCCTTCTTTTGACTTTCCATCCCTCTCCAGTGGTTTCTTTTACGGCCACTACCCTCACACCCGCAGTGGGAGAGGGCATTTTCTTGATTCCAGCCACTGTTTAGGCTCCCCTGCTCCCCGACCTCCTACCACCTTGCCTACTCCCACGACTGGCTCCGCCCGCTTCACCTTCAACAGTGCTCTGAACTGCCCAAGGATAACTTCTCAGTTTACGGTGGTCTTCCATGAGGAAGCCCAGTTGGGGGAGCCTAGCTCTCATCCGATGGGCCTTGGATCAGACATTGCAAAGACTTTGAACCTCCAGATGGGGATTGGCAGCGCGTCAATGTAGGTTCTGGATGCTCAAGCTCGTAGCGCTCCTGATGTTGAGATGGCGCTGATTGATCCAGGTCCCTCCAAATCCGAAGCTACTCTTGCCATGGATTTTCTTGCAACAGGTTGGTGCCGTACAGTTGAAGAGCCTCCAGATGACTAGTTTGCTCACTGTGGTCTTGTTATCTTACCTTGTGGCCCATACAATTGGGCATGTTTCTGTTCAAAATTCTATGTGTAATTTTTTTCTTATTTTTGTTCATTTTTTGATCCATGCAAACTCTGCAACATCAGGAAGATCATAAATTGCTCCCCTGCGTGGGTTTTGGTAAACTATTCCAGACTGGTTTCCCTGTCATTAGGCAGCCTCCATATGTGTTTATCTTGACAATTCTGCCTCTCACCAAGGAAGTAATTTTGAATATGGTCACGATGTAATTTTAGTCCCTTGTTAATAGATTAATCTTATTTAGAAAAAAAAAAAAGGCTATTTTGCTATGTTAATAAAATTACATGGTAACTTCATGTTTTTAATAAAAGTTTTGAAGATCTCGATATCATCCTTACTGCTATTCTCCAATATCAAACACTGAAGATCTCGATATCGACTTTACTGCTTCTCCCCAAAATCAAACACCAAGCCGCCATATTAATAAAATTATTTCCTCATAATTTTATTAAAGAAATGAAGCATGAGGTCATTGTATCATCTTCGCTATTACCACAGGAATGTAAAAGAGGTTTTGTGGTGCAAACACATCCTTCTATTGTGAAGTTAGAATTAATATGCAATGCCCAGTGTGAAATCACTGTGAAAAGTAAATGTGGTAGGGTAGTATAGGCTCACTGTTAAATTTAAATTTGTTTGAATTTAAAAATAGACATATACTACCCACCACATTTAATTTCCTCTAACTTACTATTTATTGGTTTCCTGACCAATGTAATGTGTACATGAAAACTAATGTGGTAATGGGCACTGTAATGTACATGACAACTAATGTGGTAATGTGCACTGTAATGTGTACATGACAACTAATGTTGAGAGGCCAACTAATAAATTCTGCAAACACAACTGCCCTTTGTTTTCCAACCAGCCAAAAATTCGTGCAAGAATTGACACTTCTGAAATTGGACCGTAGCTTACACACTAAACTTGTGTATAATATGCATGAAGTTTTAAAAAGTAAGTTACAAATGGATCCAACCCAATTCTGTACAAATAGAACCAGGACAATATTGTGGCAATTAAAACATTACCATTTCTCATAGCTGTGATTTAATTTTTCTATCTTTTGCATTTTATTTTATTTTTCCACTGATAAAATACTTTGTTAATTTTGTTTGAAATTCCTTTTTAATTTTCTGTTAGAATTATAAATTTGACCTGTTTACATTTCATTTTATTTTTCCACTTATAAATTTTTTATTTTTGTTAATTTTGTTTGAAATTCCTTATTAATTTGCTCTTAGAATTATAAATTTGATCTATTTAGATTGTACAATAGTGTTAAAGAAATTTTCAATATACTAAATCTATTTATACATTTAAAATAACATTTTAAATAATTAAAAATTACATTTAAAAACATATTTTAAAACTAAATATTTCACTTGTAGATGCCTCACAAATAAAGGGAGTTGTTAACTCTAGAAAAAAAACTGCCTTTAATGGTCAAGCAAAAGAGTGATGTTGAAAATGAAGATTTCCAAAGTTGTGATTCAAGATTAAAATCAGATTCGGTTGAGGTTGTTAACTAATATGATGAGATGTTTCAGGAGGCAAAAGGATTTCCTCCAAGAAAGGGAATCCAACATGAAATACAATTGCAGCAAGATTTTACTCTACCTAACATTCGCATGTATAGGATGTAAGTGATAGAAAGTGTAGAAATTAAAAATAAAATTCAAGAGTTTTTTTAAAAAGGGATCATGAGACCAAGTACTTCGTCATGCGCTTCACCTATTTTTTTGGTGCCAAATAAGATGCAACATGGCGCATGTGTGTGGACTTTTGTGCATTGAACAAAACTATGGTAAAGAACAGTTACCCACTTCCTAGAATTGAGGATATACTTGATCAATTAAAAGATGAAAAATATTTTACTAAGCTGGACATAAAGAGTGGATATCATCAAATTATAATTGTGGAAAGTGACATATGGAAGAAATCATTCAAAACAAAACAAGGTTTGTTTGAATGGCTAGTTATGCCTTTTAGTCTTTGCAATGCTTCGACTACCTTTATGCATGTAATGAATGATGTATTGAATCCATTTCTAGATGATTTTGTGATAGTCTACTTATATGACATCTCAATTTTGAGTAAATCTTGTGAAGAACATGTCATGCATGTCAAAAAGGTATTTTTTATGTCTTGAAGAAAGAACATTTTTTGTTAAAGATGTCAAAGTGTGAGTTAGGAAAAGCTTCTTTAGTGTATTTGGGTCATATTTTTGGAGGAGGTGATTTGAAAATAGATCCCTCTAAGGTTGATGTAATTTTGAATTGACCAAAGCACAAAACAGTTATGGAGGTAAGAAGATTTTTGGGAGCAGCCCAATATTGGATGAAGTTTATTTCTAACGTCTCTTCTATCACGACTCCATTGCATGCATTGACAAGTGTGAAGCATGCCTTCCACTTGGGAGGTAAAAAAAAAGGCATTTAATGCAATGAAAGCAAAGATCACTTCAACCCTAGTAATTTCACTTCCAAACTTAAGATAGTCATTTAAGATTCAGACTGATACTAGTGATTATGCCACGGGTGCGGTCCTCATGCAACATGGTAAGCCCATTTGTTTTCATTCAGAAACTTTTAATGGTGTGCTGATTAATTATCCCACATATGATAAGAATTTGTATGCATTGGTGAAATTTATGAAAAAGTGGAAACACTACTTGATGGGTAAGGAAATAGTCACTCACATTGATCATCAACCATTGCAATACTTGCAATCACAAACAAAGTTGTAGCAATAAAGATACTTTCGATGGATGGGTTTTCTTCAACAATTCCACTTGGTGATAAGGTATAAGAAATGTATATACAATAAAATTGTTGACATGCTTTCTAGGTCTATTGTTAGTGCTGATACTATTCTTACGCATAATTCTCTTTTGCATGATAGCTGTGTTGAACAATATGCTTTAGATAGTGATTTTCATGGTGTATATGCAACTTTAATTCGAGGGAACCAAGTAGAGGAATTGAATTATCACATGCATAATAACTTGTTGTACCATCTTGATGAGGTTTGTATTCCACAGGGAGAAAAAGTCAACATCATAAGAGAGGTACAAAACCCTCTTGTTACTCGTCATTTCAGTGTAAGTAAGACGGTGTCACATCTATAGAGGTATTGTTATTGGCCTAGTATGCTTGAAAGTGTGTCACACTTTATTAGAGGTTGTTCATTTTGTGCTATTAGTAAGCCTAGTGATAGAAATTTACGATTGTACACTCCACTTCCAGTGCCTTCTCATCCATGGGAGAGTGTTTCTATAGACTTTGTTGGAGCTCTTCATATGTCAAAAATGAATCATTGTTACACCATTTTTTGGTCATCTAACCTGTTACTATTAGATGGACTAAAGTACACCATGTAAGACCAATTTTACCATAGTAAAATTGCTTTCACTATGAAAAGTAACTTAATAACCCATAATTTATTAATTTGTTTATGATCTAAACAGGAAACCCCATGGGGAAGACTTGAAGAAATTCTTATTTCTTTATTTTTCCTCAAGGGATAATTAATTAAATCACTTTTTAATTAATAGTCCTTGTCATATTTAACTCAAAACAGGAAAATTAATTAGATAAATCATTATTTATCTTATTATTTTCTAGGAATAATTATTTAAAACATTATTTAAATAACATTCCTTGTTAAATTTGACTAAATCATTTATAAATAATTGAATACATAATTATTTATTTCATTATCACTTAACCACATTCTTAAATTAATAAATAAATCACTTATTTATTTATTATTTATAAATAAAGGGATTTGACCAAATTCAAATTCTTTTTCCCTCCAACAAAAATAATAAAATATTCCATAAAAGTTAGATCTAGATTTGGTTAGTAATATTTTAATTACGCACCAATATTTAGACTGACTAAATATTTTGTTAAAAATAGAAGGTTTTTTCCATTCATTCACTACCTTTTGTTGCCTAGAGATGACTCTTGATCTATACTTTTGGTATGACTTTGATCCTCCCATCATCGTCATATTTTTCTACTTTTTTCTTGTGAGCTCCCTTTGAGTTTCATTTTTCTTTGGGTTTTATGCACCATCAAGAGAGAGAGATCTTAGATCTGAAGTGATGAGGACATACAGGAACCCATCCCATTGAGGGGGGCTGGTAACATATTTCTATGTTCGATTCTCAGGTGTCATATACAAAAAATTCTTTAAAAATGATTTTCTTGTTCATTGGATGCATGGAGCATCTCTTCCTTATTATTTGTTGTTTAATGTCTTTAACTACATAGATCTGGATTTTTGTAACATTTATTCTGATCACTAACTGTAGATACAAGGAAATTGACAGCCATATTTGACGTTAGGGTTGTTTTTTATGCACAACTAAAGTGATATTTTTTCGTACTCTTGCAATTCGAATTCACACTGACAACTGGTGACTCCATAAGGGTTTATAATTACGACCACTCTCATTTTTCATATCCCTGATTGACCAGCTGCTTCGACCCCTATGGTTTTTCTTCATGTTCTTATTTTTCATTTACTGATGTTGTTTTTAACCTTTAAAACCCTAAAACCGTAAAAATTCTAACTTTCGTGTGTTTCTAGGCCTATTGTGCAGGTAAAAGGTATGAGCCACAGCAAAGACGACACTTTCCTTTGAAACCTGCTCTAGAGACAGCCAAAAGTGTAGGTCACACTATTTGGGCCAAAAAATGTGACCTCATCTCTCAGGTAGTGGAAAACAACCTGAAAACTCTGACCTGTGTAGAAAAAAGGTTAGAAACTGCGAC